>CANJKZ010000439.1:0-600000 GCA_947471745.1 Closterium sp. Naga37s-1 | reverse complement strand
TTGCTGCCTGCTGCCGCCTGCCTGCAGCCTGCCTGCTGCCTACCTGCTGCATGCCTGCCTGCCTGCTTGCTGCCTGCTGCCGCCTGCCTGCAGCCTGCCTGCTGCCTGCCTGCTGCCTGCCTACTGCTTGCTGCCTGCTGCCGCCTGCCTGTAGCCTGCCTGCTGCCTGCCTGCTGCCTGCCTACTGCTTGCTGCCTGCTGCCGCCTGCCTGCAGCCTGCCTGCTGCCTGCCTGCTGCCTGCCTACTGCTTGCTGCCTGCTGCCGCCTGCCTGCCGCCTGCCTGCCTGCCTGCAGCCTACCTGCTGCCTGCCTACTGCTTGCTGCCTGCTGCCGCCTGCCTGCTTGCTGCCTGCTGCCGCCTGCCTGCTACCTGCCAGCTGCCTGCCTACTGCTTGCTGCCTGCTGCCGCCTACCTGCTTGCTGCCTGCTGCCGCCTGCCTGCCGCCTGCCTGCCTGCCTGCTTGCTGCCTGCTGCCTGCCGCCTGCCTGCCTGCCTGCTTGCTGCCTGCTTCCTGCCTGCTGCCAGCCTGCTGCTTGCTGCCTGCTGCCGCCTGCCTGCTTGCTGCCTGCTGCCGCCTGCCTGTGCATATGGCGACGCCTAACGTTCTAGCGTTCGAGCCCGACGGACGTCCCATCGAGTTCACTGTGTGGTTAGACGATCTCCAGCTGTTCCTTCTGACTGATGCCAAAGAGGGCGTTTCCCTGTTTGATTACGTCTCTGGCACTGCTGTTACTCCTGCTGCTGATGCTCCTGCTCTAGAACGTTCCCAGTGGCAGACCCGTAATGTTGCTGCACGCCTAGCTATTAGGAACCACCTGCCGATTACTGAGCGAGCGCATTTCAGCCAGCACAGAACTGCTAAGACACTGTACGACGCTGTAGTTGCGCGCTACTCCTCCCCGGCCACTGCAGCCATAGGTCGACTCATGCTACCGTACCTGTTCCCCGATCTTTCCTCGTTCACCACTGCTGAGGACCTAGTTTCTCACCTGCGCGCTACTGACTCTCGCTTTCGTGCCGCCCTTTCAGCCGAGTTTTGCGCCGCAAACCCCCCCCCCGATGTACTTCACTCTCTATTTCCTCGTCACCCGCCTCCCTGACACTCTTAGCTCTGTCAGGGACCACTTCCTAGCGCTAGACCCCACCACTCTCACTGTCGACGACTTCGAGAAGCACCTCCTCACAGCAGAGAAGAACATCCTCGCTGTAGGTGCTGCTCGTGGCACCCCTCGCTCTCCCCTCTTTGAGGGGTGCTCCCCCTCCCCTCTCACCCCCTCCTACGCCTCCGCAGCTGCTGCTCACGACTACCTTGGTGCTGAGGGGGTCGGAGCTGCTTCCGCTCCTAGTGGGAAGCGTCGCAACGGCAGGGGCGGCAGGGGTGGCAGGGGCGGTGGGGGTGGCGGTGGAGGTGGCGGTGGTGCAGGCGGCGGGGGAGGTGGAGGTGGTGGGGGTGGTCGTGGGGGTGGAGGCGGTGGAGGTGGTGGTGGGGGCGGCGGAGGCACTGGGAGCGGTGGAGGGGGCAGCAGCGGCGGTGGGGGAGGAGGGGGCGGTAGTGGCATTGGTGGTCAGGGCCAGCAGCAGCCGCAGCAGCAGCAGCAGCAGCAGCATCAGCGTCAGCGCCAGACCCCCACTTCCCAGCAGCTTCTTGACTGGTATGCCGGGCGTGGGGCTTCTGGGGGTCCTGGTCGCTGCCCCTATATCATCCGCACAGGTCCCCGCGCTGGTCGCCAGTGCACAGGTTTTCACACTGAGCAGCGCTGCTTCGCTCGGCTTAGCGACGCCTGGCGCGCCAAGTTTCCTGATGCTACTGAGTTCCCCAACTGGGCAGACTTGCTTAGACGTGATGTACCTATCTTTGATCTTGACTATGAGGCAATTCTTGCTGCTATGTATGCCTTGTCTGTTAGTGCTGAGGGTGACTGCTACTTGTGTGTGCCGCCGGATCCTGGTATAGCCCCTGGTATGGCCCCTGCAGCACTAGGTGCTTGTGAGTCTGCTCCCCTTGGTACTGCGCCTGCAGAGGCTTTGCACACATTTACACTTGACTCTGGTGCTTCCCGCTGTTTCTTTCGCGACAGTACCACAGTCACTCCCCTCCCTGCACCTGTTCCTGTCTCACTGGCTGACCCCTCTGGGGGCCCAGTGCTTGCACGGTCTTCCACTGTGCTTCCGTGTCCGGCGGTCCCGTCTGGTGAGCTGTCTGGTCTCCACCTCCCCTCGTTCTCTACGAACTTGGTGAGTAACGCTGTCCTCCAGGATGCGGGGGTTGACACCTTCACCCCTGGCCGGCAGCGTGTGTCGATTTGCACGTGCTCCCAGACTGGTCGCCACCTGGCCACGTTCACTCGTGCGCCAGGATCCAGTCTGTACACCCTCACCACTGCGTCGCGCTCCGCCCCTTTGTCTCCCCAGTTGCACGCTTCTGCTCAGGTTGCTACACAGTGTGAGTGTCGCCGGCTGTCGCACGACACTCTCCTGTGGCACCACCGCCTTGGTCACCCCTCCCTGCCTCGCCTTCGTAGCATGCATTCTCGCTTCCTTGTTTCTGGTCTTCCCAGGTCTCTGCCTCCCCTCCCTCCCTCGCCTGCGCCGCCCTGCATTCCTTGCGTCGAGGGGCGGCAGCGCGCCGCTCCTCACTCCTCCTCGTTCCCTCCCACAGAGGCTCCACTGCAGACTCTCCACCTGGACGTGTGGGGCCCAGCCCGCGTCCGTGGACCGGGCCACGAACGGTACTTCCTGCTGGTTGTCGACGACTACACGTGTTACACCACGGTCTTCCCCTTGCAGCGCAAGGGGGATGTCCCTGCTGTTCTGATCCCCTGGATCCGCGCTACTCGTCTCCAGCTCCGCGAGCGGTTCCAGACGGACTTTCCTGTCCTGCGTCTGCACTCTGACCGAGGTGGTGAGTTCTCCTCAGACCTCTTGGCAGCCTTCTGTGCGGAGCACGGCATCCGCCAGACTTTCACGCTTCCGGCCTCTCCGCAGCAGAATGGGGTTGCTGAGCGCCGCATTGGCTTAGTCATGGAGGTCGCTCGTACCTCCATGATCCATGCGGCTGCCCCCCATTTTCTGTGGCCGTTTGCGGTCCGGTACGCCGCGCATCAGCTCAACCTTTGGCCCCGTGTCTCCTTGCCGGAGACCTCGCCCACACTGCTGTGGACGGGGAAGGTTGGCGACGCGTCGCGTTTCCGGGTCTGGGGTGCTCGTGCCTTTGTCCGCGATACCACCGCAGACAAGCTCTCCCCTCGCGCCATTCCTTGCGTCTTCCTTGGCTTTGTCCCTGACGCGCCTGGCTGGCAGTTTTACGACCCCGCCTCGCGCCGTGTCTTTGCGTCTCAGGACGTCACCTTTGACGAGTCCGTCCCCTTTTACCGCCTCTTCCCCTACCGCACTGCTCCTCGCCCCCCCCCCGCCGCTCTTTCTCGCCCCAGGTCCTCCCCAGGTAGACCCCCTCCCCGCGCTAGGTCCTGCTCCTTCAGGTGTCTCTGAGGTAGACCCCCTTGCGCCTGCGCCTGTTGAGGTCACTGGTGACTCTGGTCCTGCTGCGAGTGGTGCTGTCCCTGGGGGTGCGAAGCTTGGGGGTTCTGAGTCTGGGGGCGCTGAGCGTGTGGAGCCTGGAGGTGCTAAGCCTGCACGTGAGGAGCCTGGAGGTGCTGCGTCTCGTGGTACTGCGTCTGGAGGTGCTGCGTCTGGGGGTGTTGAGCCTATGTGTGCGGAGCCTGGGGGTGCTGAGTCTGGGGGTGAGTCGCCCGAGAGTTCTGAGACTGCTGTTACGCGGTCTCCTTGGAGTAGCCGTCTTCATCCGCGTGTGCCCCTCACCTCCCAGCAGCTGCACGACTGGTACGGTCGCCGTCAGCGTCCCACTTCTGCACCTCAGGGCTCTTCTGCTGCAGGTTCTTCTGCTGGTGTCGCTGGTCCCGGAGGTGCTCGTACTGGGAGTACTGGAGCTGCTGGGGCTGGTGGTGGAGCTGCTGGAGGTGCTAGAGCTACTGGAGGTGCTGGAGTTGCTGGGGGTGCTGGAGCTGCTGGAGGTACTGGAGCTGCTGGAGGTGCTGGAGCCACTGGGGGTGCTGGAGCTGCTGGAGGTGCTGGAGCTGCTGGAGGTGCTGGAGCTGCTGGTGGCACTACTCAGCTGCGCCTGTTCTTTGCTCCGCCGTCTCCGTCGTCTCAGCCACCACCTGACTCTGCACTTCGCCAGGTTCTCGGTCTTCCCTCGTCTACTGGTCTTCCGTTACAGCCTGGCTCACCGCTGCCTGCTCCCTCTCCGTACACAGAGCAGCCTGGTGGCCTTGCAGAGCGTCGTGAGCCTGTGTCGCGTCCTGTCTCCCCTGTCAGTTCCGGTCGTCGTGTTCCTCGTCAGTGCCAGCCGGCTGTCTCCGGCCCTCCCCTTGTCGTTCGTCGTCCTTCCTCTCCTTCACCGCGTGTTCCTCTGCCGCCTCCCCCTGTGTCCTCTCTGCCTGTCGTTGCTGACCCTGCGTCTGACCGGTTTTGTGCTGAGCACTCTACTGTCACGCGTCTGCTTGCCACTGTTGTCACTGACCCTTCGTTTGAGTCTGCTGCTGCGTCTGCCTTAGTCACTGAGCTTGTTGCCTTTGCTGCTCACTGTCGTCTAGACTACGCCGCCGGTCTTGTTGCTGAGTCTGGGTCTGTCTGTCCTCCGTTCGTCGGGGGTGAGTGTGCTCTTGGCACGGACGTCCTTGAGGACAGGCAGGAGGACCTTGAGTGTCTTGCAGCAGCTGCGCCTCAGCTCGTATCCATGCTGCTTGCCCCTGAGGGAGATCCGGATGCACCAGACATCCCTACCCCACGCTCTTACGCTGAGGCGATCGCGGGTGAGTACTCCTCTCAGTGGCAGACAGCCATGGATGCAGAGATGGCATCCTGGAAGTCCACAGGCATCTACGTCGACGAGGTTCCCCCTCTTGGGGCGAACATTGTCAGTGGCATGTGGATTTTCAGGGTGAAGCGGCCGCCAGGTTCTCCGCCTGTCTTCAAGGCTCGTTACGTGGCTCGAGGCTTCAGTCAGCGAGAGGGAGTTGACTTCTTCCAGACCTTCTCCCCCACCCCGAAGATGACCACTCTTCGGGTGCTGCTGCACGTTGCCGCTCAGCGTGACTACGAGCTTCACTCTCTTGACTTCAGCACAGCCTTCTTACAGGGCAGCCTGCACGAGGAGATTTGGCTGCGCTGCCCTCCTGGCTTCACTGGGTCGTTCCCTCCTGGTACCCAGTGGAGCCTCCAGCGGCCGGTCTACGGTCTCCGCCAGGCTCCACGTGAGTGGCACGACACACTGAGGACGACACTTGCAGCTCTTGGGTTTGCTCCGTCGACTGCTGACCCGTCGTTGTTTTTGCGCACCGACACTTCGCTGCCGCCGTTCTACGTTCTCGTGTACGTCGACGACTTGGTCTTTGCCACTGCTGACACTGAGGCTCTCGCCCTGGTGAAGTCGGAGCTGCAGAAGAGACACACGTGCACGGACCTGGGTGAACTGCGCAGCTACCTTGGCTTGCAGATCACCCGGGACAGAGCACGCCGCACCATCACACTGACTCAGTCACACATGGTGCAGCAGGTCCTTCAGCGCTTTGGTTTCACCTGGTCCTCAGCACAGGCCACTGTCAGAAGTAGTAGTAGAAAGAAAGAATGAAGAAAGGAGGAGGTTCACTAGCAAGCAGTTGGACACATATAGCAAACCCTAATTGGGCTGTACTCACTATGGAGTACCCCACTGCAGGCTACACCAATTATGACATTCTGACACACCCCCATAGCCAAAGTGGGGTGTAATCAGCACAACAAGCAAGCATAGTAATAGTTCACAATTATAAGCAAAGCTAGAGGTAATCACAGCGGGCAAGTGAGGAGGAGGAGGGACTGTGAGAGGAGAGAAGATGAGAGACGGCGGCTGAAGCTGCAGACACACGGGCAACAGGAGCTGCTGGCACAGTGGCTACCGGGACAGTGCGCCCCGGACTACAGGAGTAACTGGCTCACGGGCTACGACGAGCTACAGGAGCAACGGACCCTCGGGCGACAGGCGCAGCAGACTCTCTGGGCTACCAGGACAGTGCGCCCCGGACTACAGGTGCTGCGGACGACAAGACAGCAGCCTCCGCTCAACCTCCTCCAACTGTCCCACACACCCCCCACACACCCACTCCTTCACTCCTAACTCCACTTGCACGTCACCCCCCTAGTACCACTCCTTCGGCTCCCACACACCCACCCCCCTCAGCGGCAGCTGCAGCACTGGGAGACGGAGGAGGAGGAGGAGCAGGGGACGACGCACAGAAACTGCACCCCCATACCCCCCACCCCCAAACCCTAATTCAGGAGAACGGGCAGCAGCAGGGGTGGGGCGCCGTCAGAAGCACGGGGGACAGCGGGCAGCGCAGGGGAAGAGGAAACAGGGCGCCCACGGGCCTGGCGCAGCCCGTACGAACCGCGTGCGGGCGGCCCGAGGCGCGCCCTGGCCTGGCGCAGCCCGTACGGGCCACGCGCGGGCCTGGCGCTGCCCGTACGGGCCGCGCGCGGGCCTGGCGCAGCCCGTACAGGCCGCGCGCGGGCCTGGCGCAGCCCGTACGGGCCGCGCGCAGGCTGTACGGGCCGCGCGCGGGCCCTACGCAGGTCGCGCAGGCCGCGACGGGCGACGGGGGGCGACGCGCGGGTCCCCGTCGCCCGTCGCAGCGCCTCCCGGGAGCGACGCGCGGAGTGACGGGGCAGAAAGCCGCCGCGTGCCTCGGGGCGCACGGCGGGCAGAAAACCGCCGCGCGCCTCGGGGCGCACGGCGGGCAGAAAACCGCCGCACGCTCCGAGCGCGCGGCGGGATGAAAAATCCGTCGCACGCCACGGGGCGTGCAACACACAGAGTAGCAGTAGCAGCGGAAGCAGTGAGGTGGTGGGCCCACCCACAGGATCGACCCAAGGGGATCGACCTGCTCTGATAGCATGTCAGAAGTAGTAGTAGAAAGAAAGAATGAAGAAAGGAGGAGGTTCACTAGCAAGCAGTTGGACACATATAGCAAACCCTAATTGGGCTGTACTCACTATGGAGTACCCCACTGCAGGCTAGACAATTATGACATTCTGACAGCCACTCCTCTGGCTACAGGTCACTCGCTCTCAGCTCCACCTTCGGACGAGTCCGTAGAGCCGAGTGGTCCTTACCCAGAGTTAGTGGGCTGCCTCATGTACCTGATGACTTGCACTCGTCCTGACCTTGCGTACCCTCTTGGCCTTCTGGCTCGCTACGTGGCTCCTGGTCGGCACCGAAAGGTGCACATGGATGCTGCCAAGAGGGTACTACGCTACTTGTGCAGTACATCGGGCATGGGGCTCGTGCTTGGAGGACGGGGTGACGTTGTCCTCACTGGTCACTCGGACGCCTCTTGGGTTGACGACCAGGCTATGCAGCGGTCGTCACAGGGTTACACCTTCAGCCTTGGCTTTGGTTCAGTTTCTTGGCGTTCTACACGCTCGTCTTCAGTTCTCGGCTTCAGTTGTGAGGCCGAGATCTACGCCACAGCCATGGCTGCACAGGAGCTTCGCTGGCTCACCTACCTGCTGACTGACTTGGGAGAGCGGCCTCGTTCTCCTCCAGTGCTGTACGTCGACAACAATGCCGCCATTGCCTTGTGTCAGGAGCACAGACTGGAGCACAGAACGAAGCACATCGCTCTCCGTTACTTTCTTGCTCGAGAGCTGCAGCAGCGTGGCCAGCTTCGTCTTACCTACGTGGCCACTCGGGCCAACACTGCTGATATATTCACCAAGGCACGTCTGCCTGGTGATCATCAGCGTTTCTGCACTTTGTTAGGCCTTGTGCCCACTCTTCCTCACTTGCTGTAGGCTTTGTTTGTACCATGATTTATATGTATTCCTGCATGCTTGTTCTTGTAGGTAGATTTCACTGTACTGTTGTTGTTACATATATATCTCTGCATGTGAACTGGCCTTGTGGCCTTCTTGCTTGTGCTCAGACTGCGTGGTGACGTTGTGATCCACCCTGAGCTTGCTTTGCACTTCCTGACTGGTCTTGTGACCCTCTGTTCTCCCCCACTCTGCCTATGGGGGTGTGTCAAACATATGTATAGCTATGTTATATTTTGGGTAGGCTTAGTGGGGTACACATTGTAGGGTACAATCCCTTAGGTTGATTTTTTCCTTTGTACCACCATCTCGATAGTCGACACTTCTCACCATGCCTAACTTCTAAGACTTAACGCTTCTGAAGTATCGAAGTATCGACACGAAACGAAGCAGACTACAGTTAAACAACACGCGAGTCAACAAAAATAACAGCTGGAGGTTACGCGAAGGTCAAAGGTCACTGACCTTTGACTCGACGAAAAATACAGCGCGACAGTAAGGACACATAACTGACTCGATATTGAGCAGTTACCCGAGTCGTCACTGTATCGAACTGCAACAGCAAAAACAGTTAAAGTAAAACCTTTCATATTCCTTTGTAATCATATAAAGCTTTGTTTCTCTCTGCTATTATCAACTCATCTTGTTCTCACATACTAGTGCAAGGTGGTTCAGTAAACTTGTTATCACGCTTCCGCAATTACAATATTCCTACCTAAGGTCTTAGCCTTGAAACGATCCTACTGGGCTTTTCTCAGCCCAGCAGACCGCACGCCTATCGAAGACAACTGGGTTCTCCTGGATAGAATTGAGAATCACCCTGTCCTCACTGAGTATCTGCGCAATCGGAATTTTCGAGATGTACACGCACTCTCGTAAGGAGGGCCTCCTTGGGGAGGGGGGTAGTGTAAGGAAAATTCCTTTTCCTTACTTCGCGCCCTTGCTGCACCCAAACAGTGAAACGTTACCCGCTCGCGGCACTTGCCTCGATTACGACTCCCGCCACTGTTCACGACGCGACCCAACCTCACGGTTCGGTTGGTAACCCGTGCTCCGGACCTCCGCCTCGACATATCCCAACCTCGGCGCTAGGTCCGTAGCGCACCCCAATTCCTCGCGTTACCGTTACCCCTCTAGTTCGCACATACCTTCTCTCATTGCATTGTTTTGCTTCGATAGTGCAATTCTCGCTCGCTCGCTCAATTGCACTCGTAACAGCAATCCTCGCTACCTCGATTCATTGCACCCGTAACAATTACACTAGATTGGAGAGAGGAGGACCCGCCACCAGGTGCCCTGATCAGCGGCCAACTATTCCCCCATCGTGCAACGCTTCACCCAGCCAACACTCGGCAGAACACAAGCGACCCAGCATGACTCAGCGTCTACACACGTAAGCACATAACTCAGCCCAGTGAGGCAGCGCAGGAGCACGCGATAGATGCGACCAGCAAGCAAAGTCACCCGCCTGACGTGGGATGAATGCTCTACATTCTGCCCGAATGTGAATGTGAGAATCTAAAACCTTGCTTGCTCAATCGTACGAAGCCATTCATGAGTTGAGACTGAGAGATTTCCTTCAGCTGTAAGATGCCAAGTATCTCAGCTGCTTGCCATAAGTGGCTTGGCCAAAAACATTAATCATTTGCACTCAAGTATGTTCACGAGTCTGCGAGTCCAGGCCGGAATTCTTTCGTGGCACCACCTCCAATACGCAGTGCGATTCCCACATCGCGCAAACGTGGCGCATGCCACTTCCGTAGGATGAACTTCCTTCCTGTCATAGTATTGCATTTTTTGGCGCGGCTCGAGCCGCCAAAGACGTGTCCGGGAAATTGGGCCGCGGCTGAGCCGATTCTTGGCTCGTCGCGGCAAAACAGCAAGATTGCACTTTCCGCTCCGTATCTCCATTCTTTAATATTCCTGAACACGCGCTAGAAACAATCCACCACTTCGAGTTGAGGTTTTACATCTTATGTGCCAGATAGTTCTCCATTCTGTTGAACACACATACGTTGGCGCACCCTTCTCTTTAAATAGCTACGCACGAAAATACATATTATCCGAAATTGCTTCCCATGGCTGCTTCTGAACCAGTCTGGTTGAATTCCACACCCCGCACGCGCCTCCTCCTCCTTTTCCTGTCTCTCCTCTTCCCTCCCTCAACCCTCTCTGCACGACACCTCTTTCCCCAAGCCACCAGCGAGGTTCTTCCGCAAGTCGCCACCACCCTTCCGCAAGCCGGCGCCACCTTTCCGCAAGCCGGCGCCACCTTTCCGCAAGCCGGCGCCACCCTTCCGCAAGCGGGCGCCGCCAAGATTCTCCCCCTAGCAACCGAGGTCGACGCCGTGCGCAAGCTCCTCCTAGAGGCGGGGGTCACCAACCCCGTCCCAGGCGCTCCCGCGAGCGCATGCAGCGTAGCCGGCATCGGCTGTGACGCCAACGACTTCGTCACGTCGCTCAACTTCTCCCCGTGCACCGCCTACCCGACTCTCCTCACGGGCTCCATTTCGACTGACATCAAGAGTCTCGTGCATCTCACTCATGTCGACTTTTCGTGCAACAACCTGGGGGGTTCCCTGCCTACGGTTCTCGGGCTGCTGACGAATCTGCGGCGGGTGAACATGAGCGGAAACCGGCAACTTTGGGGGAGCATTCCCGCCTCAATTTTTGCACTAAAGTCGCTTTCGGTGATAGATTTTCGCGGGGCGGATTTGTACGGTGCTCTTCCGACCAGTTCGATAGCTTTTTCAACGGCGCTTAGGCACGTGGACCTATCATACAACCGGCTCTACAATCCAATTCCATCGTCGATTTCTCGTTCGTACCGTCTGCAGCGGCTGGATCTAAGCTTCAACAATCTCAATGGCTACATACCGAAGCAGCTGAGTAACCTCAACAGGCTCACCTATCTTAATCTGCGCTGGAACAAGCTCACCGGAAGTGTTCCGACAGAAATATCCGGAGCGATGCTGCTGGAAAGGCTGCACTTGGACGGAAATAAGCTGACAGGAATGCTTCCCTCTCAATTGAACCAGCTTTCATATTTGGAGCATCTGAGCCTGAGTTATAACTACTTGTCTGGTGGTGTCCACCCTGCGATTTTCCGCATGTCTGCCCTGCGGAGGTTGGAACTTCGCCACAACTCTTTGAATGGGACGATCCCCAGGTGGAGATCGGGTTACCAAATGAGCTCGCTCGAGCATCTTGACCTTGCGAAGAATCGCTTTTGTGGAAACGTGCCTCCTGGGCTTGATGGTGTCGTGAAGCTCACCCATCTCGATCTGAGCGAAAACAAGTTTTATGGCTGGATTTCGTCACGGTTGGGCAGACTGACGGCCCTCCAGTTCCTGAATCTCGCGTGGAACCAGCTAGGCGGAAAGCTTCCTGGGTATTTCAGTTCCCTTCGCAATCTTAACTCGCTTTCCGTCGCACACAACAAACTGACTCGCGTGCGTCCCAACTTCCAGCTCAACGGAGACGAGTCGCCGCAAGCTGTTCTGGACCTGAGTTACAACCGCATAGGTGGAACTCTCCTTCGCTTCTCGTATCTGGCGAGGGTTGCGAATCTCGACCTTTCGCACAACCGACTGACGGGGAGCATACCCGCCGGGTTTCTGACTGGATCGACGGTTCTCAAGCGAGTCAACATCAGCTCGAACTACATCCAAGGCACCCTAGATCCCTTCACCCTCCTGACCAATCTCGCTTCCCTGGATGCGTCGCACAACAGACTGCGCGGGTCAATTCCGTCGGGGCTGGTATCGCTTGCCCATCTTTCGCACCTCAATCTGCACGACAACGACATTATAAACCAGCTGCCCGATGAAACCTTTGGAAACCCCGCTCTACGCTTCATTGACATTAGCTACAACGAGATCAACAGTGAGTGCCTCCTATTACCTAGTGAGGTTTGTTGTTCTTTGCTCATGTAAGTAACTTTAGAAGGGACTGGGTGATATAATTTTGGAATCAAGTTCTAAGCATTTTACCATATTTTATGTTTTCCTCTTTCACCCCTCCCTCTTTCACATATTACCAGGTAGCCTTCCAGAGTTTGTGGAATGCCCACGATTGATCTACCTTGGTGGAAACCACCTCTCCGGCTCCATCCCAGCCTCTATATCCTCCTGTGGTGCCTCCCTGGTCAAACTCGACCTTACTAATAACCGCATTGATGGAGCAATCCCAGGCACAGCCCTTGCCGAGCTCTCCTACCTGAGCTACTTGAACCTTCCTAGGAATCTTTTCACGGGCAGCATACCTGAAGAACTGACCGGGCTGCGTGTTCTAACCTCTCTCAATCTCGCCTGGAACCGGCTCACGGGCAGCATTCCGGAAGGTCTGGGAGATTTTGCCCATGGTGGTGCGAAGCTTGAGATGCTTCGACTGGCGGGTAACGATTTGGAGGGCTCTATTCCAGGGCAGCTTTCAGAATTTCCTGTGTGGTCGTTTCTGCCTGGCAATCCGAATTTGTGTGGCCACCCTTTGGGCAGCTGCTGAAGGAGGTCATATTCTGGAAGCTGAATTGAGAAGCCGGTTAACAACACACTTATGGCTAGAGTGTACATGGTAAGGAGGAACGTGCTTAATTATGATGCTTCTAGGTTAATTGTATATACATGATATGCCAAATGTCTGCTAGCGGTTATTAGAGGCATGGTGATAGGTGCATTTCTAGGATACACCCACCTGGTTTGGCATCAATCCGTTCATTTTGTACAGTGTACAGGTGTGGTGAACGGGTACCGTATGCGGGGTGTGCGCATGTACTAGGCATAGTGATTAGATATGTCGTACCAGTGGCGCATTGGCGTGGCTTCTTGTCAAACTATGTCTATAATTCTGTTAGGCTACAGTGAGGTACATTGAATAGGGTCCGACATATTAGGGTTCCTACTTGTATCTCTTCCTACCTAGTTCACTCATCATTCCGCTAGCCTATCGTTGAGATAGAATCATGAGTAGGAACACGTTCCTAGCCCAGTATAGAACTCCTTCACTAGCCAGCCGCCCCTTAGCAGGCCGCGCCCCGCCCGTTAGCAGGCCACGCCGCGCCCGTAAGCAGGCCACCTCTTAGAGCACTAGCGCAGCACGCTGCCCTGCCTCTCCTGTCCCGTCGCGCGCGCTGCTTTGCCCCACGCGCAGCCCGTCCCAAGCGGTGCCCGTTGAGCCCCGTTTCGCTCTCTGCTCTGCCCCGTCCCGTCCTGCGCGCCGCCCCACCCCGCGCGCTGCCTGTACTGCCTCGTTCCGCGCGCTGCCCCGCCCCGTCCCATCCTGCGCGCTGCTTGCCCCGCAGCCGTGTACGCACAGCCGCGCAAAGCCGCTACACGTGCAGCGGCATCCGCACTCGCCGCAACAACTGCACATGCAGCAGCATCAGCACCTGCAGCAACTATAGCACCTGCCGCTGCAGCTACACACGCTCTCCCCTCCTCCCCCCCTCCTCCCCCCCCCTCTTTACACGCACCTACCGCTCGTGCCCCAACATCCATGCTCTTGGTGACACCTCTCGCAGCGGCTGGACACCGCATGTTCTCTCTCTTGCTAGCGTATCTCAGAGGGTCTCGTGTTTCCTCTAGAGAGCCGTTTTAGGGTTAGCACGCCGCTTCTAGCACTTTCACACCGTTACTCCATCCCCTCCACACCCCGGTCGCTCCTAGACTCGTCTCTCTGGCTCCATTCGCTCCTAGCTCGGACCATTCCTAGCCTTTCACTGCTAGTCCAGTAGCTCACTCGCCATGGCGACCTCTCGGGTCCTGCGTTTCGCTGTTGAGGGTCGTCCGATTGAGTTTAGCACGTCGCTTACCCAGGCCCAATGCCACCTTAAGATTCAGCGTCAGGATGGCACCCACCTCTATGCTCATGCGTCCGGCACTCTTCAGACCCCTCCGCGCCCTAGTCCCCTGCCTACTTAGACTCCTCCCATCGATACTCAGCACGACGAGTACGATAGGTTGTTATTGGCGAGTGACGTCTAGATGTTTCGCAACGCCGCTGCCTGCAACGCCTTCACCGACTTTCTCCCGCCGACCTAGGCCATCCACAAGTTTGACTCGGCAAAGGATATGTATGACGCTATTGTTGCTCGCTATAGCACCCCTTCCTTTCCCGCCCTCAGCCGCCTCCTCATGCCCTCTGTGTTCCCTGACATGGGCTCATTCAGGAGTGTCTCCGATCTAGACTCCCACCTCCGCTCTCTTGACACTAGCTTTCGTGCTGCCTGCACTCAGGAACAACTCAAACTTGTTCCCGCGTCTATGAAGCTCACCCTCTACTGGTTAGTCACTCGCCTCCCTGACCGCCTTTGCTCTGCCCGCGATGCGCTTCTCCTCAAGCATCATGCTGAGCTCACTATTGATCTTCTTAAGTCCAACCTCCTCGTTGTTGTTGCTACCACTGCTGCAGTGCCTCCCCGTTTCCTTAAGGGGTGCGCTGTACCCCAGCTTCCCACATTCACTACTTCTTTTGCCACTACTGCGTTGTCTAGTTCAGAGGAGACTGCAGCCTTTTTTGCCGTTGGTGGGAAAAAATAAGTAAATGGAGGTAAGAGGGGGGGGGAGGGTGGTGGCGGCGGTGGTGGTAGTGGAGGGGAAGGCGGAGGTAGTGGCGGTACTAGTGCGTCTAGTGGAGGCGGCACTAGTGGTGGTACGGGGCCTGTGGGCCCGACAGGAGGGGGTGCTGGGCCAGTTAGTTGGTACACAACACAGTAGAGGGCAGCAGTCCCAGCAGCACTAGCCACAGCAAGGACAGCAACAGCAGCCATAGCAGGGATAGTAGTAGCAGCAGAGACAACTGCAGCAGCAGGTTCAGAAGTAGTCTCATTGGTGGGGATCTGGTGGACCAAGGAGCGCTGGTCGTAGCGGTGGCCCACCCAGCTGGGCGTCGCGTGGTGTCGCTCCTACTCCATGGCCGTAATTTGTTCATACTGGCACTCGTCAGGGTGTCCCTTGTGGCCGCCTTCACCCTTTGGGTCAGTGCTTTGTGCAGCTCATGGACCGCCTCCGCGCGCAGTACGGCTTTGGTCCCACTCCGGATTGGGCCCCGCTGGCTTGCTTCCTTGGCCTATCGTTGTTGGATATGTCTGCAGTGTAGTTGCTTGAGGCTTTCCGATCTGTTTCTTTGATTTTTGCTGATGTTGGCTATAGTGCTGCTGGATCCGTTTGCTCGCGTGTTAGTAGTCTAGGATCCTTGCCTATTGCTAGTGTAGGTGCTTGTGCTTCCAGTCACGGTGTTTGTGTAGTTACTAGCCCATGTATACCTACAGCAGACGCGTCGCTCTCTTTCACAATGGACTCTGGTGCGTCCTAGTGCTTCTTCCGCGACCACACGACTACCACACTGCTTCCTACTCCGGTTTCGGTTGCACTAGCTGATCCTGCTTCAGACCAGCAGTTGCATGTAGGTCTACCATCCTGCCAACGATGATGAATTCGACTCTGCTTGGTCCTCGTATCACACCGCGCACCACCCTTGTGCCTCCATCGCTCACAAGGTTACCGTCGCCTTCGTTGTTCCAAGGTCGAGGAGAGGCGGATGCACCATCCGCTTTAGCAAGGGGAGGGGGATCCTTGTGCGCCCACTACGTACGAGTGCCCAGGAGGAGCACCTCCAAGTCGGCCCTGCCATACTCGCCATTCTGGTGGCGTGCCCGAACATCAGCCTCTCACACCTAATGTGTATCTCCTACTCATGTGTCGATTACGGGGGGGAGGGTCATGGAGACTAAGATGGCTGCCGGCCTAAACTACAACTTGAGTAATGTGCAATGGACGGATAATTCTAAAGGTCTATTGCGCTAACGTCCATGGTCTATCGCACCCTGCAGATACCTACTCTACAACGATTGCAAGATTACGTGGTAGGCTACGGGGTTGTACGGGGTGATTGGAGGATTGCTTGCGTTCTCACTACTTGCTGTGTTTGTAAGTGAAGTTGGCAAGAGTTCCACCAAGAAAACAACACTAACCAAAATGGTATGACAAAGTCGATATAGCAAGAATGAAACACACCTATCAACCCAGCAACTTGGCCTCCGGCACGGCACAAAGGCAGCTTGCCAAAGCCGCAAGATGGCGGCGTGCCAATGCAGCTGGAAGGCGGCTTGCCAACACTGCAGGATGGCGGCCTGCCCGCGTTGCACCCAAGGCGGTTTGCCAGCGCTGCAACTGCACGTAACCATGTACGCACATGTGCGCATTCTTAAAGTAGGTGTAGGTCGGCTCAACAGGCCGTCGCGTGCACGTCGTGCATGTGAAGCATATTGCGCAAGTGCCAGCTCGTCGAGCACGCGATGCTCGACCCGCAGGTCGAATTCGTCAAAACCACATGGGGCGAAGTTCGTGCACCCTTGCAGAACTTCGCAGACTAGTTACCTGGTTGACCAGAAGATGCCACTGAGCCAACGCCAACCGTTGTAGGTCGGCGTCTGTAGGCCGGTGCCATTTCGACAATCACCTTCGTCAACCTTCGAGGCTCAAGGCTGTCCGCCGACTTCACCTCGTCGACTAACGTCTCGTTGGCTTCGCTGAAGTTGGCTCCACCGAAGTCGGCTTCGTTGTCGTTCATTGCATGATTATTTCAACCAATTTTTGCAGCTTATAGATGCTCGTAAACTGTCTGACAAACGTGAATGAGGCTCAGGTCGTCTTCAAAAGTTATGTTTTCGTAGTGTATAAGAAAACTGACAAATATAATAAAACGCAAATAAACGAGTCTGTTTTACATTTTGAACGGAACACCTATTAAAGGAGGGTCCAGCAGCGCAGTGACTCTCTGGTCCCATTCAGCACCTAAGGGTTTAGACCCTTGACATTTCACCCAGCCAATGCCCTGCGGAAATGCAACCAAACCAGCATGACTCCGCGTGTGCACACACGTAAGCACAGCCAAACCCAGCCCAGCCAGGCAGAACAAGAGCATGTGACCCACAAGCACATCACCCGCCTGACGCAGGATGAATGCACTACGTTCTGCCCGAACTGTTTGCCAGGTAAGTATTGGAAACCCCCCTTGGTCAAAGCAAGAAGCCATTGAGTTGAGGGAGTTTTGTAATCGCCATTGAGTTGAGAAAGTTTTGTAATCGCCATTGAGTTGAGAAATGCCTAGTGTTCAGTTGCTTGCTTGCCCAAAACATGAATCACGTGCATCTAAAGTCTCTTCACGAGTCTACAAGTCATAGCTGGAATTCTTTGTTGGCACCACCTCCAATACGCAGTGCGATTCCCACATCGCGAACGTGGCGCCTGCCATTTCCGTATTCTTCCAGCCGCAATGCTGTCTTTGGCGCGGCTCGAGCCGCCAAATATGTGTTGTCCAGGAAAACGGGCCGCGGTTGAGCCAATTCTTGGCTCATCGCCGCAAAACAGCAAGATTGCGTGTTTCGCTCCGTACGTACCTTGAATCTTAGATATTCCAGCAACACGCGGTTGAAGCAAATCAGCTACTTCGAGTTGAGGTTTCACAATTTACGTGCCAGATAGTTCTCCGCTCGGCTGGATACTCGTACGTTGACGCACCTTCCCTTTCTCAAACGCTATACGCGAATCAGATTACCTAATATTGCTTCCATGGCTGCCTCTAAATCATTCTGGTCAAATTCCACACCCCGCACGCGCCTCCTCCTCCTACTCCTCCTGTCTCTCCTCTTCCCTCCTTCCACCCTCTCTGCACGACACCTCTTTCCCCAAGCCACCAGCGAGGTTCTTCCGCAAGTCGCCACCCTTCCGCAAGCCGGCGCCACCCTTACGCCGGCCGCCAAGGTTCTCCCCCAAGCAACCGAGGTTGACGCCGTGCGCAAGTTCCTCCTAGCGGCGGGGGTCACCAACCCCGTCCCAGGCGCTCCCGCGACCGCATGCAGCGTGGCCGGCATCGGCTGCGACGCCAACGACTTCGTCACGTCGCTCAACTTCTCCCCGTGCACCGCCTACCCGACTCTCCTCACCGGCTCCATTTCGACCGACATCAGGAATCTCGAGCATCTCACGCATGTCGACTTTTCGTGCAACAACCTGGGGGGTTCCCTGCCTACGGTTCTCGGGCTGCTGACGAATCTGCGGCGGGTGAACATGAGCGGAAATCGACAACTTTATGGCAGCATTCCCGCCTCGATTTTTGGACTGGGGTGGCTCTCGGTGATGGATTTTCGCGGAGCGGATTTGTACGGTGCTCTTCCGACCGGTTCGACGGCGTTTTCAGCGTCGCTAAGGCACTTGGACCTGTCATATAACCGGCTGTACAATCCAATCCCGTCAGCGCTTTCTCGTGCGACGCGCCTGGAGCGGCTGGATTTAAGCTTCAACAATCTCAACGGCAACATACCGAAGCAGCTGAGTAACCTCAACCGGCTCACCTATCTTAATCTGCGCTGGAACAAGCTCGGTGGAAGTGTTCCCACAGAAATATCCAAGGCGTGGCGGGTGGAAAGGCTGCACTTGGACGGAAATAGGCTGACGGGAAACATTCCCGCTCAATTGAACCAGCTTTTGAATTTGGAGCACCTGAGCCTGAGTTATAACTACTTGTCTGGTGGTGTCCACCCTGCGATTTTCCGCATGCCGAATTTGCGGAAGTTGAATCTTCGTCGCAACTATTTCAATGGCACGATCCCCAAGTGGAAATCGGGTTACCAGACAGACATGCTGGAGCATCTTGACCTCGGGAAGAATCGTTTCAATGGAACCGTGCCATCTGGGCTTGGTGGTGTTGTGACGCTAACCCATCTAGATTTGAGCGAGAACAAGTTTGACAAAAGCATTCCGTCAGTGTTGGGCGAGTTGACGGCTCTCCAGTTCCTGAATCTCGCGTGGAACAAGCTGAGCGGTTCGCTTCCTGGGTATTTCAGTCACCTTCGCAGCCTTCGCTCACTTTCCGTCGCACACAACAAACTGACTGGAGTAAGTTCCAACTTCCACAACAATGGACACGAGTCGCCGCGAGTCGTTCTGGATCTGAGTTACAACAACATCGGTGGAAGTCTGGTCCCCTTCCAAAATCTGGAGAGGGTTGCGAATCTCGACCTTTCGCACAACCATCTGACGGGGAGCATACCTGTCGGGTTTCTGACTGGATCGACGGTTCTCAAGCGAGTCAACATCAGTTCGAACTACATCAACAGTACACTAGATCCGCTCACCACCCTGACGAACCTGGCTTCCCTGGATGCGTCGCACAACCGACTGCGAGGGTCGATTCCGTCGCGACTGGTATCGCTGGCTCAGCTTTCGCACCTCGATATGCACGACAATGACATTGTCGACCACATCCCCGACCAGACATTCGGAAACTCTGCTTTACGCTTCATCGACATCAGCTACAACGAGATCAACAGTGAGTGCATTTGCTCAAGTGCTGTCTGTTATCTGTTCAAGCTTCTTCTGGTTTATCTTAGTTGGAAGAGATGGAGTAGAGTTAATAGAGGTATGAAATCAAAACTGTCCATTGATGTTTATTTTCTGTCTTATTACGCCCCTCCTACCTCTTTTGCAACTTTCAGGTCACCTTCCTGAATTTGTGGAATGCCCACGAGTGATCAACCTTGCTGGAAACCACCTTTCCGGCACCATCCCAGCTTCCATATCCTCCTGCGGTGCCTCTCTGATCAAACTCGACCTCGCTAATAACCGCATTGGAGGAGCACTTCCAGCAGCTGCCCTTGGTGACCTCTCCTACCTCCGCTACTTAAACCTTCCTAGAAATCTTCTCTCGGGCAGCATACCTGAAGAACTGACTGGGCTGCGTGCCCTGACCTCACTCAATCTGGCCTGGAACCGGCTCACGGGAAGCATTCCAGAAGGTTTGGGAGATGCTTCAAATGGTGGTGCAAATCTAGAGATGCTCCGAGTGGCGGGTAACGATCTGGAGGGCTCTGTTCCACAGCAGCTTTCGGGATTTCCCGTGTGGTCGTTTCTGCCCGGAAATGAGAATTTGTGTGGTCATCCTGTGGGCAGCTGCTGAGCGGGGTCATGTACGGGTACAGGAGGGAGACTGAATGGAGAAGCTGGATAAGAATACACCTACGATTAGTCTGTACATGGTAAAGAAGAATGGCTAAATAAATGCCGGCGTATATATTCGGGGAACGGCATAGTTAAATTTTGATGATACGGTAGACCCAGCCGGTTTGGTGTACAGGTGTGCTGGATGGGTAGTTCTTCATGTTGGGTGTACATGTTAAGAGGAGTGAGTAGGATCATGTTGTACCAGTGGCATGTGATTAAGATGTGGAATTTAGTGTGGTACCGTAGATTAGGAATATTAGCTTAGTAATGATTCTACTTGTACGCTACCACCAACTGACATGAACTCGGCGGAAGACATATCACTTGCATTTACAGGAAATACACTCTAAAGAAACATGGAAAACGAGAGCTTTGGGCTTATTTCCAATTCCACAGCTTTACAGTTCGCAATCCCTCCCAAGTTATAGAAGCGCAGCACTACACAACATACAGCCACAGTCAAGGGATGGCATGGCAATGACATGTCCATGATCCATCCCACTACTAAACCCTAATACAAACACATGTTCCTTAATTCACAAATACTTTGCGTTGCAACTTGCCATAACCATAAGAGGCAAGGCCATGGCGAGTACAGAAAGGAAGGAAGGTCCTCTGTTCACTCTTCCTCTCCACTCAAGAGTGACCGCACCCACATTCATTTTGTGTGATCCCTCTGCCTAAGGTCTCGGAACAAACAGCTGCTTTCAGAAAAGCGGCCCGGTGCCGCTGCTGATGCGTGCTGCTGCTGCCACCGTCTTTTCCCTGATGAAAATTCTCAACACATTGACTCCATAGTAGCCCGCGGCCCTTCGGACGCCAAAGCCCCCCCTGGAACTTACAATGCCACAACACCCCAGCTTCCCCACCCCCCTGTCAGACATTGTAGCCATACCCCAAGCCAAGAACCCCACCCCTCAGACAGCACAGCCCGTAAGGCCTTCGGACGCCATACCACCAGCGAGAAAGCCTCTCAGACACGGAAGCACCAGCTAGAAAGCCTGTCAGACACTGTAGCCCCCCAAATCCCACCTCAGACACCGTAGCCATATGGTGAGTCCTCCTGCGATGCCTCTGCCAGTGTATGCTCTGATGCTTCTGCTAGATAGTCCTTGCTGCAGCGTTGGAGAGAGGCAGAGACATGTGCAGGGAGAGGTGCACACACAGGAGACACACAGGAGACACACAGGAGACACACAGGAGACACACAGGAGACACACAGGAGACACACACAAGCGCGAAGGCAGCGCAGGTATAATCAAATGTTGTAGGCACAGCACCACCAGACACTCACTGCCTTGTGTGGGTCTAACTGCCCAGCCACCGCTTCTCACATCGCACTAACCTTCTCACATCGTTCTCACCTTCTCACATCGCACTAACCTTGTCACATCGCACTAACCTTCTCCCATCGCTCTCACCTTGCGGCTGCCACTTTGCGGGTGGTGTTGGCCTTGCCCTGAAACGCCACCACCAGGCACACTCACTGCCTCGTCTGGGTCTGCCTGCCCTGCCACACTCCTATGGCGCTTCTCACGTTGCTCACACATCCCTTCCATCGCCCTCACCTTGCTGCTGCCACTTTGCGGGTGGTGTTGGCCTTGCCCTGAAACGCCACCCCGGGCACCCTCACTGCCTAGTGGCGGCTGTCCCACTGTCCTTCCACACCCCTATGGCACTTGTCACATCGCCCCCAACTTGACCCACCTTCTCCCATCGCCCTCACCTTGCTGCTGCCACTTTGCGGGTGGTGTTGGCCTTGCCCTGGAACGCCACCACGAGACACTTGCTCCAACGCGGGCCGCCCGCATCCTCCACTGTCGCCGCCCGCACGGCAGCTAGCAGACGAACAAACAAGGCTCGGTCAGCAGTGGTGCTGCAGGTGGGGACGGGCAGGGGGGGGAAGAGGGAGGAGGAAAGAAGACAAAAGGAAGGAGAGAAGGGATGGAGGGTGAGGGAGTGAGGGGACAAAATGCTTGAGTGAAAGAAGGAAGATACGGTAAAATACAGAGAGGAGAGAACAGCGAGAGAAGGAACAGGAGGAAAATTAAGAGAAAGAAAAGGTCAGCGAAGCGTTATGGGAGCAAGAGAAAGGAATAGCAGAGGGAGGGCATGAGAGCAATAATGAGGGTCACCATAAGAGGCGCTCACCATAAGAAGTAAGACAGCCAACAACGAGGCTCACCACAGGGGGGACGAGAGCCAGCCGAGGATATCCGGGAGCTTTACGGAAGTGAGCAGGCGGCGCAGCGACTGTGGCTTCCTCTTCTTCTCCACCAGAGTCAGCTGGGAGAAGCCCTCACCTCACCACACTCTCAAGGTTCTAAGGGCTCTTCAGGAGAAGACAAGCACTCAACACAGGGGGGACGGAGGGGGAGGCCGGGAGAGGGGGAGAGGTGGGGGGGGGGGGGGGGAGGAGGGGGGAGGGCAATAACGGGGCTCACCATAAGGGGGACGAGAGCCAGCCGAGGATGTCTGGCAGCTTGACAGACGTGAGCAGGCGGCGCAGCGACTGGGGCTTCCTCTTCTTCTCCACCAGAGTCAGCTGCGAGAAGCTCTGTTGGAACGCCAGGGAGATACCCATGCTGTCCAACCACGCTTCCAGATACTCCCCTTCCTCCTCCTCCTCTTCCTCCTCCTCGTCCTCCTCATCCTCCTCGCCCTCTCCGTTCGCCTCGCCTCCATTCGCAGCGCCATTAACAGCACCGTTCGGTTTCTCCGACCCGCCGTTTGCATACCCAGCAGGGGCCCCGGCCATTTCTTCCTTGGCCCCTTCGTCTTCCTCCTCTTCCTCCTCCTCCCTCCCCTCTGCCACTGCAGCGTCTCGTTCCATCTGAGCCGCCTGCTGCCGCCCAATCACATGCGCCCACGTGGCGCACTCCTCCAGGGGCGGCGGCCACAGGTCCTGCGGCAGCGGCTGGGGCGGCTTGGGCGGCCGGAGATTCTTGATCGAGATATTCTTCGAGCGGACCAGTGCCGGGCGGTCTGTTTTGGCGTTTTCCCGCATCGCCTTGCTGATGAACCGCGAGGACGCTAGAATGTCGTGCACGCGGGTGCTTGCGCCGCCCGGCCCGCCGCCCGCTCCACTGTAAAAGCTGGTGCTTCCATACCCATACCGCGAACTCAGCGTTCCCCCAGAAGCAATATCCCTCCCCTCGCTCTCCTGCGCTCCCGTCCCCCCGCCACCGCCGCCGCTAGTGGTGGGAACAACGCCCATACCCGCGATAACAACCCCACCGGACGTGGTCCAGATAGCCGGCACGTCGCGGGCATCAAAGGGCACGCGGGCAACAGGGCGCCTCCCCACTGCTGCGCCCAGCACAATCTGATGCAGAGCGGCAAAGCGCTGCGACTTGTTCAGGTCCTTGATCCAGGAGGTGTCTCCAAATTCCGGTGCGGGAACCAGGGCAGTGGAGGAGGAAGAGGCGGAGGCGGCAGGGCCGTTGCCGGTTTCCGCACCACCAACGGCAAGAGAAGCAGCAGCAGCTGGGGAGTTGAGGGGGTAGCAGCAAGCCTCGTAAGCTCGGCGGACCTTCATCAGCAGCCTCCGCTCTTCCTCGCGGCCTGGGAGCAGGATGATAGCTGCAATGTGTGGGCGGAACCAGTCCAGCACGTCACTAGGCGACACCTCCACCGCCCCCTCCCTCACATGCTTCGCCGGTTTGTTACTAGCCGCTCCTGCTCCGGGTTTCCCTCCCGCTCCCTCTGCTCCATCACCACCCTCCCCCTCGTCGTCTAGAGCCCAGAGGCTTTTCGCTGCGCCGTGGACTTTCCAGACCAGGAGATGGTTGGCTGATTCGTAGGAGAAGACGAGGAGGGTGGGGACGCAGAAGGCGACGATGACCAGCGCGAAACCGATCTTAGGGAGCGTTTCGAGCTGCACGAAGTTGTACCCCATGGTTGCGATGATGAAGATCATTTCGGCGACGATTAGGATCGCTGCGAACGCGTCGTGGGTGGATGCGACGAAAGGGGAGGCGGCGAGTTGGAGGCCGATGAGAATGACTTGTACGGGGAAGAGCACAGTCATCTGTGGTGGGGAGGGGGGGGGGGGGAGGAGGGGAGTTGGGGGGACAAGAGAGGGGTTGTGGTTGAGGTGAGGAAAGGGGAGGCGGCGAGCTGGAGGCCGATGAGAATGACTTTTGAGACGTCTCAAAAATGAGAATGACTTGCCCGGGGAAGAGCACAGTCATCTGTGGTGGGGAGGGAGGGGTTGGGAGGAAGAAGGGGGGCAGAGGCAGAGAGGGGGGACGGGAGGAAGGGGTAGAAGGGGAGGAGGGGGTAGAGATGAGGAGAGAAATTAGGGGATCTGCACGAAGTTGTACCCCATGGTGGCGATGATGAAGATAATTTCGGCGACGATTAGGATCGCTGCGAACGCGTCGTGGGTCGAGGCGACGAACGGGGAGGCGGCAAATAGTTACCTGGACGGGCGGAGAGTTGATGAGGAAAACGAACAGCGCGGCAACGAGAATCCGCCTGGCGAGCAGCATGAGGTGCCAGTAGAAATAGCGGTACTCGTATCGCGTGACCACCCCCATCCCACCCCGCCCCCTCTATGCGACACATATGCATACCTGAACCGGAGGCGAGTCAATGAGGAAGACAAAGAGAGCCGCGACGAGAATCCGCCTGGCGAACAGCATGAGGTGCCAGTAGAAATAGCGATATTCATATCGCGTGACCATCCACCCCCAGCGCGCGCGGAACGCCCTTGTATCGAGCAGCTTCTGCTTCTTGCCGTAGAGCATGGTGAGCGCGTAGTAGATGGGCGCGCCCGCCACAAAGACGATGGTGACGGCGATGGCGATGGCAAACAGCGTGATGCGCGCCGAGCTGCTCCACAGGTCCGTGGGGGAGAAGGTCATGACAGTCATGTCGTACGTGCTCTTGGAAAAGGCCTGGAGGGGGAAGTGAGGGAGGGAGGGAGGGAGGGAGGGAGGGAGGGAGGGAGGGAGGGAGGGAGGGAGGGAGGGAGGGAGGGAGGGAGAGGAGGGAAGAGGAGGAGAGGGGGGGGATGAAAGGGGGAAGCGAGGGGGAGGGGAAGGATGGCTTTGGAGATCTTGAGGGGGCACTGGGTGATGCGCGCACTGCTGCTCCACAGGTCCGTGGGGGAGAAGGTCATGACAGTCACGTGAAGGTCAGGTCCGTGGGGGAGAAGGTCATCACTGTCTCGTCATACGTGCTCTTGGAAAAGGCCTGCCAGAAGGGGGGAATGGGTGAATCGTACGTGCTTATGTTACTGCCACTCTTATGTTGGGAGGGAGGGAGGAAGTGGGGAGGGAGCATTGGAAGAGTGGAACTTGAAAACACCCTAAATTTCTCAAAAGTACAGTCCAGGGCTCACCTGGAAGGGAGGGCTCACCTGGAAGGGGAGGTGCCATCCGGTGCAGGGCTTACCTGGAAGCAGCGCACGGTGACTGGTAGGTAGCACACGTCCAGCCAGTTGGCCGCGCCGTGATTATAAATATCCTCCAGAGGCGGTCTCACCCAGTGCAGGGCTCACCTGGAAGGGGAGGGCTCACCTGGAAGGGGAGGGCTCATCCAGTTCAGGGCTCACCTGGCTGGAAGAGCAGGGCTCACCTGGAAGCAGCGCACAGTGACGGGCAGGTAGCACACATCCAGCCAGTTGGCCGCCCCGTGAGTGTAAATATCCTCCGAAGGAGGTCTCACACAGTGCAGGGCTCACCTGTTAGCGCACGGCTCACCTGGAATGGAAGCAGCGCACCTGAAGGGTTCACGTGAAGGAAACACTCACCTGGAAGCAGCGGACAGTGACGGGCAGATAGCACACGTCCAGCCAGTTGGCCGCGCCGTGAATGTAAATATCCTCCAGAGGGGCCGGCGGATTCGCCGACGGCTTGTCCCCCCCAACCTCCCCTCCCTTCCCCCTTCCCTTCTCCTCCCCTCCCTTCCCCCCGGCGTGGCCGTGCGAGTGGGAGGAGTGGGCGGGTGAGGGGAAGAAGCGGCGGAGGGTGCCTTGCACGGCAAAGAGCAGCGCGTAGGCTGCGAGACCCACGGCAGCGACTATCATTGTGAGCGCCCAGCGGGACGTGAAGGGGAAGGAGACCTTGCAGTCGGGGCCCAGGATGTCCTGATCGGGAGAGGAGGTGGAAGGGAGAAAGGGCGGAAGGTGGGGTGGGAGGGAGGGAGCGGAGGAATAAGAGGCGGAAGGTTCCTTGAGCACTGCCGGGACCTGCAGCAGCTCACTGTTCATCACTGATACCCACCCCTCCCATGCCATATGGGCTGCTCTCTCAGTGATCTAATCCAACCACCAGTGAGTGAGTGAGCGAGGGCTTGAGTAAGTGAGTGAGTGAGTGAGCGAGGGCTTGAGTGAGTGAGCGAGCAAGGGAGTGAGAAAGCGAGTGAGTGAGTGAGTGGGGGCTCAGTGACCCAGCCACGTACCACAGAGAAGAGGCTGTGTGCCATGTGTGCTGCTCTCTCAGTGATCCAACCACGAGTGAGTGAGTGAATGAGTGGATGAGTGACTGACAGCTCGATCCCTCTCTGTAACTGAGCCACTTACCACGGAGACGAGGCTGAGTGTTGAAAGCTCAACCCCCTTCCTGGCCCAGTCAGGGAACTCCAGATCCACGGACCCCAGCACCTCCAGGATCTGCAGCTCAGTGTTCATCACCCACACCCCACCTCTCTGTGTGACCCTCCCAGGCACGTACCACGGAGAAGAGACTGAGTGTTGAAAGCTCCACAACTTTTCTCGCCCAGTCGGGGAACTGCAAATCCACAGAGCCCAGCACAGCCAGGATCTGCAGCTCACTGTTCATCATCGACACCGAGTGGAAGCGGTCAGAAAAGACGGCCGTCGCCACCCACAGCAGGATCACGAGCACGAAGAAGAACCAGAAGAGCTGCACCAGGGACAAAAAGGGGAGTGTTGGGGATGGGGGGAGGGAAGGGATAGTGGGGGCTTTTGAGTCGACGCAGAAGTGAGCCCGTTGCCACCCATAGCAGGATCACCAGCACGAAGAAGAACCAGAAGAGCTGCACAAGGGACAAAAAGGAAGGGCAGCAGGGAGGGGGGAGGGAGGGATAGTGGGGGAGAATGGGGTAAGAGTGGATGGGTGCTGACCAGCACGAAGAAGAACCAGAAGAGCTGCATAAGGGACAAAAAAGGAAGGGCAGCAGGGAGGGGGGAGGGGAGAGAGGGGGCTTTTGAGTCAGCCGTTGCTACCCACAGCATGATCAAGAGCATGGAGAAAAGAGCAACTTAAAGATGACTTTTGAGTCAACTGAGAAGAGCAACTTAGAGATGACTTTGAGTCAACTGAAAAAAGCAACTTAGGGTCCAAACCCCCAAGGCACTCACCGTTTCCATCCACGAGGTGCATTGGTAGCACGTGCTGATGACCGAGTAGTAGCCGGGGGCGAGCAGAGCGAACAGGGCAGCACTATCGACGCACAAAGCTCTAGAAACACGGGGCCACAGAGAACAGCACAGCACTCACCGTCTCCATCCAGGAGGTGCACTGGTAGCACGTGTCGATGACTGAGTAGTAACCGGGGGCGGAGGGGGAGGAGTAGAGGGAGCAGAGCAGGGGGAGCAGAGGAGAGGGAGCAGAGGAGATGGAAAGGGAAAGGGTATAAACCCCCAAGGCACTCACCGTCTCCATCCACGAGGTGCACTGGTAGCACGTGCCGATGACTGATTAGTAGCCAGGGGCGAGCAGAGCGAACAGTGCAGCACTATCGGCGCACAAAGCTCTAGAAACACGGGGCCACAGAGAACAGCACAGCACTCACCGTCTCCATCCAGGAGGTGCACTGGTAGCACGTGTCGATGACTGAGTAGTAACCGGGGGCGGAGGGGGAGGAGTAGAGGGAGCAGAGCAGGGGGAGCAGAGGAGAGGGAGCAGAGGAGATGGAAAGGGAAAGGGTATAAACCCCCAAGGCACTCACCGTCTCCATCCACGAGGTGCACTGGTAGCACGTGCCGATGACTGATTAGTAGCCAGGGGCGAGCAGAGCGAACAGTGCAGCACTATCGGCGCACAAAGCTCTAGAAACACGGGGCCACAGAGAACAGCACAGCACTCACCGTTTCAATCCAGGAGGTGCACTGGTAGCATGCATGCTCCGATGACCGAGTAGTAGCCGGGGCGGACATGGAGCAGAGCAGGGGGGGAGCAATGCAGCACTATTGACACGAAAAGCTCTAGAAACAAGGGGCCAGGGAGCACAGCACAGCACAGCACAGCACCGCACAGCACAGCACAGCACAGCACAGCACAGCACCGCACAGCACAGCACAGCACAGCACAGCACAGCACAGCACAGCACTCACGGTTTCCATCCAGGAGGTGCACTGGTAGCACGTGCCGATGACCGAGTAGTAGCCGGGGGCGCACATGGAGCAGAGGCGGTTCTGGTTGTACCCCTCCGCACACTGCGAGTCGTTGGGGGATGTGTACTCGTAGCCCGCACAGCCGTCTGGAGAAAAGGAAAAGGGTTTGGGAGTGGGGAGAAGAGGGGAAGGAGTACAGCGCATGAGGCCAAGAGTGGCAGCAGCACATGGAGCAGAGGCGGTTCTGGTTGTACCCCTCCGCACACTGCGAGTCGTTGGGGGATGCATACTCGTAGCCTGCACAGCTGTCTGGGATGGGGGGGAGGGGGGGGGAAGGGCAGTGGAAGGGGGGGTATGGAAGTGGAGGGAGTGGCAAAGGGGCGGGAAAAGAGGGGGCGGCAGAGGAGGGGGGGGCAGAGGAGGAGGGGACAGAGGACGGGGGGGGGCAGAGAACATGTGAGGAGGAAGAATGAGTTTGTGGGAATATGGAGACTGGAAGCCTTCTTTAGAATCGTCATAAATTGCTCACAAGGGCGGGGTGTGGAAAAGAGGGGCGAGACAAATGAGAGAAAGGTAAAGTGCGTGACACACAAGTAACGAGGTAACTTTTACTTTTGAGTCAACTCAAAGGTCACCTCGAGACAAATGAGGGAAAGGTAAAGTGCGTGACACACAAGTGAGTGAGGAAGGTAGCACTCGGCATCTTGACACAAGATAGATGAGAAAGAGGCGCCTTTTGAGGCGCCTCAAAAGTACTCGGCATCTTGATGCAAGATAGATGTGAAAGAGGCGACACGTACTCGACACGTCGCAGTAGTATACTGTGGGGTTGTCAGTGTAAACGCTCCCCGGGTTCAACCAGAAATCCGCAGCGATGGTGCAGGTGCCATTGGTGCAATCCATGGCATTGTCCCCGTGAATGGTGACCGTATCCGCGCACGTCGCACACTCGCTCGCAGCCGGGAGAAAGCTGAAAGTCCCACCCTCGCACATCACTGCGCCCTGCCCTGCCGGGCACATGAACCCCACCTCACAAGGCAAACAAGCTAGATCATCCAGAGAGAAATAGCTCCCCGGATCGCACAACCCGAATTCAAGCTCGCGACTGATCGGCGGGTACGCGTCCGTCGGGCTGCTGACGGTGATCGGGAGGGTGAAATTCGCGGCGTCTTCAGGCGTCAGGACGAGGGAAACGGGCGGCAGGACCGCCCGGCCGCGGAGGGCGGTGGCGCGGAGGAGCCCGGAGATGCGCGGGTCGGGCTGGATGGCGATGGTGGAGGAGAAGTCGTCGGTGGCGACGTTGCCGTAGGCATCTAGGATGGTGACGGTGATGTTGACGATGGGCGTCTGCGTGTCCCCCATCACTGTGAACGGGACAGAGGTATCGCTGCCATTTCCCCCTTCCAGTACGTTTTTCTCCCACCTGCGGGTGGGGTTGGGGGTGGGCAAGGAAGTGAGGGAAGCGCAGGAAGGGAAGGGAAGGGGAAGGAAGAGCAGGAAGGGAAGGAAGAGGGAGAGTGAGGATGGCGATGGTGGAGGAGAAGTCGTTCGTGGCAGCGTTGCCGTAGGCGTCTAGGATGGTGACGGTGATGTTGGCGATGGGCGTCTGCGTGTCCCCCATCACTGTGAACGGCTGCGAGGGCAGGGAAGGCAGGGAAGAGAAGGGGGGAGAGGGGAAACGGGAAGCAGGAACACGTCAACGCGTTTTGAGTCGACTCACACTCATTCACATGCACATGCACATCCATATGCACATGAACACACACACATGGAATCAGCCAGCCCAACCAGGGCACATACATGAGCAAGAAGGCTTTTGAGGCGCCTGAAAAGTCCCAACCAGGGCACATACATGAGCGAGAAGGATGTTGGAGGGGTGCCGATGGTGTCCCGCTTGCTACTATCAGCGTCAGCACACGTGATGCGCACGCCCGGCCAGAAGGACGTGTCGAAGAATGCCACGCCCTGGCTGGGCACAGCCGCGTTGCCTTCAAACACCACATTCGTGCACGTCAGCTTGTTGCTCAGTGCTACAGCCGGCGGGAGAGCAAGATCCGTTGAACCGCCCCCGCTCCCACTATCCCCACTGCCGCCGCTGCTGCTGTCACTGTCACTGCCGCTGCTGCTGCTGTCACCGGTGCTGTTCCCACTGCTGCTGTCCGTCATCATTCCCAAGGGGTTCTTTCGGAGAAGCTCCCGATCGACATACACAGCCGCGCCTCCCTTCTTGGCATCATTCCCCACAAACGAGCAGTTCAAGATGCTTCCCTGCGAGTTACCCTCGTAGAACAGCCCACCTCCGCCGAACGACGCCGCATTCGAGGAGAAGTTAGACAGGAAGACGGAGAGGGAGGAGTTGCCTGTGGCTAGGGCTCCTGCTCCCTTGCTGGCAGAGTTTGAGGTGAAATCGCAGCCGTTGATCGAGACGGTCGCGAGCGAATCGGAGAAGATGGCGCCGCCGCTGCTCCCGGTGTTGCCGGCGAGAGTGGAGCTGTTTATAACGAGGATGGCGGAGTCGGTGACGTGGAGCGCGCCACCGTCGCCCATAGGGCTCGCCACTCCCGTTGCTGCTCCTCCTGCTGCTGTTGCTCCAGCTGCCGTGCTGTTACCGCCTTGGCCGGCGGTAACATTCCCAGCCACACCAGCAGCAGCAGGAGCAGAAGGAGAAGCAGCAGCAAGGATTCTAGCAGTAAGGCCTTTGGTGGTCAGGCTAGCAGATTCGATGGAAGAGGTAACTGCAGCCGCAAAGGCAGCAGCCATGCGGATAGAAGGCGAGAAAGGATAGGCGGAGTCAGAAAATCCGGTAGCAGTGGCAGCGGCAGTGGCGGTGGCAGTGGTGGTCGGAATGGTTGAAACAGCAGCAGAAGCAGAGGAGGAAGAGGAGGAAGAGGACGGGATGTTGGCAGCAGTGTTGTTGTTGAAGCTACCACCGATGAAGATTGCCTGTGCCTGGCCTCTCACCACCACTGCATGGGCGGCATTCTCAGAAAACGACGAGTTGAAAGAGGACAAAACCGCCCGCCCCTCGATCAGCGCCGCGCCGCCCAAATCCGCACTGTTCGCGATCAGATCAGATCCTGTGAGAGCGACGCTGGCCGAATGGACGGCGTAGATCACTCCGCCGTAAAACCGGGCAGAATTGTTTCGGAACGTGGTGCCCGATGCATTCACCTGAGAATCCATTTCTGCCCAGACAAACCCTCCACCCCCTTGCGCACTGTTCCCCTCTATAATCACCCCCGATACACTCAACTTCGCAGAACCGCTCGCACGAACCCCACCTCCCTCACTCCCGCCCTCGTTCCCCTTCACCTCCCCCTTTACAATCACACCGGATGTAGAGTCAATAAGCGCCAAACACCCTCCCCCGGATATCGCCTTGTTGCCGTCACACACGGTCCTCTGCATGTTCAGCACACTGTATTCCTCCAGTGCCACCCCGCCACCTGTCGTCGCGTCGTTCTGCGACAGCTGGCAGTCGGTGATTCGCGCGTCGCCGGTCATGGCTGCGTAGACCGCGCCGCCCGCCAGGTCAGCGTGGTTGAGGGAGAACGAGGAGGAAGTGACTGTAGCAACGGTGGAGACAGAGGGAGTGGCAGGAGCTGCGGGAGCGGCGGGAGCGGTGGGAGTGGAGGAGGAAGAGGAGGAGGAGAGAACAGAGCCAACGATGGCGAGTGCGCCGCCCTTTGCAGCGGAGTTGCTTTGGAAGGAGGTGGAGAGGAGGGAGAGGGCTGTCCCACTGTGGAACACGGCCCCTCCTCGTGCTGCCATGGCCTTGTTCTGAGAGAACCTGCTGTTGCTGATTGTGACGTCGGTCTCTTGCCCCTGAGGGGAGGGAGGGGCAGAGGCGAGAGAGGGGCAGAGAGGGGAAGGGAACAGGAAGGGGTTTAGAGTAGACAAAAAAATGCCGGCACCCTTTTTGCGCTGCCAGCGCACTGTTCTGAGAGAAGCGGCTGTTGCTGATTGTCACGTCTATGGCTTCGCCCTGAGGGGGAGGAGGGACAGAGAAGGGAACAGGAAGGGCAGAGGGGGGAAGAGATGGAGAGTGGGAGAGTGGGGATGGAGGGGTGAGGGAGAGGGGTACAGTGGAGGGCTTAGATGGCTGTAAAAAAACAGCGGGTTCTCACAACGAAGAAAAAACGAGCAGCCTTACCTCCGTTATAATCACACCTCCACCCTTCCCGGTGGTAGCCTCGTTAGCAACCAAGTCACAGTCGTCCACAGTGATGGCGATGATTGTGTTGACCGCATTGACCAGTGATCAAAATCATTCTTGGGTCACTCACCTCCGTTATAAGCACGCCTCCGCCCTCCCCAGTAGTAGCCTCGTTAGCAACAAAGTCACAATCGTCCAAAGTGATGGCGTTGATGGTGTTGACTGCCATGCCGCCCCCCCCCATGTCCCCCACGTTGCCCTCCACTCGGCTCTTTGACATGCTGCCACCGTCCAGCCAGTAGACTGCACACGTGTGGGGGAGAGCAGGGAGAGAAAACGGGGTTTATTAGGGTTGCCAGGGGTGCGGCAGGTCCCCCCCACTGTCCCCCACTTTGCCCTCCACTCTGCTCTTCGCCATGCTGCCACCGTCCAGCCAGCCGACTGCACATGGTGGGGGGAGTGCAGGGAAAGAGAATGCGGTTAAGAGGGGCTGCAAGGGGTGTGGCAGGTCAGCCAGCAGACTGCATGTTTGGGGGGGGAGTGCAGAAAGAAGGAAGGGCGGTTAAAAGACTTTTGAGATGACTTTTGAGATGACTTTTGAGATGACTTTTGAGATGACTTTTGAGTCGACTCAAAAGTCACCTCGTCTCAAAAGGAAGGGCGGTTAAAAGGAGTTGCAAAGAGTCGCGGAACCTCAAGATGCAATGGGGAATCAAGCCTTGGCAACAACACGCGTGTCTAGAGCATGAAAAGACTCACCTCCGCCTCCCGAAGCGACGGCATAGTTGTAGCCAAAGGTGACGTTGCTGATGGTGACTACAGCAGGCCTCTGATTTGTGAGTCACTCCAACAACAGGATTCAGTTCTTAAGAAGGTCTCACTTGCGCATCTTGCACAGAGAAACTCACCTCCGCCTCCTGAAGCGACGGCATAGTTGTAGCCAAAGGTGACGTTGGTGATGGTGACTACAGCAGGCCTCTGATTTGTGAGTCACTCCAACAACAGGATTCAGTTCTTAAGAAGGTCTCACTTGCGCATCTTGCACAGAGAAACTCACCTCCGCCTCCTGAAGCGACGGCATAGTTGTAGCCAAAGGTGACGTTGCTGATGGTGACTACAGCAGGCCTCTGATTTGTGAGTCACTCCAACAACAGGATTCAGTTCTTAAGAAGGTCTCACTTGCGCATCTTGCACAGAGAAACTCACCTCCGCCTCCTGAAGCGACGGCATAGTTGTAGCCAAAGGTGACGTTGCTGATGGTGGCTGCCGGCGATGCGATGTAGAGACCCCCGCCCATGTACGCCTGGGGGGAGGGGGAGAGGCAGGGGGAGGGGGGCGAAGGGGAAAGGCAAGTGGGGGGGTGAGGAAAAGGGTAGAAGGGAGAGGGGGCACAAACGCCACCTCCACAATTACCACATCATAACCATCAACACCGTTGCACCGCACCTCACCGCACTGCACTCACCCAGTTGTTGCTGACGGTGGAGTTGGAGAGCTCAAACGTGACGTCCGTCTTGGCATACACGTTCATGCTGATACCGCCTCCCTGGGCTTTAAGCCCCTCCACCATCAAACCCCACCACACCGCAGCACACCACACCGCACCGCACCACACCGCACTTTACCGCACCTCACCGCACTGCACTCACCCAGTTGTTGCTGACGGTGGAGTTGGAGAGCTCAAACGTCACGTCCACCTTGTTATACACGTTCGTGCTGATGCCCCCTCCCTGGGCTTTAAGCCCCTCCGTCATCAGCCCGTTGTTCCCCGAGATATTGCAACCGCGCACCACCGCATTGACGTCCGATAAATACACCCCGACACCCAGGTTAACCGCGGCATACCCCGTATTATCCAGGATATTACTATCGATTAACTCCACGCTTCCTGTTGTTTCCAGGCTCCAGCAATCCACACCAATCCCCGTCCCACTCTCCATGTAATTCGTGCAGCGGGTGATTGTGGACCGTTGGATCGAGATCGAGCTCGTGCCCATAGCGTAGATCCCGCCTCCGCCATAGACAGACGTGGTAGAGTCTATAGTAGAGTCAAACGTGACGTCCGTCTTGGCATACACGTTCATGCTGATACCGCCTCCCTGGGCTTTAAGCCCCTCCACCATCAAACCCCACCACACCGCAGCACACCACACCGCACCGCACCACACCGCACTTTACCGCACCTCACCGCACTGCACTCACCCAGTTGTTGCTGACGGTGGAGTTGGAGAGCTCAAACGTCACGTCCACCTTGTTATACACGTTCGTGCTGATGCCCCCTCCCTGGGCTTTAAGCCCCTCCGTCATCAGCCCGTTGTTCCCCGAGATATTGCAACCGCGCACCACCGCATTGACGTCCGATAAATACACCCCGACACCCAGGTTAACCGCGGCATACCCCGTATTATCCAGGATATTACTATCGATTAACTCCACGCTTCCTGTTGTTTCCAGGCTCCAGCAATCCACACCAATCCCCGTCCCACTCTCCATGTAATTCGTGCAGCGGGTGATTGTGGACCGTTGGATCGAGATCGAGCTCGTGCCCATAGCGTAGATCCCGCCTCCGCCATAGACAGACGTGGTAGAGTCTATAGTAGAGTCTAAAACTACAGTAGATACTGTCCCGTTAAGGAAAAATCCGCCACCGTACGACGGGTCGTCGCTATAAGGGGCGTAATCGCGGGCCGACGCGGCGAAACACCCGAAGAAAGTGGAGGACTGGACAGAAAGAGAGGGAGAGGAGGCGTCGGATAAGCACCCCCCGGAGCTGCCGTTGGTGCTGGTGATTTGGACGAATTTGAGTGTGACGGTGGAGGAGGAGGAGGCGAGTCCGCCGCCAAGGAAGCGAGAGGAGCATTCGGAGATGGAGGAGGAGGAGAGGGAGAGGGTGGTAGAGTAGATGGCGATTCCGCCCCCCACGCTCTCGTCCGCGTGGCATGACTGGATGTCTAGACCCGAGAGTGTTGCCTTGGATGCTGGGGTTGGGGGAAGTATGGGGGGGGAGGCAGGGAGAGGGAGGGGTTTGCAGGAGGGGGAAAGGGGTGGCAGCACAACGATGATGCGGGAGGAGGAGAGGGGAGGCGGAGAGGGGAGGAGGAGAGGGGAGGAGGAGAGGGGAGGAGGAGAGGGGAGGAGGAGAGGGGAGGAGGAGAGGGGAGGAGGAGAGGGGAGGAGGAGAGGGGAGGAGGAGAGGGGAGGAGGAGAGGGGAGGAGGAGAGGGGAGGAGGAGAGGGGAGGAGGAGAGGGGAGGAGGAGAGGGGGAGGGAACAGAGGCTGACTGGAACTGGAAGGGCGGCATGAGAGAAACTCACAGAAAATGGCAATGCCGCCGCCACCACCATCGATGCCCCCTTGGGTGACCTTCGAGTCGAACACAGTCACACCCGCCATAGTCACATCCTTGGATGACGTTATGGAGACAGCGCCACCGTTCAGGTACGCGATGCAGCTCGCGAAATCGACGCTCGTTAGAGTCACCTTCTGGTTCGCCGCTTCCAAGCAACCCCCTCCGGCTTGCCTGTTCAGCCCGCTCATTACAGCGACCCCCTGTATAGTCACACTCGCCTGCGCGCACGGCACAGCAGGAGCAGCACCTCCAGCAGCACCCCCGTTAGTAGCACAAACGGCGCTCAGGCAGGGCCCGTTTTTGCAGTTGATGAGAGGCTTGGATGTGATTTTACCGGGGGGCGTGGGGGAGGGGGAGGAGAGCGAGCCTGCGGCTATGGTGAGGGAGTACCCGCCGAGCGCGAGGGGCGCGGAGAGTGCGGAGAAGGAGACGGGGATGGTGCCGTTGACCAATAGGATCGTCGCTCCTTTGAGATTCGCGCTGGGGTGGGGAGAAAAGGGGACGAGGGGGGGAGTGGGGGAAGGGGGAAGGACGAACGGGGAGAAGGAGATGGGGAGGATGCTGTTAAGATCTACGCTGGTAGGGAGTGGGGGGTGGGGAGGGAGTCGGGGGAAGGGGGACGGAGGGTGGGGTGGGGAGGGCCAGGGGGCAAAGGGGGGAGGGGGGAACGGGCAGGGGAAGCCGGGGGAGGGGGAGGAGAGGTGCGGGGAGAGCTACAAGCTGCGGAAAGGTATAGTCATATAAACACGGCGCAACGCAAGTGGTTGCTAGCGGCGAGCAAATTAGGTCAAGTCAAATCAAGGAGGGTAAGACACTCACTTGGTAAGGGCGAGGTCGAGAGAGCCTGCGATAAAAGACCCACGAGGCGAGGCGGAACCGGGCCGAATAGCCCCATGGAACAAAAATGGGGGAAGGGGGGAGGTGGGGTGGGTGGGGGACGCGGAAAGAGGGAGGAAGTGGGCCGAGAGGGGGAAGACGGGGGGAAGCGGGGCGAGAGGGGGGGAGGCGGGGGAGAGCATGGGGAAAGGGGGGGGGGGGGAGGGGGGGGGGGGAAAGAGGAGGGTGGGAAGTGAGGCGGGAGTGTGGGAGAGGAGGGGCGGGAGACGGTTAGAAAGCAGGATACGGCTGGAAGCAAGAGCACACGACGAGCACGGGACGAGCAGGCGTTGACTAGCGCATTCGAGTGGGCTTAGCAGACGGCCGACGACGTCACTCGCTCACTCCCGAAGGTGGGATGTGAAGAACCTGACGATTCACCGCACAGCCTCTGCGCTACAACCCCTTGTCCCTCCATCCCTCCCTCCTCCCTTCCACCCTTTCCCCCTCTCCACCCCCTCGCCTCCCCTGTTCCCCCTTCCGCCAGAGCGTCCCTCATTACTCGCCGCGCGGCCTCTGCGCTACATCCCCCTCCCGTTCCTTCCCCCTCCCCCTTCCTCCTTCCCCTTCCCCTTTCCCTTCCCCCTTCCTCCTCCCCCTCCCTCTCCCCCTCCCCATCCCCACTTTTCCCCCTTTCCGCCATGCCTTGCTCTCACGACTCACCGCACGGCCTCTGCGCGGTTCCGCAGCAGCCGGTAGCGGTTCCGGTCTCCGTCACGTACACAACGGCTTGCCGGTTGCACACTGGTAAGGATACGCGGGGAGTGCACGGTGTAAGGAAAGGCGGCGGTATACTCAGTAAGTTGGAAGGAAATGGCGGAGGGCAGCGGCGGAAAGAAACGACGGCGGAAAGGAACGACGGCGGAAGGGACGTGCAGAATGCGAAGAACACACGGAAAAGGGAACCTAACGATGGCGCGCGGAACATGTGCACCGGCTGACAGTTCAAGCGAAAGCGACCGAGGAAGACAACGAATGCTCGAACAGGAACGGGTTGAAGGAAAGATGGCGACAACTTCGTTTTAGCTACTTCGGGATGTGACATGGACGGTCGAAACCTGCAGGAACCACGAACCTGATTGCGTCCGCGTTAATGGTGAACTCCACAACAGCACAAACATCACGACGGCGAGTCGGAGCATTTGGCTCGTCGAGAATCTCCAGGAGTCTAGTCTCTGGGCTCTAAACGTATCACTACGTTGCCGATACTTTACGCTGCTAGAGGAACGTCCCGTTGCGAGGATTCTATCGCACGGCGACATTTTCGTCTCCCGGGCGGCCGCGGACGTTACGCCGAGCCTCGATAAGACCGAGGCCGACAACTCGAGCTACACCTTCTCTGTTTCAAAACGTCCCAGTAAAAAGGGGTCGGAGTGGTGGCCGATGCCCTAATCGCGACGAACGAGCGCGAGACTTTCGTGATAGGGCTAGAGTGAGACGAGGCTATGTCGCCGCTTCGCAAATACTAGGTTTACGCATGGTGTCTTTCTGAAAGAGCTGCCACACCGAATCTAGGGACAACGCTGAGCGTGATGAGTCGAGTACAGTGAGACCCTACACTGATAACCGTTGGCCTTATCCCAAATGTCTCTATCCGTCCGTGACCCAATCCCGTTTTGTTACTAAGACTTGGACTAGGTTCGCGAGAGTCGATGGCGGTCTTGGTATTGGTATCTTCTCTCGCGACTTGCTAGAATCTGTTTCTCGCCGAAATGCAGGTGAGAGGATAGCTCGCATTACAACACAACCTTGCTCCAACTCATGCAGCAACAGCCCTGCACAGATCCCTGCACAGATCAGTTTGGTTATTACTGGGAACTTCAGGAAACAGAAGTCACTGAAAGTGGGTTCCCAAGGAGTTCCTCTGGGAACACCTCGAGAATCCCAGGGTTCTCATTGTCACATACATTTTCTCTCGATGTGTACAATCATCAAGTACAGCACAGTTCAGGACTAAACACCTGACAAAATAACGCAGAACTGCTGCTTTTGCTTTCTGCTGCCCGGTTTCATGCGGATCAAAAGGTTGACGTTCTTTGGGGTACAGTTCATACTGGGGCAGCTGGTGTAAACACGCTGGTCCCTTTTTTGACCGACACGGGCAGCAGAACGTGTCGTCCTTTTTGGTTGGGAATGGAACGTGGATCTGCGGGCAGCCGAGTGACGAATCGACAAGACGAAATTCTTTTCACCTTTTCTGTGACCACAATCCCTGTGACCCTGTCACCCCTTCATGTCTCTCCTGCCCCCCATCAGTGCCCCCCCCACACCCTCACCCCACCCCCACCACTGACCCGATGGGCAGATGGGCAGAAGGCGACAAACCTCGCAGTTTTGTCGGACGCCTGAAACCACGTTTACATGACCAGCCCGCACTGTTCAATGCAATCCCACCAACTAACAAGACCACCTGAACGTCCGGATCCTCGATAGCAGCTCGTCATTATACTGAAAGCAGAACCATTAGCACCCTAAATTCTCGAAGAAACCATGAATGGTCACAAGCATGCAAATTCAATCTGTAATCCGAATGCCGAGCAATATATTTGTTCGTACTTGAATCAGTGCATCCTTACAAGCCTCGTCTTTCCCTACTCATATGTTTCTGCTCCTAGCTGTATGCCACGTGGCAACATACCCATAACCAAACCCAAAAGCATCCCTCTCCTACCCATCAAATATGAAGGCCCACGTACGAATTACCAAACTCTCTACAACCAATCATTTAATACATTATACATCACTCATCCCCGTCCTAATCCCTGTCCCCACCCCATTTGTCTGCCACAGCACGGCATACCTCTCACACGACCCAGAAGCACCAATGTGTCAGAATACTGGACGAGAATGAAAGCATTGAACAGAAAGTTGGTACAAGTACTAACCCTAATTGGGTTGTACCCCTTATGGGCTACCCCACTACAGCCTACACAATGTGAGCATTATAACATTTTGACACACTGTCGTGAGTGGCCCCATCCACCGGCCCATAGGGGGACACAAGCAGAGGCGGCTGCTTTACTCTACAGGTAAGTTAGCCCCACATTCTCCCTCACCCCTGCCTATGCCCCCACCCCGTCCGTCTGCCACAGCACAGCATACCTTTCCCCTGACCCAGGAGCATCGCTCTCCCCAGCCCGCCCATCCATCGGCCCGTAACAAGACACAAGCAGGGGCGGCTTCTTGACTCTACCATTAAGCTACATCCTCTCCTACCCCTTCCCCTGCCTCTCCTGCACCTTCCTCTACGACTGCTCCCACCCCGTCTGTCCGCCACAGCACAGCATACCTCTCTCCCGAACCAGGAGCATCGCTCTCCCCAGCCCCCCCATCCATCGGCCCATACGAGGACACAAGGAGGGGCGGCTGCTTGGATCTACTGGTCAGCTAGCTTAACATTCTCTCCTGTCCCTGCCCCTGCCCCTGCCTCTGCCTCTACCCCCACCCCATCCGTCTGCCACAGCACAGCATACCTCTCACCCGATCCAGGGGCGTCGCTCTCCCCAGCCCCCCCATTCATCGGCCCATACGAGGACACAAGGAGGGGCGGGTGCTTGAGGGAGCGGGCGAGCAGCTCAAAGGCGCTGCGGCTGACGTCAGTTGTGAGGGTGGAGCGAGGAGGTGTTGATGGGCTGGCCCGGGCGATGTATGCATAGAAGACCTGTTGACGTTGGAATATAAAACAACACGAGCAGGAAGGGAGAGAACAAGAGGCGGGTGCTTGAGGGAGCGGGCGAGCAGCTCAAAGGCGCTGCGGCTGACATCAGTCGTGAGGGTGGAGCGGGGAGGTGTTGATGGGCTGGCCCGGGCGATGTATGCATAGAACACCTGTTGACGTTGGAAAGGGTGGAGGAGAAGTCTTGTGTTGGCTCAACAGTGAGTATTCGCCGAGGTATTGTGCCCATGTACAGGAGGCCTGGACACAAAGTGACTTTTGAGTCGACTCAAAAGTCACCTCGAAGTCTAGTGCTGGCTCAACAGTGAGTATTCGCCCAGGTATTGTGCCCAGGTACAGGAGGCCTGGACACAGGTATTGCGCTGATGAAGGCCTTAGTTGGCCGAAACGCGTTCGCTCATGACATCCGGGCCTATGTGTCTGGCGTTCTGACTACAAGACCTTTGCTTACGACTTCTCTCGCCTTTTCAGATTATAAAAAAATAGTTCTATAGGTCGTTTGTAAACTCTTAGAAGGCTTGCTGCGGTTCGAAACCAACTAATTTCACCAGTGAGGATTCGCCCAGGTATTGTGCCCAGGACAAGTACCTGGGCACAATAGGCCCAGTACAGGAGACCTGGACACATTGAAGCCAGGCGTCCAACATATACCAGTGCACCCATCCATTCCCCCATTCCCCCCTCATCCTCACATCCTCCCCTCATCCTCACATCCTCTGTTCATGCTCCCATCCTCCGACGAACCTCTAATCCTGATTCACTCTTCTTCTCACCTGATACCCAACAGTGTACGCCTTGAGGAAGGTGGGAACCAGGGGAGGCAGCAGCTGAGTGAGGGCCTGCTGCAGCTGCGCCTGAGTCTTGGCCACCCCGCCCTGCCAGCCGCCTCTGCTGGGAGCATCGTTCCACACATCCGCCACGTATACTCTCTGAGAGGAAGGGTTCTCTGTGAACGACACACTCAACGGGGTGTAGCCCTGCATGTGGAAGGGGGGAAGCAGGAAGAAAAGGAAGATGGAAGGAACGGGAGCAGTGTGGAACTCAATGAGCGAGGAAGGGTCCTCTGTGAACGACACACTCAACGGGGTGTAGCCCTGCACGAGGGAAAGGGAGGAGGGGAGGAACGGGAAAGAGAGGGAAGATAGAAGCGATGGGTGCATCGTGCAACACATCCGCCACGTATACTCTCTGGGTCGAGGGGTCCTCTGTGAAAGACACACTCAAAGGGGTGTAGCCCTGCAAATGGGAGGAGAAGAGGGGGGGGAGAGGGGAGTCTTGGCCACCCCGCCCTGCCAGCCCCCTCTGCTGGGAGCATCGTTCCACACATCCCGCCACGAACACTCACTGGGTAAAAGGGTCCTAAGTGAGCGGTGCACTTAGGTCTCGTACACTGAGGAAAACACAGCGCACGTAAGTTACCATATTAACTAACATTAACGTGGTTAGAAACACGTTCGACGCCAAATTAGCGACACACACACACTAAGCACTCCGCCTTCACACTCTGCAGCATGAGAGATGCACCGTGTACGTCCTGAGAGGTGGGAGGGAGGGGGGGAGAGGAAGAGGCGGAGGGTTTAGCCCCCGCTTCCCCCCCTCCCCTCCCATCGCTCAGGACGTACACAGTGCAGCTCTCATGCTGCAGAGTGTGGAGGCGGAGGTGCTTTGTCTCCCCTCATGCTGTTCCCCACTGTGCTGGCCCCCTACCAAGAGGAGGGACCGCAGCAGTACGAGGCATTATGAGGGGCACCCATTCACGAGACACCCACCCAGCAAACCCCCATCCCTCCCACCCCTCCACTCTTCCCCCCTCCCCCCCCCCCCCCCCCCCCCCCCCAAATGCCACCTGTCGCTGTAACTGCAGCCATCGGGAAGAGGGCCCACAGCAGTAGGAGGAGTCGTGGGGGACGCCAAACACCGCCTCTACCCGTGTGCTGCTGCCAGCTGGCCACGCCACGTCAGCAAGAAAGATGGCGGCGTAGTACAGCCCGTGGTGGTCTGCCACGTAGTAGCTCTCCACCTGGACCGGGCGGCAGATTGGTGGGCGGCAGCCAGAGAGGTGGGCAGAAAGCAGAGAGGTGAGCAGAAAGCAGAGCGGTGGGGTGTGTGGCAAGCAGAGCGGTGGGGTGTGTGGCAAGCAGAGCGGTGGGGTGTATGGCAAGCAGAGCGGTGGGGTGTGTGGCAAGCAGAGCGGTGGGTGGCAGAGGGATTGCACCTAAGCAAGACTAGCGCACCTGAGAGGGCTTATGGCCCGAGGACATGTAATGGTGTAGGGCATCCTGATACTGCTGGCCGTCGAGGTAAGATGGATGGGTAAGATGGATGGGTAAGATGGATGGGTAAGATGGATGGGTAAGATGGACATACGCACCTGAGCGGGGTAGAGAGATCCGCACCTGAGAGGGCTTATACCCCGAGGAGATGTAATGGTGCAGAGAATCCTGAAACTGCTGGCCGTTGAGGTTGAACACCATCACCCACCCCAACTGTTGGGGAGGAGGAAGAGCAGGGAGAGGAGGAGAGGAGGTGATGGGAGAGGAGGAGAAAAAGGGGCACAGTAGATATTCACAGAGCTTCCAGATGCCCTGCCTGATTTCACGGAGTTGGGAAAAATCCGGCCGCATCAATCCTGGAAGGGTCTAGCGAGCAAGTGATGCAAGGATAGGAGCTTATGGATTTGCAGGGTGGACTGTACGAGCCGAATGCTTACGGATTTGGAGTTGGGCTGCCAGAGGATGGAGAAGAAGACGAGTGGGCGGGGGGTCGCGACGGCGTACGCGCTGACGAAGGCAGGCACGTGGGAGCGCGTGCGCGAGGAGAGAAGAGCCGGCAGGTCAGAGGACTCGACTCGTGAGTCGAGGATCGGTCCGGCAGTCAGCCATCCCCCTGGGTACTTACGCTCGAAGTAGTTGAGCTGTGAGGGGGAGGAGTGGGGGGAAGGAGGGTGATGGGAAGCACGAAGCATTTTTGAAGTCACCGAAATCCGACATTAGGCACACACATAATGCGGGCGCAAATCACACCTCATCTCCGACGATTTCTGGCGGCGCGCGTTCCGCGGGACCACTCGTGCGGAACTTCCAGATTCTTAGGCGACTCAGCGCGCTGTGGTTTCCGTGCGACGAAACTACCAGCAGTGTTACGGCACCACCGTTGGATACGTTCCTTCGCGGGAGTTTCTCGTCAAGGAATGAGCCGTCAGCGGCGGCGGCGGGGCCACGGAGGTCCAAATCCGAGCCGAATCCGCCGCTGAACGCGGGGGATGAGGACACGTGGCGAGGAAGGGCCGACGCGAGGAGCGCTAGAGACAAGAGCGCTGCGAGGATATTGGCGGCGCGGAAATCCATCCTAGGTGCGGAAACGGAGCGCGAGCGGAACGGAGGGCAGCGGGAAACACTAAGGAAAAGTAAGGACGAACGAGGGCGGACGACGCGGAAAGGTGTTCGCGCAGGAAGAGCGAAATGCGGAGGCCAAGAGCTGAATTCGCTTCAGCGAGGTGCACGTCAAATTCTCGGTGAAGTGAATTCGGCGTGGGGTGGAATATTGGGAAATTACTGTCCTCGTCAATGGGACGCTCGATACGACCAGAGCTAGAGCGATGAAACACCTGTCATGCTTGCGCAAACCCCTCACTCCTACAATTCCGATGCAAAGTAATCAATCTTCATGATAAACTACAAAAATGTTCCATTCTTCAACAGCTCACCGGAACTCTACAATATACATGGAATTACTTACAAGGGGAATGACATGCTAAAACATTCTACGGTATCTCTTTTGCAACATATTTACAATCCTTGCATTCCTGCTTGGTCCCCTTTCATCAACGTCCCCTATGGCTTTGCCCTTCCATCCGTCCACCTCCCCTCTTCCTTCGTCCCCCACTCTCCTATACCCCCCTCTTCCCCCACCCCCCTCTCAGCACCATCAGTCTGCCACACAGCAGAGTATCTTTCCCTCTCACTTTTCCCATGGCTCCCACACTTGGGGGGCAGGAAAGAGGAAACAAGGAGAGGGGGGTGCTTGAGGGAGAGAGCCAGCAGCTCAAAGCCGCTGCGGCCAATGTCGGGAGTGAGGATGCGGTGGGGAGCGGTGGGGGCGGAGGGAGGGCGTGCCACGTACGCATAAAATACCTGCTTGGTAGGGGGAGGAGGATGAGAGGGGAGGAAGAGAGAGAGAAGAGGAGAAGGGGCCAAGAGAGTGTGTTTTGCTGCGGCCAACGTCGGGAGTGAGGATGCGGTGGGGAGCGGTGGGGGCGGAGGGAGGTCGGGCCACGTACACATAGAAGACCTGCTTCGGGGGGGGGAGGTGAGGTAGAGCTAGAGCAGAATGTTATTCAACATATGCTATCGGGCACTGCAGTGTACCACGGTGTACCGCAGTGTGCTGCAGTGTACCCAAGTGTACCACATTATACCGCAACGTGCCTCTCCTTCCCTCATCCCCTCGTCCTCACCTTCATCCCCACAGTGTACGCCTTGAGGTAGGTGGGAACCAGGGGAGGCGGTAACTGCATCAGTTCCTGCTGCAACTGCTCCTCCGTCCTCGCCACCCCGGCTTGCCATCTGGGAGTAGAGAGGAACACAGAGGGAGTGTCGGAGGGGAAAGTTTTCAGTTGACTCGAAGTCGTTGGATCAATATCATCCGATCACAACCGTTAAATCAATAGCAGGAAGCCGAGGGGACGGAGGCGAGCGGGGAAAGACGGGGGTTTGAAACGAGAGGGCGGAGATCGAACGAGGAGAGGACAGCACTTCAGTCGACTTAATAGCACAGCCAGTGGGAGGCGGGGCGGAGGGGGTGTTTGGGGGGAAGCGGCTATCACCCAGCTGGGGTGGGGGCGTTGCTCCACACATCCGCCACATAGACTGTGAGGGCAATGGGGTCCTCTGTGAGAGAGATGCTGAGCGGGCTGAAACCCTGTGGGGGATGTGGGGCAGATGGGAAAATATGAGGGGAGATGAGGGAGAATAGCTAAGTTGACTCGATTCAAAGGACCTAGATAGACGGTGAGAGAAATGGGATCCTCTGTTAGAGAGATGCTGAGGGGGCTGACCCTGTCAGGGGTGTAGGGAGAGAGCAAGATAGCACTGGGAAAGGAATACTGCCAGCGCTCTGTAAAGTGAGATGAGGTGAGGCGAGGTGATGTAAGAGCCGTCTCAAAAGACCCTATTTGACCCTCTTCAAACCCCATCTAAACCCTCACAACCCATCTGCCCGCCACACCTGTCGCTGCAGCCGCCACCATCGGGAGGCGGGCCCACAGCAGTAGCTCTTGTCGTGTGGCATGCCGAATGCCGCCTCCACCTGTGTGTCGCTGCCAGCTGGCCATGCCACGTCAGCAAGGAAGAAGGCCGCGTAGTAGAGTTCGTGGTAGTACGGCCTGCCTTCGTCCGACACGTAGTAGCTCTCCACCTGCCAAGCGGCAACGATGGGCGGCAACGATGGGCGGCAACGATGGGCGGCAGGGATGGGCGGCAGGGATTGGCCGGATGGTCGGCAGGTGTCGATGACACGACGCCGGCACTGAGATGTAAGAAAATGCCAGCATCATGGACAATCAAATTACAACGTAACACTGCACTAAATGGTGACGCACCCCCATCCTTTGTGCACCTGCACAGGCTTAAAGCCCGACGCGATCTGACGGTGGAGAGCATCCTGGAACAATGGACCGTCGAGATTGAACAGCACCGCCCAGCCAAACTGTCGATAGCAAGAGGGGGAGAGAGAGGCAGTAAGTGAGGGAGAGAAGGTCAGAGAAGGTCAGAGGAGAAGCGTTGGCGAACGAGCCCGCGAGGCATGATGAAATGGGGAGGAGAAGAGCTTTCCATACATACATGGAAAGCTGTGAGCGAATAGAAGGAGCTTACGGATTTGGAGTTGGGTTGCCAGAGGATGGAGAAGAAGACGAGCGGGCGAGGGGACGTGACGGCGTACGCGCTTATGAAAGCCGGCGTGTGGGTGCCCGTGCGCGAGGAGATTAAAGACGGCAGGTCGGACGCTTCTACGCGCGAGTCCAAAATAGCTCCGTAGGTGAACCAGCCTCCAGGGTAGGAGCGTTCGAAATAATATGGCTGTAAGGAAGATATATTGGGACACACAGGCAGAAAAAGAAAGAAACGGAAAGAAAATGAAACTTAAAAGGACGATTTAGTGTTTTTTTGGATGCGACATGCGACGCGACGCGAGTCCACCCACCGGAGCTCCGTCTCTCTCGCGCGCAGTGCGTTGCGCACGCGAATTCGACGCGCTGGGCCTTCCCGTAAACGAGAACTCAAGAGGTTCCAGGCGGCCTCGCACGAAACCGCTTGAATGGTCGTCTCTTATCGTACGGTTCTCGCCGCGACGCGAGTTTCCGTGCTGGGTCAAGAAAGATTCTGCGCCCCATCCGCCGCGGAACGCGGAGGCAGATGACACGCTTCGAGCAAGGGTCACGACGAGCAGCGTTAGCGGCAGAAACACTAGAGCGCAGGCAGAGAGTAGATTCATTGGGTATCTCGGGAGCGCGGGCATAATCGACGGCTCACGCCGTTCAGGCTAGGAACTCTTCGGAATATTGTGAAGAAGCCGTCGAAAGAGAGTGAAATATGAAAAATGGGGGCGATTTTTAGATGGATTTGAATTTGCAGGAAATACATATACTCGATAATAACAGACACCGTGACAGTGACAAATATAGAGATAAACTTCATAATGCTGGATGGCTAACATTTAAACAGAATCAGAAGTGGTGACTTTGAAGGGGCGGCACCGTTCTGGTTGGCGACTGTTGACGGCGATTGTTGACATGTTGGAAAAGCAGTGGATGTTTGTCGTTGACTCGTTGGCGAAATTCGTGCACGCTAGCATCTCCCGAATAAGCTTGTCAGCAAGCCTTTCTCGCTGATCGCAGACATCGCACGTCGCATCTCTCTCGACGGAGATATCACTCTGACCCCCAACCACGTCACCAGCACATCACAAACATCACTCGAAAATCCCAACGCACCGAACCACCCGCTTTCACATCTGTAGCCAATCATAGTCCGAAATATACCTGCCGAAGCAGGGTCTCGGTTCGTACGTAAGGTAGGAGGAGCTTGCATTATGTCCGCCGTGCTTGGCGCTCATGTCGAGAATCGAGTTTCAGCGAGGCTCCGCGCCGCCTCTGTGCCAGCGTCGACATTTCCAGTTTCGGAATGCCCAATGTTATTCGAGCCGCTCCTCTCGTGTGAAATTTGCCGAATTTCGCTGCACCACACCCGAGAGAATTGCTCCAGGGCCTTGTTTGGTGATTCGCTCTTGCCCGCGTGTCCCCGAATTGCTCGCGTGGCCATCCAATTCAGTGATAATTGCTCGAGTGGCCATGCCAGGGCATTTTCGAGGTGTTTTGTTTCCCTGGCACATTACCCTAAAAGGGTTTGTACCCCCTAAATTCCTCGTTCGCACAACAGTAGATGCGCGGTCATTTTCGGCCCAATGCGCGAACAATGAGCGCGTGGGCAAATACATCAGCGATACATCTGCAACTACATCATTGTGCCATCATTGTACTCACAATATGCTGCAACCATATTACCGGCAATACAATATTATGGACCACGGTTATGCTGGGCTTAAAGTAATGGCAGAGAATATATTTATGACATTTGATATATATGGTTTTATATGGCATTTATGCTACGGCATTGCAGATGTATCGCTGATATATTTGCCCACGCGCTCATTGGTCGCGCATTGGGCCGAAAATGACCGCGCATCTACTGTTGTGCGAAAGAGGAATTTCGGGGGTACGAACCCTTGTAGGGTAATGTGCCAGGGAAACAAAACACCTCGAAAATGCCCTGGCATGGCCACTCGAGCAATTATCACTGAATTGGATGGCCACGCGAGCAATTCGGGGACACGTGGGCAAGAGCGAATCACCAAACAAGGCCCTGGAGCAATTCTCTCACCACACCCCCTCCTCCCTTCCCTTGTGGGCCAGCCAGTTGGCTGCAGTTCCGCGGCCCAGGATTATCTTCTGACTGTCGAGTCAACTGATACAGCAGTCATAAAACCATCAAGAAGTCAGGATACCTAGGCAGTAAAGCGGTCTTCTATCTTCATCCGCATTTTACAAGTCACGCGCAAAAACAAGGCAGGCCAGCGCCGAAAATCAAAACACATACCACATTCAGTCAGTGTCAGGATCATTACGCCAGTCATTTTATCGCCTGTGTAAGTGTTAAGGGTTTTTCAGCGGACGCAAGCCGCTGCCGTCAACCAGAGATATAGCACAGAATGTTACGAGCTCAAAATTGAGCTTCCCGACTATGGATTAACCCGTCGCGCACCAACGAACCGTCCGAAGTTTCCAATCGCGCGCTCCACTAGTTTCTTACTGTAAAAGCTCCTCCCTCTCTCCTGCGCTCATCGTCCCAGCAGCACATCCCTGACCGCCTGCAGAACTCGTTACATCTTAACAATCTCGATCACCATACGGAACTAGTTTTTGACGAGGAAGTCTCTCCGTAAGGATATAAACATTTTTGCGCCATGGCCATGTGCGCGGCGAATCTTTGCCTCCTGCCGCCGTTCCTCGCCCTGCCGTCACTCCTACAACACCGCTCCGCCACCCTCGCCCACCTCCGCGACGTCGACGACGGTTACGGCGCCGGCGACGAAACGTGTCGCACGAGCGACGGAAGCCGCTGCGACGAGTCCGGCGCGCATGTCTGGATTACAAACCCCCTGACAAATCCCCTGAAAAATCCCCTGATGATGCCGATGCTGGAGCGAGAACCGTCCATGACTCACACGATCGAGTGCTTGCACGTGAATGGGACGGCTGAGAGGAAGGTCCGGCGAGTGCGGTGGGGTGACGAAGCGGGCTTGTCGCTCACGGCTATTCGAGAATACGAGCCAAGGTGCGTGGTGTATTTCGGTTACTCATGAGTTGACTCAAAAAGGTGTGTGGTATCTATTGTAACTCCCAAAACACGTGGTAACTCCCATTGTGGATGCCCAAGTGTGTGGTAACTCTGGTAACTCCCAAGATTCTTAACATCCCTCCACCACCCACCCCCCTCCCACCCTTTCTCCCCTCCCCCCCTCCCCCCCCTCCCCCCTCCCCCCCCATCCCCACGCCCCTCCTCCCTTTCCCCCCCTCCCCTCTTGCCCCTCTGCGACCTTGTATGCATGCAGCGAGACGAAACACCCGGATGACCTGGCGTGGTGGGAAATGGAGGACGACGATGATGACGTGTGCAGCTGCGCCATGCAGTGACGGCGGAGCTGCGCCGAGAGCGGAGCTGCTCTGGGGGCGCATCTGGCGGAGCTGCGCCGAGGGTGGAGCTGCGCCGAGGGCGGAGTTGCGCCATGCAGTGAGGGCGGAACTGCGCTGAGGGCGAAACTGCGACGAGGGGCGGGGCAATGCCCAAAGCGGAGCTGCGCCATGCAGTGAGGGCGGAGCCTTGCGCTGCGCCCTGCGGGTTGCCATTCAGAGCAGATAAACAGGTGCTAAACACTTAATATACTGTTACAACTGTGCATTCAGCACAGCACGAAGAGTGCATTATGCACTCAATACATTCGCACTCCACGCGCCTTGACTACTCTTGGCGAATGGAGTGTAATAATGGTGGACTGAGCACGTTGGCTCAATATCTTAGATCTGCTGTGGGTATTCTGACAAGAAGTGGTATATGAAGTAGGATAATTCTCATCCTGGAACCAATGTGATCCGGCCTTGCCACCAAGTAGCTGGTGGTGTCTCTGAAGATTGTAGCATCTGAGTTGGAGTGTACAATTTTGTTAGGAAAATTTCTCTTGGATTGCAACACTCTGTGTCAGGTGCTTTTCACCCTAGCGCCTTCGCTTATATCACACACCACCACCATGCTATCTTTCTGACACGCTGCCGCCAGCTCAGGCTGTCTCTCCGAATACTCTTCTGCCATGTGGCGCGCCACGTCAGCAACCTTCTCTCGCTCCACGAGCGCCACACAGCACCCCCTGAAGCCTGCACCACTGAACCTGGCCCCGAGCACCCCCGGTGTGGCCAGGAGGATTGATTGAAGCTCTATGAGGGGTGGGCTGCCTGTGGTGGTGAGGGGAGGGGAGAGTGAGAGGCGAGAGGGATGAAAGGGATGAAGGGAGAGAAGGGAGAGGAGAGTCCCCGTGAGTGGTGGGCATGAGTGGTGGGCTGCATGTGGCAGTGGGACAACAGGAGAGAGAGGTGAGAGGGAGGAAAGGGATGAAAAGGGAAGGGAGGGGAGGGAGACTGCCTTGGGAGAAAAGGGATAAAGAGAGAAGGGAAGAGGGGCCGACTGACTGCACCCCACCCCACCCACACTGACCGCACTCGTACTGCTCGATGGAGCTCTGGCCCGACTCTGACACAAGGCACCCAAACAGCTGCCAGTCGCCCTGCTGCAGTGCCTCAGTGCCCTGTTTCACCCCACCCACACTGACCGAACTCGTACTGCTTGATAGAGCTCTGCCCCAAATCCAACATGAGCCTCCCAAACACGTGCCAGCGGCCCTGCTGCAATGCTTCGGCGCCCTCCAGCATCTCACCGTCCTGCTGCAGCCCACTCACACTGGCCGCGTTCCACCCACCAGCACCGCTCCCCACCCAAATTGACCGCGCACGTACCGGTCGATGGAGCCCTGCCCTGACTCCAACAAGAGCCTCCCAAAAACGTGCCAGCTACCCTGCGGCAGCGCCTTAGCGCACTGCAGCAACCCACCACCAGCACATCCCACTTCCCTCCCTCCTCCCCCCCCCAACCCCTCTCTTTCCCGCACTGACCGCACTCATAGAGATCGCCCTGTTGCTCTGCCCCGACTCTGATAAGAGCCTTCCAAACAGCTGCCAGCTGCCCTGTTGCAGTGCCTCAGCGCCCTGCAGGCTGTAGCACCCCACCCCCACCACCCCCAGGTCGATGGAGCTCTGCCCCCACTCCTATCAGGAGCCAGTAGGCCTGTTGCAGAACCCTCAGCACCCAGCAGCACCCCTCCTCCCCCTCCACCCCCACCTCACACTGACCACACTCGTAGGGCTCGATGGAGCTCTGCCCCGACTCCGACATGAGGCGCCCAGACCGGTGCCAGTGGCACTGCTGCAGCGCCTTAGCACCCTGCAGCACAACACCCACACTGGCTGCACTCCACCCGCCAGCACCGCACCCCACCCACACTGACCGCACTCGTAGAGATCGATGGAGCTCTGCCCTGACTCCGACATGAGGTGCCCAAACACGTGCCAGTCCCCCTGCTTTTGAGATGTCTCAAAAGCAGTCCCCCTGCTGCAGCACTCCACACACACTAACCACATTCGTACTGCTTGATGGAGCTCTGCCCCGACTCCGACATGAGGCGCCCAAACACGCGCCAGTCACCTTGTTGCAGAGCCGCAGCGCCCTGCAGCACTCGCGCGCTCTCTGAGAAGAAGTGCGTGGCTCGGCGACACAGTGCCTCAGGTAGGTGGTCCTGCCAGTGGCGACAAGAAAAGAGAAGGAAGGAATGAAGCCTCCTCCCTGCGGCTCTTAAGGACGTGGATAAGAATTGCATAAGTAATTTCCTTAAGGGCTCAAAGGCGACTGAGAATCAGGAAGAAAGGATCAGTATTATTACCTTGTGGGCCTCGAAGACGTGAAGAGGCACTGCAAGAGCAGGACGAGAAGACACAGGTCATGTCAGTGACACAGGTCATGTCAGTGACACACGTGTAAGAAACCAGCACACGGATTTTGAGACGCCTCAACACTGTTTTTTGAGGCGCCTCAACACTGTTTTTTGAGGCGCCTCAAAAGTCGTATAAGAAACCAGCACACAGAGTTTGAGACGCCTCACAACTGTCAGGCACATGTGTACGAAAACAGCAAGGATCATGTCTGCGACAAGGATCAAATGTGCCAAACCCACGCCGCTCGATATATTTAACCCAGCCTCACCCTGCCCGCCTCATGCCACAGACCTTGCCATATAGGACAGGACATTCCAGGTGCGTAGAAAAAAGCCCCCCCTTTCCTCACGACTCAGACCTTGCGAAAGAACAGGAAAAGAGGGCACTTCCAGTCCTGCTGCAGCGAGAAGCATCCTGGCAGCTTCCTGGCACTCCTGCACCCGGTTGTTGTAGCCCGAGGAGGAAGTGAGAGCTGCCTGCATGCCTGAGAACGCCAAGATGAAGGCGACTGGGGGGAGGGGAGCTGGGCGGCACAGGGAGGTAGAGAAGGGGAGAGATGGGGCGAAAATGGATGGGTTGAAAATGACAATTTTAGATCCCGCATGGTTGCATACCTGTGCAACCTGATCTAACCGGCCGGATATAGCATCGAGACAGATGGTGATTTGCAAGGGGGAGGAATGAGTGATGGAGTGACTTTTGAGTCGACGCAAGAGTCATCTGACTGAACATTTGGATTCTGACTCATACACGCACAGAGAGACAGCACCTTGTTTGTCGGAGTGAGATGGTGATCCGGCAGGGAGTGGAATGTAGCCATGCCGACGGTCCTGAGGATGTTTTGAGACGTCTCAAACCATGCCGACGGTCCTGAGGAAGAGGGATGTGATTTCGGGACAGCCAAGGACGCATGCTACAGCAGTTGTTGTCATGCAATTCGAAATGAGGCACAATATGAAAGGACGGGCAAGTGGAGTGTAGAACGAGTGAAGCAGAGGAAAATGGAAGGAGTAAAACGAGTTGACAGGAGGTACAGTGTGGCTTGCAAGATGACTCAAAACAAGATGGATGGCCGCGTGTAGTTAAGAGCGGTGACGTGCGTTCATGCGAGGTGATTCAGCTGATCTGCGGGTGAGGTACTTCAGCTCAGCTCACAAAGGATTGATTCACCTGACCTGGCACCAGATGCGTGTGAGGTGGCCGGATTTTGATCAATATAAAACTTGCGGGGAGAGAGACAACTTTTAATCCGCACCTCGAAAGTCACCTCACCTGGCACCAGATGCGTGTGAGGTGGTCTGATTTCGACAGAACGATTGCCGATTGGTCCAACACTCCGTTCCTCAGACCAAGAAAGCCGTTCTCTATGAGCCTGATGGCAGTGTGTGAGAGGAGGAGAGATGGGAGGACAGCAGAGGAGGAGGCTAAAAACAGAGGAAGAGGCAGAAGATGATGAGCAGGAAACGAAGGAAGCAGACATGCACGAGGGGATGGAACGGATGAGCGGACGAAAGAGGTGGGGAGGCAACAAGAAGCAAAGGGAGGCATAGGCAGCCCCGTGAAGTGAAGCAAGACGGAGTGCCAGACACTGCAAGAGGATGAAATGAATGAGGCATTTTGTTGATGCATGAAGTGCGACTGCAAGAAACGCAATGCGGTGTCACAGCATGAAACAAGGTGCAGTGCAGTGCAACGAGGTGTACCTGTCCAACTCAATGATCTCCTGTGGAGAGAGAGAAAGGTTGTTGGCATCGGCGAGGGCCAATAGGAACGCGACACCTGTCTGCCTGTGCAGATGGCACAGAGGAACAGATTGGTGAGCAAAACGATCTTAAAGCCAAGCAATCGCACCAGCCCTGCTGTGAACATGGGCATAGAAAGACCATGGACCGTTGATATATGCATGTGCATTGGCATTGGCGGAAAATTCGCAAGAATAAGGGCATAGCCGCATAAGTACAGCTTACGTTTTCTGAAGCGCTGATACAATCATGCGCATTAACATGGATGTAAGTGCATTTGTGGGGTGCATAGATATATCTTCGAGGCGACTCAAAGAAGAAGTATGCATGGATGGGCGCATGGGATAAATGTATCTTACAGCTGCTGAGGAGCTGACGCCTGCACTGTCCATGCCTGGCTGGCCGCACATCACCCCCACCACTCCCTGCCATGAGACGGCAAGGTGCAGGCAGCACGTTAGATGAGGCAGCAGCACAGCATATATCAACCGTCAGGAAAGCTGGGCTCTGAATGCTGTTGATAACGGCTAGCAATACTCCATCCATCCTCCCATATCACTCACCTCCGCACATCATGCCCACTACTTGATAATGTGGCCGGCACAGAGCCTAATCTGAGTCGCCCTCAAAGATGGAAGCTGAGCTATGAATGCTACAGAGGACGGTGCCCGGCCAAAGTAGCTTCTCAGTCGACTCAAAATTCGTCCAGTCCAAATCACCCACTCGTCCAACCATCCACCCACCCGCCCACTTACCTGTTCCAGTCTGTGCCCTGCTTCTAGCAGCGCCCACACTGCTCCTCGGCCAAAGTTGCCCCAACACTGTTCCTCCTCCTCCCCCGCTTCTCCCCCTCCTTCATTACTTTGCTTCCCTTCCGCACCCCTGTTGGGCTCATCGGACTGCTTCTGTCTCTTCAGCGGCCTTGCTTGTGCACTTCATACACATGCCATCGTGCCATGCCATGCCATGCCATGGTATGCCATGTACAACGTGACAATCAATGGAGATGTGTGTGTGTGTGTGTGTGCATTCAGAGCAGAGATACTCTTTTTAAGGCGCCTCAGCACATTGCGACAAGAATGTGTTGTGTGTGTCAATGGCGATGCGTGTGCTGTGCTGTGCATTCATCACCACAACGCCATCTTGCAAGCGTGCAGAAAACACAAGTTGAACCCACCCACCCACCCACCTGAAGGGGAATTGCACTGTGCCTTTGAATGGCAGCGATGCCACAACAACCTGCCAGTCCCCAAGAAAAGATTAAGGCAGAATTCAGAGGTTGACTGATGCACCCGTGCAAGAAGGTGAAATGGGTGTGAACCAAGAGTGAGAGGACGACAGCGTGCAAACAGAGGTAAGAAGAAGAGCGGGAGAGAAGGAAGAGGCGATGACATGAATAAGTAAGCATAGAAATATAGGCAGGGGGGAGGCTCACCTGAGGAGAGTGGGGAGGCGTACCTGGGGAGTGGGAGTGGGGAGGAAAAGGAAGCGAACCCCTGTGTTGATGGCTGCTGCAAGCACTGGACCCCCCTGTTGGGGGGATGGGGAGAGGAGAGAGGAAAAAGGAGGAGGGAAGACGAGTCTGCTTTTGAGTCGACTCGAAAGGAAACAGAAGCGAACCCCTGTGTTGATGGCTGCAGCAAGCACTGGAACCCCCTGTTGTGTGCGAAGGGGAGAGGAGAGGAGGGAAGACGAGTCTTCTTTTGACTTGACTCAAAAGGAAACAGAAGCGAACCCCTGTGTTGATGGCTGCTGCAAGCACTGGACCCCCCTGAATGGGAGAGGAGGGGAGGAGAGGAAAAGGAGTATGAGAGATGTTGAGGAGGATTGACTTCCAAAGTAAGGAGAAGGAGGAAACTGAGAACAAATCTGAAAATGAAAACTTCGGGAACTCGAGTCAATGTTACGAACGAAGCGTCATCACCACTTGGTGAGCGCCCTGAGAACGGTGGTGCTATCGGTGTGGACTCTTACGGGCGAGTTGATTAATGATACATAGAAAGTTACGCCGTCAGGAATTGTGAAGAAAGAACGTGAACCTGATGATCGACGTGAGCTCCTAACGGGCAGATTCTGTAGGGAGCAAACGCGGTTTTCGCTTTAGTCACATCGCAGGCGAGGCCGCTGCCGCCGGTACTACCGAGGTCGCCTGGAGCGGGATGGACGAGCGGCAGCAGTTTCAGCAGCTCAGCACGAAGCACCCCCTCCATGGCAGTCAATCACCACGGAAAACGGAAACGTTTTCTGATATATAAATGGCAGTCAGTGATCGCACCAATGAGTGGCCGCTATTGATCGAACCGCAGGGGTTGCACTCTGAGAGGCCAGAATTGATTTGATGGGTGGGGATGGGGATCGTAGAAGGATAAGACTCGGTGGATAATGGTACACTTCGGTGACCGTGATGATGGTGAAGGGGGCTGACCTTTCTCGCCAAGCAGCGCGGTTCAAAGCGGTTCGGACGGAAGTTTACCCTGTTTGCATGTGTGAATGTGCTGTGCTAAGATTTACTGTGCCTGTACCACTAAACCTACACAATAGCTGTAAGGAAAATCCCTTTTCCCTACTTCTCGTCCCTGCTCAGCGCGTACACCACTGTTCCCGCCAACAGCACCCCACAATATTCCGTTACCACTCGCGACATTCGCCACCATTCCCGCCACTGTTCACGATGCGACCTAACCTCACGGTTCGGTTGGTAACCCGCGCCCCGGACCTCTGCCTCGACAGTCCCCCAACCTCGGCACCAGGCCCGTCGCGCACCCCATTTTTCCACACGTTACCGTTACCACCGTAGCTTCGCTATATATTCTTCGCTCAATCCTTCGCTCATTGTATCTTGTCTCCATAGTGCAATCCTCGCTCGCTCACTCAATTGCACTCGTAACAATAGCTAACAATCAAAATCGACTCAGCACATGCATGAATGCCCGATAAATTTTCCAAGGGGTTACAATGTATACCTACCAACCAGACATTGTCCCATAACAAATAAATATTAACTTCCTACCGGTAACTAGGCATGGCAACAGGAGTCACAAATCTCACCACCTCCACGAACAAGCAACAGCTTCCAGCTTCTCAAGCTCACAGCATTGCACCTCCAGAACCTGAGCTTGAGCCCTGCTGCACTTCGTATTCGGCCAAAAAAAACTGCCATTCCCACCAGCAGCGACATTTCTTGCCAGAGCTTCAAGAGTGGTTTACGCACAACCCAAAGATGCTCTTGCCATGTCACAACCTCTCCTAGCCACTCGATTCCCTCCTAGCATAGCACCCCTCGCCGCACCCGCGTCAAACTGCTATTATCACCACGCCGACTGCAACAACCTCATACGCTTCACTGCTCACAATTCCCAATGCCGCCTTGCAGTCTAGCCACTCTTTGAGGCACCTCAAAAAGCTTGACTGCTCACGACTCCCAAACCGCCCTGTCGTCTAGCCATGGCTTTTATCACACCGGACCGACCCCACTAATCTACCAGCCGTACTGCTTCATCCTACTAACTCACCACCCTCTGTATCACACCAGCCCCACTCTCCCACCAGCCTTATTGCTTCACCTTACTACCTACATCACCACCCTCAGTACCCTGCTTCCCTGCCCCCCCTCCACCTTCACTACCCCACCGGCCCTGCTGATTCACCCTGCTACGTACCTCCATACCCGTACCATTTCACCCACCATGTAGCCCAACCCTGCTACCTCACCACCCCCGAACAACCCTCGTTGCCCGCCGCTCCTCCATTCGCTGACTCATAATCTCCCCGTCCTGCCTGCCACCTTTCACCGCCCCAAACCCTGACAGCCAATGCGCTGGTTGCCTATTCAGTCCACTCAAAATTCGACCCTACCACCCCTTCACGATTTTCTTCCTCGTTGCCCACCTCTCCTCCATTTTCCGACTCATAGTCTCCTCCTCGCCCCTGCCACCTATCGCTGGCCCAAACCCCGACAGCCAATGCGCTTGGTGCCTTTTCAGCCTTCTTAATAATGACCCTACCAACCCTTCACGATTTTCTCCCTCGTTGCCCGCCTCTCCTCCATTCGCTGACTCATAGTCTCCTCGTCGTCTCTTCCCCCCTTCGCCGGCCCAAACCCTGACAGCCTATGCGCTGGGTGCTTCTCAGGAAGCCCAGAGGACGGGTCCAAAAGAGACAAGATATGCGAAGCCCAGTACAGGGACTCCGGCGGGCCTTCGTCTTGCACTCTTTTCACTGCAACGAGTCCGCCACTAGCGAGGATGTAAGTCGCGGATACCTTGTTAGAGGACAGGACGTAGAGGGCCCACGCGGCGTTCTTTGACGCCTCGGGATTATCGTTCTGACAGAGCAGGTCTAGAAGGAGCGGACACGCGCCTGCCCCCGCTACAGTCAACTTGTTCTCGTCGTGATTCACCGCGAGTGTGCCTAAAGCGAGCGCTGCTTTTTCCTGCTCGGGAGGCGAGCCTTCCTTCAGCATAGTCACGAGAGCTGGGACCCCCCCTGCTTCCGCTACAGCCGTCTGATTCCTAACATTATTGGCTGTAAGCTGGGCTAGTGCCTCTGCTGCCTCCTCTTTCGCCTCACTCTCGGAATCCGATTGGATAATCGCGACTAACGACGGGACAGCCTCTGACGCGGCGATTATAACCTTATTCTCCGTGTTCACCGCTAAGTTCCACAGCACCCGCGCCGCGACCGCTCTCGCCTCGGGACCCCCGGTGCGCAGGAGCGACACAAACGAGGGCACGCACCCCGCTTTAGCAATCACCACTCGGTTCTCGTCTAAGCACGCGAGGCGCAGCAGCACGCGCGCGGCGGCTAGTTTCGTGGGCTCCCCGGGACTGTCGGGGAGAGTGAGGAGGACAGACAGCACCGGAACCGCGCCCGCTGCTGCCACGCTAAGCTTCCCCTCATCCGTTTCCGCCAGCTCTAGCAGCGCCGCCAGCGCCGCGCGCTTCTCCGCGTTCGACCCGTCCATGAGCGCGGAGACGAGCACCCGCGCGTGGTCGGATTCCGAACAAATGCTGCTCACGCTGGGGGGAGCGCGGGGGTATTCCGACGTAAATCGGACTTGCGATGGCGTGTAACCAGAAGCGGTTATCTCTCCGTTACCGTCTGCGCGCATCTCCTCCGAGGCACCAGCGGGCCTCGCGGTATTCGCCCGCCGCACGTTTGGAATGTCCATCGAGAACTCCCCGGGAGTGCCGCGCGCCGCTGCCACGTCAGCAGCGTCCGTGGAGGAGAAGGAGCGAGGCATCGCCTCATTGGCCGTGCCCGGCCGATTCAACTCCGGCACCAGGCGCCGCTGCTGCTGCTGCGAATGGCGATCCCCGTGACCGCCATAAACCCCGTGCGCACGGCGGGACACCTGCTCTGGCAAGCCGTCACTTCCGGACCGCGGAAGCGCGCGGGGGCGGGGACTATGCGCACCGGATTGCCTGCCTCTGTTCCAAGCGCGGGGGGAGCGGTCTACCATGGGGCTGGAAGGGAGAATCACCTCTGTGGAAAAACCCCGCTGCAAACCTCCACGCGTCGACCCGTAATCCGAGCCTAGTCGTTCCGGTGCGTCTCCGCTGATTCCCCCGCCGGTACCTCCGCCGATACCTCCGCCGCCGCTGTTGGCGTCGCCTGAAGCAGGAGGGACGCCGGTAGCATTGCGCGGCGCGTAGGCGCTTCGACCGTGGAAATTGTCCTGGCCAATCAAAATGAGGCATTCCGTGTGGCACTGCCGGATCTCCGCTAAACAGGTCTCCAGCCGCTCCGCGATTTCCGATCGGCGCTTGAAGCGGAACATAATGCCGAGCACGGAGGCCTTAGTGCTGGTCTCCAGAAGATGCTTCGCCTCCTGTAACTCTGTAACCAGACGCTCGAAGACGAAGGTGGCTCTGGGGTCGTGGATGAGGCTCATCGACGAAGCCTGCAGCCGGCGAAGCACGGGAAGAAGCTGCTGCGTACGCGTTGCAATCCGATCCGTTAGAACCCGGTGGGAGCGAGACTGCGACGCCGTAGCGGCTATCTGCAGGATGCGTTCTGCGAGGGATATCGCTGTCGCGAGCTCCACTAACACGCGACGATCGGCATTGTCTGAACCTGTTTCAGCGTCTGCGACATTTTCAGCGGGGTGACGATTGGCCGAAGCACGGCCGTGACGGGAACTATCATGATGGTTTCGCTGGCTGCGATGACGATTATCATTATCGTGATCTGAGACGGGTTGGATCTCGGCTTCCATTCTGTGCCGTAATCTCAGCGGCACAACACAAATAGCTTAGCTTGAAGAGACACTAAAGCTTCTGCTTTGAATAAAGCTTATATAATCAAGTGCGGGTACAAAATTGTAAGTAGGCGAGGAAAATAGAAGTCCCGACTGAAAAGTGATACCAACGGCCTCGGAGAATGGGTTCTGGAGACATGGTGCAAGACTTGACCATAAAGAATTGAAGGCGAGGAGAGGGGGATATGAACAGAAGAACTACGGGATGGTTGTGGAGTGGACCAGCAACATCGGAGATTGATTGAAGAGATGATGATGGTAGGTCCAACACTACTGTAGCACATCCAACGAGTCCCAACAAATTCAGACGAAAGTCTAACGAATTACGAGTGACGTGATTCTTTCTTCGTGAACCAATGGCCGAAAAGTACCCACTGAACAAGTCCAAGGGGCAAGTGGACTCGCATGTGTGCTGGAAGGGTGGATTGTGAGGGAGGGAGGGAAGGGCCTGTCTGTGTGTGTGCCCGAAGCCATGGGAGCTGTGGGACTAAAACGAGGTGTGCAGATTGGAGTCTTGGGAGTGTCACCACCAGCTCTGGGAGAGGAAAAAGGAAGACTTGCGGGTGTGATACAAACGGAGAGCGGCGCCAGTGCTGCTGGCTGGCGATAATGGCGTGGGTGATATCAGGAAATCACCCTGTGAACAGTAGCTGGCATCAGTGGTACGGTATAATCAATAGAGGTGAGCTTACTTAAAGCGACGGGCAACTTTTGGCAGTGTTGGGTTCAGAAGTTTTTTTTTTGAACCAGGCTTGCCAGCGCGAAAGTGCTGGCTGGCGAAAACCAGGATTTCGTGCGGACACTTTCCATCCGCAGTAACAGTTCGCCAGGGTTCTGGGTTTTGGGTGGCAAATGTGCACCGTCGCTTTAATGAAGCATGTGAATTCAAGAATGCCATCACCCAATGCCTCAACACAAACCTATAACAAACCTTTCGCTTGGCACCGCAATCAACTCCTGAATACATCACATTAAGTTATAGAATGTATCACAGTAACTTGAAGCTCAATAAATACCACCAAACAATCTTAGTGTGCGGAAGAAGCAAAGGAACCCCTTGTACCACTGCAGCCCTCCTGCTTCTGCTTCTGCTGCCTCCCTCATCAATCTGACCAGCTCCAACACAAGCCGTTGATCCTCCACATTACTGCAAGGAACGGCGACAAGAGTAGGAAAACCAATAAATACAGAGACACATGTGAAGCAAGATACAAACAAGGAACCAGCCTGAGAAGCAGAGACGAAAGATAACCACAACAATAACAGAAACGGCAGGAGGAGCGATCACGGGAAGAGCAGTCCTCCCTCCTGTGCGCCTCCACGCGCACCAGGATTGCCAGGTGGCGCTAAAACGTGAGAGTCAGCTACTCCACACTCAGCCGCGCCTCTAAGTACTCCGCCTCTCCTTCCCCTCCCAACTTACCAATACGGCGCCTCAGAAACTCATCAGTGCAGCGACTCACAACTTACCAGTGCGGCGACATCAGCCAAGCAATGATGTCCTGCACGGCATCGGATCGCAGCAGAAGAAGCCTGAGGGAGTCCTCCCTCCTGTGCGCCTTTTGAGACGTTTCATCTCACAACTCACCAGTACGGAGAGGTAAGCCAAGCAATGATGTCCTGCACGGCATCGGATCGCAACAACAGCCTGAGGGAGTCCTCCCTCTGGTGCGATTTAGACATCTCACCTCAACAACACTCACCAGTGCGGCGACGTCAGCCAAGCAATGATGTCCTGCACGGCATCGGATCGCAACAACAGGCGCAGCGAGTCCTCCCTGCGGTGAGCCTCCACGCGCACCAGGATCGCCAGGTGGCGCTGAAACGTGAGAGTCAGCTCCGCCACACTCAGCCGCGCCTCCAGGTACTCCGCCTCCCCTCCCGCTCCCCTGCTCCCTGCTGCTGCCCTTGCTCCCCCTGCTCCTCCTCCTGCTCCTCCTGCTCCTCCTGCTCCTCCTTCTCCTCCTTCTGCTGTTGCTGCTGCTGCTCCTGGTGCTGATATTATTTCTATGCTTGCTGCTGCTGCTGCTGCTTCTCCCGGCGTGGCCTCTGGCTGTGGTGATGAGCCTACAGGTAACGACGGTGGTGTGCTGTGTGGTGGGGTGCTGAGTGGTGCCGTAATGTGCGGTGGTGTGCTGTGCGGTGCTGCATCACTCACTGCTCTGCCAATGGGTGTTGTACTGCTGGGATCATGAAGGCTGGATCCGGGAGAACTCGATGGGGGGGTTGGTAGGGCAGTGGACGCTTGCAGAGGGTTCGACGGGGAGGGCAGCTGTGTCGATGAGTCAGCTCCATGCAGTGATGAGTCAGCTATGTGCGAGGATGAGTCAGCGGCAGGAGAAGTGGTGGTGGCGGTTGCTGCTCCACCTGCAGGAGCAGATGCAGGCAGAGCCACCACTTCCCCACCCTCCACTGCCCTATCAGCAACTACACTGGCCGAACCGGCACCAGCAGCAGCAGCAGCAGCAGCGGCTGCACCAGCAGCACCAGAAGAATCACCAGCACCAGCAGCAGCATCAGCACCAGCACCAGCACCAGCACCAGCAGCAGCACCAGCAGCAGCACCAGCAGCAGCACCAGCAGCAGCACCAGCAGCAGGCCCAGCGGCAGCAGCAGCAGCAGGCCCAGCAGCAGCAGCAGGCCCAGCGGCAGCAGCAGGCCCAGCCGCAGCAGCAGGCCCAGCGGGATCAGCCGCACCAGCAGCAGCAGCAGGAGGATCACCACCACCACCAGCAGCACCAGCGGCAGCAGTCCAGGTAACATGGTCCTCTAGCCGCGGCGGCCACTCAGCCCGAGACACCACCTCAGCCTCCACAACTCCCCCTCCAAAGTTACTACTCCCATCATTCCACCGCTCCCTCCTCGACGCACTCCGAGAAAGCGACCGGGAGAGCGACCGCGAGAGCGCCCCCCCTAATCCCGAGGCTGTCAGCTCCCCTTCGATCTCCGCCACGATCTCCCGCCGCGAGGAGCTTCGCGACATGGACTGCCGCACGACCGGCAAAACACCTGAGAATTCACCTGAGAGGTCGCGGCGGGAGCCGCTACGGGACAAGGAGAAGCCGCCCAGGCTGCCGGGGCCGGGCAAACCGGTCAAGGCAGCGGCAGAGGGGGAGGGGGAGAGGCCGGAGGAAGCGGGGGAGTCTGCGAGGGCAGTGCGACGGGAAGCACTTCTGGAGAAGGTCAGAGGTGAGTCGGGTACGATCTCTCTGCGAGACAGCCCAGGCCGGGTCACAGGTGTTCCTGGCACTCCTACAGCTAGCACCACTCCTAGACCCCCCCCTGTTGCTGCTGCTCCTGCACCTGCCCCCCCTGTTGCTGCTCCAGCGAACAAGGGCCCTGTTGGTGCTCCTAGGGCAGCAGGAGCGAGTCGGGGCGAGTCAGGGACGATCTCGCGGCGGGAACTGCTTCGAGAGAACAGGCCTGGGATTCCCATGGAAACGGGCGCGCGCGGTGAGTCGGGGACGATCTCGCGGCGCGAGCTGCTTCTAGCGAGGCTGTACGCGCCTATGGCTGAGGCCCACGCTGTCGCCTCTGCTGCTGCAGGTGGTGGTACGTCCTGTGAGCTGGATCCACTCCTCACAATCGACCCACCCCCGCTGCCGATAATCATGGCTCCCCCTGCTGCCCCCCCGGCCGCTTCGGCTATGCCTGCTGTTCCCATTCCTGCCCCTCCTCCTCCTCCTGCTGCTGCTACTCCAGGCAGTTCGTGGCGGGAATTGCTACGGGACATGGAGGAGAGAAGGTCAGTGGCAGAGGCACCAGCAACGCCCTCTCGTTTGGAAAGACTGCGCACCAGAACACTGATGTTGCTGCGCCGCCCACTGGTAGACCCTGCACCGCCCCGCTCCATTGCTGTTGCCAAACCTGTCAGACCGGGCATACCACCACCCACTGCCACTCCCAACAACTGCTGCTGCTGCTGCTGCTGCTGGGTTGAATTCTCCTGCTGACTTGACTGCTGCTGCTGCTGCTGCTGCTGTTGGTGAGCAATCCTGGAGCTCAGCACACGGGCATCCCCTTTCCCTGCGGGCATGCGGGCGACAGTGACATCGCCCACAGCAGCGCCGAGCAGAGCCTGGGAGAGCACGGCGTAGAGTTGGGACTTGGCCAGGTGGTGGGTCCATGCCGTGCTGCCCATGCCAAGGGTTTTGCAGAGTAGGAAGCGGTGGTGAACGGTTAGGAGGAGCTGCGCTGGGTGCTGCTGCTGCTGGGCTGCTGCTGGTGGTGCTAATGCTGGTGGTGATGTGGTGGTTTCTGGGTTGGCTGGTTGAGCAGCAGTATCAGCAGCAGTGCCAGGAGCAGCGGTAGCAGCAGCGGCAGCAGAGGCAGCAGCAGCTTTGTTGCAGTGGAGGAGGAAGGTGTAGAGCACGTGCGGTCTGAACCATGCTGCCACGTCACCCATATCCATCCCTCCCCACCCATCCCCACACATTCCCTCACCCGTCCCTTCACCCGTCCCTGCACCACCCCTACCCCCTCCCCCTCCCCCTCTCCCTCCCTCTCCTGCACTCCCTGTCCTACCCCCGCCCTTCCCTCTCCTCTCCAATCTCCTCAGCTCCCGGCGGTTACACCACGCTATGAACCCATTCACCATCTCATATAACAACACCAACGCCGCAGGCACGAGCAGCAGCACGAGCGCACACACAAACAGGCCCGTGGCCGCCGCCGGCACAACCACATAGCTCTTCCCTGTGAGACCGACCGTGAATAAAAGCTCGGAGAGAGCGAGGAGGGAGGAGAGGAGGTCGAGAGAGAGCGAGGAGTGCGGGGAGGCGGCGAAGTGGAGGCCGATGTGGATGGCTTGCAGAGGGAGAGTGACGGAGAGCTGTGTCTCGGGGGACGTACAGGGGAAGACTGCCAGGCTGGCAATGAACAGGCGGCGCGCGTAGCATGTCAGGTGCCACCTGGGGGAGGGGAGGAGGGGGGGAGGGGATAGGAGGGGGAGGGGGGGAGTGTCAGAATAAGCAGGAAAATGAAGCCAAGGATGGGTGCTCGGGCGTCGTGAAAGAGAGCAGGGGAGGGAGAGAAACAGGGAGTAGAGGGGCGAAGTGGAGGCCGAATGGCTTGCAGGGGGAGAGTGACGGAGAGCTGTGTCTCGGGGGATGTGCGGGGGAAGACTGCCAGGCTGGCGATGAGCAGGCGGCGCACGTAGCATGTCAAGTGCCACCTGGCAGGGAAGGGAGGAGGAGGGAGGGAGGGGGGAGCAGGGAAAAGAAAGTGGGAGAGAGCACTGCTGTGTGTCTCGGGGGACGTACAGGGGAAGACTGCCAGGCTGGCGATTAGGAGCCCGCGCGCGTAGCAGGTTAGGTGCCACCTGGGGGAGGGGGAGTGGAAGGGGTTGGGAGGGGGAAGGTGGGAGGGGGGAGGGGAGTTAGAAGGTATGCATGCCCATCCATCCTAGTCGACTCAAAAGTCTTTAGTGCAGCACACATGGGTGGGTGGCCTACCAGTAATAGTGATCGTCGTATCGGTTCACCATCCAACCCCACCGTCTCTTGTACGCATGTACATCCCACCGCCCCCTCCTCCCCTCCTCTCCCTTCTTCCTCTGTCTCCTTCCATCCTCTCCCCTCCCCTCCCCTTTCCCCACCTCTACTCCCCGCTCCCGCCCCCCTCCCCCTCTCCCCCACCATAACACCATGGCATGCCCCACAGGTAACCCCCCCCCATATAACACCAGGACCACTACAGACAAAGCAAACATGGTGTTGTGGGCGGCGGAGAACCAGACGATAGTCGGGGCGGCGGCGAGCGTCTGTATCCCGTAGAAGTACGGGTGGAGGGCTTGCAGGCAGCGGTAAATGACTGGCGCGTAGCAGAGGTCTAACCAGTTGGTTACCCCGTGAAATAGGGTGTAATTGAACAGGTCAGAGTGGGTGTGGGAGTGGTTGTGGGTGGCTGTGTGGGTGCGAGGGTGGTTGGGAGAAGGAGTAGGGTTGGAGTTAGGGGTATGGTTTGGGGAAACAGTGATTTCTGTCCCAGTGTTGCTGGTGATAGCACTAGCACTAGCACTAGCACTAGCACTAGCACTAGCACTAGCACTAGCACTAGCACTAGCAGCAGGATCTGCAACAGCAGCAGCGGACGGAGCAGCAGCAGTGGCGCCAGCAGGAGCAGAAGCAGCAACAGGAGGAAGAGGAGAAGTAGAGGCAGTAGCTACAGCAGAGGTGCTTCTGTATTGTACAAGGAATAGGTAGAGCTTGCGCAGGGCAAACAGCGTGGCATAAACGAGGAGGCCTATAAGGGGTATGAGCATGGTCACTGCCCATTCCTGCTCGTAACCGAAGGGTGCGGTGCAAGCAGGTGCAATCAGGTCCTGATGGGTTCACGGTGGGTGGGAAACGGGAGGTGGGGGGATGGGGGATGGGGGGAAGGAGAAAAGGGCGAGATTGAGTGGTGGGGGGAAGGAGAAAAGGGCGAGATTGAGTGGTGGGGGGTACATGCCTGCTCTGCTCGTAGCCGAAGGGTGTGGACCATGCTGGGAATTTTTTACTCTCTTTCTTTACTTGCTAAAGCGTTTCACTAGTACTGCTGCACTTCCACCATGAGTGACAACGTAGCCGAAGGGCGTGGACCATGTGAAAGAAACTAGGAGTTGTAGAAACTTGAGGAAGAATGATTAAAATTAGCTCAAGAGAGCACAAGGTTATACAAGGGAGAGAAGTTTGGAGAACACCAAACCTAGCACATAAGACACCAAGACCAAGTAGGTTAGTGGGAGGAAGGACCATCCAACCAACCCTAGTGGGGTGGTGGCCAACCAACCAAAGTTGGTTGCCCCATTTGGCCAACAAGGTTGGAGCCAAGTCTAAGCTAGGATATTTGGGTTCACCCCAATTAGGGTGTCTACCCGCAATACACCCAAAACTAGAGCCTGAACCAACCCAACTGTACACCACTCTTGGTGTACAGTCAGAAGTGTCCGCATTGCTATAATGTATAAATTCTAACACCATGCTGGTGCTATCAATTACGTGCTGATGCATGCATGTCGAAACTACTTTTCTATGCATGGGGTCATAAGGGATCGCAATGCAATGGGGAGACTTTTGAGTCGACTCAAAAGGGTGTGGGCCATGCTGCTGGAGCTATCAATCACGTCCTGATGCATGCATGCATGTGTTTTTTGAGAATCCTCAGAAAACACACGAGAGAATTCTCAGAAAACACACGAGAGAATTCTCAGAAAACACACGAGAGAATTCTAAAAAAACACATGCTATCAATCACGTCCTGATGCATGCATGCATCCATGGGGTCATAAGGGATCGCAATGCAATGGGGAGACTTTTGAGTCGACTCAAAAGGGTGTGGGCCATGCTGGAGCTATCAATCACGTCCTGATGCATCCATCCATGCATGGGGTCATGAGGGATTGCAATGGGGATGGGGATGGGGAGACGCGATAAGAGATGGGGGAGTGGGGGATGGGGTGGAAGGAATGGGATAGAAGGTGGGTGAGAGAGAGGAGAGATGTTGAATGGAGGGAACGTGGTTGGGCACAGCCAAAGGATGTGGTACTATCACAGAGCAACACCCACAGAGCAGCACTAACAGGATCTCGTTTGAAAATGTCTCAACACAATAACAGGACCTCATTTGAAAATGTCTCAACACAATAACAGGACTTCGTTTGAAAATGTCTCATCACTATAACAGGACCTCGTTTGAAAATGTCTCAACACACAGCAGCACTCACGGGGATGAAGAGTGAGAGCTGGAAGAGTTGAATGAAGGGGTTCAGCCAGGTGGGGAGCGGTACGGTGTAGGTTGCAATGAGTGCGAGCAGCTGCAGGTCTGTGAGGAAGATGGCTGCTGCATGGAAGGCGGAGGAGAGTAGAGCCATGGCTGCCCATGCCAGAATGATCAGTGTGAGGAAGAGCGGGAAGAGCTGCGGGGAGGGGGGAAGTGGGGGTTTAGTCAGGAAGAAAGAGGGGAGTGAGGAAGATGGCTGCTGCATGGAAGGAGGAGGAGAGCAGCGCCATGGCTGCCCATGCCAGGAGCACGAGCGCGAGGAAGAGCGGGCAGAGCTGCGAGGAGGGAAAGGGTGGGGAAGGGGGGACGGTGACAAAGGGAGGAGCGGGAGGTGCAGCGTGGAAAGCGGATGAGATTAGTGCCACGGCCGCCCATGCCAGGAAAACGAGCGTGAGGAAAAGCGGGTTTTTTTATTCGACTGAAAAATAGGGAAGAGCTGCGGGGTGGTGGGGGGGGGGAGAGGGTGCTGAGACAGGAAGAAGGGAGTGGCGAAGAGAGGTGCAGCGTGGAAGGCGGAGGAGAGCAGCGCCATGGCTGCCCATGCTAGGAGGACGAGCGTGAGGAAGAGCGGGAAGAGCTGCGGGGAGCGGGAGAGGGAGAGTGGGATAAGGTCAAGGGTGTGGGGAAGCGAATCCCAAGTGAAGGGCAAGGGTTGGCAAGGGAAGTGCATTCCATGTGAAAAAGGAAGGGTTGGCAAGGGAAGCGCATTCCATAGGGTTGGCAAGGGAAGCGCATTCCATGTGAAAAAGGAAGGGTTGGCAAGGGAAGCGCATTCCATGTGAAAAAGGAAGGGTTGGCAAGGGAAGCGCATTCCATGTGAAAAAGGAAGGGTTGGCAAGGGAAGCGCATTCCATGTGAAAAAGGAAGGGTTGGCAAGGGAAGCGCATTCCATGTGAAAAAGGAAGGGTTGGCAAGGGAAGCGCATTCCATGTGAAAAAGGAAGGGTTGGCAAGGGAAGCGCATACGTACGCACGCAGCTCCTGCACGTACGCAGCTCACTGAGCTATGTCTGGATCTCGGTTGGCAAGGGTTGGCAAGGGTTGGCAAGGGTTGGCAAGGGTTGGCAAGGGTTGGCAAGGGTTGGCAAGGGTTGGCAACGATTCTAACGAGCAACACCACAAAAGGAAAAAAAACAGCAGCGTGCCTCGTGAACCCTGAACCATACACCCGAACTGTAGGAGGTGAGAGTGAACCATACACCCGAAACCCTAATCCCACGTGGCATGCTCACATTGGTGAGAGTGGAGGTGCAGGAGTGGCACTCCCTCAGCAAAGCATAGAATCCTGAAGCACACTCAGAGCACAGGCGCACTTGGGCATACCCCTCCCCGCACTGCCCGTACTCCCCAACACCCCCCTCAACCCCTCCGCACCGCCCCTGCTCCCCCTCCCCTCCGCCGCACACCGCTGCCGCCACACCCCCTCCTGGCGCCAAACTTGAATCCGGATTCGGGTAAAGAAGAGAACCGCTTCCATTTTGGAGGGTAGAAGCTTGGAACCCGGGACACCCGTTGAGCACATCGCACGAATACACCACCACCTGCCCGTTCGCCACGCTCCCCGGATCCAGCCAATAGCCCGCCGCCACGTCAGCAACGCCGTCAGAGCAAGTCATGGAGGGGAGGTGGGTGCGGGCGTTGGTGGTGTTGGGGCAGGGGAGGCATTCAGTGGGGGAGGTGGCACCTGGGCGGAAGGAGAAGGTGCCATCTGGGCAGTGCTGCGCGCCCCTGCCAGGCCCGCAGTAGCTGCCGATGGGACAAATGCTGCATCTCATCAGACTGTGTTGAGAATTCTGAGAATTTTCGAATGTGAGGGGGGGTGATCCACTCATTGTGGTGTTCGTGGTGGTGGTGGTGGTGGTGCTGCTGCTGCTGCTGCTGCTGCTGCTGCTGCTGCTGCTGCTGCCGGTGCTGCTATTGTAGTTGTTCGTGCCGTTCCCTGCTGTTTCGTAATACTGCCCGGCCGGGCAGAAAACAATCTCCAGCGTGCGCTGAAACAGCGGGAACGCGTTCAGCGGGCTGCTGACAGCCACAGCCAATGACAGCACACCAGCTGTCGCATCGGGAGCATCAGTGGGGGCAGCGGAAAAGGTTGAAGCGATGGGATCACCACCGGTAGAAGCAGCGGTAGGGTTACCAGTTGGGGTATCGGTGGGGTCAGCAGTAGGAAGAGCAGGAGTGAGGGAGGGAGGGAGTTGGACGATGGTTATGGGCGGCACAGTGACAGTGCCGCCCACTGCTGTTGCTCTGAGCTCACCCGCGATGAAGGGGCTTGGTACCACCTCCACCAACACCGAGTCATCCTGATGTGTGGGGGGGAGAGGGATTAGGGAAAGATGGGAGAGGTGTGTGTGATGGGCACAGTGACAGTGCCGCCCACTGCTGTTGCTCTGAGCTCACCTGCGATGAAGGGGCTTGGTACCACCTCCACCAACACCGAGTCATCCTGATGTGTGGGGGGGAGAGGGAGTAGGGAAAGATGGGAGAGGTGTGTGTGATGGGCACAGTGATAGTGCCGCCCACTGCTGTTGCGTGAGGTTCACAAGACATAAAGGGGCTTGGCACCACCTCCACCAACACTGAGTCATCCTGATGTGATGGGGAGGATGAGCAGGAGAGGCATATGAGAGAGAAAGCGATTAGGGTTCTTCTTTCTGCTGTTGCTCGGAGCTCCCCCGCGATGAAGGGGCTTGGCACCACCTCCACCAACACTGAGTCATCCTGATGGGTAGAGCAGGGTCAGCAGTGGGAGTGGGGGAGGGAGGGAGTTGGACGATTGTGATGGGCATTGCATCGCAAAGCAGACTCACACTGGAAGCCAAGAGGCCAGCAAGGGAGCACAGCACCGTATAGCACAGCACCGCAGAGCACAGCACAGGAGACTCACACTGGAAGCGACGACGCCGGCAGCATCGAGCAGAGTGACGTGCAAGCCTGAGACAGGGTTGGCCATGTCCCCCCTCACTCTGTACCTCGCCTCTCCTCCTGTGTCCTTCTCCCCACTGCCCTCCCACCTGGTAGGGAGCACAGAGAGCACAGCACAAAGCACACAGGACAGGACGCAGCACAGAGCACACAGGTGAAGGGTGGAGAGGGGTGGAGAGCGATGCAGGAGAGGGGCCCTGAGACGGGGTTGGCCACGTCCCCCCTCACTCACTCTGTACCGCGCCTCTCCGCCTGTGTCCCGCTCGCCACTGCCCTCCCACCTGGTGTAAGGCACAGAGAGAGCACAGCACACACAGAAGAGGGGTGGAGAGGGGTGGAGAGGGGTGGAGAGGGGTAGAGAGGCAGGGAGAGCAGAGTGACATGCAGCCCTCAGACGGGGTTGGCCATGTCCCCCCTCACCCTGTACCTCGCCTCTCCCCCTGTGTCCCGCTCCCCACTGCCCTCCCACCTGGTGAAGGCACAGAGAGAACACAGCACACAGGACACACAGGAGAGGGGTGGAGATGGGTGCAGCGGGCTGGAGAACGGTGCAGGAGTGGGCCCCTGAGATGGGGTCGTCCATGTCCCCCCCCACTCGTGCTGGCCGCCGTGTTGCCACTCACTCTCTGCTGCCACTCGCTCACCACATCATGAATAAACACTTGCATTGCAATACAGAGTGTCACTCTCTGCTGCCACCCACCCACCCCCACCTACTCACTCACTCACTCACTCACTCACTCACTCACTCACTCACTCACTCATCAACTCACCCACTCAACACATCATGAAGGAAGTCGGTGGGGACCCCAAAGTGTCCCTCGGGCCGTTGCGGTGGCAGCGGAGGCAGGACGAGCGCATGGAGGGTTCAGGCGTGGCGTCAAAAAAGGCAGATCCCCCCAGGGTTGCAGCGTCTAGACATGCCAGTCCCAACTACTCACTCACCACATGGTGAAGGAAGTGGGCGGAGAGCCCAAGGTGTCTCTCGGGTCGGTGCGGTGGCAGCGGAGGCAGGGCGAGCGCATGGAGGGCTCAAAGGTGGCGCCTTGAGTGTGCCTTAAGGAAACACACAGGTGCTGCCATGCCAGTCCCACCCACCCAGCCACTCACCGCATCATAAAGGAAGTTGGAGGAGAGCCCAATGTATCCCGGGGGTCGGTGCGGTGGCAGTGGAGGCAGGGCGAGCGCATGGAGGGCTCAAAGGTGGCTCTCGAGTGATACATACTTTCAGTGAAATACAGAGTGTCAGTCTCGGCTGCCACCCATTCGGCCACTCACTCACTCACCACATCATGAAGGAAGTTGGGGGAGAGCCCAAGGTGTCACGGGGGTCGGTGCGGTGGCAGCGGAGGCACGGCGAGCGCATGGAGGGCTCAAAGGTGGCGTCGAAAAATGCAGAGCCCCCGAGGGTTGCAGACACACTCGTGCTGGCCGCAGTGTTGCCTTGAAAATCTAGACCGGACACTGCCAATGGCAGCAACCCCCCACCCCTTGCTGCTGCTGCTGCCGCCACACCAGCAGCAGCAGCCACATCAGCAGCAGTAGCAGTTGCAGTGCTGTTGCTCATGTCAGTGTTGCCATCAGCTCCACTCCCATCCACCGACCCAGCCCCAGGGGGCAGAAACTCACTCACAGCCACCGATCCAGCCCCAGCATCCCCCACCTCCCCACCCGCTGCCCCTCCCCGGTTAATATACACCCCTGCACCCTCCCCACCCCCCACATTCCTCTTGAAAGCACAAGCTATGAGGGTGCCGTGGGCCTGCTCTAGAATCGCCATTCCTGCTCCTGATTCACCGCCTTTGTTGTTGCTGAAAGTGGTGCCTGAAATGGTGATGGTGGCGTTTCCACCTGCGAATATTCCTCCTCCCTGGTGTTCTGCGCGGTTTCTTATGAGACGAGGTCGGCGGGCTTGTAACGAGGATGGCCCTGCCTCCGCTCCTCCCGCCGCTCCTCCCGCCGCTCCTCCTTCCCCTGCAGCTCTTTTCACTCCTCCTGCTGCTCCCGCTGCTGCTGCGCCTCCCAGCAACTCATCCGACAGCGTCAGGCTGCTATCAGCATCGGCAAAAACCGCCCCGCCTCGCCTCGCCCAATTCCTCTCCATAACCACCCCTCCCACCAGCACCACCACAGCAACATCTGACACCTGAACCGCCCCACCGTCCCTCGACCCTCCGGCACCGTTCCCTCTAAACCCCGTGTCCTGAAACCTCGCCTTGGTCTGCCCCAAAAGCACCACACCGTGTTGCTCATTCCGCACAAACCCTGATTTCCCAGTCACTGAAACCACCACCTCTCCCTCCGCTAGCAACCCCCCGCCCACCAAAGCCCGGTTCGCCACAAACTGAGAGTCAGAAATAGAGAGGTTCGACTTGTGGATAGCATACACCCCCCCGCCTTGCACTTTTGCTGTGTTTCCGGTGAGATTCGAACCGGAGATCTGAACCTGAGCGTTCATTTCCGCCCACAGGGCCCCTCCGTCTAGAGCGGAGTTGTTAGAGAGGAGAGACGAGGAGAGGGAGAGGAGCGTTTGCCCCGTCATGCGCAGCGCTCCGCCCTCGTTCCCCCCGTCGTTGCCCGTGACGTTAGACGACGTGACTGTAGCGGTGGAAAAATCCCCAAGGGAAATACAGCCTCCCCCGGACGGCGCCTGGTTCCAGGAGCACTCGCTGCGGTGCAATCTCAGCTGTCCAAAGTCCTCGATTAGAACGGCGCCACCGCTGCCGGAGCGGCCGTGGAGGAGGGAGCAGTTGAGCATGGTGAGTGCCGCTTGGGAGGAGAGAGAGACTGCTCCCCCGCCTAGATCGGCCCGATTGGAGAGGAAGTGCGAGTGGGATACGGAGACAGGGTAGAGGGTACCGTTGGCTGCTGCTGCTGAGGCGCCTTCAACTGAAAGAGGAGAAAGGGGAGGGGAGATGGGGGAGGGGGTGAAAAAATGGAGGTGAATGAATGGCAGTAAAGAGGGTAGAGAACTGGAATAATCTGGCCGGCACAGCAGTGGAGGAGGGAGCAGTTGAGCACGCTGAGGGCTGCTTGGGAGGAGAGGGAGACTTCTCCCCCGCCTAGATCGGCCCGATGGGAGAGGAAGTGCGAGTGGGCGAGGGACACGGGGTAGAGGGTGCCGTTGGCTGCTGCTGCTGAGGCACCTTCAACTGAATGGGGGATGGAAGGGATGAGAAGAGGGGGGGGAAGGAGAGACGGGGGAGGGGATTCGTAGTGAAGAGGGAGACGGGGTAGAGCATGCCATTGCTTCAACTGACGGGGGGATCGAGGGGAGAGAAGGTGGGTAGAGTGGGTGCCATGCCAATGGAGGGTGAAAGGTAGGGTGGAGAAGAAAAGTCAGGGAACACCGGGAAACCGGGAAACCGGGAAACAGGGAAACCGGGATACCGGGATAAGGGGAAACCGGGAAACAGGGAAACCGGGATACCGGGATAAGGGGAAACCGGGAAATCGCTCCCTGTGTGTACCTTGTCTTCACCTTCCCTGTGAGCTTCTTACCTGAAATCGCTCCGCCCTTCACCAACGCGGAGTTGTTAACGAAAGTGGAGTTGTCTATAGCGAGTATGTTGCCCGCGAACGCGATGGCTCCTCCTTTCGAGAACAGAGCGGTGTTGTTGAGAAAGAGCGAGTGGGACACGAGGACGGTGCCTGAGGTGCCCTGGATGATGGAATGAGATGAGCAGAGAAGAGAGCAGAGAGCAGAGAGCAGAGCGGTGTTGTTGAGAAAGAGCGAGTCGGATACGAGGACCGAGCCTGTGGTGCCCTGCCGATGCCAATGGAATGGAATGAGACGACGAAGAAAGAAGAGGGTGTTGTTTGTTTCATTCGGAGAAGAGCAGAGAGCAGAGAGCAGAGAGCAGAGAGCCGAGAGGATCGAGCAGAGAGCAGAGAGCAGAGAGCGGAGAGGAGAGAGCGGAGAGCAGAGAGGAGTTGTTGAGAAAGAGCGTGTGGAACACAAGGACCGTGCCTGTGGTGCCCTGCCGATGGAATGAGATGAGACAAAGAGAAAGAGAGAAGCACCATCCACGTTAAGAGAAACAGCAGTCCCCTTCAAGAGAAAGAGAAGGGGCAACTCTAATAAATTTCTCTGCTACCCCATCTGCTATCCCATCCCCCCTAGCCCCACCTCTTGCACATAGATGGATCGCCTCGCCCTAAAGTTCAGGAACTGGGGCTAGGGGGGATAGATCGCCCCGCCCCCTCCAGAGAGAGCAGTGTTGTTGAGTTGAGAAAGGTGGTGCGGGTGACGCTGGTCAGGCCCACGCCCCTAGTGGCCATGGCTCCTCCCTTCCCCACTTCATCCCCACTACTAGTACTACCCATCCCCTCCCCCTCCCCCAAAACCCCCTCAGCCCCACCTCTTGCACAACGATCGCGCCGCCCTCCGCTGAAAGAGCAGTGTTGTTGAGAAAGGTGGTGCGGGTGATGTTTGTTACCCCAATACCCCCAGTAACGATGGCCCCTCCGCTGTGCAGCACTGTGTTGTGACTGAACTCGCAATCTTCAATGGTTGCCTCCCGCATGAAGAGCGCTGAGGGAATGGATGAATGGGGACGGGGATGGGGAAGTTGGGAGGGCGGGAGGTGGAGTAGCAGTGGGCGTGTTTTGAGGAGCACACCCTCCCCGGTGGCTATGCCCCCTCGCCCCTCCGTTGTGCAGCACTGTGTTGTGAGTGAAATCACAGTCCTATATTGTTGCTTCCCGCATCAACAGTGCTGAGGGATGGGATGAATGGGGATGGGGATGGGAAGGAGATAACGGGAGGGAGAGCGGGACGGGGGTGGTGATGGGGAGGATGATGGGGAGCGGGAGGGTGGAGGGGTTGGGGAGGGGGAGGGGGATGACGATGGGGGGGGGGGGGGAGGGGAGGAGGATGGGAGGGAGGACGGGGGGAGGAAGCCAAACTAGCTTGCTGCTGCAATGCAACCTACCGGCACCGGCGAGTCAAAAAGGCACCGAGTTGCACCGAGTTGCACCGAGTTGCGGCGGAACCTTGTCCGCAGAATGATGATCGCCCCGCCTCGCTCTCAAAGCGTGCCTGGACGGATCTAGGCTGCTCCAAACTAGCCTGCTGCATGTAAACCCATCCTCCTGGTACCGCAACCTACCGGCACCGGCGAGGCGGAAAGAGGCCGCGTTGCGGAGGAACCGCGTCTGCCGGATCACCACCTCGCTCTCAAAGCTCAAAGCTCGCCCTGCCGCTATGTCAAGAAAACACGTGCTTGTAGCAAATCCTACCAGCCTGCAGCAAATCCTACCAGCCTGCAGCAAACCCAGCTTGCTCGCTCGCAGGCACAACCTACCGGCGCTGGCGAGGCGGAAAGAAGCCCAGCTTGCTCAGTAACCCGGCTTGCTTGCTTGCTGCCCCAACCCAACCTACCAGCACCGGCGAGGCGGAAAGTCGCCGAGTTGCGGAGGAACCTTGTCCGCCGGATCACAGTCTCGCTCTCAAAGTTCGCTCCGCCGGCGAAGAGCGCAGTATTCCCCTCAAACACACAGTCTTCCACCTCGATCCGCACTGGATCCTGTATCATCCCCCACGAATGCAGCAGCGCCCCTCCCTGACCTATCGCCGAGTCCGTAGTGGGCCTCGCCTCATTCCCCGTAAACGAGCAGTTGGAAAAGAAACTCGGGCAGTCTATGAGGTAAACCGCGCCTCCGAAAGCCATCATGGGGGATTCTGAAAGGTTGTTGAGAAACTGGGAGTGCCGGACGGTGATATTGCTGTCTTGCCCTTCTAGCGCGGCCCCTCCGCCGCCGTTTGGGACCATCGCGCGGTTACCGCGAAAATCGCAGGCGGTAACCGAGAGGTTGGCGACTCTTAAAGCCATGATCCCCGCGCCGCCCATGGCGCTAGATCCGTTGAGGAAGGAGGAGAGGGAGACGGAGAGGGAGGTGGTGTGGTTGGCATGGATGCCGGCGCCGCGCATGTAGTTGGCGTAGGGGTCGATGAGTGGGTTGGCAGCGAGGCAGGAGTGGAAGGAGCAGCGCGAGACGGCAAGGGAGGGGGAGGATGTGTCTGCCATACAGCCGCCGATGGTGGCCTGACGGAGAGGAGAGGGCGGGAGGGAGGGGAGACAGTGAGGGAATGGAGGAGGTGCCAGCCATACACACATGCACACCCATCCATCCCACGCACCCATCCCCACACACCCATCCCCTTGCACCCATCACCACGCACCCATCCCCTCGCACCCATCACCACACACCCATCCCCACCCATCCATCCCCACCCACCCATTTCCACGGACCTTATTTTCTGAGAAGCTGACGCCATCGATCCGCCCAGAGCACCCGCTAGTTGCCAGCCCCCCTCCACTTATCACCATATGCCCAACCCGTGCGGCCATCCCCACCCACCCATCCCCACCCGCCCGCCCATCCCTACTGACCTTATTGTCAGAAAACTTGACGCCATCAATGCGCCCAGAGCACCCGCTAGTTGCCAGCCCGCCTCCAGCCATCATCACACGCTCATCCATCTCCGTGCACCCATCCCCACCCATCCATCATCCACACGCACCGTATTATCGGAGAAGCTGACGCCATCAATGCGCCCTGAGCACCCGCTAGTTGCCAGCCCGCCTCCATTCGCATCAGCAGAGCAGCGCGAGAATCCCCCTCCCCGCACCTCCACCCCACTGGCTTCGCAGTAAACACCTCCCCCAACACCAGCCTTCGCCGAACACCCCTCGAACCAGCAGTCTGTCACGCTCGCTATAGTCACGTTCCGAAACGCCACGCCCCCGCCACCTCCTGCGGGAGTTGAGACGGTTGAGGCGCTGACGTGGACGCGCGAGAGAGTGACATGTGGCGCGTTGAGGACCGAAATTGCGCCGCCGTGACTGGCCGCAGAGCAGCCGGTGAAGGACGCGTTGCTGACGTGGACGGCCTGGTTCTCGACCGATAGGCAGCCGCCACGTGGCGCGCCGGCCCGGCCGTTCCGCACAGTGATCCCTGCGAGGACGAATCGCGCGCTACCACATGGCACCACGGCAGTGGCTGGATCGCAGACAGCCAAGAGACAAGCCCCCCCTCCACAGTCAATGATTGGGACGGCAGGTTGAGGCGGCGGAATAGGAGGAGGAGAAGAAGGAGGAAAGAGGTTGGGAGCGGCTGAGGGGAGGGCAGCTAGGAGGGAGATGGATCTGGCACCGAGGGAGAGGCCGACAGTGGGGAGGCGGTGAGAGCCTGGAGAGAGAAGCAGGGCGCCGCCTGATGGGGGCAGCCTGGGGGTGAGAATGGGTAAGTGAGGATGAGTAAGAATGTGAGTGGAGGTATACTCAAGCAGTGTGAGTGGGTGAGTGAGCATTGGCAGTAAGTGGGGGTGGTGTGAGCAACGTGTGGTGCTCTGCAACCTGTGGTGAATAAGTACTACAAGGTACGTGTGTTTTGAGACGTCTCAAAAGCCACGTGATAGAAGTAGTGTTTTGAGACGTCTCAAAACACTACCTGTGGTGAATAACTACTAGAAGGTACGTGTGCAATTGAAGTGGCGGGCAGGGCGTGTGGATGCACAATAAGTAGTACAAGGTGAGTCGAGGCGGATAAGCAGGGAGGGAGTGCAGAGGGGGGATGAGATGAGAGAGACGAAGGAGTGGAGAGCGGTTGAGGGCATGGAGGGTGGGTTGAGGGGACGTATGGCAGGTTGTTTTATCCAATGCGAGTCGTTCCACTCACATTGATAGGCCCAGCTCCAATGTGCCTGCAAGCACACACATGCACGATGGCATGACATGGTATGGAGTGGCATGGCATGGCATGGCATGGGATGGGATGGCATGGCATGGCATGGCATGGCATGGGATGGGATGGCATGGGATGGGATGGGATGGGATGGGATGGGATGGGATGGGATGGCATGGCATGGCATGGCATGGCACGGCATGGCATGGCATGGCATGGCATGGCATGCAATCAGACATGCACACATACACACACACACACACAGCATAGAACACAAGAGCAGTGCATGAGCAGGAAGGAAGGTGAAGCGCTTGAGGGCGTTAGTCAGCGTTAGTCAGAGGAAGGTGAAGGGGAAAGGTGCACGGGCGAAATCAGAAGGATAACACGGTAACCAGTAGGCTACAAGGTGCGATGCAAGGGCTCAACTGGCAAGGGCACGGAACGCACCACAAGGAGTGTCGTCGCTGCCGCAGCAGCCTGGTGCTGCCGACCCATGGCCGCCCACGCGCACATGCACGTGCTCCAGCAGTGGGCATCCTGAGCAGGAGCGTGTGAAAGGTGGGGAAGAGGAGAGGGAGTTCTTAAAGTCACCCATCTACGCCCCCAATGCACGCCCCCATCCATGTCCCCATCCATGCCCCCATCCATGCCCCCATCCATGTCCCCATCCATGCCCCCATCCATGCCCCCATGTAGGCATGAGCAAAGGGCGAACTCGAACATGTTCGAGTTCGCCCAGCCTCGAACATGTAGTTTTGCCGAACCGAACACTGTTCGGTTCGGCGAACTAATTAGCTGAAACTTGGTGTTCGCCGTTCGCCCTAAGTGGCGAACGATTTTTTTCAACAGGCGAACACGAACATGTTCGAGACGAACATGTTCGTGTTCGCCCAGGGGAAAATTCACTATAGTCACACATGTCAGAAAACAGTTTTCAAGGTTCAGGATGATAGCAAAATGTGTGCAGGGTGTATATGTGTGCATGCAACGAACCCAATAGTACAACATCACATACTGTGAAGGGAAATGTCAAAGTCTAACAAATTCCTACACTAAGTGACTAAGGCGCCACTGCACTGCTACTACCAACAACAGCATCCTCTCCACCAGCTGTGTCGTCAGTCTCCACACCCTCCTCCTCCTCCTCCTCGTCATCCTCCTCTGCCCCCTCGCCCTCAATGGCGAACTCTGGTGGTGCGACGCCTCTCGGTCGGCGGCCCTCGCCTATCCTCTGGCCAGGGTGTGAACTGTACCATGATCTGAGAATCATGACAGCTCGCGTCCTCTGAGAGGCCAGGCGGTGCCGCTTCCAGGAAATGAGGTTGCGACCAAGGGAGAACACCCGCTCACTCGAAGCGGACGTGGCAGGGATGGCGAGATAATCCCGGGCCATGCGCCTCAGCGTCTGCATGTTGGTGGCACTGCGCCAGTACTCTAGCGCTGTCACGTCGCACCGCACCCTCTCGGACAAGTACCTGCTAACCTCGTCATCCTGCACCATCCCACCCGCCCCCGCCTCCTGGCTCGCCGACAGACGCGCCGCAAGTCGTCGGCGACTAGGAAGAAACTGCGCGTCATCGTCGTCCTCCTCCTCGTCTCCGTCCTCCTCCTCCGCAACGGGGGCAAGTGGGGTCGGCCGTGGAGCAAGCTCTGCAGCCCGGGCCTGGTACTCGGCCACGCGGTCGCGCACCAGCTTGATCACCTCGCCCGACGCCGGACGCGGCCTCACCCTCCTGTCGGTCTCGGGATGCAGCTTCTCCCAGTGCGCGTCGTCGAACCACGCCGCCTTCATGGATGGGTCCAAGAAGGTGGCGATCCAGTACTCGTTGTTGGTGATGTACGCGTACTTCTTCAAGTGGCTCAGCGCCGCCACGATCATCGGCTGCAGCGTCGGAGATGGCCCCTTGGCAAGGCGCGACTCCATGGCGTCGATCAGGCCGTTGTAGTACGGCACCACCATCGACACAGTCGGGTACGCCGCCCCCTCAGCTGCCTTGGAGACCTTGGCGAAGGGGCTTAGGAATGTCTTCACCGCCTGCAGGGTCTCCCAGTCTGCGTCTGTCAGGCGCAGACTCTCCACCTTCTTCTTGTCGGTCTTCGACAAGCCCTGTCGGGTAGAGGGAATGGTTTGAGGGGAGGTATGAGGGAAAGGAAACTGTGATCATGGAGGAGGATTATGGCATCCGGCCGGCAACATACAAGCATGACCAACAATATTGTGTAGACGTGCTAACACACCACACCCACACAAAACACAAGTGTTACCTGTTTCTGGGCGAAGAAGACAGTGATGGGGTTCTGCAGAACACCTGCCCGCTCGACCATGTCGTGGGTCGACCCCCAACGCGTAGGACTGTCCTGCACCAGCTTCAACGCCGGCTTCGGCGTGGCGGGGTTGGCCTGCGAGTTCAAGGTCCGTTGTAGGCCCAAGAAAGACCCCGAGCGCTGTGGAGAGAAGCCAATCCACGACGCCATCTCTCTCAGTATCTTCAGCAACTTCCGTATCGAATCCACAGCCAGTGCCGCCTGCACTGCAAGGTTGATCACGTGTGCCAAGCACCTGTGCACGGAACACAACATTAGGGAAAGAGATAAGGGGAAGTTGGAGGACACATGGTTAGAGCGAGCCACAAAACCAACAAAGGCAAACACACGCCCACACTCCTGCACGCCCAACCCACGCACAATCCCACACTCACCGGAAGTGCATGCGCGAGCTGAAGAAGCACTGACCACCACCCTCCTCCAACATCCGCCTGAAGGCGGCAATGTTGCTAGAGGCGTTGTCTGTCGTGAAACCAAGACAACGCCCCTCCAACCCCCACTGCACAATCGTCTCCTCAACCACCTGCGCCATCTCCCTGCCCCCATGCCGCCCGAGCATCTCACGGAACTCAAGCACCATTGTGCGCAGCTGGAAGTTCTCGTCTATCCAGTGACCTGTCACCACTAGCCATGCCTTGTTGTTGGGTGCCGTCCACATGTCGATGGTGATCGACACCTTGCACCCCAACTCCCCCTCCTTCGCCAGCATCTCCGCAATGGCGGACTGGAGAGCTGCTGTTGCATAGACCACAGTGTCGCGGGATACCGTCCACCGCGAGGGGATGAAGTTCTTCTGTGCGCAGTTGCGGTTTAGCAGGATCAATAGCTCCCGAAACTGAAGGAGGGTAGAGTAGAAACAACTGTGAATGGTGGATATGTTGACATGTGAATGGTGGACATGTGAATGGTGGATATGTGAATGGTGGACTGTACGTGCAGAGATGTGACTGTACGTGCAGAGATGTGACTGTACGTGCAGAGATGTGACTGTACGTGCTGAGATGTGACTGTACGTGCTGAGATGTGACTGTACGTGCTGAGATGTGACTGTACGTGCTGAGATGTGACTGTACGTGCTGAGATGTGACTGTACGTGCTGAGATGTGACTGTACGTGCTGAGATGTGAATGGTGGACATGTGAATGGTGGACATGTGAATGATGGACATGTGTATGGTGGACATGTCAATGGTGGATTACAATAGAAGCATGAAATAGTCAACCACACACATACTGCCAAAACACCAGGCATGGGACACTCACGGCCTCGGACTCGACGATGCGGAAGGGGAGGTCGCAGGTGACCACCAGCTTGGCGATCGCCTGCCGTAGCTCCTCCGTGGACAGCTTGGTTGTCATGAACCGCTCCATCCCGCCTGACCCCGGAGCTCCACCGGATGCCGTCCCTTTCTTCTTTGCGAGATGCGGCCAAGACTTGGCATGCGGCCACCCATCGACGTAGCCATCCGGCACACCCTTGTAGCCCCCACGAGGAAACGTCTCCCCAGGCAAGTGAACGGACGGAGTGTGGTAACGGTGATGCCACACGTGCATGTGCGCTGTGTGGTAGCTCTCAAAGTGCCGCTCGCCGGGTGTTGTTGTGGATTGCTTCCACGAAATCCTGTCAGTGCAAATCTTGCACTGACGCTTCTCGTCTGCCCCTTTAGGCCCGAACATCTGTACTTGCCACCCCGGTTTTTTATTACCCTTGCCAGTCCCCTTACTACTCTCGGACCCTCCGTCCTCGTCTAGGAACTCCGGAGCGACCACACCCTCGCCCAAGGGCTTCCCAGTGAATGTGCAGGGATATGCTCGCTCCCTCAACTTGCTCGCCCTCTTCCTCCGCTTCGGCATCCTAATGGATGCCCGCTTTCTCCCCACCTTAACCCCCACGCTCCCTCCTCCTTCAGCCACATGCTGTGAGGCCGCCTCTGTCGCCGCCCCTTCACCACCCTCTCCCACCCCCTCCTCCACCTCCTCTGGCTCCAACCCATCCATCTCATGGTCCTCCTCATCATCCCCCCCTTTCCCACCGCCATGCGTCTCGGGATCCCACCCGGCCTCACTGTCATCCCCGCTCCCTTCATGGTCCTCATCCTCCTCGCCCTCACCCTCCTCCTCCTCATCCTCCTCCCCACTGCCACTCTCCGGCTGCGTCTGCCCAGAAGGAGGGGGTCGCGGGCCTGAGTAACGGAACGAGTGACGGGACGTCGGCGCCGCTACGGAAAGAAACCCCCCGACGAAACAAGTGCCGGCTCCTGCAGGTCCATCCCCTACTCGCCCCTGCATAGGTCGTGGTGGAGAACCTGGTGTACCGCCCTGAGCGCTGCCTGCACCTCGTTCTACAGATCCATGTTGGCTAGAAGCCATAAATCCGCTCTCGGCCTTAAAACCCTAAAACCCCTAAGGAACGGTCGCAAGCCACGGATAGCACGGTCCTAATTGAACTCCTAGGTACGTGTGGCACGGAGAAATGCCCGCCCCTACAACTAGGGAATTAGCCTCTACGAAATTGATCCCGTAGCTACTACGAACTAACCCCTCGCGATTTCTGAAATTACCCTTCACTACTACGAACTACTTAGTTGAAATGTTCGTGTAATAGTTAGGGAACGGTGTGTGGTGGCTATTAGGGATGAAGCCTATGGTGGTTGAGGGAGGGAGGGCTAACCAACAAAAAACGATTTGAGTTTGAGCTAAAAAAATGAGCTCAAACTCAAATTGGCCGCGACCTAAATTTGGTCGCGGCCAATTTTGACGCGAACACTTTGGTGTTCGCGTCATGCACAAAACGAACACGAACATGTTCGTGTTCGTCCAACCTCCCCGAAACTTGGGTGGCGAACGGCGAACATGTTCGGGCGAACACCGAACATGTTCGCCTCGAACTATTTTTTCCAAACAAAAAAATAGTTTGGTTCGCCTCGAACATGTTCGAGGCGAACCGAACAGGTGTTCGAGTTTTTGCTCATGTCTACCCCCATGCATGCCCCCATCCATGCCCCCATCCTTGGCCCCATGCATGCCCCCATCCATGCCCCCATGCATGCCCCCATGCATGCCCCCATGCATGCTCCCATCCATGCCCCCATGCATGCTCCCATCCATGCCCCCATCCATGCCCCCATCCATGCCCCCATCCATGCCCCCATCCATGCCCCCATCCATGCCCCCATCCATGCCCCCATCCATGCCCCCATCCATGCCCCCATCCATGTCCCCATGCATGCCCCCATGCATGCCCCCATGCATGCCCCCATGCATGCCCCCACCCACGCATGCATGCCAGTGCACCTGCCGTGAAAGGCAACCTGAACATGAGAATGTGAGACAGTGATTGGAGTGAGAGAATGATTCAGGTGAGAGGGTAATTAGGATGAGGGAGTTCATTCGGGTGGGGGGGTGATTCAAAGGTTCATTCGGGTGGGGGGGTGATTTAAGTTAGGGGGTGTGATTAGGGTGACGGTTTGAAAAAGAATAATGATGCACCCCCATTTACCGTCACGAACCCTCTCATATTAGTTGTCCCCCATCCCTCATCCCCCTTTCATTCCCCTTCAACGCCCCCTGATGTTCCACTCCCCACCAGCGACCGCACTGCGTTTCCCTGGTTACCTGACGCTGCAGCGCACGGCGCGATCGGCGCGGTGCAGAGCAGGGCGATAAGCAACGCCGCAGCAAACAGCCGAATGGCCGATGGCGCGCCACGATGATGCAGCTGCTGCCGACGCCAGGCCCCGCAACCGCCGCCGCCGCCGCCGCCCATCATCCGTTCTGCTGCAACCTCCGTTTCACGGGCCTCTACTAGGGCGCTGCTTGTCCCAGAAATTCAGCTGAAGGGCGCCGCGCGCGCGAAGCTGGGGCTCGTGGCGGTTACTACTACGTTAAACCCACGTTTATTACATCCGCCGCCGGTGTAAAGCCTGCGGGCTTACACGACGGGTTGAAAGGCCTCCGCTGCGCCTACAATATAACCCCCGTTTTGATCCAGTGGGTTAGTGGGTATCGGGGCGTTATTGCGCGGGCCTGCAATTTATAGCGTAATGCGCGGACTCTCAGTACCTCCCCTCCGCCAGAGGCGCGGACACACCCTCAGTCCGTTTCCCCTTGCTGCGCGCAAGCTTACTGAGTAGTACCAATCGCCGTCGATGCGCCGATGCTTTAATTCACGCTGCAATCACCCAGGTGCCCGTAACCTCTCGCTTTATCAGGTATCAGGTGCTGTGATACAAACTGGAATTGCGGCAGTAGCCTCTCCTTTTTTCGGGAAAACTAATACTTCTGCGTCGCTCGCAACGGGACACTCTTAAAAAACTCGCCGCAGTTAGTATAACACCTCGCTACCCACTGGGTCAAAACGAGGGTGTTATTTGGCGCAGCGGAGTGCCCTTAACACAGCCCACAGGCGTTACAGTTAGAACAGGCAGAGTCCATTCCTCCCATCCCTCCCAGAACAGTCTTATCTCGCACACTCGGTTGCATTAGGACAAGCCGAGCGATTCCTCCTAATGCAGTGGTTTGTACAGTGCACTCACCGAGCTAGGGTTGCACTATTACTCAGCGCCAACGGAACGTGCGACAAGTGAACACCATGGGCCAAGTTGTGCCAACAGTGCGTGGATTATGGGCTTTGGTTTGCTTGTCAGGTCGCCAGGTTTCCCACAGCGCACCGCCGAGCCGAGCAGAAGGGCCAACCACCACCGCCACCGCGAGGCGCCGAGGCTCCATGTGGTGGCTCGTTACAATAGTACAGTGTACAGTTTCAACCGCACGCGGTGGCAGAATTTGGCTCGGTGAGTTGTTGTGGCCACAGAAGTGTCAACACTCCAGGCGCCGCGACAATGAGCCAGCTGGAGTGGTCCGAATTTATTACGTGCTCGAAAACGCGCCAAGAGCCATTCGCTAACATTTATTACGTGCTCGGAAAAAAAATGGGGACCATAAGCTATAAAATACACAAAAACGCTCTTCAAATGGAAAAGCCCTAATCGGTAAGTCAAGATCAAAGCTCTCCCCCATCCTCGCAATCCACAGCATCATCATCCTCAAAATCATCTGCTAAATCTTCAACCCATGCACCTTCGTCATCACGAGGGGGATTCAAGTCCAACCTACTGGTACGCTGCAAGTCAGAAGCACCACCTCCTGCAGATGCCATGATCTTCTCTTCATATTCCTGAGCTCAACACAGAGACAAAAACTGTTAGAACTTCCACCGCTTGCCCTTCCTACCTGCACACGCACGCATGTGCGTGGGGTGTACACACACACCCGAATGATCATGCAGGAGCAGATATCGAGCGCAAAAGCTGGCGACTCACCCGAATTCGTGTCCGTTGCTCTGCCAGCAGCTGAGCGGCCTCCAGCACTGAAATCACTCGAGCACACCGCGCAGGCGCCCCAGCAGCCCAGGCAGCCTCGGAAGCCCCAGAAGCCCCCACAGAAGCCCCCATAGAAGCCCCCCCAGCAGCCCCAGCAGCCACATCCGCCATATCCTGAGAAGACTTGAGCTGAGCACTCAGCACAGCAGCCCTGGCATCACCATTACCCACACCACCACCACCCCCACCCCCACCATCATCACCACCACCATCACCACCACCACCCCCACCATCACCATCACCAATCTTTAACACCCTGCCCAGCCGGGCAGCTGCGCGCTCCGCCTCCCACATCAAGTCCCTCCTGACCTTCTCCCGGGCTGCCCGAACACCTTCCGAAGAGATCTTTTTGTCTGCCCCCACACGCTCCAGCTTGCCATTGTGAAGCCGGTACATCCGCCCATCCGACCCCACTCGAGGGGCACTGGACCCAGCAGGGAGAGACACCCTCGTCCTTGCACTCCCTGCACTCCCTACACTCCCTGCACTCCCTGCACTCCCTGCACTCCCTGCACTCCCTGCACTCCCTGCACTCCCTGCACTCTCCGCACTCCCTTCTCTCCCGGCACGTCCCGCACTGCCTGCACTCCCTGCACTCTTCGCACTCCCTTCTCTCCCGGCACGTCCCGCACTGCCTACAGCTCCTGCACTGCCTACAGCTCCTGCACTGCCTGCATCCACCCGACCAGCAGCTTCCAGAGCCGGGTCGTCGATGGTGGTTTCCACGGCGCGGTGCAGCGACCAGAGGCGGCGCATGGCGGCAGAGGAGCAGGACGGCTGGAAGGACGACGTGCGCGTGCGCACCGATGCACCCGATGCACCCGACGCACCCAATGCACCCGATGCAGCGGATACCAATACACCTGATACCTTTGCACCTGGCCCAGAGGATGGCTTCATAGATGGTTCGAGGAGTAAGCCTGTGCTGTCCCCTTGGCTGTCCGCAGCTGTGTCTCTGTACATATACATCTCCCTCTTCCACTGTGTGCTGTCCCCTTTTCCTTGCTGTGTGCCTGGGCGCTCTGCACTTTCCTTGCGCTCTGCTCCTTCCGCCACCCTTTCTACTGCGGGCACGCCTTCTGCTCCGCCTGCTGCCGATGTAGCAGCAGCACCAGCAGCGTCCATAGAAGCAGAGGTAGTGGCAGTAAGGCGAGCTGCAGCAACTGCAGCAACAGCAACGGTTGACACCAGTCCGCTGCTATCACCCACCCCTTCCTCCACCACCTCTGCCATTCTGCCTTCCCCTGCACCCCTGTCCACCACTCCCACTCCGCCTTCCCCTTGCATCATGCCATCCTCTCCTGCTGCTCCGCCGTCCCCTCCTATCATCTCACCCTCCCGCCTCGCCACACGACTCGTCGTCGAATCTGCTCCATCCTCCACCATCCTCCCCATCAGCGCCTCTCCCTCATCCCCTCTCATGCCGCTCACACCAGACGAAGCAGCAGTAACAGCAGCAGCATCACCTTTCACGTTCCCTCCCCCACTCTCTCTCCTCCCTGAAACCCTAAACGCGACACTCGCACTGTCCGCTTCCTGCTCGTCCGCATCCCCCCGCGCCTGCTGCGCCGCGTGCGCCGCTAGCAGCGACTCGACCCGCTGCAGCTGCGCGTGCAGCTTGCGCACCTGCGCGGACAGCTTCGCGCCGCCGTCGGGGAGCGCGAGCCGACCCGCGGTTACTCTCGACAGCAGGTACTGCGCAATCAGGGGCAAGTCGGGGAGACAAGATCGAGGAAACCAGATGAAGGACTTGAAAGATAGCGCCGCCGTCGGGGAGCGTGAGCCGACTCGTGGTCACCCTCAGGTACAGCGCGATCAGGGGCGCACCGGGGAGGCAGAATAACAAAAAAGTCGAGGGGTATTGTTGGAAAATCTCAAAAACACCCTACGTCGACCCGCGGTCACCCTCGACAGCAGGTACTGCGAGATTAAGGACGAATCGGGGAGGCAGCAACAAGGTGTTGAAAGGAATTCTCAAAGACACCCTAAGTCGACCCGCGGTCACCCTCGACAGCAGGTACTGCGCGATCAGAGGCGCATCGGGGAGGCAAGATCGGGGGAAACCAGATCGAAAAATATCGAACCTCAGAAGCGAGTCCGTATGGGTAACACGCAGCATACGCGATAGGATCACAACCGTTCTAATAAGACCCGTCATAACGACCTCTGGTGTGTGCTTAGATTACCTCCTGTCCTTTGAGTTTCCGCAACAGGCGCCGCTTTTCCTCCGCGAGCTTGTCGCTACTGTCATCCCATCCCGCCGATCGCAGAATACCCGTGGTTGGCAGCGAAGTCGCAGATCGGTGCGACTGGAGCTGCGACGACGACAGGAAACTCGGCATGGCGACGAGCAGAGCGTGCTGCAGGGATCTGTGATGCTACATGCGAAGTTAATCCGACGGTCTGCGACGCTGTGCGATGCGACTATAAGGGACGAGATGCGCGACGGCTCCGTGGGGACACAGCGCGGGATGTCACCAGGAAAGCTAACGACGACGGTGGTGTTGGTGAAAATGAGCATGCGTGTCGGCAGAGTAATAAGTGAAGCGAGGCGGTTAGGCGTGAGCGACTGGGATTATAAAAAGGACCCTTTTCGTTAATTGTGTTGATTCTACAAAACGCCTATCATGCAATTTAACCACATGATAGCAATGCATATATATATTTGATAAAGCCCAAATATATGACATTTTACTTCATCCCAGCATTCAAATCGTGTTTGCACAGAATAAGGCATAAACACTTGTGTAGCGTGTTACGATCAAGAGTTGATCGACCCTAGAATCACCTCAGGAAGGTTTGCACACAGTTGATTGGTAGTGGTGGACCCTTGACCTCAAAACAGAGTGAATGTAAAATGTTTGAGATTATTAAAAACATGCAAATACAAGGTATACATAAGAGTACAGAGTGGAATACGAAACGACCTAGCTAGCCATGTACTCTAAGGGGTACATTCCCTTATTACAGCGAAACTCAACCGTGTGACTCCAGACGGTTACGAACTGCCTGGGCAGAATCCTCGCCACTGCTGCTGCCTGATGCTGTCTGCCCGACGGTCCAGATCCTTTCGTAACCGTACGACCCTTCGCGTCACTTCCGCCTTTTCGTCTTCAACCTCGGTTTTGTATGCTTCAATTGCTGCGGTTAGGAATGCACAGTAATAGTTCATCTTTTACTATTCGTAACACCCCCCTTCACTCCTGGCCGTAGCTCGACTTGACCTGCTTGACTACTCCACTAAGTTCGGAGCAATGCTGGTACTGCTGACGTGGCAGTCGCTTCGTCAGGACGTCAGCTGCCATGTCACATGTCGGGCAGTAAGTCAAGTCCACCTTCCCTTTGTCCACTTCATCCTTGACGAAGAAGTACCGTAGCGCGATGTGCTTGGTGCGGTTGACGAATCCAGGTTTGTTCGCGATGCAGATTGCGCTCTAGTTGTCGCAGTGCAGGCGAAAGGTTGGCGAAGCTGGGATTTTGGCCTCTTGCAGGAGTTCCTGCAAATAGAGACCTTCGCGAACTGCTGCTGTTGCGGCGATGAATTCAGCTTCGGCTGATGACAGGGCAACCAGCTCCTGCTTCTGCGAGTTCCATGAAATTGGTCCTGTTGGCTCGAGGCGGAACAGGAAACCAGTCATGGAGCGTCGATTGTCGGGATTTTCTGCGTGATCGGCGTCCACGTAGCCGATGAGGTTGAAGGATGAGGTTGGTACTGTTGAGTAGCAGAGCCCAATTTTGGGCGTGAAAATGAAGAACTGTAGAGCGCGCTGTAGATCCAGAAGATTCTCAGCCGTTGGCTTGCGAGAGTACTGAGCCAGTTGGCTCGCGATGTAGGAAAGATCGGGCCTGCATGTGACAGAGGCGAAAAGCAGGCATCCCAGCTGCTGCTGGTAAGCTCGGGTCCCGGCAGGGGACAGGGCTTTGTTGTCGGGTTTGTGGTTCGGTCCGGGAGTGCGGTAAGGAGTGGAGAGCGGTGCAGGCCGAATGTTGAAGCGTTTTCCAAGCTCCTCTGCGTACTTAGCCGTTGAGAGGTGAATGGCTTATGGCGCGTAGGAGATATTGAGTCCTAAAAACTGCTTCACGTCGTAGTTGCAGGTAATGTCAACGCGCTAGCCCAGGTTCCTCTCGAATTGCTCGAGCAGTTCGTTGCTCGACCCTGTGTAGAGCAAATCGTCGACATAGACGGTGAGCAGAATGTAATCTCCGCGGAAATTGCGGCGTAACTGTTAGAATCCTAGGCAAAGAGTTGTATTGGAATGTCGAGAGTTTGGTACAAGAATGAAACCTAAGGGGTTGTACCCCACAGTGAGTACCCCACTAAAGCCTATCTAAATAACAACATATACACATATGTTTGACACACCCCCATAGGCAAAGTGGGGGAGAACAGAGGGTCACAAGGCCGGGCAGGAAGTGCAAAGCAAGCTCAGGGTGGATCACAACGTCACCACGCAGTCTGAGCACAAGCAAGAAGGCCACAAGGCCAGTTCACATGCAGAGATATATATGGAACAACAACAGTACAGTGATATCTACCTACAAGAGCAAGTATGCAGGTATACATATAAATCATGGTACAAACAAAGCCTACAGCAAGTGAGGAAGCGTGGGCACAAGGCCTAACAAAGTGCAGAAACGCTGATGATCACCGGGCGGAAGCGCCTTCGTGAATTTATCAGCAGTGTTGGCCCGAGTGGCCACGTAGGTAAGACGAAGCTGGCCACGCTGCTGCAGCTCTTGAGCAAGGAAGTAACGGAGAGCGATGTGCTTTGTTCTGTGCTCCAGTCTATGCTCCTGACACAAGGCAATGGCGGCCTTGTTGTCGACGTACAGAACTGGAGGAGAACGAGGCCGCTCTACCAAGTCGGTCAGCAGGTAGGTGAGCCAGCGCAGCTCCTATGCAGCCATGGCTGTGGCGTAGATCTCTGCCTCATAGCTGGAGCCGAGAACTGAAGACGAACGTGTAGAACGCTAGGAAACTGAACCAGAACCAAGGCTGAAGGTATAACCCTGTGACGACCGCTGCGTAGCCTGGTCGTCAACCCAAGAGGCGTCCGAGTGACCAGTGAGGACAACGTCACCCCGTCCTCCAAGCACGAGCCCCATGCCCGATGTACTGCACAAGTAGCGTAGTACCCTCTTGGCAGCATCCATGTGCACCTTTCGGTGCCGACCAGAAGCCACGTAGCGAGCCAGAAGGCCAAGAGGGTACGCAAGGTCAGGACGAGTGCAAGTCATCAGGTACATGAGGCAGCCCACTAACTCTGGATAAAGACCACTCGGCTCTACGGACTCGTCCGAAGGTGGAGCTGAGAGCGAGTGACCTGTAGCCAGAGGAGTGGCCTGTGTTGAGGACCAGGTGAAACCGAAGCGCCGAAGGACCTGGTGCACCATGTGTGACTGAGTCAGTGTGATGGTGCTGCGTGCTCTGTCCCGGGTGATCTGCAAGCCAAGGTAGCTGCGCAGTTCACCCAGGTCTGTGCACGTGTGTCTCTTCTGCAGCTCCGACTTCACCAGGGCGAGAGCCTCAGTGTCAGCAGTGGCAAAGACCAAGTCGTCGACGTACACGAGAACGTAGAACGGCGGCACCGAAGTGTCGGTGCGCAAAAACAGCGACGGGTCAGCAGTCGACACTCACACTGTGTAGCTACCTGAGCAGACACGTGCAACTGGGGAGACAAAGGGGCGGAGCGTGACGCAGTGGTGAGGGTGTACAGACTGGACCCTGGCGCACGAGCGAACGTGGCCAGGTGGCGACCAGTCTGGGAGCACGTGCAAATCGCCACACGCTACCGGCCAGGGGTGAAGGTGTCAACCCCTGCATCCTGGAGGACAGCGTTACTCACCAAGTTCGTAGAGAACGAGGGGAGGTGGAGACCAGACAGCTCACCAGACGGGACCGCCGGACACGAAAGCACAGTGGAAGACCGTGCAAGCACTGGGCCCCCAGAGGGGTCAGCCAGTGAGACAGGAACAGGTGCAGGGAGGGGAGGAAGCACCAAAGTCAAGTGTAAATGTGTGCAAGGCCTGTGCAGGCGCAGGACCAAGGGGAGCAGACTCACAAGCACCTAGTGCTGCAGGGGCTATACCAGGGGTTATACCAGGAGGCGGCGGCACGCACAAGTAGCAGTCACCCTCAGCACTAACAGACAATGCATACATAGTAGCAAGAATTGCCTCATAGTCAAGATCAAAGATAGGGACATCACGCCTAAGCAAGTCTGCCCAGTTGGGGAACTCAGGAGCATCAGGAAACTTGGCACGCCAGGCGTCGCTAAGTCGAGCGAAGCAGCGCTGCTCAGTGTGAAAACCTGTGCACTGGCGACCAGTGCAGGGACCTGTGCGGATAATATAGGGGCAGTGACCAGGACCCCCAGAAACCCCACGCCCGGCATACCAGTCAAGAAGCTGCTGGGAAGTGGGGGTCTGGCGCTGACGCTGCTGCTGCTGGTGCTGCTGGTGCTGCTGCGGCTGCTGCTGGCCCTGACCACCATTGCCGCCACCGCTCCCTCCTCCCCCACCGCCGCTGCTGCCCCCTGCACCGCTCACAGTGCCTCCGCCGCCCCCAACACCACCTCCACCACCTCCACCTCCCCCGCCGTCTGCACCACCGCCACCTCCACCGCCACCCCCACCGCCCCTGTCACCCCTGCCGCCCCTGCCGCTGCGACGCTTCCCTCTAGGAGCGGAAGCAGCTCCGACCTCCTCAGCACCAAGGTAGTCGTGAGCAGCAGCTGCGGAGGCGTAGGAGGGGGTGAGAGGGGAGGGGGAGCACCCCTCAAAGAGGGGAGAGCGGGGAGTGCCACGAGCAGCACCTACAGCGAGGATGTTTTTCTCTGCTGCGAGGAGGTGCTTCTCGAAGTCGTCGACAGTGAGAGTGGTGGGGTCTAGCGCTAGGAAGTGGTCCCTGACAGAGCTAAGAGTGTCAGGGAGGCGGGTGACGAGGAAATAGAGAGTGAAGTACATCGGGGGGGGGGGGGGGGGGGGGGGGGGGGGGGGGGGGTTTGCAGCGCAGAACTCGGCTGAAAGGGCGGCACGAAAGCGAGAGTCAGTAGCGCGCAGGTGAGAAACGAGGTCCTCAGCAGTGGTGAACGAGGAAAGATTGGGGAACAGGTATGGTAGCATGAGTCGACCTATGGCTGCAGTGGCCGGGGAGGAGTAGCGCGCAACTACAGCGTCGTACAGTGTCCTAGCAGTTCTGTGCTGGCTGAAATGCGCGCTCTCAGTAATCGGCAGGTGGTTCCTAATAGCTAGGCATGCAGCAGCATCACGAGTCTGCCACTGGGAGCGTTCGAGAGCAGGAGCATCAGCAGCAGGAGTTACGGCAGTGCCAGAGACGTAATCAAACAGGGAAACGCCCTCTTTGGCATCAGTCAGAAGGAACAGCTGGAGATCGTCTAACCACACAGCGAACTCGATGGGACGATTGTCAGGCTCGAACGCTAGAACGTTAGGCGTCGTCATATTGGCTTAAGGCAGGAGGCAGCAGGCAGCAGGCAGAGGCAGCAGGCAGTAAACAGGAGGTAGGAGGCAGAGGCAGCAGGCAGCAGGCAGCAGACAAGAGGCAGCAGGCACCAGGTAGGAGGCAGGAGGCAGAGGCAGGAGGCAGAGGCAGCAAGCAGCAGGCAGGCGGCAGCAGGCAGCAGGCAAGAGCGGCCTGAGGGCTGCGTGCGGCTGCTGGCTGCGCGTGGCGGCTTGCTGCGCGAAGCTGCAGTCTGTGCGTGGCTACGGTCAGCTCGCGCGGCCGCGGGCTGCGTGCGGCGACGGGCAGCGCGCGCGGCTGCGAGCTGCGTGCGGCTGCGGGCTGCGCTGGGCGACGGGCCTCACGCGCGCGGCTGCGCGCTGTTCGCGAAGCTGCGGGCTGCGCTGGGCGACGGGCCGCGCTGGCGTGGCCTAACCAGGCTGCGCGCGGGCGGCGTAAGGGGCGCACAGGCGGGGCCGAAATGGGCTGCGCGGGCTGCTGAAGCGACGCGCGAGGAAAAAAAAAAGGACCGCCCGAGGCGCGCGCGGGCAGCCAAGGCGCGCGCGGGCACTAGACAAGGCAGGCAGGTACGGTGGGCCCTAATCCTAGGTCCTAAGGACCTATGCTCTAATACCATGTTAGAATCCTAGGCAAAGAGTTGTATTGGAATGTCGAGAGTTTGGTACAAGAATGAAACCTAAGGGGTTGTACCCCACAGTGAGTACCCCACTAAAGCCTATCTAAATAACAACATATACACATATGTTTGAGAGGTACATCCCAGGATCATGAGGCATCTGCTTGAAGCCTATCTCGAGCAGAATGTTGTGTCGATTTGGCATCTCGAACGCACCACCCAGCATGCTTTAAACCGTTCGATTGTGCCGTCCGCCGCGGTCTTCACACGAAAGACCCATTTGCCGGAGAGAATCCTTGCTCCTTTGATTGCGGCGCGGTCGACGAGTACCCAAGTGTCGCGGGACTCGAGCACCTTGATTTCCGCATCCATCGCCTCGCGCCATTCCTTGCTGTGTGGTCCCGTGAGGGCTTGGCGCTGATTTTTCGGCTCGATGACACATGGCGCCGCTGAGGTGGCGATATGAAGCCCGAGGAGATGCAGTAAAGTGACGGTAATATCGTGGCGATGCTGCGGGATGACCTCCTGCACGTCATCATCATAACTCTCTGGTTCAGGTGGTGCTGGTGGTGCTACACCTCTTCCGCTTCCTCTTGCTCCGCCTACTCCTCCTCCAGGGGAATCTTCATTTTCATCGTCGCTGCTGTGGTGATGGCCTCTTGTGAATTCGTCTCTGGTGTCCTGCTCCAGGATTGTTGCAGCGGCTCCATCTCCATGCGTTGCATAGCTGTGCCCGTCGTTGGCATAGACGCGGTTCACATTCGTACGCTCATCGTCGTGGAATTGCTCGAGGAAGAGCCGCTTGTAGATGATGACGTCGCGCGCATGGGTAGTCTTATGGCTGAGCAGATATAGGATGATCCATGCCTTGTGCTCGTGGCTGATGCCGAGGTGAAAATCCAAGCGCGCGCGGCTTGCGAATTTTCCGATAGTTGATGTTGGCGGGCGATACTGCACCATGAACCCCCACACGCGGAGCTGTCAAACTTATATGCTATAGTCTGTTTAGGCTGTAGTGGAGTAGTTCATATAGGGTACAACACTTTTAGGTTTCCTACTTGTACCCACCTGCTTTCTAGTTCAGTCATTCCTTCCTTCAGATTCTGACATGGTATTCTGAGCAGGTTCCCTTGTGGGAACGTTTTTTTTTAGGGCCCACCACGATCATTTTTTTTTCTGCCCTGCCCGAAGCACGCTTTGCGCCTGCCTCACCCTGCCGTCGCGGCCCTTGCCATCACGGACCCTACCGTAGAGGCCCCTACTGCCATCGCGGCCCCTACTGCCATCGCGGCCCCTGCTGCCGTCGCGGTCCCTACTGCCGTCGCGGCCCCTGCTGCCAACGCGGCCCCTACTGCCGTCGCGGCCCCTACTACTGTCGCGGCCCCTACTGCCGTCGCAGCCCCTCATGCCGTCGCGGCCCCTGATACCGCCGCGGCCCCTGCTGCCGTCGCGGCCCCTGCTGCCGTCGCGGCCCCTGCTGCTGTCGCGGCCCCTGGTGCCGTCGCGGCTCCTGCTGCTGTCGCGGCCCCTAATGCCGTCGCGGCCCCTGCTGCCGTCGCGGCCCCTGCTACCGTCGCGGCCCCTGCTGCTGTCGCGGCCCCTGCCGTCGCGGCCCCTTTGCTGTCGCGGCCCCTGCAGTCGCGGCCCCTGCTGTCGCGGCCCTGCCCTGCACCCGCCCCTGGTAAGCACCCGCGCCGCCCTGCTGCGCCGCGCCGCCAGGAGCTGAGCCGCGCCGCCAAGCCGAGCCGCGCCGCCCAACCGAGCCGCGCCGCCCACCAAGCCGCGCCGCTCTGCCGAGCCGCGCCGCCCTACCGAGCCGCGCCACCCTACCAAGCCGCGCTGCCCTACTGAGCCGCACTGCCCTGCCTGCACTGCTCCTGCTGCTACTGCTGCTTCTGCTGCCACTGCTGCTGCTGCTGCTACTGCCGCTATGGCTAGCCCTACTGTTCTCACCTTTGATGCTGAGGGGCGTGCAGTTGACTTTGACGTGTAGGTTGACGACCTGCAACTCTTTCTTCAGTGTGACTCTAGGGACGGGGTATCCCTTTTCGATCACACGTCCGGTGTCTCTACTGCACCTGCTGCCACTACTGACAGTACGGTTTGCTCGCAGTGGACCACTCGTGACGCTGTTGCTCGCCTTGCTGTTCGTAGTCACCTGCCGTCTGCTGAGCGCGCGCACTTTGGCCAGTACAAGACTGCTCAGTCTTCTTACGACGCTGTAGTAGCGCGCTACTCCTCCCCTTCCACTGCTGCCCTCAGCCGCCTCATGCTACCGTACCTGTTCCCTGACCTTGCTGCTTTTGCCACAGTCGCTGACCTCATTACTCACCTCCGCACTAGTGACGCCCGCTATCGTGCTGCGCTTCCCACTGAGTTCTTTGCCAAGAACCCCCCCCCCCATGTACATCACCCTTTACTACCTAGTCACCCGCCTCCCTGACTCCCTTGCTTCAGTCAGGGACCACTTTCTCTCCCTTTGCCCCACCGAGCTCACTCTTGACCTGCTAGAGGAGTGCCTCACTGCAGCTGAGAAGAGTATCTTAGCTGTAGGTGCTTCTTGCGGTGACCCTCTCGCCCCTTTCTTTGAGGGGTGTTCCCCTGTCCCCCTTCTCCCCTCTGTTGCTTCTGCTGCTGCTGTTGACCTCGTTGGCACTGCAAGGTCGGTGCTGCGTCTGCTCCTAGTGGGAGGCGCCACAACAGCAAGGGCAAGGGGGGCAAGGGTGGTGGAGGGGACGGTGGGGGCGGCGGTGGAGGCGGTGGAGGAGGCGGAGGGGGTGGCGGTGGAGGTGGGGGTGGTGGTGGGAGTGGGGGCTTCGGTGGCGGCGGTGGGGGTGGTGGAGGCAGCGGCAGCGGCGGTGGAGGCAGCGGCAGCGGTGGTGGAGGTGGCGGCGGCGGTGGTGATGGTCGCCCTCGGCAGATCGATGCAAATCCCGATTTGCAGTAGAGGTGCCGCGACCGTCGCTCTTCTGTGTTGTCTGTCAGAATAGTGAAGAATGGAATGGAAACAGAGAAGAGGGGTTTCACTTGCAAACATTGGGATACATATAGCAAACCCTAACAGGGCTGTACTCACTATAGAGTTCCCAACTACAGACCAGCTGGTGCTGGAGGTGCTGGAGGTGCTGCAGGTGCTGGAGCTGCTGGAGGTGCTGCTGGTGCTGGAGCTCCTGGAGGTGCTGCTGGTGCTGGAGCTGCTGGAGGTGCTGCTGGTGCTGGAGCTGCTGGAGGTGCTGCTAGTGCTGGAGCTGCTGGAGGCGCTGCTGGTGCTGGTGCTGCTGGAGGTGCTGCTGGTGCTAGAGCTGCTGGAGCCGCTGGTCCTGGGGGTGCTCGTACTGGAGGTACTGGAGCTGCTGGGGCTGGTGGTGCTGCAGGCGTTGGAGCTGCAGGTACTGGAGCTGGTGGTACTGCGGGAGTTGTTACTAGAGACCCTGGAGCTGAGGGTACTGGTGCTTTCTCTGCTGTTTCTGGAGGCGCTGCGCGGCCGCGGCCGTACTACGTTCCGCTCCTTCAACAGGTTCTTGGTCTACCGCCTTCTCCTGGTCCTCCTCCTCCTTTACTGAGTCCACCATCTGTCCAGTCACCGTCGCAGTTACAGCCGGCCTCTCCACTGCCTGGTCCTTCTCCTTACTCTGGACCGACTAGAGGTCTTACGGAGCGTCGTGAGCCTGAGTCGCGTCCTGTGTCGCCTGAGTCTCGTCCTGCGTCGCCTGAGTCTCGTTCTGAGTCGCCTGTCCGCACTGTTCGCGCTGGTCGTCGTGTTTCGCGTCCGCGTCCTCCTCCTGTCCCTGGCACTCACTCTATGACTCTGCGTCCTTCCACTACTCCATAGCGTGTCCCTCTGCCATCTCCTCCTGCTTCCTCTCTTCCTGACGGTCCGGACCCGGAGTCTGACTCCTTTCTTGCTGCTAGTCCTACTGTCACGCGTTTTCTAGCCACTCCTTTCACTGACCCTTTGTTTGAGTCCAGTGCTGCGTCTCCTCTTGTTGCTGAGCTTGTTGACTTTGCTGCTGCCATTCGCCTAGACTACGCCACTAGTCTATTTGCTCTGTCTGCGTCTGCGTCTGTCTGTCCTCCGTTCGTCGGGGGTGAGTGTTCTCTTGGCACGGACGTTCTTGAGGACAGACAGGAGGAGTTTGAGTGCTTTGCCGCTGCTGTACCTCATCTCGTGTCCATGCTGCTTGCCCCTGAGGGAGACCCTGATGCACTAGACATCCCGACCCCGCGCTCTTACGCAGAGGCGATAGAGGGTCCCTACTCCTCTCAGTGGCAGGCAGCCATGGATGCCGAGATGGCTTCCTGGAAGTCCACAGGCACCTACGTCGACGAGGTTCCCCCGCCTGGGGCGAACATCGTCAGTGGCATGTGGATCTTCAGGGTGAAGCAGCCGCCGGGTTCTCCGCCTGTCTTTAAGGCGCGTTACGTTGCACGTGGCTTCAGTCAGCGACAGGGAGTTGACTTCTTCAGAACCTTTTCCCCTACCCCGAAGATGACCACTCTTCGGGTACTGTTGCACGTGGCCGCTCACCGTGACTACGAGCTCCACTCGCTTGACTTCAGCACAGCCTTCCTACAGGGCAGCCTGCACGAGGAGATCTGGCTGCGCCGCCCACCTGGCTTCACTGGGTCGTTTCCTGCTGGTACCCAGTGGAGTCTCCGGCGGCCAGTCTACGGTCTCCGCCAGGCACCCCGTGAGTGGCACGACACACTGAGGACGACTCTTGCTGCTCTTGGTTTTGCTCCTTCCATTGCTGACCCTTCGCTGTTTTTACGCACTGACACCACTCTGCTGCCGTTCTACGTTCTCGTGTATGTAGACGACTTGGTCTTTGCTATTGCTGACACAGAGGCACTCGCCCACGTGAAGTCCGAGCTGCAGAAGAGACACACGTGCACAGACCTGGGTGAAATGACAAGTTATCTTGGCTTGCGGATCACCCGGGACAGAGCACAGCGCACCATTACCTTGACTCAGTCACACATGATGCAGCAGGTCCTTCAGCGCTTCGGCTTCACGTACTCCTCGCCACAGTCCACTCCTCTGCCTACCGGTCACTCGCTCTCAGCTCCACCTTCGGACGAGTCCGTAGAGCCGAGTGGCCCGTATCCAGAGCTCGTGGGCTGCCTCATGTACCTGATGACTTGCACACAACCTGACCTCGCATACCTTCTCAGCCTTCTGGCTCGCTACACGGCTCCCGGTAGGCACCGAAAGGTGCACTGGGATGATGCGAAGAGGGTGTTGCGCTACTTGTGCAGTACGTCGGGCATGGGGCTCGTGCTTGGAGGACGGGCTCGAGTTGTCCTCAGTGGTCACGCAGACGCTTCCTGGGTTGACGACTTGGCTACGCAGCGGTCGTCACAGGGTTACACCTTCAGTCTTGGCTCCAGTTCTGTCTCTTGGCGATCTACCCGCTCTTCTTCTGTTCTCAGCTCCAGTTGTGAGGCTGAGATCTACGCTGGGGCCATGGCTGCACAGGAGTTACGCTGGCTCACCTACCTGCTGACCGACTTGGGAGAGGCGCCTCGTTCTCCTCCTGTTCTGTACGTCGACAACAAGGCAATGCTTGCCTTGTGTCAGGAGCACAGACTGGAGCACAGAACGAAGCACATTGCTCTTCACTACTTCCTTGCTCGAGAGTTGCAGCAGCGTGGCCAGCTTCGTCTTGCTTACGTGGCCTCACAGGCCAACACTGCTGATGTTTTCACCAAGGCACTTCAGCCTTGTGATCATCAGCGTTTCTGTACTGTTCTAGGCCTTGTACCTACTGTGCCTCACTTGCTTACTTCTTGACTTTGCTTGTACTGTACTCTCTATACATATACCTGCATGCTTACACTTGCTAGGTTGTGTTCACTGTATTGTTTGTTCTCCTTTATATAACTCTGCATGTGAACTGGCCTTGTGGCCATTTGCTTGTGCTCAGACTGCGTGGTGACTTTGTGATCCACCCTGAGTTTGCTTTGTCTTTCTTGACTGGTCTTGTGACCTCTTGTTCTCCCCCACCTTGCCTATGGGGGTGTGTCAAACTTATATGCTATAGTCTGTTTAGGCTGTAGTGGGGTAGTTCATATAGGGTACAACACTTTTAGGTTTCCTACTTGTACCCACCTGCTTTCTAGTTCAGTCATTCATTCGTTCACTTTTCTAACAAGTCACTGACGGTAAGTGAGGAGGAGGAGGGACTGTGAGAGGAGTGGAGATAGGAGGCGACGGGTGAAGCCGCAGATACACGGGCAACAAGAGCGGCGCGCACGGTGGCTACCGGAGCAAGGGCCCAGGACTACAGGAGTAACTGGCTCCGCGGCTAAGACGAGCGGCAGGAGCAACGGACCCACTGGCGACTGGCGCAGCAGGCTCGCTGGGCTACCGGAGATTGTAGCCTCCGGACTACAGGCGCTGCTGACGACACGACGGCTGCCTCCACTCAACCTCCCCCAACTGTCCCACCCCCCTTTCACACACTCCCAGCTGCACCCCTAGCTCCAATCTCGTGTCACCCTCCTAGCGCCACTCCCTCGGCTCCCATACATCCACCCCCCTCAGCGGCAGCTGCAGCAGTGGGAGACGGAGGAGGAGGAGGAGCAGGGGACGACTCACACACCCGCCACCCCCATACCCGCCACCCCGTAGATGCACGATGACAAGAGGCGGCAGGGGCGGCTCGCGGGCTGCAGGGGCGGCACGCGGGCTGCAGGGGTGGCTCGCGGGCTGCAGGGGCGGTTCACGAGCTGCAGGAGGGGCAGCGCGCGGGCCGCCGAGGTCGCCTCGATGGGTGACGGAAGTGGGGGCCGTGCGGGCCCCCGAGGGCGCCACGACGGGCGACGGGAGGGGGGCCGCGCGCGGGCCCTCGAGGGCGCCACGACGGGCGACAAGAGGGCGCCACAACGGACGACGAGAAGGGGCCGCGCGCGAGCCCCCGAGGGTGCCGCGACGAACGACGAAACCGTCGCACGCCTCGGGGCGCGCGACGGGCAGGGCGCGCGGCGGGAAGAAAAAACGCCGCGCGCCACGAGCGCGCGGCAGGCAGAAAACGTCGCGCGCCCGAGGCATGCGATAGGCAGGACAGTAGCGGAATCTAACGGTGGGCCCATCCACAGGATCGACCCGGGAGGGTCGACCTGCTCTGATACTATGTCAGAATCCCAACCACTAGACCATTGGGATAAAAGGGCTTCTTAAGTAGCGGGTCAGTGCGCCCATAACCCCCCAGGACAACGAGCCTGTAACCCTTCCCTAGGATCAATCGGGGATCACCAGTGGACCTCTGACACCCCCCCGCACTGGGATGCCCGAAGTGCACACACTGGGATTCGAACCCGAGACCTTCGCTCTGATAACATGTCAGAATAGTGAAGAACGGAATGGAAACAGAGAAGAGGGGTTTCACTAGCAAACATTGGGATACATATAGCAAACCCTAACAGGGCTGTACTCACTATAGAGCACCCCACTGCAGACTAGAGAAATATAACATTCTGATATTGTCTGCATAGAAGGCGAGTCGTTCCCAATCTCGTCGCGGCGCTGTTCGCTGCTGGTCCATGTCTCTCTGTTCGACGAGTTGGGCGGCGCATAAGGCAGCCTCCAAGATGACTCCCTGCTGTCGGAGAAGCGCCTTGCAGGGCCACCACTCTGGGCCGAGCCCTTGGAGGACGAGATTCAAAAAGATCTCCGAAATCGTGCTCCCCAATTTCGTGATTTGATCGCGTAAGCTCCTACAGCGATTGATGTAGTTGTTGGCCTTCTCCCATGGGGCCATTTTTGTCTCCAGTAGCTGCTGGAGTAGGCGGCTCGAAGACACCGAATCTTTTGGTTGGTACACACCATTCAAGTGGTGCCAAGCATCGAGGGCTGGAGCAGGGGATGTCTTGTACTATCGAATGCTCAACTACTCCGCCGGCGACATGTTTCGCAGAAGAACGCCGTACGCCATCAATGACTCGTTGTAATAGCGCGTCCTAGCGTCAGCTTTGTTTTCAGCGGGTTCCGCGTAGCTCCCGTCGAAATAGTGGAATGTCTTTGCTTTTTGCAGCAGCAGCTCCAGCTCGAAGCTCCACGTATAAAAGTCACTGCTGTCAAAACAGACACTTCTCTTTATTTTTTATATACCTAGAAACTTTGATTGTGCAGAGAGAATTGCTTCTTCGCTGGGACGGAGAGTATTGGGTGTTCAGCCATTTGTGTCGAGGGAGAAGGTGTGCGGGGCGGTGTTCTGGCCATTCGAGGCCAGTTCAGAGGGTTGGGAAGATGTTCCCGCGTCGACAAGCTGGTGAGTCGCTAAAGCAGTTGTGCAAGGACGGTGGTTCCAATCGTCGTCGTTTCCTCGCTTGTCGCAGCTAGGTTGGGCTGCGCTTAAGCCGTCAGATTCGTCTGACCACCAGATCCTCCGGCCATTCTCACACGCGAGCATGTGCCGGACGCCACTTTCCGATCGTCGAAGATTTCGGAGGTGGGAGTGCGAAGGATTCCCGAGTCGCTCTCGTACCATGTTACAATCAAGAGTTGATCGACCTTAGGATCACCTCAGGAAGGTTCGCACACTGTTGATTGGTAGTGGTGGGCCCTTTACCTCAAAACAAAGTGAATGTAAAATGTTTCAGATGATTAAAAATATGCAAATATAATGTATGAATAAGAGTACGGAGTAGAATACGAAACGATATAGCTAGCCATGTACTCTAAAGGGTACATTCCCTTGTTACAGCGAAAATCAACCGTGCGACTCCAGATGGATACGAACTGCCTGGGCAAAATCCTCGCCACTTCTTATGCCTGATGCTGTCTGCCCGACGGTCTAGATCATTTCATAACCGTACGACCCTTCGCGTCACTTCTGCCTTTTCGTCTTCAGCCCCGGTGTTGGGTGCTTCGATTGCTGCGGTTAGGAGTGCACGGTAATACTTCATATTTTACTATTCGTAACATAGCACATTATGAAAGTTCATTTTTTTTTAATAGATGCACGCAGATTAGAGCGTTTGATACGGAATTTGAAAGCACGGTATTCTTCTGTGCAGAAAAGAAAACCCCTCACATCAAATGGCAGGCCAGTTATTTGCCCCTTTTGACATTATTATGTCAAAAGATGATTCAATTCAGCCATGGTAGCATCATCATTTATGAGCCTTCAAGCATCTTACCAGGGAAAGTGTTGTCTTTTTTGTTTTTGAGAAGTATATACACAATCAAGAGTAGCTCAAACGAAGAGCCGGGTCCATGCCATGCCCCACAGTTTTGGGGTCAAAATTGAGCACATTTTTTCCCTGCGGTTCGTTCTTTTCGCTGCAGTACCCTGGTTGGAGTTTGAAGGGAGACAGTTTTGGGGGAAAGGGAGGTGCAGGATTGGTCCAAACCTCACGGCTGCATCAGGGCGCAGGTGTTTCTGTATGCGCTTCGCAAAAACTCACAAATCGTCAACCTGTAAATTCACCTTCACAGTATTTCGTGTCCTCAAGTCCAAGACTAGCAAAATAGCCACCAGGGGCCAAGCTGGCTCTCTGCGGCGCGTCAGTCTTTGCCAGGCTGAAGGGATGTGTGACTGCTGTTACACTCCGTATCACCACTTCCAACTGAGACCATGTTCTGATACGGGCAACAAATGTTTGGGCATGTTGCAACCAATGGCAACTCTGCTTGGCTCGAACACCCACACGCCAACACCCCTCTTCAAAACCAAGACCAAAGCACCTGAAGTTTACCAACAGATCTTGGATCAAAACATAGCAGGTTTGCATCATAAGCTAGGAGTCACCGCTCACATAACCCTCAGTAATTTGAGAAGAGCAGGCAGAAAGCAGATAGTAGCAGTGAAGCCCACAGGATTCAGAGTAGAGCAGGAAGTCGAGTTACTCTCCCTCTCCAGTTTCGCTCGTTAGCATCACCGCCGCCATGGCGCGTCTTAGCGTCGCGTTCTTTGCGCTGCTGTTCCTTGCCGTAATCATCTGCGCAGAGGCGGGCAGGGTGAGCACGCTGAGCAAGAAGGGCAACAAGGACAAAAAGGGCGGCGTGGTCAAAGGAGGCGTGAAGGCAGGAGGCGAGATCAAAGGAGGCGTGAAGGCAGGAGGCGAGGTCAAAGTAGGCGTGAAGACAGGAGGCGCGGTCAAAGTAGGCGCGAAGAAGGGCGGTTCCAAGAAAGGCGGATCGAAGAAGCCGGTGACGACGGCACCCAAGAAGGTCGGTGCTTCCTCCGCCAAGGGCGCCGACCTGACGAGCAACACGGATTCATTAAGCACCTCTGATGCGGGCGAGGTTAGGATCAAAGGCTTGTCGTGGAATGCGAAGCAGTGCCCGAACAACCTGGCTAAAAAGGACTGGGGCGGGTGCACCGCCGTGAACTGCTCCAAGGGCGGCTGGCCCGCCAAGTTCAAGTCGTCGATCATTACCACGATGAAGGGGAAGCACTGGGCGACCATCCTTCCGAACGGCGGGTTTTCCAAGAAGAAGGCTACCCCCGAGTCGTGCTGCAACCAGTGCGCCGCGAGCCACGACTGCACCTACTGGCAGTTCGTCCCCGGTACCGGCAGAGAGTAAGCATCCGACATGTTACATTAGTTTTTAACTGGTACATGGTACTTGATTCGTGCTGGAGATTTTGTTGTTCTGCTCAGATGAATAATTTTTCGTTTTCCTTAAAATGTTTTTTTGAGCGCAGGATGGGGACTTGCGATCTGATGGCCGGCGAGCAGAAATTCGAATGCGGCGACCTGGCAGCTATTTACGAGGGCAAGGACACGCCTATGTACACGCAGGTGCGCGCCGGCGGCAGGTGCAATGACAACCCCGAGGTCATCGACGACCCGCATTTCACCGGCGCGCACGGCACGCACTTCGACTTCAACGGCCGTCCCGACAAGGCTTTCTGCCTCCTGACGGATAAGAATGTGCATGTGAACATGCTTCTGAGGGGATACTACGACGACAGTACCGAGGGCGCGGCTCTTGTTGTCGATGGAAAGGCCGTTCACACTTGGATCAAGTAAGCAGCGCTGTCGCCTCTTTTTGCACAAATCCAGTTTTTTTTTTTTTTTTTTTTTTTTTTTTTTCTGAAGTGGTTAGTCGACCAGTTTCTAAACCCTGTTTCCTCGTGTGATATTTCAGGGAGCTCGGTATTGTGTGGTTTGCCAACGGTGCCGACCACCGTCTCCGTTTGGTTGCCCGCAACGGCAAGGAGCAGGAGCGCGGCGCTGGTTACATGAAGGCCATTGAGGTTGACGGTACCGTGATCCAACGGCTGGCGCTCGGCGAGGAATTCAACGGCGACGGTGGCCTCACGGTCGCCCTCCGTGCGTACGAGAAGCAGGGCCCGTACGACGTGGACTACTACACCGTTTCAATCGTCGGTATCATCTCGTTCGACATCCGCCTGCGTGTGGCTCACCCGAAACTCCAGACCCCCAGCGACGCCGAGGTTCACATCAATGTGGCCGTTACATCTTTCGACTACACTGAGAACGTTCACGGCGTGCTGGGCCAGACTTACAGGGAGGACCATGTCGACCGTGCGATTGATTTCCAGCAGCTCGTGTCGTCGCTCCATCGCCCGGTCTCTGCTGACGGGGTGCTCGGCGCGGGATTCCTGGATGGAACTCCCCGCGCGTACGAGGCTGCGTCTGTCCTCGGTGTGGACTGCGCGATGGCAGCGTATCACCGTGCCATGCCTGAGAGCTCCGCTTCCAACTAAGCTTTTCGCGAGGCTTGTCGTCCTCGGTATTGGGTTGCTCGCTTGTTTTCCTATCGTTCTTCTTCCCTAAGCCATAACTGAGGTGGCATTGAGGGCTGGATGCCCATTGTAATATTGTTTGGCTGCTCGTATGTCTGTAGGATAATACGGATAAAGCATGTGCTGTATGCTAAATTGCAAATGCTGATCTTTTTATTGGCTTGGTCACGCTAGACATGTGGAAGCTGCTGATAATGTACATGTAAAGTATATCTCTGCATGAAGGGCAATTATTGTATCACCTCCGATGTGTAATTTCGAGACAATCCAGCCAGTGCAATATTTCCTCGTTTGGATCTGATATCGCGCACACCGCGTCCACTGTCACCTGCACCATCAAATGCGTGCGTGAGTCATCCTACATAGAACTACAGACACAATGAAAGATGCACTGCTATTACTCACATCCAAAATCGAACACCCATATTTCCTACATATTTCCACATGAACCCGCTGCTTCGGCCAGGATCTCCCCGCTCTCACCCGTCTCCTACCCATGCCGCGATTACCCCAAACTTTCTGCGCATGTTCAAAACCCAAATTTCATCCGTCACTTACCTGCCTCCGTCCATTGAACACCATCACTCTCCCCCGCACGCCCACCAGCGCGCCCACGTGGACACACGTGGCTGCCTGCAGCATCGCCACGTGGCGCTCTGCGTGATCGCGACTGTTGAGCCACAGCACACATGGCACTGCGCGCACAGGCCGCGTGGCACAGACGGTGGACAGTTGCGGTGCGGCGACTGGTAACGCGCCCGCAAGTCGCGCTGGGGGTGTCGCGATAGCCGAAGGGGCAGAGACACGGGCGGAGGCGGTGCGCGGGGGGGCGGGCGACGGGGCGGGGAACGGTGCGGGGGACGGGTCGGGAAACAGGGCGGTTGAAGGGGCGGGGTGAGCGCAGCTGGCGGCGGTCATGCTGCCGTCATCTAAGGCGAATCGGACGAATTTAAAGGGGAGCTTATCCACGTCGACTATGACGCCCACTAAGTACACGTGGCGCAACCGCGACTGCCACTCCACGCCGTGCTGCTGCTGCGCTGCCGGCTGGAGAAATGCGGAGCCGAATACTCGCCGGTAGACGGGAAGATTCGCGTCCCGCGATTGCATCGCGACGCCAAGGCTATCCTTCTCGTCTTCTTTTCCTGCCCCGTCGAATTCTCATAACGACATCGCACGACGAAACACAGTAGTTTCTAATGATCTGCTGGTTGTGTGATGGTGGAAAAGACTCGTTTGAGGAGGAAATGTGGGAATTGCCCCATTTCCAAGTGGGGTATGATTCGGTAAAAGTATGTTTTTTTTTGGGTTGCTAAGCAACCCTTTAAGATCGATTTTGCCAAATTTTATTTTCATATTTATTTTCATATTGTTTAATAAAATATGAAAATAAATTTCGTAAACTACAGTACCCTTCCCAAACTGTTGAGTAGTTTTGAATACTGTTCACAGTATATTAAACCATGGTTTTGTGCAGATATGCTATACTGTTTGTATTAGTATGTTTAACTATGATGTTGTGGTAATGATAAATAGATGCATAATGCATAAGTAATGCAATAGGATGCATAATATTTAATATAATGCCATGAATCATGATGCACATACATGCACATAATAAAATGCGCAACAGTTAACGACCCAAAAACTATGTTAGAATATATCTGTAACTGCCTGTAGCTGTAGTTAGTGTAGTTATTATAAACTTGTTGGTGGTGCACCTTCTTTGCATCCTTTGTTTGCTATATGTACCCTAGTGCTATAGTGAACATCATCCTCTTCTCATTCTCGACCCTCTCTCCTTGGCACAAACCACCTCAACTCCCTTGGCCTAGGCTACTAAGCCTAGGCCCTCACTCAAACCTAACTACCACTTTTGCCTATGATTCTAACAAACTAAGCTACCGCCATCCCCTGCCTAGCATGGGGGGGGAGGTCAATAGCAAAGATTTTGAATAATCAACTGTCACATCACATGAAACAACACAATCTGTGAAGTCTTAAAAAAAATGTCAACCCTATCAAATCCAGTTCGAAGTGGTCGCACACGAGTCACTGAGTGCGCCAATGAACCTTTTGTGAAATGATAGGCTTGAGCCTTTTTGTTAAAAATCACAGACATGCATTGTTATTGCAATGTATAGATTTACACATACATACACATGCAAATACACACATACATACGTACATACATATATACTGACTCACATACGTACGTATATGTATACACACACATACTTACAAACACATACACCAAATATAGTTACTCACACAAGCAAACACATTCACACAATCAAAAGCACGAACACCGGCAAACCAGCAAAAGACGCGCGATAATAAATAACATGCAAATCAACGTTAAAAGGACAATATGATAAATCCCAATCAGTGACCAATACACATTTTCCAGATTGAAATCGCATTCCTGACCAGCAAGGCTCCTGAGAAAGGGGTTTAGGTAGTGGAAAGGAGGATCGGAAAGAAATAGTCAGTAAAAAAAAAACAAAAAAGGGTATGAGGTGTGATGAAATGACGAGAAAAAGGAATAACAAAGAAACGAATGAAACAATACAAGGGCAAAAAAAAACGCAGTGAGTATTGAAGGGTTAGTGCTGACAAATAGCAATGAGAAGAACGTACCAAGGCATCAAACAAAAGTAAGGAACAGGAACACAGGGAAAAACACATAACGAGACAATAAACGAAAGAAGAGAATATAACGAAATACGGAGAGCGAGAACAACGGGGAGCGAGAGCGTGAGAGAGAGGACGAGAGAGAGAGGACGAACGAGAGAGAACGAACGAGAAAGAACGGACCAGAGAGAGAATGAACAAGAGAGAGAGAACGAGAGAGGGAGAGAACTATAAAGAGAGAATGAGAGAGAGAGAGAGAGAATGAACGAGAGAGAGAGAACCAGAGAGGGAGAGAACTAGAGAGAGAGAGAGAACGAGAGAGAGAGAACGAGAGAGAGGGAACGAGAGAGAGAGAACGAGAGAGAGAGAGAGAGAGAGAGAGAGAGAGAGAGAGAGAGAGAGAACGAGAGAAAGAGAACGAGAGAAAGAGAACGAGAGAGAGAGAACGAGAAGGAGAGAACGAGAGAGAGAGAATGAGAGAGAGAGAGCGAACGAGAGAGAGAGAAAGAGAGAGAGAGAACGAGAGAGAGAGAGAGAGAACGAGAGAGAGAACGAGAGAGAGAGAGAGAGAGAGAGAGAGAACGAGAACGAGAGAGAGAACGAGAACGATAGAGAGAGAACGCGAGAGATAGAACGAGAACGAGAGAGAGAGAGAGAGAGAGAGAGAGAGAGAGAGAGAGAGAGAGAGAGAGAACGAGAGAACGAGAGAACGAGAGAGATAGAACGAGAATGAAAGAGAGAGATTGAGAGAACGAGAGAGATAGAACGAGAGAGAGCGAGAGAACGACATGCAGCTCGGTTCGAAATGGTTTAAATCAATCTGGCTATCAAGGCAAAGAAGGTTAGCGTTCAAATCGACCTAACAATAACATAAAATGAAAGGAAGTAAAAACGTAAATGAAATATGCAAATACGAGGTTGTAAGCATGCAACACAGGAAAGAGACGATGAATAGTAGAAGAATGGATGCAATCTAATGAAATAACTAAAGGTAAAGTATCTACAACAATCCTAGAACCTAAGCCTTAAACAACCTGCGACCAATGTCAGAACATTATAGCTTATACATTTGTGTAGGCTGTAGTGGGGTAGCCCACAAGGGGTACAACCCACCTAGGGTTAGTACTTGTACCCAACTCTTTCATAGTTCATCCATTCTCGTTCATTAGTTTGACATGGAATCAGAGCAGGTTCCTTGGGCCCACCACCTGCTACGCTGCTAGTAACCGCCCCTACGCGACCCGTCGACCCCTAGCCCGCGCCCGGCCCGTCCTTAGCCCACGCCCGGCCCCGTCGGCCCTTAGCCCCGCGCCCGGCCTCGTACCTAGCCCTCGCCCGGCCCCGTACCTATCCTCGCGCCCGGCTCCGTATAGTGCCCGGCCCCGTATAGCGCCCGGCCCCGTATCGTGCCCAGCCCCGTATCGCGCCCGGCCCCGTATCGCGCCCGGCCCCATTTCGTGCCCGGCCCCATTTCGCGCCCGGCCCCATTTCGCGCCCGGCCCCATTTCGCGCCCGGCCCCATGTCGCGCCTGGCCCCGTTTTCGCACCTGGCCCCATATCGTGCCCGTCCCCATTTCGCGCCTGGCCCCGTATCGCGCCCGGCCCCGTGTAGCGCCCGGCCCCGCACCTAGCCTCGCGCCCGGCCTCCGTTCAGCGCCCGCGCCCGGCCCCGTACCTAGCCCACGCCCGGCCCAGTACCTAGCCCGCGCCCGGCCCCGTACCTCGTCTCGCGCCCGGCCCCGTATCGCGCCCAACGCCCGCCCCCGTACCTAGCCTGCGCCCGGCCCCGTACTTAGCCCGCGCCCGGCCCCGTACCTAGCCTCGCGCCCGGCCCTGTATAGCGCCCGGCCCCGTACCTGCCCAGCGCCCGGCCCCGTACCTGCACAGCGCCCGGCCCCGTACCTGCCCAGCGCCCGGCCCCGTCCCTTGCCCAGCGCCCGGCCCCGTACCTAGCCCGAGCCCGGCCCCGTACCTGCCCTTCACGCGGCCCCGTACCTAGACCGACGCCCGGCCCCGTACCTGACCAGCACCCGGCCCCGTTCCTAGCCCAGCGCCCGGCCCCGTACCTAGCCCGTGCCCGGCCCCGTACATAGCCCACGCCCGGCCCCGTACCTAGCCCTGTGCCCGGCCCCGTCCCTTAGCCCCTCGCCCGGCCTCTTTCCTAGCTCGCGCCTGGCCCCGTCGGCCTCTTAGCTCCACTGTCACTGCTGCTCCTGCTACAGCTGCTACAGCTACTGCTACAGCTGCTACTGCTACTCCTACGTACTGCACAGCTATGGCTTCACTTCGTGTTCTTGCGTTTGATCATGAGGGTAGACCAGTTCAGTTTGACACGTGGCTTGACGACCTGCAGCTGTACCTACTGAGCGATTCTAAGGACAGTGTCTCACTGTTTGACCTAATGTCAGGAGCTGCTACTGCCCCTCCCGCCACAGCTGACAGTTCGACTCGCTCACAGTGGCTTACTCGCGATGCTGTTGCCCGCTTAGCCATTCGCAACCACCTGCCATTAGCTGAGTGCGCTCACTTCGGACAGCACAGGACAGCACAGGCACTGTACGACGCTGTAGTCGCCCGCTACTCCTCCCCTGCCACTGCTTCTCTAGGCCGCCTCCTCCTGCCCTACCTGTTCCCCAAGCTGTCCGCCTTTGCCACAGTCGAGGACCTGGTTTCCCACCTTCGCGCTAGTGACGCTCGCTACCGCGCTGCCGTTCCTGCTGAGTTCCTTGACAGGAACCCGCCTCCGATGTTCATCACTCTCTACTTTATAGTCACCCGCCTCCCTGACTCTCTTCGCTCTGTCAGGGACCACTTCCTCTCTCTTGACCCCACCTCCCTCACTGTTGACCTCCTCGCGCAGCATCTCCTCGCAGATGAGACTAGTGCAGTTGCTGTAGGTGCTGCTCGTGGCACTCCGCGCCCGCCCTTCTTCGAGGGGTGTTCCCCCTCCCCCCTTGCCCCCTCCTACGCCTCTGATGCTGCTGTAGACGTCTCTATTGCTGAGGACGTCGGGGCTGCTTCTGCTAGTGCAAAGCGCCGCAGCAGCAAGGGCAAGGGTGGCCGGGGTGGTAGTGGTGGCAGCGGCGGTGGTGGAGGTGGCAGCGGGAGTGGTGGTGGGGGCAGCAGTGGAGGTGGTGGCGGCGGTGGGAGTGGTGGTGGGAGTGGGGGCTCTGGTGGCGGTAGTGGAGGCAGCGGTGGGAGTGGCGGCAGTGGAGGCGGTGGGACTGGTGGCGGTGGGACTGGCGCTCGGTTTGTCGGTTCTGGGGGTGGCCAGCGTTAGCAGCAGCAGCGTCGGAGCGAGACCCAGTCTCCCCAGCAGCTTCGTGACTGGTTTCTGCGTGGGGCGTCTGGGGGTAGTTGCCCGTATGTCATTCGCACGGGTGACCGTGCTGGTCAGACTTGCGGGCGGCTCCACACTCAGCACCGCTGTTTCTCTCGCCTCGACGACGCTTGGCGTGCTGAGTTTGGTGATGACGTCGAGCTCCCTCGCTGGGCAGATCTGCTTAAGTCTAGGATTGCTATCTTTGACTTAGACTTTGATGCTATTCTTTCTGCTATGTATGCTTTGTCTGTTAGTGCTGAGGGTGACTGTTACCGGTGTGTGCCGCCTGACCCAGGTATAGCTGCTGCTGCTCTAGGTGCTAGTGAGTTTGGTACTCTCCCTGGTACTGCGCCTGCTTAGGCCTTGCACACCTTCACGCTGGATTCGGGCGCTTCTGCTTGTTTCTTTCGTGACAGCACCACTCTCACTCCTCTCTCTACACCGGTCCCGGTCTGACTGGCTGACCCCTCTGGGGGCCCAGTCGTGGCCCGTTCCTCCACTGTCCTCCCGTGTCCGGCGGTTCCGTCCGGCTCACTGTCTGGTCTTCACCTCCCCTCGTTCTCTACGAACCTGGTGAGTACCGCTGCCCTCCAGGATGCGATGGTCACTACCACCACTCCTGGGGGTCAGCGTATGTCGATCTGCACGTGCACACGGACGGGCCGTCACCTGGCCACGTTCACTCGTCGGCCAGGGTCGAGTCTGTACACCCTCGCTACCGAGCCTTCTCAGGTAGCTGCGTCAGCTCACGTGTCCGCGTCAGGTCAGGTAGCTGCCTCTTGCTCGTACCGCCTCCTGTCGCACCAGACTCTTCTGTGGCACCACCGCCTGGGTCACCCCTCCCTGCCACGTATTCGTGGCATGCACTCTCGTCTTCTTGTCTCTGGTCTACCCAGGTCTCTGCCTCCCCTGCCGCCCTCGCCTGCCCCGCCCTGCCTCCCTTGCGTCGAGGGGCGGCAGCGCGCCGCTCCTCACTCCTCCTCGTTTCCCCCGACGACTGCTCCCCTGCAGACTCTACACATGGACGTGTGGGGCCCAGCCCGCGTCAGTGGTCAGAGCCGCGAGCGCTACTTTTTGTGTCAAACTTATATCTACTATAGTCTGTTTAGGATGTAGTGGGGTAGTCCTTAGAGGGTACAACACTTTTGTGTTTTCTACTTGTACCCTTCTGCTTTCTAGTTCTCTCATTCATTCCTATTATTCTCACATGGTATAGAGCGAGTTTTTCCTAAGGGCCCACCACTAAAACGTTTTTTTTTTGTTTTCCTTACCTGCCCGACGCGCGCGTCGCGCCTGACCTTTGCGGCCCGTAGCGGCCCCTCCCTCACGGCCCGTAGAGGCCCCTTTGCGCCCGTAGTGGCCCCTTCGTGGCCCGTAGCGCCCCCCCCCCCTTGCGGCCCGTGGCGACCCTTTCACGGCCCGTCGCGGCCCCTTCTAGGCCCGTCGCGGCCCCTTACACGGCCCCGCATTGTCTACTAGTGCTGAGGGTGCCTGTCACGTATGTCTGCCGCCTGACCCCGGTATCCAGTCTGCTGCTCTAGGTGCTGGTGAGGCTGCTGCTCTAGGTGCTTGTACGTCTCCTGCTCTAGGTGCTGGTGAGGCTGCTGCTCTAGGTGCTTGTACGTCTCCTGCTCCACGTGCTGGTGAGGCTGCTGCTCTAGGCGCTGGTGAGTCTACTGCCCCAGGTACTGGTGAGTCTGCTCTCTCTGGTGCTGCGCCTGCCGCGGTCTTGCACACTTTCACACTTGACTCTGGTGCTTCGCGCTCTTTCTTTAGAGACAGCACCACGCTCACGCCGCTCAGTCGGCCTGTTGCGGTCTCCCTGGCTGACCCCTCAGGGGGCCCAGTCCTTGCACACTCCTCCACTGTCCTACCGTGTCCTGCGGCCCCGTCGGGCTTGCTGTCGGGACTCCACCTCCCCTCGTTCTCTACGAACCTGGTGAGTGGAGCTGACCTCCAGGACGCGTGGGTTGACCAGTTCACCACTGGAGGTCAGCGTGTGACCCACTGCACTTGCTCTCGGACGGGCCGCCACCTGGCCACGTTCACCCGTCGGCCAGGGTCGAGTCTGTACACACTGACTACTGCGCCTCCTCCGGTCTCTGCGTCTGGTCAGGTAGCTGCGTCCAGTCAGGTGTTTGCTGCCGCGTCCAGGTCTAGTCCTGCGTCTGCCCCCTGCTCGTGTCGTCCTCTGGCACACGAGACTCTCTTTTGGCACCACCGCCTTGGTCACCCCTCCCTGCCTCGTCTTCGAGGTATGGCCTCCCGTGCCCTTGTCTCGGGTCTACCCAGGTCCCTCCCTCCCCTTCCTCCGGGGCCTGCCCCCACCTGTGTTCCTTGTGTCGAGGGCCGGCAGCGCGCCGCCCCTCACTCCTCCTCGTTTCCTCCGACTGAGGCTCCTCTGCAGACTCTTCACATGGACGTGTGGGGCCCAGCCCGCGTCCGTGGACAGGGTCACGAGCGCTACTTCCTCCTGGTCGTTGATGACTACTCGCGTTACACCACAGTCTTCCCCTTGCGCAGCAAGGGTGAGGTTCCTGAGGTGTTGATCGACTGGATCCGCGGTGCTCGTCGCCAGCTCAGTGAGAGTTTCGGCTCAGACCTTCCTGTTCTGCGTCTGCACTCGGACAGAGGTGGGGAGTTTTCCTCCGACCTCCTGAGGGCCTTCTGTCGTTCGGAGGGCATGCGCCAGACGTTCACACTTCCGGCCTCCCCGCAGCAAAAAGAAGAGAGGTTATGTTTTTCTGACTTTCAAAAGCTACAAATTTCTCAATAAGAAGCGCCACCAGATCAAACAGGTGTTGATTTGCTGGGTGTAGACAAACCCTGTAAGACTTCATGTCATAAAAGCGTTTAATTTATATCGCTTTCTCACTTCTACCTGCTACTATATGAACTACCCATGCATAGCGTGTAACATTCGCTAATGGAATTTCACACTGTTTGCACAAGCCACAGCGGGAAACTAGCGCAGTACTCCAATCCAACGAAAGAGGAGACAGAAAGCTATCCTAGTTCAGGAATCAGAGGACAACAGCAGCAATAGCGGAGCTCGGGTGCAAAAAGGACCGTTGCGGAAGGGGGAGAGCAGCCTGTCAAGGCTAGACGTCTCACATTCTTTCTGCTCTTGAATTTATCAGGAGACTTAACAGGAACTTTGACTGGATAAGGAGAGTGTTTGCGAGACTATTTCGCGCAGATTCTCGTAGGAGCTTTTTTGTGAGAGGTTTTTGTTTTTGTTTAAAGAGTTTTTGGAGTGTCAACCGAGCGGTCGCGGCGATGAGGAAAAAGGTGGACGCGAGAATTCGAACCCTCGTCGAGAATGGTGTCAAGTCACGGCAACGGTCCATGTTCGTGATCGTGGGGGACAAGGGACGCGAGCAGGTGAGAGATTGGGACGAGAAATTAGTCGTGATTTTATCATAGTCAAAACTAGTCAAAGGTAGGGAGAGAACTTAGTCGCGGCAGCAGTCCACGTTCGTGATCGTGGGGGACACGGGACAAGAGCAAGTGGCATTATTGTCGCTTTCTTAAGGCGCCTCAGGTTTCAGATTTCATGCTTCTGGTCTGAGTGATGGCGTTGCGTTTCCAATCACGCCGTACTTCCCACACCCCTTGCGCGTCGTGCAATAAAGCTTCCTTAAAACCCTAGGAAAGCTGAAACATCCATCCTGACAAGCTCTTGAACCCTAAGCCGCGTGGTCATAAAAACCATCCTGAATCTCCTTAGAACTTTGAATCCAGCTTGGCCGTGTGCTCATCAGATACGCGTATCAGCGGGGTGTGACTGTAATGCGACAAGTGGGGAACCCGGTACGACCACACTGTAACCAATGTGACTGTATCCTGATACTACTGCAACCCGATGTGACTGTAACAGGTGGTGAATCTCCACTACATGCTCTCCAAGGCCGTGGTCAAGGCGAGGCCCAACGTGCTCTGGTGCTACAAGAACGACCTCTTTCTCAGCAGGTGTGTAAGGGGTTAGGCAGTGGTGGGAGTTCTGGAGGGTTGAGTCTACTCAAAATCCGAGGCCGTGGTCAAGGCGAGGCCCAACGTGCTCTGGTGCTACAAGAACCACCTCTTTCTCAGCAGGTACTGTAAGGGCCCTGAGGTTCGGGGGTTTTGGAGGGTTGAGGGTTTGTGCTACAACAATGCCGTCTTTCTCATTGTCTCTTGTTCCCCTTCCCAACCATTCCCTGATTTGATCCACAGCAACCGCAAGAAGCGCATGAGGCAGATGAAGAAGATGACGCAGAGGGGGCTGCTCGTCTTTCCCCTTACTGCTTGCTCCGCTTCCCCTCCCTTCCATTTCTCAATCCCCAGCAACCACAAGAAACGGATGAGGCAGATGAAGAAGATGATGCAGAGGGGCCTGCTGGGACCGCTGTTGTCCTGCTCACTCCCTTGTTCCCCTTTCCCCTTCTCCCTTGTCCCCCGCTTCCCCTCTCCCTTCCCCTCCCTTCACAGCAACCGCAAGAAGCGGATGAGGCAGATGAAGAAGATGATGCAGAGGGGGCTGCTGGACCCCGAGAAGGAGGACCCCTTTGCCCTCTTCATGGCATCTACTGCCATCCGCTACTGCTACTATGCTGAGACGCACAAGATTCTCGGAAACACATTCGGCATGTGCGTCTTGCAGGTACGTGTCTCTGTGTATTAGGCTGTGAGCCGACTCAAGAACAGGTTGATTGGACCCTGACATGAAAAGGAGGACCCCTTCGCTCTCTTCATGGCATCTACGGCCATCCGCTACTGCTACTATGCTGAGACGCACAAGATCCTAGGGAACACCTTCGGCATGTGCGTGCTGCAGGTATGTATGTGGTGTGGCTGTGTGCATGGCATGGCATGTGTTTTTGCCTCCCCGCCTCTCCCCCACCAAAGCTTGAGGAGGACCCCTTTGCTCTCCTCTCCTCGTCATAGCTAATAAACCTTTCTGTATTCTACGCCTTGCCTGCCTCTACCATTTGAGTCGACTCAACAGTCGCCTCCCCCCCACCAAAGCTTGAGGAGGACCCCTTTGCTCTCCTTGTCATAGCTAATAAAATCTTCTGTATTCTATGCCCTGCCTGCCTCTACCTTTTCTCCCCCACGACGGGACTTTGAGGCGCTCACGCGCACGATCGAGACGGTGGACGACTTTTGATTGAGGCGCCTCAAAACTGGGAGGTGGAGAGCGACATTTCAGATTGTCGGCATATGAGGCGCTGGTGCGGGTGCGCCTGCTGCTCACGCGCACGATCGAGACGGGTTTTGAGTCAACTCAAAACACGACTCATATGAGGCGCTGGCGCGCCTGCTGCTCATGCGCACGATCGAGACGGTGGAGGGCGACTCAATCGAGCCGTCTCAAAACGCTGGCGCGCAAGATCGAGACGGTGGACGACTTTTGAGGCGCCTCAAAAGTCTGCCTGCTCACGCGCACGATCGAGACGGTGGAGGGCCACTGGGGTTGCAAATGCCGGCCTGTCATCTCTCTCTCAATCATGAGCACTGCTTCCCTGCCCCTCTCTGCTCTCACCTGCACGACAGGATTTTGAGGCGCTGACACCCAACCTGCTGGCGCGCACGATAGAGACAGTGGAGGGCGGGGGCATCATCGTGCTGCTGCTCTCCTCCCTCACCTCCCTCTCCCGCCTCTTCGCCCTCGCCATGGTAGGCCATCTGCGCTGTACGCTGTGCTTCTGTTGCACTGCTGCTCCCTTTATTACTCACTCTCAGCTGCTCTGCCGCTCCCTTTATTACTCACTCTCAGCTGCTCTGCCGCTCCCTTTATTACTCACTCTCAGCTGCTCTGCCGCTCCCTTTATTACTCACTCTCAGCTGCTCTGCTGCTGCTCTCCTCCCGCACCTCGCTCTCCTGCCTCTTCACCCTCGTCATGGTACGTACGCCCTGCTTCTACCTTGCGGCCCTCCCACTCCCTCACTCACTCCCTCACTTACCCCATCACTCACACCCCTGCTATAGCAAAGACCGTCTCTCTCGCTGCATCACCCTCGCCATGGTAGGCTGTGCTTCCTGCCTGCCCTCCCACTCCTGCACTCACTTGTGCAGTCATTCCCTCATGATTGTATGCTATGGCACCCACTCACTCACTCACTCACTCCCTCACCCCCATCTCTTTTGCCTGCCTCTCCTCCCCCCCATATCAGGATGTGCATGCGTGCTACAGAACGGAGTCCCATGGGGACGTGGTGGGGCGTTTCAACGAGCGCTTTCTTCTCTCCCTCGCCTCCTGCACTGTCCCACACTTCCATCTACCCTTTCCTACTTCCCCCCCCCCCCTCCCCCCACATCAGGACGTGCATGCGTGTTACCGCACCGAGTCGCACGGGGATGCGGTGGAGCGCTTCATTCTCTCCCTCGCCCCCGTGCTCACCTCCTCACTTACTCACTTGCTCGCTGCATTTTACCCTCAGGACGTGCACGCACGGTATCGCACGGAGTCCCACGGCAACGTGGTGGGGCGATTCAACGAGCGCTTCATCCTCTCCCTTGCCTCCTGCCCCACGTGGTCTCCAGTAACCTCTGCCTTGCCTATTCCCTCACGTGCTCGCTGCATTTTACCCTCAGGACGTGCACGCACGGTACCGCACGGAGTCACACGGGGACGTGGTGGGGCGATTCAACGAGCGCTTCATCCTCTCCCTCGCCTCCTGCCCCACGTGCTGTGTGATGGACGATGAGCTCAACATTCTGCCTCTCTCCTCCCACATGAGGCACCTCCAACCTTCGGCCCTTACCGAGGTAAGGGTCAGGTCAGTCAGCGCCGTGTGACACAGGTCAGTCCTTATCCGTGCTTTCCTCACTCAGGTCAGTGACTCCCCTCTCACAAATGTCAGTCAGTGCCAACAGCTGCCCCACGTGCTGTGTGATGGACGATGAGGTCAACATCCTGCCCTTGTCTTCCCACATGAGGCACCTCCAACCAACCCTCGCCCCTCACGGAGGTGCGAAAAAGCAGTCAGTGCCCTCTCACAGATGTCAGTCACTGCCAACAGCTGCCCCACGTGCTGTGTGATGGACAATGAGCTCAACATTCTGCCTCTCTCCTCCCATCTGAGGCACTTGCAGCCCTCGCCCCTCACAGAGGTGAGGGCCAAACCCCTGTCTGTCTCGTCTCCCCAGGGCGAAGCTGTGGAATCAGCCATTTGATAAGGCGAGCTGCAGTCTAAAAGACCAGCCCGTGCCCCTAACCCCTCTCGGATTCTCCCAATGCCCCTGTATGTCTCCCCAGGGCGAGGCAGTGGAATCCGAATCGGACCACGAGTTGAAGGAGCTCAAGGAGTCGCTAGCAGACACACAGCTGGTGGGGGCGCTGGTGGCAACGTGTCGCACGCTGGACCAGGCCAAAGCCGTGGTGCTATGCGTCACGAGCCCATGCCGTTCCCTCCTTTCCACCCCCCCCCAACCCCATTTCCCCGTCCGTCCGCAGGGCGAGGCAGTGGAGTCAGAGTCTGGCAGGGAGTTGAAAGAACTCAAGGAGTCGCTAGCCGACACACAGCCGGTGGGGGCGCTGGTGGCAACGTGTCGCACGCTGGACCAAGCCAAGGCAGTGGGGCCGTGAGTCACGAGCCCATGCCTTCCGCCATACACCCCCAACCCCATACGCCCTGTCTATCCGTCTCAGGGCGAGGCAGTGGAGTCAGAGTCAGACAGGGAGTTGAAGGAGCTCAAGGAGTCGCTAGCCGACACTCAGCCCGTGGGGGCGCTGGTGGCAACGTGTCGAACGTTGGACCAAGCTAAGGCGGTGGTGACGTTTCTTGATGCCGTCTCCGAGAAGACTCTGAGATCGACGGTTGCGATCACTGCTGCTAGAGGCCGGGGGAAGTCAGCCGCGCTAGGAGTGGCTGTGGCTGGTGCTGTGGCTCTCGGGTGAGTGAAGGGATGGTGATTTGGGTAGTTAGGGCAGAGGGATGGGTGGGTGCTGTGGGTGGGTGCTGAGGGTGGGTGTGGTGGTGTTTTCCCTTATACACGCGTGTCGCACGCTGGACCAGGCCAAGGCGGTGGTGACGTCGCTCGATGCTGTCTCCGAGAAGACTCTGAGATTGACGGTTGCGATTACTGCTGCCAGAGGAAGAGGGAAATCCGTGGCTGTGGCTTCTCAGAGACAGCATCGACAGTTGCAATTACTGATGCGCTGGGAGTGGCTGTGGCTGGGGCCGTGGCTCCGGGGTGAGTGGGTGGTGGCTTTGGGGTGGAGAAACGAGTAGGGTGAGGTGGGTGGTATGAATCAAGGGAGGGGTGCTGTGGCTCTGGTAGGGGTACGGTAGTGGTGGCCACTTCCCTCACACCCTCCGATACCACATTCTCCCCTTCCTCCCCTTTCTCCCCCTCTCTCCCTCCCTCCAACACCCCCCCCCCCCCCCCCCCCCGATGCAGCTACTCCAACATATTTGTGACGGCGCCGAGTCCGGAGAATCTGAAGACGCTGTTTGAGTTTGTGTTCAAGGGCTTTGATGCCATCGGGTACAAAGTAAGTCGCAAGGCATGTTTCTTTCAAAGAGGTCGCTGCTATAAGCTATTTCAGCCTAGCAAGCTCAGCTCTTGCTTTGGACTATGAGCGCGTGGAGAGCGCCAACTCTGGCCTTCAACGGCCCCCCTTAGCCCCGTGATTAAAGTGTTATTTTGAGACGTCTCAAAATAACTCCCTTAGCCACCGCTCCTTTCCCTCCTTTATATTCACCCGCTGTTCGCCCACACTCCAACCCCTGTGAACCCCTGTGCACCCCTGTGAACCCCACGGCAGGAGCACATCGACTACGAGCTGGTGGAGAGCACCAACCCCGCCTTCAACCGCGCCATCGTGCGAGTGAACGTGTTTCACCAGCACCGCCAGACCATCCAGGTGTGGGGAGCAGGACAGGGTGAAAGGTTGTGGGGTGTTATGCAGGTGCGGGACAGAGAGTGAGTTTTGGGAGTTCTTTTGAGCGAATCTTGAGAGTTCTCAGAATTCACATGGGCCAGCTAGCGATGCACCTGACGGCTGCTGCCCTGGTTCTCCCCCTCATGACTTCTGAGTCGACTGTCCCTCGCCTACTTGCCTGCCTTTTCCGCTCACCTTCTACCCATTTCCCCCCCTTCCCCTTTCTCACCCCTCTCCCCTTCCACCCCCTATGCAGTACGTGATGCCCCAGCACACAGAGCGAGTGCAGCAGGCAGAGCTGCTGGTGATCGACGAGGCAACGGCCATCCCCCTCTGCTCATCGTCCCCCTCTTTCCTGTTCCTCACTCCTGCATGCCTGCATCCCTTACCCCTGCCTCCCCTCGCTCCTCACCAGTACGTGATGCCACAGCACGCGGAGCGAGTGCAGCAGGCAGAGCTGCTCGTGATCGACGAGGCAGCAGCCATCCCCCTGCCCATGGTCAAGGCGCTGCTGGGGCCCTACTTGGTGTTTATGGGCTCCACTGTGAACGGGTATGTGTGCTGCCAGTAGGTTTGTGCTGTTAACGGGTATGTGCTGTTAACGGGTATGTGCTGTTAACGGGTATGTGCTGTTAACGGGTATGTGCTGTTAACGGGTATGTGCTGTTAACGGGTATGGGCTTTTAATGGGTTAGCCTGTGAGGGGTATGTGATGGTAATGGGGTAGCCAGGCTCATTTAGCAGCTCAGGGAGCACGCGGTGACTTTTGAGTCGACTCAAAAGTCAGCTCAGGGAGCACGCGTGAACGTCGAGGTGCCTCAAGAAGAGTCCCTGTTCCCAACCTCCATTCTTTAGACGCCTCAAGAATGCACGCGTGAACGTTGAGGCGCCTCAAGAAGATTCCCTGTTCCCAACCTCGATGTTCACCTCCCCCCACATCCCCCTCCCCTCCCCCCCTACAGTTACGAAGGCACGGGGCGGTTCCTCTCCCTCAAGCTCATTCAGCAACTCAGAGAGCAATCCAAGGAAGCCACCACCGCTGCTGCCATCCCCTCTCTCCTCCCCCACCTCTCCCCACCACCTACAGCTACGAAGGCACGGGGCGGTCCCTCTCTCTCAAGCTCATTCAGCAACTCAGAGAGCAATCCAAAGGAGCTGCCGCTACTGGCGGTGCTGCTGCCAATTACCGTGGTCAACCTGCCTGCCTCATAAGTCCCCTTTCCCAACCTTGTTCGCCACCTCCCCAACAGCTACAAAGGCACGGACAGAGCAGTCCCTTTCCTTGAAGCTCATCCAGCAGCTCAGAGAGCAATCCAAAGGAGCCGCTCCTTATCTTACCTTCCTCTCCCCCCCTCCACCCTCCCCCATACTTCCCCCTTTCCCTACAGTTACGAAGGCACGGGGCGGTCCCTCTCCCTGAAGCTCATTCAGCAACTCAGGGAGCAATCCAAAGGAGCCGCCGCTGCTGGTGCTGCTGGTGCTGCTGCAACCGCTGATGGTGCTGGTGGCAGTGGTGGCGGGGGAGGAGTGTCGGTGCGGGTTCTGAGGGAGGTGGAGCTACAGGAGCCGATCCGGTATGCGGATGGGGACCCTGTGGAGAAATGGTTGAACCACCTGCTGTGCCTCGATGCCACCTCCCATGTACCCAAGCTGCAGGCGCGGTAAGTCACAGCCCCTTGAAAGCACATGTTCAGGAAGCACAGGCTTTGAAGGGGTGGTAACAGGGGGTGAGTGTGCGGGTGCTGAGGGAGGTGGAGCTACAGGAGCCGATCCGGTATGCGGATGGGGACCCTGTGGAGAAATGGTTGAACCACCTGCTGTGCCTCGATGCCACCTCCCATGTACCCAAGCTACAGGCACGGTAAGACTCAGGTTCGGGAAGGTGCGGTAATTGGGGGGTTGTATTAAAGCGGGTGCTGAGGGAGGTGGAGCTACAGGAGATGATTTGGTTGATCCACCTGCTGATTTGGGTGCGGAGGGCCCTTGAGCGATGGTTGATCCACCTGCTGTGCCTCGACGCCACCTCGCATGTGCCCAAGCTGCAGGCTCGGTAGGTGCTAGGCTCGGTAAGACTCTGGTTCACAAACACAGTCTTGGAAATCCACGGGCTTGGTTAGAACTTAGGCTTGGTGAGTTACAGACCTGCAGTCCCACAAGCCTCTGCTCTCCTTCGTGTGATGAGGCGATTTTTGAGTCGACTCAGCTATGTCTGAGCTATGTCACTGAGCTATGTCACTGAGCTATGTCACTGAGCTATGTCTGGATCGCAGTCCCACAAGCCTCTGCTCTCCTTCCACCCCCCCCCTTCCTTTCCCCACCGTTGCCCTTCCCACATGCGCACTGTTTTCTCGCAGCATGCCGCACCCAGACGAGTGTGAGCTGTTCTATGTCAACTGAGACACGCTCTTTGCCTTTCACTCTCCACTCCCTTTTCCACATTGCCTCTCCCTTTACCCCCACTCACCCGACACTGCCAGCATGCCGCACCCAGACGAGTGTGAGCTATTCTACGTCAACGGAGACACGCTCTTCTCCTACCACTCCTTGCTGCTCCTCTGCTCCCCTTTCCCGCCACTCAACCGTGCCTCCCCTCCACGTTACCCTGTTCTCCCCCAGCATGCCGCACCCAGACGAGTGTGAGCTATTCTACGTCAACGGAGACACGCTCTTCTCCTACCACTCCTTGCTGCTCCTCTGCTCCCCTTTCCCGCCACTCAACCGTGCCTCCCCTCCACGTTACCCTGTTCTCCCCCAGCATGCCGCACCCAGACGAGTGTGAGCTGTTCTACGTCAACCGCGACACGCTCTTCTCCTTCCACTCCGCCTCAGAGCTCTTCCTCCAGGTGCGTCTCTTGTCGTGGTCGTCTCTCCCCCACACCACACTCGCCATACTATTACTCACCATGTTCGCCACAGTTGCCAGAGCTCTTCCATTCACTGAGTCTGTTTTTTGAGAATAAACAAAAAACAGATTCTGCGTCAGAGCTCTTCCATTCACTCCATTCTGCGTCAGAGCTCTTCCATTCACTCCATTCTGCGTCAGAGCTCTTCCATTCCTTTCCAACTCTCTCTTGCCTTTAGAACAGTCAGGTTTCCCTGTCATCCCTTTTCCTCGCACACCTCCTATGATGATCTAATCTGCTTGGTTCACATGCTAAGTTGCTAACTCCTCTGACCCTCCTTGTGCTTTCTTTCTCCCTGGGTTTTTCACTCTGGCCATGTGACAGAGAATGATGGCACTATATGTGTCCTCTCACTATAAGAACACGCCCAACGACCTGCAGCTCATGTCAGACGCACCAGCCCACCACCTGTTCGTGCTCCTCGGTATGTCCCTGCCGCCAGCACATAATGTGAGAAAGAAATTGTCTCACTCGATACTTGCATACGAATGAGAAAGAACCTTTTCCCCCTTCCCCCCTTTCGCCCTTCTGCCCTTCCACCCTTGCACCCCTTTTCTTTTCCACCCTTGCGCCCTTCCCCCCTTCCGCCTTTCACCCTTCCACCCTTCCGCTCTTGCACCCCTTTCCGTTCTTCCGCCCGTTTCCCTTCCGCCCTTGCATGCTTAACCCTCTTCCGCCCTTCCCCCCGTTCTGCCCTTGCACCCCCTTCCCCCCTTCCAACCTTCCACCCGTCCGCCCTTGCAGGTCCTGTGGACGAGTCCCAGACATCGCTACCCGATGTGCTGTGTGTGCTGCAGGTGAGCTGCGCCAGTGTATTTTGAAAGTAGCCTGAAATATTCCAGTGTTAACCTTGAGGTGGGGAGTGTGGGTGAGGGTCAGGCATTTGTGTGCTGCAGGTGGGGAGGGTGGGGAGGGATGTGCTGTGTGTGCTCTGCAGGTGCAGGTGAGCTTTGCCAGTGTATCAAAAAACAATCTGGAATCCCCTGTGCCAACCTTGAACTCTAAGCAATGCTTCTCCTGTGAAATGCTTTTCCTACACTTTTTTCTCTCCACTGCTCTCTCCTACCTCTTCTCTTCCCCCTCCCCATTGCACCAGGTGTGTCTAGAGGGGGAGATATCAAGGGCATCGGCATTGAAGGGCCTCTCACAGGGACATCAGCCCACAGGCGATTTTCTGCCCTGGACGCTCTCCCAAGACTCTGAGTTCCTCTCTCCACCGCTCACTGCTCTCTGTTCTCTGCTCTCTCCTCCCTGCTCTCTCTCTCCCTGAACCAGGTGTGTTTGGAGGGAGAGATTTCAAGGGCATCAGCCCTCAAGGGTCTCTCTCAGGGGCATCAGCCCACGGGCGACCTGCTGCCTTGGACGCTCTCCCAGGAGTTCCTAGATTCCTAGTTCCCCTCCCTCTCCTTTCTCTTTCCCCTCCCTGCACCAGGTGTGCTTGGAAGGAGGGATATCAAGAGCATCAGCCTTCAAGGGTCTCTCTCAGGGGCATCAGCCCACTGGCGACCTGCTGCCCTGGACGCTCTCCCAGCAGTTTCTAGATTCCTAGTTCCCCTCCCTCTCTGCTCACTGCCCTCATTCTTTTCCTCTCTCCACTCCTCTTGCCTCTCGGCACCAGGTGTGTTTGGAAGGAGAGATATCAAGGGCATCGGCCCTCAAGGGTCTCTCTCAGGGGCATCAGCCCACGGGAGACCTGCTGCCCTGGACGCTCTCACAGCAATTTCAAGACTCCGAGTTTCCCTCCCTCTCTGGCGCTCGGGTTGTTCGGATCGCCGTGCATCCCGATCTGATGCACGCGGGATACGGATCCAGAGCCGTTGATCTGCTGGCCAGGTGATGATGCATCCAGGCCATCTCAGGCTCGTCACTGACTCATGTTTCCTGTTCGAATGCATAGCGGGCTATGAACCTATGGCTCTTTGTCTGTGTCGAGGGTGTGAACCTATAAAGAGTAAAGTGTCGTTGATATCTCTCACTAGACACTATCTTATGTTTTTATGTGAAAACAGTGTCGTTGATATCTCTCCTGTTTTTGTGCTTGCAGGTACTATGAGGGGCAGTTGACAAGCATGGGAGAGGATAGTGAAGAGGAGAGCGAGGAGGAAGAGGAAGGCGGGAAGCGGCACTCTAAGGCTGTCCAAGAAGCTCGGGTGAATGGATCGGTATGATTTATTATTATTATTATTATTATTATTATTATTATTACTATTATTATTATTATTATTATTATTATTATTATTATTATTATTATTATTATTAGTGGTTTGCTTTCGCACTGGTAGGTGGGGATTGTTGCTTTAATTGCTTGATTTCTCGGATGGTATGATCCTGTAAGCTCACTGTAAGCTCACGTGCTGCCCATCCCACGTTCTTTGCGCGACCAGCACCTCTCTCTAACTTTCAGTTCAGAAGATTCGGTCGCTTTTTTTCCTTCCAAACAGAATCTTTGCGTGTGCCCTGCTCTCTCCTGGAACGCCGCACGCGCTGACCTGGCGTGCTGCATGTGCCGACCTGGAATGCCTCACGTGCTGACCTGGCATGCCGTATGTGCTGACCTGAAATGCCTCACGCGCTGACCTGGAATGCCTCACGCGCTGACCTGGAACGCCTCATGCGCTGTCGTGGCATGCCTGCTCACTGCTTTCTCCTCCGTCCTCCCTGAATTCATCTCCTTCTCTTCCAGGCATCATTGCTGGAAGAGCAGCTAGCGCCGCGGTCAGGCCTGCCACCGCTGCTACAGCCAGTGGGGGAGAGGCGGCAGGAGCAGCTGCACTACGTGGGAGTGTCGTTTGGGCTGGGGCAGCAGCTCTTCAACTTCTGGCGGAGGCAGCAGTTCGTGCCTCTCTACGTCAGGCAAACGCCGGTAAGAAAGGGAAACCCACAGCATCACACAGCACAGCGCTGCACATCACCCCTGCACCACCACACAGCAAGTGCGGCAGGAGCAGCTGCACTACGTGGGATTGTCGTTTGGGCTGGGGCAGCAGCTCTTCAACTTCTGGCACCGACAGACGTTCGTTCCTCTCTACGTCAGGCAAACCCCTGGAAGCCGCACAGCACCGCACTGCACCGCTCTTCACCAGCAGCATCACACAGCACCATGGGGAGGAGCAGGTGCACTACGTGGGGGTGTTGTTTGTCACGAGCTGCAGCAGCAGCTCTTCAACTTCTGGCGTCGGCATCATGAGCAGTTGTGTGTCAGATGATGCCGCCACAGCAGCTCTTCTTATGCTCTTCACCCCTCACACACCCCCCCCTCTTCCCTCACACCATGACAGAGCGACATCACAGGAGAGCACACGTGCATCATGCTCAAGCCTCTCCGGAACGATGACTTGGGCCCGGCAGACTCTAAGGATTCGTGGCTTGGCTCCTTCTCACAAGGTTGGTGTGTTGTGAAGGTGAGTGAGTGAGTGCATGCAGTGAATGTTTGAGTGTGAGTGAGGGAGCCAATGACTGAGTCTCATGTCCTCTTTCCACCTCGCCTCCACTTCCCTGTCCCCCAACCCACACCCCTTGCCAGACTTCCATCGTCGCTTCCTCTCGCTCCTTGGGTTCTCCTTCCGGCCCCTGCCGCCTGCCCTCTGCCTCAGGTACGCTACACGCTTTTTGTTCTCTTCTCTGCTCTCCCAATCCAACCTTGCAGGGTTTTTTTAAGAATTCTTTGAAAATTCTTTGAGACTTCTAAACAAATCGCTGCACTGCACGCTGGTGGTTCTCTTCTCTGTTCTCCCAATCCAACCTTTCTTTCTTCTTTCCTTTTCTAGGGGTGGTTTTTTCTTCTCTCTCAGGGTTTTTTTCTTCTTCTACTTATTCTTCTTCTTCTTTTAAGCCTCTGCCTCTCAGTACAGTACAGTGTGCTCAGAGGCACGGGAGGAAGCAGTGCCGGCAGGGCTGATGGAAGGGAAGGAAAGGCATGTTTTAAGCCATCTATGAACTAGTTTTAAGACGTCTCAAAAAAAGAAGGGAAGGAAAGGCATGTTTTGAGCCGTCTATGTCTTTTGAGACGTCTCAAAAGGAAAGGCATGTTTTGAGCCATCTATGTACTCAATGCACTACGTCCCACCCCTCCATCCTTTTCCCATCCCTCTCCCCGTTCACCAGCATTCTGGATCCGCAGAGTGAGTCCGCAGATGCAGAGGAGGGAAAGGAAGGCGGCCTTTGAGCCATCTCAAAACTCCACACTCTCTGCCTGCGGTCCCACTCTCCCCATCCATATTCCCCCCATTCCCCAGCATTCTGGACCCGCAGATTGAGTTTGCAGAGGCAGAGGCACGGGAGGCAGTGGTGCCGGCAGGGCTGATGGAAGGGAAGGCGGCGCTGCTGTCGCCGTACGATATGAAGCGACTCGAGTCATACACCAACAACCTGGTTGACTACCACCTGGTAATGGGGCTGTGTTTGTGCTCGTATCACTTCTGAAATGCGCTGCTGTCCCCGTATGATATGAAGCGACTCGAGTCATACGCCAACACCCTGGTTGATTATCACCTGGTAGTGATGCTTTATTGGGAGCACACCTGACATTACAAGTTGCTCTCGTGCAATTTCACTTGCACTTCACGCAAAACAATACAAGTTTCCCCGTACCCACTCCTCCCAACCCCCCCTGTCACCACCCCCTGGTTTCTTTTCCCCCAATCAGATCATGGACCTCATCCCCCCTCTCGCCTGCCTCTACTTCTTAAGTCTCATCCCTTGTTCGCTCTCCCGCTTTTCCCCTCCTCTCCCCCCCTTCTCCTCTCCCAATCAGATCATGGACCTCATTCCCCCACTCGCCCGCCTATACTTCCTCGGTCTCATCCCTGCATCGCTCTCCTATGCCCAAGCGGCCATTCTGCTCTCCTTCGGTCTGCAGCACCACGAGCTCTCCACCATTGAGGTACGGCTGTAGCACTGTGTGTGGCTGTAGCATGCTGGCTCATCCCCCCGCTCGCACGCCTCTACTTCCTGGGTCTCATCCCCGCCTCTCTCTCCTATGCCCAAGCGGCCATTCTGCTCTCCTTCGGTCTGCAGCACCACGAGCTCTCCACCATAGAGGTACGGCTGTAGCGTATATTGGCTGTAGCACACCCACTGTTGATTCTTGTTTTCTATCCAGGCTTCTTGCCTTCTTCTTTCTTCCCATTCACCCACTCCCTCTTTCTTCTGCCTGAATCTCCAACAGGCGAACCTTCGGCTGCCCGGGACGCAAGTGCTCGCTCTCTTCAACAAGGCCATCCGGAAGATCCACAGTGTGCTGTACGCCGCTGCTGCACGCACCATAGAGGCTGCTCTTCCCCGGATCAAAGAGGTACAGTTGTGTTTTTGTACCCCTCAGCCGCAAGTGCTTGCTCTCTTCAACAAGGCCGTTCGGAAGATCCACAGTGTGCTGTACGCTGCAGCTGCAAGCAACATAGAGGTTGCTCTTCCCAGGATCAAGGAGGTATGTGTGTGCTGTATGATGTGTTATGTGCTGCTGCTGCTGCTGCTGCTGCTGCTGCTGGTGCTGCTGGTGCTGCTGGTGCTCCTGCTGCTGCTCCCTCCTGCCGCTGCTGCACGCACCATAGAGGCTGCTCTCCCCAGAATCAAGGAGGTATGTGTGTGGTGCGATCCTCTGCTGCTCCTGTGTGTCCTGCTGCTGCTGCCACCGCTGCTGCACGCACCAGGTTGCTCTTTCCAGGATCAAGGAGGTATGCATGTGCTGTTGCACTCCTCTGCTGCTCTTTTGCTATTACTGTGTGCCTGCTTTATGATGTGCTATGTGCTGCTGCTGCGCGCACCAAGTAAGACATGGTCCTCCACCCCCTCCGTTGCCTCTCCCCCACCTCTCTCCGCCTCTCCCCTCCCCACCAGGTGGACCTGCGTCCGCACCCCCAGTCAGTGGATGAGGATCTCGCAGAGGCAGCAGATCAGGCCAAGGTGAGTTGGTCGAGAGATGGAATCGATTCTTTCCAAAAATACAAGCACTAAATGAAATTGTGTACCACCTGATTCTTTTTCCATGTAAATGCAATTAAAAAAAATAGTTACAGCTGTGGTTGGTTACCGTGTTATATTCATATATTTCTGTATCCCATGAATGTTTCCCCTGTAACAGAAGGTGATCAAAACCCGGCTGGAGGGGGCAGCAGAGCCTGGCACAGCCACCCTGCTGACGTCACTGACACCTGGACAGATGCAGGAGTTTGCGATCGACGGCCGAGATCAGGACTTTGAGGCTGCGATCGCTGCAGGAGGGGGGAAACTTCCAGGAAGCGGTGTGCTGAGTATCAAGGCACAGGGAGGAGGAAAGAAGAGGGGTGGTGGTGGGGATGGGAATTCGGATGTTGCTGAGGGGGGGAAGAAGAGGATGAAGGGTGGGGCAAAAGGGAAGGGGAAGGGTAAGGGAGGACGAGGGTAAGGCTAGATGAGGTGACAGATCAAGTGTTGCATAATTATGCACAGCGTGTCTACTGGTGGATGATTTACATGTTACATCACGGGAAAAGAAGGAACAAGGGGCAAGAAAAATGCCCCTCATCATTGGTCTGTTCACATTTCATGGCAAGATGTTTATGTTAGGAGGGCACTGGTGGTATACCTAGCCACTCCTTATCACTCTACCGGGGCTTACTTTGTGGCGCCTCACGTTATTCTGAATATTCAACTTTGATACAGATACAGCACGATTCCATCCATAAGATGCAAACCATGGCGGGAAACGCAGGTGGGTGCTGTTTGCTGGCCCGTTGGATTCACTGACTGGCTGCGGCGCATCTACATTCTCCGAAGAATCAGGAGCGGCCAGCGCATAGAGCCGGAGGAATTTAGGTGCCCGATCTCTGGCCATTCGGTTTGCTGATTGCTCAACCGCCACGAAAACCTGCCCAGTGCATAATGAATTCTACTTCAGGCCTGCCCTGCTCGTGTCCTCGAGCATGCCGCTCTCCCTGCTTCGCACTGCTTCCACGATCTGACGGATGGACAAGCTTCGACAAGCCGCCGCTATCAAACCCACTTTCCGAAGCTTCTGGTTCTTCGCCCATGCGCCACGTAATCCCTCAAAACTGGTTGCAACAACCACCTTCCCCTGAAGCTGACGAATCCCCGCCAGGAACGCTTGAACGACCACCACACGTCACCCACACCACAAGTCAGTGGCGAAACTTTGAGGCATTGCTTGGCTAAAACCCACACTTGAAACAAACGTATATTTCGGAGATTTACCCCTTCCACTTCTGTAAGTGTCGCGCTTATAGATGTGGTTTCTGCTGGTGGTGTGGCTCAACTGGCTCAGCTTGCATGGGGCTTGCGGGCTGGCTGCCCAATGGCTCGCCAGCCCAATATATCTCCGCATCCTCCAAACCGCTTCACACTCTTGCATTTCATGCTCCTTGGGGACTGATTCAGGACAGCTTGGGTTTACATGTATCAGCCACGTAAATACTTCACTTTTAGCTTCCCTCCATTCCTTTGAACTCTCCTGGTCAGGCGTCGAAACTGCTGCATACTGGCATCTCTGTGAGGTAGGTGTAGACCAGCTTTTTTGAGCTAGTTTGCAGCCACGACTGGTCACGTGAAAACCATGGAGGCTCTCGCAACGACCGGTCCGTCCGTGTGCTCCTTGCACCAGGTGCGTGCTTTATGGACAGTAGGTCCAGGGCTAGCCTAGGGGATCAAAATTAAGCAGAAGGGGATCTCCATGTAGCACGCTAGCTTGCTGGTCAATGTGGCTTGCAGAGTTTAGATCCGCGGTGATCTCTGTCTGACATGCGCTTTTGGTGGTTTTGCGTCGATGATCCTCCGTTAGTGACCAGCATTAACTATACCAGGACGGTTACGAGCTTCCGCTAGTATATTTTCCTCTCTTTATACATCAGGCCATAACTCATGATAAACGCTAAGGATGTAGCACGCAATATGAGGACCGTGACGAGCTTTTGCTAGTATATTTTCCGCTCCGTTGCATCTTCGCTTTTCCCCGGTGGGAATACGAGACAAAAAGGACGCTTGTTTCACGACCTTATGTTGAAAAGGCCTTTGTAACGTTTTTTTTTTGTTTTCAGGCAACAGCCCAGGACCGGCTGTCCAAGCATGGAAGGAGGACGCAGCAATGGCGGATCACTCGTCGCAATGACGAGGCTTTACGGGTACGTGTTTATCGCTGCCATTTGACAAAAAAAATCATTCTCAACATTATTGTGTGAAACGGAACCCCTTTCTGGGTGTCCCTCTCGCAATGTGTTCACTTAGTCATCAAATGTTGTATGAAGGCTGTACCAGTGAACGCGATGTGCGTATAACCCTTCATCTGTCAGTTTCACCTAATGGATTTAAAAGAGGAGGAACGAATGTACCGTCACTTGGTTCTCCCTTCTCACCTTCTTCCTTTTCGTTCGCCAACCTCCAAGTTCCCCCTTTTCTTCTTCCCTCTCCGCACCCCCTTCTTCCTCCCCACTCCCCCTTCCCCCCATTCTCCCATACCCTTCGCCCTCCTCTTACAGCCAAGCTGCGCCACTTCCGGTTCTGCAGCCGTTGTCACGTCAGCACTTCCCGTCCCACTTCAAGCCAAGCGCCTCTGGCTGGCTCCTTTCGCGGACGCTCTCAGCGCCCCGCGTGCCGCTTCCGCGCGCCCTTCCATCTCAGCGGAAGCACTGGCGGGCCGCACGCGTGTGCACGCAGAAGCGCAAGCAGGCGCGGAAGCGGCGGAAGTTCCCTCACCAGAGACCAAGCTATACGACTATGTGGTTATCGGGAGCGGCATTGCCGGCCTCCGATTCGCGCTAGGCGTCGCGGCGAAGGGCACTGTAGCGGTGGTGACTAAAGCCGAGCCGCAGGAGGGCAGCACGAACTACGCGCAGGGCGGCGTGAGCGCGGTCCTGGATCCGCTAGATTCGATCGAGAATCATATCTCGGATACGATCGTGGCGGGCGCGTATCTGAACGACGTGGAAGTCGTAGAGGTGGTTTGCCGCGAGGGGCCGGAGCGCGTGCGCGAGCTGATGCGCATGGGCGCAAGTTTCGACCGCGGGGACGACGGGCGGTTGCTGCTTGCGCGCGAGGGGGGGCACTCGCACTCGCGGATCGTGCACGCGGCAGACGTGACCGGGCGGGAGATTCAGCGCGCGCTGCTGACTGCGGCGCAGAAGACGAAGCGGATCGACATGTTCGAACACCACATGGCGATCGACCTGCTGACGCGACAGGTGAGAGGCGTGGAGAGGAGTAGAGAGAAGTAGGGAGGAGTAGTGAAGAATAGAGAGTAATAGAGAGCGTAGAGAAGGGGAGAGGAGTGGCGGCGAGTGCTTAAATGTCTCAGAACTCGAAGACGAAGTGGATCGACATGTTTGAACACCACATGGCGATCGATCTGCTTACGCGACAGGTGAGCGAGGCGCAGGAAGGAGTGTCGAGGATTAAAGAGGAGGAGTGGAGCCGAGGAGAGGTAGGGGAGGGAGTGGAGAGGGGAATGGGAGGTTGGAGTGGGGTACAGAGGAGCAGAGACGCCACTTTGACTAAAAATGGCGGCAATTTAGGGTTGAATGTCCATACTCCAGAGGTTCTGGGAAGCCGTTTTAACTAGGGATAGGGCCAATGTAGCGCCGAGAAAGAGGCAACCACAGGGTGACAGGGTAGAGAACGTGCTGTGGTGACCCCCCGCTCCCCCCCTTGCACCTCTGCAGGAGGACGGCGGGCAGAGCACGTGCTATGGCGTGAAGGCATTGGGCAGAGAGACGGGGCAGATTATGCTTGCGGAAGCTCGAGCATCAATATCCTCACTCTTTCCCTCTTTCCCCACGCTCCCCTCTTCCCTTCCCTCCCCCTTTCACCACCCCTGCAGGAGGACGGCGGGCAGAGCACGTGTTACGGCGTAGAGGCACTGGACACGGAGACGGGGCAGATCATCCGCTTTATAGCGGGATCCACGCTGCTCGCTACAGGCGGGGCAGGCCACGTGTACCCCAACACCACCAACCCCACGGTATGGATTTTTTTTTCAGGCTCCTCAACTCATTGAGGCTTATTCATTATAATAAAAAACAAATGTATGGCAAGGGCACATGTTTAACCTGGAAGAACCCCCACACGGATCCAAGTCATCTGATCGTGTCTCAGCACCTGTGTGGTCAAAGCCATGTTGGATACATTACTTTCCCACTTCTGTGTTGCAGGTTTTGTCTCGCCCGTGTTTGAATCTCAAGTTTCGTCCGTTTGTCATTGTCGCAGTGCCTCACCTTTTGTTTTGCCTACGTGTATGTGTGTGTGCAGGTGGCAACTGGGGACGGTGTGGCTCTGGCTCTGCGTGCAGGCGCTGTCATCTCCAACATGGAGTGAGTCCGCCTCCCCTTCCTCTTCCCTTCCCCCTTCCCACTTCTTCTCCCCCATCCCCATTACCTCCCTTGCTCTCCCCTTTTTCCTCCACCCCCACTTTTCCCCTCCCCCTCCCCCTCCCACTCCCTCTCCCCTCCCACTCCCGCTCCCCTCCCACTTCCCCTGCCTTTTCTTCCCCCTGCCCTACCCCCCCACTTCATGCTGTCATTTCCCCTTCCCTCCCCTCCACCCCCACTTTTCCCCTCCCCCTTGCCCTCCCACTCCCTCTCCCTCTCCCCTCCCACTCCCGCTCCCCTCCCACTTCCCCTGCCTTTTCTTCCCCCTCCCCTCCCCCGCCACTTCATGCTGTCATTTCCCCTTCCCTCCCCTCCACCCCCACTTTTCCCCTCCCCCTCCCCCTCCCACTCCCTCTCCCCTCCCACTCCCGCTCCCCTCGCACTTCCCCTGCCTTTTCTTCCCCCTCCCCCCCCCCCCCCCCCCCACTTCATGCTGTCGTTTCCCCTTCCCTTCCCATGCTGACTACTCTTGAGTCAGAACAACAAATGAAGTCAATGAAGTCAGTGCAGTCAATGGTCACTGAGATCAGCAGCTGTACCTCCCCACCCAGGTTCATCCAGTTCCATCCCACGGCTCTAGCTGATGCCAGTCTGCCCGTCCAGCCCCCAGACCCACGCCCCATCGCATTCCTCATCTCGACCCCCTCACCTGGTCCCACCCCCCCTTTCCCTCCTCAGGTCCATCCAGTTCCATCCTACCGCTCTGGCAGACGCGGGTCTGCCCATCCAGCCCCCGGGACCGCGCCCCAACTCATTCCTGATTTCCGAGGCCGTGCGGGGGGCAGGCGGGCTGCGGTACAACCAGGCAGGGGAGCGCTTCATGTTGCACTATGACCCGCGGGCTGAACTCACTCCCCTCTCTCTCATCTCCCCTTTCCCATCTCCCCTTTCCCATCTCTCCTTTCCCATCTCCCCTTTCCCATCTCTCCTTTCCCATCTCCCCTTTCCCATCTCCCCTTTCCCATCTCCCCTTTCCCATCTCTCCTTTCCCATCTCCTCTTTCCCATCTCCCCTTTCCCATCTCCCCTTTCCCATCTCCCCTCTCCCATCTCCCCTTTCCCATCTCTCCTTTCTCATCTCCCCTTTCCCATCTCCCCTTTCCCATCTCCCCTTTCCCATCTCTCCTTTCTCATCTCCCCTTTCCCCCTCTCTCAGGTTCATCCAGTTCCATCCCACGGCTCTAGCCGATGCCGGTCTGCCCATCCAGCCGCCCGGCCCACGTCCCAACTCCTTCCTCATTTCCGAAGCCGTGCGGGGAGCAGGCGGGCTGCTGTACAACCAAGCAGGAGAACGCTTCATGCTTCACTACGATCCGCGGGCAGAGCTCGCCCCCCGGGACGTGGTCGCCCGATCGATTGACGACCAGCTGAAGCGTCGCGGCGATCTGTTCGTCTATCTCGACATCAGCCACAAACCGACGGACGAGATCCTCCGGCACTTCCCGAACATCGCGGCCGAGTGCAAGCGGTGGGGGGTGGATATCACTAAGGATCCGATCCCTGTGGTTCCCGCCGCGCATTACATGTGCGGGGGGGTCCAGACGGGGCTGTTTGGGGAGACTTCGATCCGAGGGTTGTGGGCGGCGGGAGAAGTGGCGTGCACGGGGCTGCATGGGGCGAACCGCCTGGCGTCGAATTCGCTGCTGGAAGCACTGGTGTTTGCGCAGAGAGCAGTAGAGCCGGCGATTGCACATGCTGTGGCAGCTGCACCGCTGAACCACGTGCTTGCAGGGTTGCCTGCTGGGAGGGATATGGACGGGGCAATGTGGGGGGGAGAGGAGTGGGAGGGGGAGGGGGAAGGGGAGGGGGAAGAGGTGAAGGTGGTGGGGTTGAGCAGGGGGGATTCAGGAGCGGTTGCTGCTGCTGGAGTGACTGCGAAGTACAGGGAGCAGCTCAAGGTGAGCCCTGCCCTGCCCTGCTCTGCCCTTCCCTTACCTGCCTTTTCCTGTCCCAAATTCCCTGGCGATCATGTGGCGCTATGTCAGGATTGTTCTATTCACCGATTGCCTCTTTATGCGTCCCTAAAAGTATCGCCCTTCTTGTCTCTGCCCTCCCCTCCCGTTCATCTTCCCAGGCTATCATGTGGCGCTACGTGGGAATTGTCCGATCCACCGACCGCCTCCGAATAGCCCAGAGGGAGATTGACACGCTGGCGTCCACCTGGCGCGCCGACCTCGAGACCAACGTGCTGCTGCCACGTGGCGCCGTCTCGATGGAGACGTGCGAGATGGAGAATCTGATCAACGTCGCGTCGCTCGTTGTGCATAGCGCCCTGAGGAGGAGAGAGAGCCGGGGATTGCATTTCACCACGGATTTTCCGGGGCAGTCGGAATCGGCTAGTCTGCATACAGTGTTGGTGGCAGGGTGTTTAGATGAGGAGGAAGACGAGTGGGAGGAGGGTGGAAGGGAGAGGGAGAGTGATAATGATGGGGCAAGTGATTTGGAGGCGAGGTTCGGGGCCACGGAGAGGCTCGGGTGGACTACGTGGTGGAGGCAATCCGGGCCTGTGGTTCGGCAGACAGGTTCGGGAGCGGGGCAGGCTCGGCCAGTGCAGAGGAGAGCGGGTGGTGCTAGAAGGAGACAGGGAGGTCCGCTGCGAATGCAAGCGAAGCCAACTCTAAAAGGGAAGCCAGAACGTTTGGAGAGCCAGCCTCCACCTCAATAAAAGGACGTGCTGAACATCTGTTGAAATATGATATTATGTTACACAAATTGCTGTTATATTTCCAAGAGTACCAGTATTAATTGCTGAATTGATTTATCGAATGGAGTGTTCTGATTTGCCGTGCTAGTGTGTAGGAGCGCGTTCGACACAGAGCCTGTGTTGACGTGAGGTGACATGACGTGACGTTGACGGCAGGCGTCAAAATCGAGGGTGCGAGTTCCCCCGCTGTGAGAGTTCGCTTGGCCTTGAGGTAGAGAAGCCGAACGCTGGTGGTGACTATCTAGCTCGTTTACCCATCCATTTCCTATTGCATGTTCCCACGCATGGCTAATCATCCGCACCGCTTGACTCTCTGCCGTTGCATCCTAGCATGGCTGCTTGTCCCCGCTTGTCTAGTCTTCGCTGCACAGCAGAGCAGGGGAGGTTCAGGTTTGGTTTGGTGTGATGACATGGCACGACCCAGAGTGGCAGTCACTTTCATTTCAAATCTTGGAGTCGAGTGTAAAAGAATGGCATCTTCCAAGGACCGTATGTCAGTCACTTTCGATTTTTTCAGGTCGACTGGAAAAGCGTGGGATAGTCCAGCGTGACGGGTCGCTGTCGTGTTGGCAAAGCCTCGCGTCGCGTGCGCTCGATGTCTCACAGCCTCCGGTTAGGAGACGACCTCCGATTGGGAGATCTTCTCGACGGTTCACGTGCTCGCTCATTGAAAAAATTGTGACGTTGCCATGCTTGAGCTATCTTATCGTCGCGCGTTGGATCGGGTATCTCGAAGCTGACTTGAGTCTTTGACGACGCATGCCGCGGCGGCGGAAGTTTCGTAAGTAGTTTCTCAGCCGCGGCGGAGAAACAGGAGACAATGACGTGTTCCGGGAGGGACGCGATGGCAAGGCACGCACAGATGGCAGCCCTGTTTGAGGTGAACCGTGGAAAGCACGCACTCGCGACGCGCAAGGGGGAGGGGGGGGTTGAGAAGGACGTGCCGCCGCGGTGACCAGAGATGACTGACGAACGTCATTGCAGCTTTAGAAGTGTAAAATCTCTCGTCCAGACCATTATCAGTCGTGCTTAATCCCTGGTCTTCCAGCTGTTCTTCGATCCAGTATAGAAGATACATCAACTTCAACCGGTTCCATAGTCAGATCCGTTGAGTCTGAGTCAGTACCTGCGGCCGAAGCGCTTCTGACCGACCCAGCGATCGGATTGCTGTAATTTGTTCCAATTCGACCTGACGTCAGCATCATGCCTCAGTTCAAGCATTGGCTTCAGCGGCCCAACCTGGTTCACCTGGCGTGTGCCGCCACGGCGGAGCTGGTCGGAACCATGTTCTTCGTCTTCGTTGGCGTGGGGTCAGTGGCTGTCTCAAGTGAGTAAAAAGCAGCTCTTGTGTGAGTTCTGTCCATATAGCCCGCATGCCCAACCTTGTTCACCTGGCGTGTGCTACCTCTGCGGAGCTGATCGGAACCATGTTCTTCGTCTTCGTTGGCGTGGGGTCAGTGGCCGTCTCAAGTAAGTGAAAAGCAGTTACAGTGAGTTCTTTCCATATGGCCGCATGTCCGAATCTCGTTTACCTGGCGTGTGCTGCCACTGCGGAGCTGATTGTATCCATGTTCTTCGTTTTCGTTGGCGTGGGATCAGTGACTGTCTCAAGTAGCCCTACCTTAAGTAGGTCATTTCCAGTTGTTTTTTATTGATGAGAAGGGGACCTTGCACAAAAAAAAACAAAAGGTAGCATTCATGTCTTCTTTTTCCCCCTTCTTTGTTTAATTCAGGTGAATTTGTTCAGGGGCTGGATGTAACCCGCATACTCTCCATAGGCATAGCACACGGTCTCGCTCTAGTGATTGCTGTGGGAGCTGCATCCGGGATTTCAGGAGGTCACATCAATCCAGCTGTCACACTTGGCATGCTGGCAGTGGGGCTGGTTGACGTCATCACAGCAGCAGCCTACGTGGCAGCTCAGCTGATAGGCGCTGTGTTTGGTGCCGGCCTGGTTTAAGGCAATAACACCTGCCAGCACACATGTAAGTCCCTTTCTGACCACCCCAGTCATTCCCTTCACTGGGCTTCCCACGCTCTCCACACCCCAGCACAACTCTTCCCTTCCTCTGCCCAATCCCAATCCCCCCATCCCCCCATCCCCTTCTCTCCCTTCCCCGTTTCCCTCCTCCCCTTTCACCAATTCTTTCTCTCATCCATGTCACTCCTCTGCAGGACGCTCTTGGTGCACATGTGCTCGGTGCCGGGGTCTCCATAGGGCAAGGCGTGCTCACTGAAATCATCCTCACCGCTATACTAGTCTACGCAGTCTTTGCTACTGCCGTAGACCACAAGGGTCCGTCCCACCTCGCTCCGATGCTGATTGGTTTTGCCGTGCTCGTGGATCACATAGTGGGTGTTCCTCTAACGGGGGCCTCAATGAACCCAGCTCGCTCCTTTGGCGCTGCTGTTTGGGCTGGGGTGTGGGCAAACCATTGGATTTATTGGGTTGGGAGTATCATTGGTGCTTGTGTTGTTAGTGTTGCGTACTGCCTGGTGTTTCTGGTGCCTAGGGAGTATGGGGATAAGGTGAAGGCTCTGAGTCCTTCTAGGGCTAGAGATGCACGCCAGGATGAGAGCAATGTCAGTATTACCGTGTCCTAATTGCTGATGTATTGCACTTGGTCACAGCATATTTTCTCTGTTTTTCTCTGTATCTCTGAACCTCATTGCTTGCTGTGGAAATCAATCAATCATCAGTCAAGCAGTCAAGAGTTGGGACAAAGGTGGTGGTACTAGGTGTTGCCTTTGCCTCACCACCTCGTTTGTTTGATCTTGCCGAATTATAGTATAGCGCGATGCTTTATGAGCCCGCCAGCCCATTTACCTGCGGCCCGTCATGCATTGGCGCATGAACAACTCACCCCGCCTGTATCTGTACCGAATTGCGAGAAACCATGTCCTGAATCTGCGATTTTGTTGCCCCAGATGACCTGAAATTCACCCTCCATTTTGCCCATACATAACCAGCTCAAACGAACTTTGAGAAAACTTTTTCCTTGGCCCCTGCGACACGGGTATTCTGACCTGACCAGCATCAGCGCGCCGCCGAACCGAAACTGTTTCATTCCGACCTTGTTGTTCCCCTCTACTCGTGAGGTGGCTGTCCGCCCCTCTGCAGATCGAATCGGTCGGACGTACCGCCGAATTGAAGGTTCAGGTTGGCGGTTGGGGCGGAGCGGGGAGGGGGAGGGCAAGAACTGGAGAGCTGCACAGTACCTGCCCGGCAGCTGCCCCCAATTAGTCCCCAGCAAATCCATTTCTTTGTCTGACCGAAACTAGCCTCCGTGATTCTAGCTGCCCCTTCGTTTCGATTTGACCTATCGAGCACAAGGCAACCATGGTGTGTGATACCGCTCTTCTGCACCCACCTGTTTGTTCGAACTCCCCTCCCCCATGCAGTGTGCCCGTGGGCAGAAAGCATACCAACTACCTGTTACGAATACATCTCGACCGTCGAATGCTCACAATTCACCAACCGCTACAGCATCTGATCGTCGACGTTACCAACATGTGGATGCATCATCACATGTTTCGAGCCGAATCGAATGTTCCGCCTTTTCCTCCCCTCCCCAGTTCAGGCTCCCCCGAGCCGAAGTCTAGTCCCGCCCACCTTCCAAACCTATGACGGGAAATCCCGCTCCCACGCATTCTTCCTCAGATAAATAACGGTTTACAGCGGTGTATTACGATCTTATTAGGTATTGTGCAATTTCTGCAAGTTACCGTGCCGAAACGTACAAAACCACAGGAAACCACGATCAGAAAAATGCGTGACTCAGTGCCCCAACCATCCCCGCCCCGCCCCATCACTCACCGCCCCACCTTGCTCTAGTGCTCCCGCAGGCATCGCTTGCAACCAAACCTGTCTGCTTCTCCCTCCCCGTTTCCTTGAACAGCAGCAGCGCGCACATGTAGGAACAAACAACTTGCTTGCAGGAGCCCCATTTTGTCCCAAAGGTGTTTTGATCTCACGAAGCACTCAAGTTCGTTGACCTAGTTTATATACGTGAACGCAGAACGCTTGTGGCCACACAGCACATGCGGTGATGTTATTAGCGCTCGTGGTCTCAACCCGTTAACCTAGTAATCGTTCGATTTCCAGCTCGGAGCAAGAGACATTCGTGCATATGCGCCCTAAAGGCGCTTTAATCCCGTTTAACATGAAGCTTCGGTTACTAATTGTCTTCACGTTCTTAGCCGCGATCGTTGTCGCCTCTCCATCCATCAACACGCACAAGCGGCGCGAGCTTCAGGAAGGCCTCCTATTGGCCAAGAAGAGTCAGAGCTTATACCGTAACAAGGAGGCGAAAGGCTCCGGCGGCGGGGACGGCGCAGGTGGCGCCGCGAGAGGTGCCGCAGATGGCGCTGCTCCATCGCTGACGATCTTCTGCGCCCCGAAGCCGTACGAGTCGGTGCTGAACCCTAAGGACCGCAGCGTGGATAACCAGCGCCGCGCGCTGCTGTCGTGGCTGCGATTAACTCCGGCTCCTAAGATCGTCCTTCTCGGAAACGACACGACGTTTCACGCGCTCGCGCGGGAGTTCCCGACGCGCATTTCCGTGGATGACGCCATCGACACTAATTTCTACGGCGTGCCGCAGTTTCACAGTATCGTGGCGCGCGCGCAGGCGGCCGATACGGATCTCTCCATGATCATCAACGGCGATATTATTCTCCTCAATGACGTCATGGTCGCCATTGAGAAGATTCACCGCAGCTTCCCGCACTGGGTGATGACGTCAGCGCGGTGGGACGTGAAAGAGGATTTCCCGTACTCGTTCGAGCCTTCCATGTGGGCTTCGTCTGGCGGCGGCGGCGGTCGCAGCAGCGCGGCGATCGAGAAGGAGATTAAGAAGCTCGTCCGGGAAACCGGGTCGCTGCATACCTATGGCGGTGTGGACTTCTGGTCTTGGAACAACTCCCCGCTTCCGCTTTTCGCGGGAATTATGCCGCCGTTCATGTTCGGACGCGGCAAATACGACAACTGGCTGACGCACGAGATGGTCTCGTCGGGCGTGCGGCAAGTCGTCGACGCGAGCGACGCGGTGACGGCGATTCACGTGGCGCATTCGTACTCGCACGTGGTGGAGGGCGACGCTACTAAGGAAGGGAAGGGTCTTCTAGGAAAGAGTTTTTGGTCGACCAGGAAGCATAGCAGCTGGGAGCTCTTCGCAAACATCCACATGGCGCAGACGCACGGATCGTACGTCAACCAGAAGGGCACGGCGCTGCACGTGCCGTGGAAGCTCGCCACGTGTCACGAACCGTCAGGTATGGCGCGGGTCAAGGCGGGGGTGTTTGGATAAAGCAGGTGTTGAAGGCGGAAAGAGTTTGGGGGCGGGGAAAAGACGGGTTCGGGGGACAGCTGGTGGGGGAGAGGGGAATGGAGAGAAGGCGGGAAGGGGGAGGAAAAAAAGGGACGGGGAGGAGAAACAGTAACAGAGGGATTGTATGGAGTGTACACTTCAACCGAAAACTGAGTAAAGTGGCAATAAAAGATAATAATGTGTGTGTCGGGTCAGTTGCATGTGCGAACGAATCGCCCCTTCCCCTCATTCCCACCCTCCGCCCCCCATCCCCCACCAACCCCCTAATTATCCGTCTCCACATTCTCTGTCCCCCGCTCCCCTAATCTTTCATAGCAATTCCGCCCCACCACGACGTGCGAGCTCTCCAACTTCCCCCTTTCCCCTTACCCTCTCTTCCCTAACCCCCTCTCTCCCTCTCCCCTTCTCCCCCTCCCCTCGCCTCCTCCCTGCAGTTTTCAACATGTGTCTTCAGAAGCGCCTGCGCCCAGCCACGTGCACGTGCGAATTCTCCAACTTCGTCGAAAACAGCCAATCGGACCCGAAGCTCGACGCGACGGGCCACAAGTGGCAGTGCGGAACCGTGTCCGTCGATAAGCAGGAGGATTACTCAATCGCAGCCGTCCCTTCGCCGAAAACCTCCATTGGGCTGCCGCACACGATGGAGCAGCTGCTGCCGCGCGTCGCGAGGGAGGCGAACGGGCTCAAGGTGGTAACCCTAGTCGCCGTTACGTTCGGCTACGCGGAGATGCTGATGAGCTTCGTGTGCCGCCTGAGGGGCCTCGGCCTGGCGGACAATCTCGTGGTCGCGGCGCTTGATGAGGACTTGTATCGTTTCGCGTTCACGCAAGGGCTGGCTGTGTACTACGAGCAGGTGAGCACTTGTAACGAATCAGGCTAGTAACGAATCATGCGAGGAATCAACTCGGCTTATAACAAGTGAGGTCAGCACCTCTTTTTCAAGGAAGCTTGCATTCCCCACTCTCCACACCCTCACATTTTCTCCCCCTCCTCCGGTCTCCCCTCTCCCCTCTTCCTTCTCCCTCCTCTTCCTCTCCCATAAATGGGAACTGGTCTCTGCAGCCAGTGCGTCCACCAGTTCACCAATCTCTAATGACCTTCAATTTCCCCCTTCCGTTCCTCCCCCCTTCACCTTCCTCCAGGTCAGTGTGGGTCTCAAGGGTATTGACTCCAAGAACTGCGCCTTCGGCAGCCAGTGCTTCCGCCAGTTCACCAAGCTCAAGTCCCGCGCCGTGCTACGCGTGCTCAAGGCAGGCTACTCAGTCCTCTGGACAGACGTCGATATCGTCTGGTTCTCCGACCCTCTCCCGGACCTCATGTCGTACGGGCCTGGCACCTTCCCGATCCAGAGCAACGAGCCGAACGCCAGCCTTCCTGGAACTGGAATCCGGAGGATTAACTCTGGGTTTTATTTCGCGAGGTCGGATGCACAGACGATTGAAGGGTTTGAGGCGATCACAGCACATGCAGCCACGACTAAACTATCCGAGCAGCCAAGCTTCTATGACATTCTCTGCGGTGTGAAAGGAGAGAACGTCGTTCCCGGGAAGGAAGAATGCGTGTGGAAGAACGGGCTCAGGACAATTTTCCTTGACAGGGCGATTTACCCTAACGGCGCGGTGCACGGGTTTTGGGAAGCGGCAGATGTGATGGGGGCGTGTCGGAGAAAGGGGAGCAAGATTCTGCACAACAACTGGATTGCTGGGAAGGATGCGAAGAAGGAGCGGTTTGTGGTGAACTCGTTTTGGCATTATGATGGGCTGAGACGGATGTGCACGTGGGATTGGCACAGCAAGCTTCCGGACGTGATTGTGCCCGAAGTGAAGGTGATCAAAGCGACAACATAGCACGGTTGATTGGTAGTTGTATTTGCTGGTAAAGATTGCCTTAAAACATATTACATTGTTGTCCGATCGCTGGTTGTGTCACTGCAAAAGTGTTCAAAACAGAATTTTTATAGATGCGAGGTGGGTAAAAAAATGCCTGAGCGCCTTGCAACTAGGTAGGGGTACGAAGATCAGTGGTTATTTACCAAATCGGCGTAAAAAGCTGATGCGACATTGATACATTGCATTGTTGTATAATCATTGGTTGCTCAACGGATCTATTTGTCAGATGTAATGTAGAGTAAGAAATGCCTTCACTCACATATAACTCTGACAGCAAAAATCATTGAAGTAGACTGCGTTCTACCATTAGCAAAATCTCAAACAGCTGGTACATTATACATTGCTATGGGAAACAGCTGGCTGGACACTATTGTACACCCCATTTGCGAGGCGAATGTCGCATTGCGGGACGAATTGTTGGAGGAGCTTGTAACTCAGCAAGGTGTGGTTACGTAACCCTATACACGTATAGCACACATGTCCCCATCGTCGACAGCGAATCGGATCGCGTTGCGAGTAGTCTTCGTCGCCTGGCGACCACATTCTGGGGAGCTGCATACTTGCCAACCATTTCATACGCAAAGTAACACGGCGCGTTCGCGTTGCAATATTGCTGTACCACTGCAGCGGGACTGTAGACGGGTCGGTAAATCATGTACACTGTAACGTACGACTCGATATAAGGGTCGTAGGTTACCAGAATAGCGCCCGAGAGGTCGTTAGCGTCAGCTTTGGCACCGAATTGCTCGAGGTAAGCAGAAACCATTCCATATGGGTCGGCCGGGGCGGAGAGATCTGCTCCTGAGACCTGAAAATGGGAAGAGGAATGTGGTGATTATGGAATGAGGAGGGGAGAACTGCACGAGTGACTAGCTATTAAATGCAGGGAAACAAGACAGCAAAAGATGTAGCAGTATGAAGACATGGAAGCTTATCTACAGGGGCATGTGAGGAGGAGAGTTACGTTACCGAACAAAAAAGGATTATCAACCCAGGCAAAGACTCTCTTACCGTGAAATTGGCCTGCGTCATGGGAGGGGCAGATACTGTCCCTGCTGCATCAACCTCAAGAGCCGTGGGGTACATGTTCGACACGTCCAAAGTCACTTGCGGGGCGACTTGTAACGCGGATGGCACTGTCAGGGAGACCACGTACGACGAGTCCACTACACGCTCGGGTAGGCTGCGCAAATCGCCCTTAACGAATTTGTTTGTAGAGGGATAGTAGGTGTACACACCCAATTGCCCCGGAGAAACGCAGCGGCGAGGGCCTGAGGCAGGCAGGAGGAATAGAAGGAGCGAAGATATGAGGGAAGGGATATGGAACGGTCTGTAGCGAGGGGACTGGTAGTCTTGACTCATATAAAAGAAAGATGAAGAAATCGTGAAAGGGAGGTTATTGTGCAAGTGAAGAATGGGGGCAAGCCCGATGAGGATACTGGGGAAGGGGAAAAGCGGCACGGAATGCTGGGTTGTGGAGAGGGGAGGTCAGAGGGAGGAAAGAGAAGCTCCGTTGGTCGATTCTGGAAGAATGAAGCGACAAGGAGAATGGTGCAAACATTGAAGGGAGTAATTTACCTTTCATCTTGGCACCGCCGATATACATGAATGTGGCGTTCGTCGCCTGCGAATAACCCATCGCCACGTTGGCGTCGCTGCCGGCGTAGTCGGCGTTGCCGATGACCGCCCGCGCCCTTTCGCGACTGGCTCCGAGACACATCTTCGACAGCCCCGCTTGATACCTCTGCGCGTGGAAGTAAACGAAGAACAACGAGAAGGAAAGGTGAGCGCGAAAACGAAAATGTTTTGAGGCGGGGAAAACAGAAAAATGCGTATCAAACGGTATGAGTTTGCTTCTGGGACGTGTATCCAACAAGACCACGCACAAATGGCTCTTTTGACAACTTCAACGAAGCTACGGAGACTTGGAACTTACCGCGATGACGACGCTGTCCTGTGAGTCACGCGTCCCATCTGTCGCGAATTGCGGGCGCACCGCGAGCGCCAAGGCGGGTAAGAAAAGGGCAGCGACGAGCAGGTGTAGTTGGAGTCGAGTGGAAGCGCGTCTCCGTGTGGCTGAGAGCGTACGCGAGCGTCGGCGACTCGACGACGAGAGTGGGTCTGGTTGATTTTGCGTCGTCTGGTGATTCGCAGCCATCTCGACAGAGTCGCGATAAAGATATGGGAGAAAATGACGACAGTTCCTAGACTGCGTGAGATAGCCTACGGAGGGCAAGAGGGGACTATTATGGCTTCGAAGGGGGAAAAACCGTTGTGGACTAGAATATAGGAACCGATAACTAATGCGTCGCGAATACAATGCAAACAAAGGAGATTCACAAGCAAAGTGCAATTAGATCATCAGACAACGCCTGACCCGAAGAAATTGATTTTCTTCCTAACCGGTGGGAGGGTACGTAGACGAGTTGGTGTCAGCCAGAAACGAGTCCTTGGAAGTGACGCGAATGTTGTTGTCTGCTTGTGTCAGCTGTTGAAATAAAAGTCTACAAACCAGGCAAGTCAGAAGTTTTTTTTTTGAACCAGGCTTGCCAGCGCGAAAGTGCTGGCTGGCGAAAACCAGGATTTCGTGCGGACACTTTCCATCCGCAGTAACAGTTCGCCAGGGTTCTGGGTTTTGGGTGGCAAATGTGCACCGTCGCTTTAATGCCAGTCGACCCAATCTCGCTCAAAACCAGACCAAAATCTACTCATCCCTATTGCTTCCAAATCTAGCCTAGAGACAACCATTATTCTGGATCTGGTGGTTCCCTGGTCATAGTATCTGGTCCAGTCACTGCTAGTTTTTTGCGGATCTGTTTAGGAATTTACCTATTCCTCTCGTCTCTCTTTGTACCTATTCGTCATGGCTCGTCGATCTATATGGCGGCTCTCTTTTGTTCTATTTGCGATCTTCTTGATCCTCTCGCCAGCAGGTAATTCGCTCCTTTCTTCCTATGTCCGTCCCGCCGGGATGAAGAGATGGCATGGACATTGGATCTGATCTTTCGCAATTCATATCACATCATGATCCAATGCCATTGACATTACGCCCGACCTGCTTGCTCGTTTTCTTCCCGATTTGTTTCCCGTCCGTTTAAATTTCTGTCGCCAGTCACCGTCCGTGCTGAGGACGATGACGACGAGGATGCGAACGCCGCTGCCGACTCCGTAGCGGCTGACGCCGCTGCATCGGAGATCGTGGCGACGGAGGAAGAGGAGGCGGAGGAGGAGCTACCGCGTCTTATGCCGGCCGATGGAGTCAAAGTTAAATCCATTCTTCCAAAATTCTTCGGCAAGGGTAAGCGCCACGTGCGATCATCACCCTGTCTTTACCATTTCCTGGATCGCATGATCTGGATCTTAACTACTCTTGTCACGTTCTTGTTTGTCGAACGTCTATGACTCATGAATCTAACAAGTATTCAAAGATTGTATTTTGTCAAAATATTCATTCCTTTGCTGTGCTTTTCTTTTCAGAGCCAATTATCCACGCTGGTCAGGAAGCGGAGCTGCTCTTCTCCATCAGCAACAACGGTACGCCCGCTTTTGCCATCATGCTTTGTGACATTGTAACTAAAGATTTTAGTTGACTCGTAAGTTACAACGATAGACCACCGTAACTCCCATTTTTATCCCTCGCTCGATCCCCATTGTCGCCCTGAATCGTGCTTTTGGATTTGATGTTCAACTACAGTTAACCTAATTTGTCGTATTTCGAGGGCAGTTAACCTAATTCGTCGTATTTCGAGGGCAGTTAACTTAATTTGTCGTATTTCTATGCGTTCGTGTTTTGAACATTCTGTTCAATTCGGTCTCTATATCATTTGCAAGAACTGAAAACAAAAGCACATGATCATGCGAAATGCACGTCCGATATTAGAGTGTTGCGTGAGCGATTCCGTCGAAGACGCTGAGTATGCTTTTCGAAGTCCGAGCTTGTTTTTTAACCTCATCCCCCTTTTTCCACATTTTCCGCGTTTTGCTGCCTGGGTGTCGACCCAATTTCTGCTGTTCATGCTGTCAGGTCCGATCCCGGTGTTCATGGGCAATGTTACGGGTAACATCTACGTGCCCTTCGACTTCCGATACGTCGTGCAGAACTTCTCTTCCGACGTAAGTTGGGGGGGGGTTGGGGGGGTGGGGATTTGGGGGGAAGAGAGAGGAGGGGGGGAGAAAGGGGGGAGAGCAAGGGATGAGGCAGAGGATGGGGTTTGGACGCCGCGTGTTCATGCTGTCAGGTCCGATCCCGGTGTTCATGGGCAATGTTACGGGTAACATCTACGTGCCCTTTGACTTCCGATACGTGGTGCAAAACTTTTCGTCCGACGTGAGTTGGCCTGGCTTGAGATGGGGTGCAAGGGAAAGGCAGGGGGGTTGGGGGAGGAAGGGACTGGGGAGGGAAGGGTGGTGGTTTGGCTGGGGGGAGGGGAACGAGGAAGGGGAATGGGTTTGAGGAGGGGGAACGAGAAGGGGACTGAGGAATGAGGAGGGAAACGGAGAAGGGGAATGGAAACGAGGAGGGGAAAGGGGTGGGAGGTGGGGTGAAAGGGCTAGCAATGGGAAGAAAACGTGAAGGGAAGTGTCCAGCAGATGCCTTGTTTTTACTGCAATACGGTTTTAGGCACTGCAGAGATTGATGAAAACGGATGGAGAGGGCGCACATAGGGGCTGGTTGTTTGTTGGGAACGAATCGAATGTAGTCTGGAAGGGCGCAATTAGGGTATGAATGCTGTGTGTTATAAAAAATCATCTTCCTAAATATCGTGGTGTGTTTTCCCGTCCTGTGTGCTCCTGCTGTGGGTCTCGCCCCTGTGTGCTCCTGCTGTGGGTCTCGCCCCTGTGTGCTCCTGCTGTGGGTCTCGCCCCTGTGTGCTCCTGCTGTGGGTCTCGCCCCTGTGTGCTCCTGCTGTGGGTCTCGCCCCTGTGTGCTCCTGCTGTGGGTCTCGCCCCTGTGTGCTCCTGCTGTGGGTCTCGCCCCTGTGTGCTCATGCTGTGGGTCTCGCGCCTGTGTGCTCCTGCTGTGATTCCCTTCCCTGTGCTTCATCCTCCCTTTGTGCGCTCTCCTCCCTGTGTGCTTGGCTGCGGGCTCTCCTCCCTGTGTGCGAGCAGTCATACAACGTCACCATCTCTCCGGGTGAACAGACCTCCTTCTCCTTCCACTTCACGCCAGAGAGATACCTTCAGGTGCGCTCACGTGAACCTTGATCTCCGTCCAATCCACTCCAATCCTCTCCCCCTACACCGCTCCCTACTCCGTCCTTCGTGTCCCCTCCCGCCCCCTCCCCATCTTCTTTGTCTCCTCCCACCCTTCCGTTTTGCCGCTTCTTGTTACTTCCCACTCGTCTTACAAGCTTATTCAAGTGATTTTTGAGTAAACTCAAAAATCACTCTTCTCACATCCTCTTGTTGTTTTGTCAACGTTGGGTCGCCTCTCTTTCCTTGTCGTCTTCGAAACTTCCCGTCATCCTTCTCGTTCCTCACTCTCACCTAGAAACGCCTCACCGCGTTCTACATAATGGGCGACTCCCTGCACTCGTCGCTCCTCATCAACCGTACGGTTGAGGTGCTGGAGCCGGTGGGTTACTCGAGCGACCCTCACCACTACCACTTCTCCTCTCCCTCCCCCCCATTCCTCTTCCTTCCCCCCCCCTTCTCCCCCATGCGCCCCGTCCCCGCCCCCTCCCCCCCACCACTACACCACCACCACACCACCACCACCCCCAGCCGCGCGACTTTGGGCTCGCCCTTGCGGCGTTCTATATAGTTGGCGACTCCCTGCACGCGTCGCTGCTCATCAACCGCACAGTCGAGGTGCTGGAGCCCGTGGGGTACGTGAGCGGCGAGACGGTGTTCCTGTTGCTGCTCGCCGTGGGGCTGCTCGCGCTGCTGGGCGTGTGGGCGTACGGGCAGATTACCAAGATGAGCCAGGTGAGGCTGTGGGAGTGATTTGTGAGGCTGACGGGGTTAATGCATGGCTTCTGCAGTGGGGGAGGAGGGAGGGGAGGGGGGAAGCGGGTGGGGAGGGGCGAAACAGGGAGGGGAAGGGAGAAAAAGGAAGGGGAGGGGAGGGGAGGGGAGGGGAAGGTGGGGATGGGTTTTGGTCCGTGGGGTATGTGAGCGGCGAGCCGGTGTTCTTGGTGCTGCTCTCCGCGGGGCTGCTCGCGCTGCTGGGCGTGTGGGCGTACGGGCAGGTCACCAAGATGAGCCTGGTGGGGGTGATTGTGGGGGTGTTGTGGTGGGGTTGGTTATGGGGGTGTTGTGGTGGGGTGGTTGTGGGGGTGTTGTGGTGGGGGTGGTTGTGGGGGTGTTGTGGTGGGGGTGGTTGTGGGGGTGTTGTTAGACGCACAAAGTCAATACGGTGTGATTGATTAAAAAAAAAAAAACTTCAATCACATGTTCTTGCTTTGCTGCACTGAAACGAAACGATCGAATCAAATGAAACTTGCTGAAGCTGCTGAACGTGATTCGAGTCGACTCAAAACACGGCTGCTGAGCAGCCTGTCATTGTTATTGCTTTCAGTATATAGAGATTTCCCGCAACGTATCACTAATTGTGTTAGCACGGCCTGCTTTTCCACTGAAATGCCGCTCCTGTCTCGCAGAAATCTCGCCGCACTAAGAAGGTCGAGACGGGCACTGCGGGAGACACTGGTGCGGAGACCAACGAGTGGCTCCAGGTCAGTTGGAAATGAGACTCTCTATTATTGCATTAACACCAGGAAGACTAGGTAAGGAACTTACTTTCTAGCCATCGCAAATGGTGGCCACAGTGGGAGACACTGGTTGTCAAAGGGAGGCCAACGAGTGGCTCCAGGTCAGTGGGGAGATTGTAATCATCGCAAGTTCGGATTGCAACGCGCAACTTTTTGTTGAAATTGGCCTTGTATGCTGTTGTCGGTGCTTTCTTGTGAAGTTCTGCCACTTCGTCTCGGCTTCGTTTTATATCTTCCCAGCTGATCAAGAACGTCTTCCTTGAAATGGGTTAATACCCTTGTTTTGCTGCAGGGTACTTTCTTCGAGCAGCACAACAAGCAGCAAGTCAAGTCCCGAAAGAAGCAGAAGTAGGTGCTACGCCTGCAAATTCCGGCCTTCTGGGTGACACTTACTGTCGAATATTACATTGCTTGGGCCCAGGCCCCCAGAAGTCAGAGAAATTTCTCTGATTTGCCTAAAAAACTCTGATATTTCAGCCTTTTTTTAAGTGAACTCTGAAAAATCAGCCTTTTTTTTAGAAAAAACAGGAAAAATGTGTTTTTTTTGTGTGCAGTGGTATTTCTGCCGGAAAAACTCTGATTTTCAGAGTTAAGTCATGTACCAACTCTGAATTTTCATATTAGCCCAAAACCAATCGCAGGGCCTGCTTGGGCAGTTTGTGGGTAACAAGCTTTGGATAACGTTTTGACTACTGAGAATCATCTTACATCAGTAGCCACTGCTGGTAGGAAAATCATCGGGTTCATGATATTGGTTTCTGGTAACTTGGAGCACCCCCCTCCCCCCCCCCCCCCATTTCCCACAGTTGTTTTGTCCCATAGGATAGATCATCTACGTTATGCATTGATGCATTCGTTTGATTTTCCAGATTTACAAATGTTGAGAGTATGACCCATCAGAAATCTTGTTTTGAGGTCAATTGTTTCTGACATGTTAAATCAGTGCAGGTGAGATTCGCCTCATTTTGGCACTTCTCCCCAGCGCCAGTACACCCGTTTCCCACCCCTTGCTGCTCACAGACGACACGGGCCCTATTTTCTTTACTCGCCACTTTCAGCCCCATTCCCCCAGATTCTCTAGCCGTGCTAATTTCACACCCTCCGACTTCACACCCCTGGGCAATCGATCCTGGTTTACCCGAAAAAATATAATTTTTAAACACATTGATGTTTTTCAAAATTGTGTATTGTGAAAGCGAAGCTGCCTGTACCGAATATTTGGCAGCGTCGAAGCGCGCCAAACGCCCTTCTCCAGCTACAAAAACCGTGGGTTGGAGTTCATTCCCTCCACCCACGTTTCTCGTTTTCCAACGGCTCAATCAACATTTCCGTTCGAGTAGTTCTTTTTCCCGTCCAAGCTGGCTAGAACTCGCACTCTTCCCAGAGGCCAGTCACCCTCAACACTTCTGCAAGACATTTTCAACCACAATCGCTCTACAATGGCGTCTACGCCGGCACTTAACCGCGGCAATTCGTCTGCGCCGTGTTCCGACACCGATCGTAACGCCCGAGAAATGACGGGCGATCGCCGTAACAAGCGGCGGGCAGAGGAAGGATCGCCCGCCCCAACTGCCGTGGACGTGCTGTTGGGCGGGCTCGAGGTCAACAAAAATTCGAGCCCGCCTCAGCAGCAGCACCCCTCGGTCCCTGTGGCGCCTGTGGCGCATGAGGCGCGTGTGGCGCAAGTGGCGACGGCGGCAGGCCCTCAGATTCACTTTTAGGGACGTTGATGCATCAGGGTCCCTGTGAAAAAAAGCCTGAATTTTCAGGGCTCCTAGAAAAAAAAACCTGAATTTTCAGGGTTACTAAAAATAAGAGCCTGAATTTCTACAAGAGAGAATCCATTATCAGTTGTACGGCTGAAAGATTCGAACCGGTAACCTTACCATTCAGTACAAATTTCGCTAACCACTGAGACAACTCAATCGTTCGGGTGTTTCACGGGAAGGATTAGGAATGTGCATTCAGTGTACACTTCGATAAAAAGTCTGAAACATCAGTGTTAGCTTTGAAGTAAAGGCTGAAAAAATCAGTGTCAAAAAAATCTCAACACTGAAAAATCAGTGTAGGTACACAAAACTAGGCTGAAAATCAGTAATTTCAGGGAAAAATTCATGATATCGTAGGGCCTGGACGGCGGCATCTGCAACACCTGTGGCGCCACACGCGCCTGACGCGGAGCACACGCCGGCGCCTGTGGTTGGACCATCGCGTCAGCGCCAGAGGCGCCGAACAGCGACTTCCTCTGACGCGACGACCCCGACGTTGACCAACGCGTTGACTCCGGACTAGGTCGCCGCGCTTCTGTCCCTGTTACAGCAACAGCCCGCCAGCGTTACAGCTACGGAAATCGCACAACCTGCGGCCTCTGCATCTGCTAAAAAGGAAAACGCAAAAGGAGAAAAAGGAGCGCGAGGAACAACGGCGAACCGGCACGACAAGGAAGCACCGGCCAGCATCCCACCTGCGCCAGCGGCCGACAACGACACCGACGGCTCCGACGACGATGATGGTGAGGCTCCGGTCCATACCACAAATTTTAATTCCATGGAGCATCTTCCCCCCCTCCCCTCTACTACTAACACCACTTGGTCGGCGGCGACGTTCAACGACGCGCACGTGCGGGCGAAAGCGGAAATTCTGGAGGACATGCGGGCTTACCTGAAACACGCAGAGTACAAGCTGCAGCACGGCGACTTGGCGGGCGGACTCGAAATGGTCGTCGCCGCCCTCGACGACATTTCCGCGCGCTTCGACATGTTTCAAGTCGAAGACGCCGCCGACGACCGCGTGGCCAAGCGCTACAAAATGTACCTGCAGAAAAGTCTTCTCACCTCGCGGCCGTTCAAGCAAGCCGTCGCAGACGTGGCTGCCATGGACCGAGCGGCGGGCGCTCACGCTCGCTCCCACCGTGGTGGAAACCACGGCGCCATGGCGTTCGCTCCAAAACGTGGCCCTCCAACCTCGGGCAACTTCCAAGGCTTTCGTGGTTTGTGTTTCCGCTGCGGCCAGCCAGGCCACGTCGCCAATGCCTGCCCTCGGAATGGGCATGGGGGCCAAGGACCCGCACCGGTTGTGTAGGGTTCGGGCTATGGCGAAGCGCGCCACTAGCCGCGATGCACGGTGCACTCTTGAGTGCTTAGACCGTGGGCAGCCTAGTAGGGCTTGCGATGGCCATGGCCAACCCTAGGATAGGGTGGTAGAATTTGGCCATAGGCCTAGCTTTGGGGAAGAGGAAAAATGCCTCTCGGTCCCCTAGGATAAGGATATAAAGTATGGCCGTAGGCCTAGCTTTGGGGAAGAGGAAGAATGCCTCTCGGTCCCCCGTATGCCCCAATTGACGGGAGGAGAAGCATGCTAGTAGGCATGACAATGTATGACCATGAGAGATAGGGATTTTATTTAAGGCCCCCTCTGGTTTGTGAAGGAAAAAAAAAAAAAAAAAAAAAAAACAAGAAACAAAAGGGTGGGGGCGAAAAACAGAGTACGCACGTTCCTCACTCAAACCGCCACCATGCATGGCAAGGATGGGCAGCTCTGGTTCAACATTTGGAAAACCAAAAAAAGAGAGAGAGAGGGAGAGAGAGAGAGAGAGAGAGAGAGAGAGAGAGAGAGAGAGAGAGAGAGAGAGAGAGGGAGAGGGAGAGAGAGAGAGAGAGAGAGAGAGAGAGAGAGAGAGAGAGAGAGAGAGAGAGAGAGAGATATCAAGAGGGGAGCATGATCATGGTCCCAAGCATCAATCCTACAGCAAGGTAAAAAAGAAAAGAAAAGAAAAAAAAAAAAAAAAACAAAAACAAAAACGAAGAGGGGAGGGAACGGGAGAGAGTATGGGAAAGAGTTTGCAAAGGTGCGATCGGACGCCCTATATGGAATGAGGACAAACCGTCCGTATGGTTCTCACTGTTGACGATTCATCTTTCGCACATGCATGTATATGTCACACGCATTCACTAATTAAGGCGTGTAACTTGATTGGTCCCGTTCATTTCCTTGTCGTACATACAGGAGCACAACAATACGAGGTGCCTCGCGACGATGGCCCATACGAATTCGCCGTCACGGACAAAACCGTCACACGGATGTGCGGTCGGCTTCGCTCGACCTTTGCGTGGTGGAGCTCATGGTGCCCTTGCAGCCTCATCCTATCCATAATCGCCAACGGTTACTGGCTCCCATGGAGCCACGGTCCACCACAGGCCTTCCGGGAGCGTAACCACGCTGGTGCATACGCGCATGCTACGTTCACACGTACTGCCATCCAAGAACTCACAGAGACTGGAGCAGCAGTCGAGACAACCGCAAGCGAGCTTACGTGCATAAGCCCACTTAACGTGGTCGAGCAAAGAGAAAAATGCAGGCTCATCCTCGACCTGAGAAAAGTCAACGCAAACCTCATAGTTCCAAAATTCAAGTACGAAGGACTCAGCCGCGTGGCAGACGTGGCACGCGCTGGGGATTGGATGTTTTCTATTGATCTCAAATCCGGGTACCATCACATCGACATCCATCCCTCATGCTGGAAGTTTCTCGGTTTTGGATTCGATGGGCGCACTTACTCCTTTCGTTCATTGCCGTTCGGTCTTGCGACAGCCCCATTCGTCTTCACGCAACTCATCAAGCAGCTAGCCCGTCGCTGGCGGGAGCAAGGCATTCGAGTAGTACCATACGTGGACGACATCTTATTCCTCTGCCAGTCAAAAGCCCACGCGCAGGCCACTTGCCACCGTGTAATACTGGACCTTAAAGCAGCGGGTTTGGTGATAAATGCGAAGAAATCACAGCTGTCACCATCGCAACACCTTCGATTCTTGGGTGTGGAGCTGGACACGGCCACCGGTCGATTTACCATCGGTCCCGAACGACGAGCCTCACTACATGCAACCATTCGGAACCTGTTGAATGCAAGCAAGGCATGTCGACCCGTCCCAGTCCGCCAAGTGGCCAGAATCACAGGCATGCTCGCGTCAATGGGCGTCGCGCTGGGCGCAACAGCTCGTGCTTTCAGCCACGCCATGCTACAAGTGATCAATGACGCACCTTCATGGAAAAGCAGCGTGATCATCCCCCCACCCGCGGCCGAGGAGCTAAACTTCTGGCTCGAGGAGTTTGATAGGTTCAACGGTGCACCGTTTCACGTTCGAAACAGCTACGATGCTGTGATCCATGTGGATGCTAGCGCTCACAGTTGGGGCGCCACTTTGACCACATTCCCTGGCGGCCTCGAAGAAGCTAGCGCAACAATGCCAGAGCCGCTGCGAGCGACGTCCAGCACACGGAGGGAGATCGAAGGAGTGCTTTGGGCACTCCAAACATACTCCAGCAAGATCACGCACAAACATGTTCTTGTGCGGGTGGACAATCAGGGCGTCTTCTTCATCCTTCGCAAAGGTGGCTCGCGCAGCCCCGACCTTACCACGGCCTGCCAAGGCATCATTCGGACATGCATGGAGCACGGCACGCATCTAATCATCGAATGGATCCCACGCGAGCTAAACTCACACGCCGATGAGCTCTCAAAAGCAGTCGATCATGACGACTACTCGTTGAAGACGCCGTGGTTCCGCATCTTAGAACGACGTTGGGGTCCCCATTCCATCGACCTCTTTGCAAACTCCCGCAACTCTCAGCTGCCACGCTTCTGCACGAAAATTCCTCATCCACAAGCCACCGCAGTAGATGCATTCTCGCTCGCATGGACATCAGAAAATAGCTTTGCTTTCCCCCCGCCCCATTTAGTACCAGCCGTCCTCCATCACGCACAGCGCACCCATGCGTCGCTCACACTGATCATCCCACATTGGCCGGGTGCAAACTGGTGGCCACTCCTACAACCTTCCCCACGCAACTGGGCACCGTACATCCACGCGCACATTCCTTTGACACACGGCAGCCAATGTCTGGCAGTTGGAACACATTCCGCTGCTTTTTCAGGCACTGGATTACCACACAGCCCAATAATTGCACTTCGGGTGGTTTTTGACTAATTGAGAGTGTACGCGCCTTGTGTCCAGATCTGCTCCCAAAGCTACACAACCAACTCATCAACATGCTCACACAATCGCGAGCTAATTCAACGATCCGTACATACGAACCGTACTGGGCCAAGTTTCGGGCTTTCTGCACAAAGGTGGATCTCCCATTTCTTCACGCATCCGACATGGCCCTCGCGCTATACTTGGTACATGCAATCCAACGAAGAGCAACCTTGTCTGTAGTGCAGCTCACGTGCTCGGCAGTCAGCTTCGCCCATCGCATGACTGGAAGCAAATGCCCGACTGTCGGACCGTTTACCACTCAAGTGCGGGACTACGCGAAACGACACTGCCCTCGCCCTAGTCGAATGAAGGAGCCCGTATCAATCCAACAAGTTCGGGACATGTCCGCGAACTACTTGCAGTCGGACAATCCTGCTGAATTTCAGAAGGGGTTGATCCCTATCCTCATGTACTCCGGATTTTTGCGATACTCCGACCTGGTGGCCATCCAGTGGCAAGACATCCAATTCGACGACGAAGTCATGTGGATCCTCATCCCACACTCAAAAACGGACCAGGCCGGTCGTGGAACTTGGATTCCCATCGCAGCAACGACGGACCCCTGTTGCCCCGTGCGTTGCACCCAACGCTTCCTTCAACTCGCTGGCTATGGCCCGCATTCAGAGGGGTCGCTGATTCGCATTTTTGGTCACGCTTCAGCCAACAAGGGTCAGGCCAAGCCACCCTCGTACACAACGATCCGGAACTGGTGTAAAGAAGCATTCGCAAAGGTTGGACTTGGGGAGCAGCAGCTCGGCACGCACTCCTTCCGAAAGGGCGCGGCAACCGTAGCAGCCAACATCGGCGTGCCGGACAGGATCTTCAAAAGGATGGGCAGGTGGCGAAGTGACACAGCCAAAGAGATGTACGTCACACCACACGTCGGACATCTTATCAAGGCATCCCGCGACCTACAGGACCCGACACACGCACTGCCCCCAGAACAGCACGCAGAGGCACTCTTACGCAACCGGAAGCCACCGCTGCCCATGTCTCAGAGGCCCCAGTTGCAATGAGAACGATGCCAAATTATAAGGACAAGAAAGCAAGCTTTCTCAATATTATAATTTTTAAACACATTGATGTTTTTCAAAATTGTGTATTGTGAAAGCGAAGCTGCCTGTACCGAATATTTGGCAGCGTCGAAGCACGCTAAACGCCCTTCTCCAGCTACAAAAACCGTGGGTTGGAGTTCATTCCCTCCACCCACGTTTCTCGTTTTCCAACGGCTCAATCAACATCCCCACCACCCACCCCGGACCAACTACAAGACCACAGCTGCTTGGACGGACGACTCCATAGCTAGTAATATTTGCATGTACTAGCATGTGTTTAAGAACGATGCATATGTTGTAATAAGCCAGTTGCAATGAGAACGATGCCAAATTATAAGGACAAGAAAGCAAGCTTTCTCAATCGAAGGTTTTCGGACAGCCTAGGTTTGAAGGAGGCAAATGTCCGAGACCCCGCACACGAGTCAGCTGGAAAACAAAATGCATGGTTGCAGCGGAATATCCAGTCTATGCGCTGCGGTCACTGAGTGAGAGTTTGGGACATCGACCTTATACAATGCCATCTAGTTCCTGGGTGCCTGATCCCCAAATCCAAAAAAGGTCACGGGTGATTTATGAAAAAAAAGCTAATGGGGTGTGAAATTGGCGCGGCCTGCTGGCCCCTTCAACCTTCTCCCCCTCCCTCCCACGTGCACGTGTCTACTTTGAGACGGGTTTCGGGCTTTGTGATGTGGAAAATACGGAGGGCATGTGTCCTCAGGTGACTAGCATGTCACCGAGGGCCAAGTAGGTTTAGGGACTGTTGGCCCTAGCAGTGAATTTGAACCTTCCTGGCTGGCTTAGCTAATTGTAAGGAAATTTCATTTTTCCTTACTTCGCGTCCCTGCTCAGCGCGTACAACACTGACAGCACCCCACAATATCCCGTTACCACTCGCGACATTCGCCTCGACACCATTCCCGCCACTGTTCACGATGCGACCCAACCACACGGTTCGGTTGGTAACCCGCGCTCCGGACCTCCGCCTCGACAGTTCCCCAAACCTCGGCATTAGGCCCGTCGCGCACCCCAATTCCCACGTTACCGTTACCACCGTAGTTTTCGTTTTAATATATTCTTCACTCATTCCTTCGCTCATTTGTATCTTGTCTCGATAGTGCAATCCTCGCTCGCTCACTCAATTGCACTCGTAACACTTGGTTATCAGAGCCTACGATCTTCTCTCGGACCGCACCCACACCTTCGCTTCCCCACTATCATTTTTTTTGGGGGGGTATATGTCTCTCAGCGATCAAGCACCGCCGCTCGTAGTGCTCTCTCGTAAGCACGCACGGCCACGACAGAGGCTCTCGCTGAGCTTGCCCGACACCCCCGCCAGAACTCACCGTCGCGACACTGACACAGGAGCAATTAGATCGGCTCATGCGCCAACTCGAAGAATCGGCGCTTGAAATCGCCACACTCACCACGGAACGCGACTCTGCTCGCCAACAATCGACAGCGAATGCACCACCGCCAACACACGCACCTGCACATTCGGAGGAGTCGATTGTCATCTCCTCCGGCACACCGAGACAGAATGACAGCGTGGGACAACGCTCAGGCGCAGCCAGTGAAGGCGCCGCTCACTCGATGCCGGGCATGGAGAGAAACAGGACCGCACCAAGCCCACGGGAGCCCCGCGAGTCCCGTCGGCACGTGGAATTTGCGACGACAAGTGGCGAATACGCCGTCACGGCACCAATGCCACTCAAGCCGCAGCGTCCACCCTGTTTCGACCCGAGCCAGCGTGGGGGTCAGACGGTTCAGTTGTGGGTCTTCACGATGAACGTATTTTTTGACGCAAATTACGTCGAGTCGGACGCAGCGAAGATTCGCTATGCTGTTTCGCTGCTGAGGGGCCCCGCCATGGACTGGTGGCGAGTCATCGTGACGTCGCCACGCGCCTACGAGCCACCGTCGTACGAAGACGGGCCCACGGGCCCAGCCGTTACCTGGAGTTCATTCTGCGAGACAGCCCAGTACAGCACGTGGGATGCGTGGTGCGCAGGGCTTCGGGCGCGTTTCGAGCCGATCGCGGCTTCGATTTTGGCGCGTCAGAAGCTGCGCACTTGGCGGCAGCTCGGGTCGGTTCAAGATTACACTAGCGGCTTTCTCGCGCTATGCGAACAAGTTGGCTATATGCACGAAGCGGAGCGGGTGGACCGTTACGTCGGAGGGCTAAAGCCGGACATATCGCACGAAATTATGCTACGCGGGCTCTCGAACTTCAACGAGATCCTCGCGCTCGCCGAGAAAATCGACATCCTACGGCGACCGAGACTAGGGTCCTACTACGACAACGTCCTCGGGGACCGACCGAGCACGCCACCGTACACGCCGTTGCGGCGACTGCAGCTGCCGCACCGTTTAAGGGGCGCTGCTTTGCTTGCAATAGGCCGGGCCATCGCAAAAGTGAATGTCCAGAGGAGCTAAGGCGCCGTGGAACAGAGCAGGGGCGAGAGTCTCAGAGGCCGGGAAACGCCAGCAGTCAGTAGAAGTCGGGCCAACTACTGACGAGACTGCCTGCTCGCCCAACTTCACCGACCCTCACCGAGTCACAGTACCGATTCACGCTATCGATCGGGCTCGGACGAATAAGGAGGGTACATCGACGGATTGCCCAGTACTGATCCACGGGAAAATACAGGGAGCAGCAGTGAAGATTTTTATAGACGGAGGTGCAAGTCACAGCTTAGTTAATACCGCAACTGCAAGGAAGCTGCAACTGACACTTAGTCGATGCTTACCAGAGATCGATGCACACTTAGTTGACGGAACGCCGCTAGCCATACGGGAGAAAGTGGAAAGAGTAAAAGTCCGTTGTGGGGGGAATTTCGGGTTTACACAGGAAATGCTCGCGACGACATTGGATGGGCACGACATTTTACTGGGACGTGATTGGCTGCGACGATACAACCCGCGAATCAACTGGACGACAGGCAGCTGCACTGTGCGAAGTAGCGGTAACTGGGTGGAGCTACCTCACTGGTAGTCGCCTGAGTCTTCAACGGTCCACGTCAACGCCATCACGATGAAACGGGCTGTCACCGCTGGAGCTGACGTGTACGCAGTGGATATCGCGATAGTGGAAGAAGAAGACAAGCCGAGTGATTTTCAGAAACTACTAGTGGTAGTACCATCGGAACTACAGGAACTGTTGAAACAATTCCCGGGAATCTTCCCTAACGACTTACCCGAGGGACTGCCACCTCAGCGGGCGCACGATCACCGAATAGAATTAGAGCCCGGGGCACAGTCAACCGTACAGCGACAGTTCAGACTGACACAGCCCGAGCTCGACGAGCTAAGGAAGCAGTTAGATTACCTGTTAGAGAAAAAATTCATCCGACCGAGCTCATCGCCATTCGCCGCACCGATACTCTTCACACCGAAAAAGGACGGCGGGTTTTGCATGTGTATCGACTACCGAGCACTGAACAGGGTTACAGTTAAATCGCGATACCCCATCCCCAGAGCTGACGAACTGATAGATCAACTGCGAACAGCACGAGTCTTTTCGAAAATCGACTTACCGGGAGGTACGGGGAGCACCAGATTAGGGTCGAACCGTCAGACTGCGCCAAAACAGCTTTTAGGACTAGGTACGGGTCGTTCGAATACACGGTGATGCCTTTCGGGCTGACCAACGCACCGGCGACTTTTCAGATGACGATGAACGAGGCATTTAGGCTGTCAGAAACAAGAAGTGATTGAACTATGAAAGATTGGAGTACAAGTAGGAAACCCTAGAATTGTGTACCCCCTAAAGGCTAACCCACTCTAGCCTACACAACAATAACATATAGATAATGTTTGACACACCCCCATAGGCAAAGTGGGGGAGAGCAAGGGGTCACAAGACCAGTCAAGAAAGACAAAGCAAGCTCAGGGTGGATCACAACGTCACCACACAATCTGAGCACAAGCAAAGGGCCACAGGGCCAGTTCAAATGCAGAGGCATATATACAACACAAACAGTAAGGTGATCTCAACCTAACAAAACAAACAAGCAGGTATATATATAGAGATCACAGTACAGACAAAGCCTACAGTAAGTGAGGAACAGTGGGCACAAGCCCCAGTACAGTGCAGAAGCGCTGATGATCACCAGGCTGAAGTGCCTTGGTGAATATATCAGCGGTGTTGGCCCGAGTGGCCACGTAGCGCAGACAAAGCTGACCGCGCTGCTGCAGCTCTCGAGCCAGGAAGTAACGGAGAGCGATGTGCTTCGTTCTGTGCTCCAGTCTGTGCTCCTGACACAAGGCAATGGCAGCCTTGTTGTCGACGTACAGCACTGGAGGAGAACTAGGCCGGGTCAGCAGGTAGGTCAGCCAGCGTAACTCCTGTGCAGCCATGGCTGTGGCGTAGATCTCAGCCTCACAACTGGAGCTGAGAACTGAAGACGAGCGAGTAGAACGCCAAGAAACTGAACCAGAGCCAAGGCTGAAGGTGTAACCCTGTGAAGACCGCTGAGTAGCCTGGTCGTCAACCCAAGAAGCGTCTGAGTGCCCAGTGAGAACAACTGAGCGCCTCCCTCCAAGCACGAGCCCCATGCCCGATGTACTGCACAAGTAGCGCAATACCCTCTTTGCAGCATCCCAGTGCACCTTTCGGTGATTGCCAGGAGCCACATAGCGGGCCAGAAGGCCAAGAGGGTATGCTAGGTCAGGATGAGTGCAAGTCATCAGGTACATGAGGCAACCAACTAGCTCTGGGTAAGGACCACTCGGCTCTACGGACTCATCCGAAGGCAGAGCTGAGAGCGAGTGACCTATCGCCAGAGGAGTGGCCTGTGCTGAGGACCAGGTGAAGCCGAAGCGCTGAAGGACCTGCTGCACCATGTGTGACTGAGTCAGTGTGATGGTGCGGCGTGCTCTGTCCCGGGTGATCCGCAAGCCAAGATAGCTTGTCAGCTCACCCAGGTCTGTGCACGTGTGTCTCTTCTGCAGCTCCGACTTCACGTGGGCGAGAGCCTTAGTGTCAGCAGTGGCAAAGACCAAGTCGTCGACGTACACGCGGATGTAGAACGGCGGCAGTGAAGTGTGGGTGCGCAGAAACAGCGACGGGTCGGCAGTAGAAGACGAGAACCCAAGAGCCGCAAGTGTAGTCCTCAGTGTGTCGTGCCACTCACGTGGAGCCTGGCGGAGACCGTAGACCGGCCGCCGGAGGCTCCACTGGGTACCAGGAGGGAACGACCCAGTGAAGCCAGGAGGGCGGCGCAGCCAGATCTCCTCGTGCAGGCTGGCCTGCAAGAAAGCTGTGCTGAAGTCAAGAGAGTGAAGCTCGTAGTCACGCTGAGCGGCAACGTGTAGCAGCACCCGAAGAGTGGTCATCTTCGGGGTGAGGGAGAAGGTCTGAAAGAAGTCAACTCCCTGGCGCTGACTGAAGCCTCGAGCAACGTACCGAGCCTTGAAGACAGGTGGAGAACCTGGCGGCCGCTTCACCCTGAAAATCCACATGCCACTGACGATGTTCGCCCCAGAAGGGGGAACCTCGTCGACGTAAGTGCCAGTGGACTTCCAGGATGCCATCTCTGCATCCATGGCTGTCTGCCATTGAGAGGAGTACTCACCCGCGATCGCCTCAGCGTAAGAGCGCGGGGTCGGGATGTCTGGAGCATCCGGGTCTCCCTCAGGTGCAATCAGCATGGACACGAGATGAGGTGCAGCGCCTGCAAGACACTCAAGGTCCTCCTGCCTGTCCTCAAGGACGTCCGTGCCAAGAGCACACTCACCCCCGACGGACGGAGGACAGACAGACTCAGACGCAGCAACAAGACTGGCAGCGTAGTCTAGTCTACAGTGAGCAGCAAAGTCGACAAGCTCGGTAACTAAGGCAGACGCAGCAGCTCACTCAAAGGAAGGGTCAGTGACAACTGTGGACAGGAGACGTGTGACAGCAGGACTAGCAGCACAAAGAGAGTCAGACTCAGGGTCAGCAAGAGCAGGAAGGGAGGTAGCAGGAGGAGAAGGCAGAGGGACACGCCGTGGAGCAGTGGAAAGACGAAGCAGCATCTGGTGAGTGCCGGGGACAGGAGGAGGACGTTGACGCGGGACACGACGACCAGGGCGAGCAGGACGAACAGGTGACGCAGAACGAGACTCAGGCGACACAGGACGAGACTCAGGCTCACGACGCTCCGTAAGACCTCCTGTCGGACCAGCGTAGGGAGAGGGACCAGGAAGTGGTGAGGTGGGCTGTAACAGTGACTGCAACCGGACAGGCGAAGGACACTCTAAGGAGGAAGCAGGCCAAGGAGGAGGAGACCGACCAAGAACCTGCTGAAGGAGCGGAACGAAGTACGGACGCGGCCGTGACGTGCCCCCAGAACCAGCAGAGACAGCACCAGAACCCCCAGCAGTAGCTCCAACTCCCGCAGCACCAGTAGCACCTCCAGTAGTACCAGCTCCAGCAGCACCACCAGTCCCAGGACCAGGAGCACCACTAGGAGCTCCAGCAGCTCCAGCACCTCCAGCAGCACCAGCAGCACCTCCAGTAGCTCCAGTACCTCCAGCAGCACCAGCAGCACCTCCAGCAGCTCCAGCAGCACCTCCAGTAGCTCCAGTACCTCCAGCAGCACCAGCAGCACCTCCAGCAGCTCCAGTAGCACCTCCAGCAGCACTAGCAGCACCTCCAGCAGCACTAGCAGCACCTCCAGTAGATCCAGTACCTCCAGCAGCACCAGCAGCACCTCCAGCAGCTCCAGGAGCACCTCCAGCAGCACCAGCAGCACCTCCAACAGCTCCAGAACCTCCAGTAGCACCAGCAGCACCTCCAGGAGCAGCCAGGCCCCCAGCAGGCGGTAACTCAAAACTAGGAGCTCCACCCCGGAGGCTGCAGCGCCGAGCGTACCACTCACGTAGCTGCTGTGAAGAGGGAGCACCAACAGGGTCAACACCCCCAGGCTCAGTACCCCTAGGCTCAGCACCCCCAGGCTCAGCACCCCAAGGCTCAGCACCCCCAGCCGCAGTACCCCCAGTCTCAGTACTCAAAGGCGCAGCACCCCCAGTCGCAGCACCCCCAGGCTCAGCACCCCCAGTCTCAGCACCCTCAGTCTCAGCACCCCCAGGCGCAGCACCCCCAGTCTCAGTACCCTCAGGCTCAGTACCCCGCTCAGGACCAGAGTCAACAGCTACCTCGACAGGCTCAAATGCATCTACCTGGGAAACACCTGAGGGAGCAGGACCCTGGGGAGGGAGGGGGTCTACCGGAGGGGCACCTGGGGTGAGGAAGAGAGGCGGGGGAGGGAGCGGAGCAGTGCGGTAGGGGAACAGACGGTAAAAGGGTACCGACTCGCCAAAGGTGACGTCCTGAGAGGGGAAGACACGACGCGAGGTGGGGTGGTAAAACTGCCAACCAGGCACGTCGGGGACAAAGCCAAGGAAGACACAAGGAACAGCGCGGGCAGAGAGCTTGTCCGCAGTGGTATCGCGGACAAAGGCACGAGCACCCCAGACCCGGAAACGCGACGCATCGCCAACCTGCCCCGTCCACAGCAGTGTGGGCGAGGTCTCCGGAGCGGAGACACGGGGCCAGAGGTTGAGCTGATGCGCAGCGTACTGGACTGCAAACGGCCACAGGAAATGGGGGGCAGCCGCATGGATCAAGGAGGTACGAGCGATCTCCATGACCAAGCCAATGCGGCGCTCAGCAACCCCATTCTGCTGTGGAGAGGCCGGAAGCGTGAACGTCTGGCGGATGCCATGCTCCGCACAGTAGGCTGCCAAGAGGTCAGAGGAAAACTCACCACCTCGGTCAGAGTGCAGACGCAGGACGGGAAAGTCCGACTGGAACCGGTCGCGGAGCTGGAGACGAGCAGCGCGGATCCAAGGGATCAAAACATCAGGGACCTCACCCTTGGTGCGCAAGGGGAAGACCGTGGTGTAGCGCGTGTAGTCGTCGACAACCAGCAGGAAGTACCGCTCGTGGCCCTGTCCACGGACGCGGGCTGGGCCCCACACGTCCAGGTGGAGAGTCTGCAGAGGAGCCTCTGTGGAAGGGAACGAGGAGGAGTGAGGAGCGGCGCGCTGCCGCCCCTCGACGCAGGGAAGACAGGGAGGAGCAGGCGAGGGCGGGAGGGGAGGGAGAACCCTGGGAAGACCAGAGACAAGGTACCGGGAGTGCATGCCACGAAGGCGCTGCACTGACGGGTGACCAAGACGGTGGTGCCAGAGAACCGTCTGGTGCGACAGGGAGCGACACGAGCAGGGGGCCGACAGCTGACCTGACGCAGACGCAGACGCAGCTACCTGAGGGGACTCAGTGGTCAGTGTGTACAAGTCCGACCCCGGCTGCCGAGTGAAGGTAGCTAGGTGGCGACCTGTCCGAGCACACGTACAGTGGGTCACACGCTCATAGGCAGGGGTGAACTGGTGAACACCCCCATCCTGAAGAGCAGAGCCCGCCACCAAGTTTGTAGAGAACGAGGGGAGGTAAAGACCCGACAGGGTGCCGGACGGGACCGCAGGACAAGGGAGGACAGTGGAGGAGGTCGCAATGACCAGGCCCCCAGAGGGGTCAGCGAGAGAGACAGCAACTGGCCGAGCTAGCTGCTCAAGGGCAGTGCGGTCACGGAAGAAGCAGCGGGAAGCACCCGAGGCGAGTGTGAAGGTGTGCAGTGCCTCAGTAGACGCAGTACCAGCAAGCGCAGACGCACTAGCACCTGGGGGAGCAGACTCACTAGCACCAAGAGCAGCAGCCTCACCAGGACCTAGGACAGTAGACGCACGCGTACCAAGAGCAGCAGCCTCACCAGGACCTAGGGCAGCAGACGCACGCGTACCAAGAGCAGCAGCCTCACCAGGACCTAGGGCAGCAGACGCACTAGCACCTGGAGCAGCTGTCTCACTGGTCCCAATGCCAGGGTCTGGCGGTACACTCAGGTAACAGTCACCCTCAACACTAATAGTCAATGCATACATGGCACCAAGGATAGCATCAAAGTCAAGAGCAAAGATATCAATGTTCTTCCTAAGCAGATCAGCCCAGCGGGGCAGCTCAGTGGCGTCAGGAAACTGCTCACGCCAGGCGTCATCGAGACGAAAGAAGCAGCGCTGTGCCGTGTGGAACCTCCCACAGGTCTGGCCAGTGCGGTCACCTGTGCGGATGACGTACGGGCAGGTACCTCCACCCCCAGACCCCCCACGCTGAGAGTACCACTCACGGAGTTGCTGGGGCGAGGGAGTCTGCTGCTGCTGCCTCTGGCCACCGCCGAACCCCCCACGCTGCACCGCTCCACCACGTCCGCCTCCCGCTCCACCGCCGCCACCACTGTCTCCACCACCCCCACCACCCCCACCACCGCCACCGCCACCACCCCCTGTGCCGCCACTGACCCCCCCACCACCCGCGCCACTCCCACCTCCGCCACCACCCCCGCCCCTCCCACCCCCTCCACTGCCGCCGCCCCCTCCTCCACCTCCACCACCCCTGCCCCCCTTGCCCCTGCCGCCCTTGCGTCTCCCACCAGGAGCAGACGCGGCCCCGACCCCCTCAGCTCCGAGGTAGCCGACAGCAGCAGCAGATGCAATGGAGGGGAGGAGGGGGGAGGGGGAGCACCCCTCAAAGAAGGGGGTGCGGGGGTCACCACGAGAGGCACCTACAGCTACAATGCTCTTCTCAGCTGCTAGGAGTTCCTTCTCGAGGAGGTCGACAGTGAGGTCAGTGGGGGAGAGGGCGAGGAACTGGTCCCTGACAGTGCGAAGGGAGTCAGGGAGGCGGGTGACGAGGTGGTACAGTGTGAGGTACATCGGGGGGGGGTTCTTGGCGAGGAAATCGGGGGGAAGCGCGGCACGGTAGCGGAGGTCACTGGTACGGAGGTGGGTGATGAGGTCAGCTACAGTGGCAAACGCGGACAGGTCGGGGAAGAGATAGGGCAGTGAGAGACGGCCTATAGCAGCAGTGGCAGGGGAGGAGTAGCGTGCGACTACTGCGTCGTACAGTTCCTTAGCGGTCTTATGCTGGCCGAAGTGCTCGCGTTCATCTAGCGGTAGGTGGCTGCGAACGGCTAGGCGAGCGTGAGCATCACGGGTCTGCCAATGGGAGCGAGCAGTGCTGTCAGCAGTAGTGGGAGGTGCGGGAGCAGTGCCGGACGTGTGGTCATAGAGGGAAACATCGTCCTTGGCAGTGATCTGAAGGAACAGGTGGAGGTCATCTAGCCAAACCTCAAACTTAATCGGGCGGCCCTCAGCGTCAAAGGTGAGAACAGAGGGAGTGGCCATAGTGGCAGCAGTAGCAGCAGGAACAGTAGCAGTAGTACAGTAGGAACAGGAGTTACTGCCGGTGGGGCACAGTAGGGTGGCGCGGCTCGGCCAGGGCGGCGCGGCTCGGTTCGGGCGGCGCGGCTCGGTTCGGGCGGCGCGACTCGGTTCGGGCGGCGCGGCTCGGCTCGGGCTGGGCTACGCAGCTGTGCGCAACGGGGGGGGGGGTGGGGGCGTGTGCGTGGGCGGCAGTAGCGGGCGGGCCGTGGCTGTGCGTGGGCCTGACTAGCGCGCGGGCGACGGCCGAAAAAGGGGGGGGGGACGGGGCGTCGCGGCGGCCTACGGGCGGCTGCGTCGTCCGGGGCAGCTGTCGACGGGCGGCTAGGGGGGCTGCTCGCGGGCGGCGCAGGTCGCGCGGGCGGCTAGGGGTCGGCGCACGGGCGGCTAGTGGGTCGCACGCTAAAAAAAAAGGCCGCGCGCGGCACTAGCGAGCTGCGCACGGGCAGCAGGAGGAAGAGGGGCGCACGAGTGCGCTCTAGGAGAGGGGCGCCCGAGGGCGCTAAGTCGATGTAGCGCTCGAGGGCGCTTCTAGTGGTGGGCCCTTAGGTAAGCGGTCCTAGGACTAGGACCTAAGCTCTTAATACCATGTCAGAAACAAGAAGTGATTGAACTATGAAAGATTGGAGTACAAGTAGGAAACCCTAGAATTGTGTACCCCCTAAAGGCTAACCCACTATAGCCTACACAACAATAACATATAGATAATGTTTGACATAGGCCACTCTTAGATAAATGCGTAATCATCTACCTCGACGACATCCTATGTCAAACATATATTTACTATAGTCGGTCTGGGCTGTAGTGGGGTAGTCCTTAGAGAGTACAACACTTATGTGTTTCCTACTTGTACCCTTCTCATTTCCTAATTCAATCATTCTTTCGTCAAATCCTTCTCACATCCTAGTCTACAGTCGGGATAAGCAGCAGCACTTAGAAGATTTAGAAGCAGTATTTACAGTTCTAGACAAGCACAGACTACTGACAAAGGGTTCCAAGTGCGATTTTTTTCAAGACAGGCTAGATTTTTTGGGGCACGTTATTTCGGAGGCTGGAGTAGAAATCGACCCCAAAACATTGGACACGGTAAAAGCATGGCACCCCCCGACGAACATCACGGAACTACAGAGTTCTTTTGGTTTTGTTAATTACGTGCGCCGGTTCGTCCCCGACATGGCACGCTTAACGGCCCCGCTTACGGATTTGCTGAGGAAGGGGGTCGCTTTTACGTGGGGGGAGAAAGAGCATGCTGCCTTCTCCACCCTAAAAAATGTTCTCTGTTCACCGCCCGTACTGCGCATCGCCGACCCACACCGCCCATTCGAAGTGGTTACTGACGCAAGCGACATCGCCATCGGAGCCGTACTGCTACAGGACTTCGGCAGTGGGTTACAGCCCATCGCCTACGAATCACGAAAGCTGCATCCGCAAGAATTATCCGATACACGATCGCAAAATGCTTGCGATCGTGCATGCGTTCAAAGTGTGGTGCTGTTACTTGACCGGCGCCGATGTGACAGTCCGGACAGATCACAAATCACTACAGTACCTCCGCGCACAACCCCACCTGAACCCACGACAAATCCGCTGGCTCGACTACCTCGAGTCGAATTTTCACTACACGGTCACCTACAAAAAAGGGGCATCGAACATCGCCGACGCATTAACCCGACCCACAGCCCAAGTTCACGCAATACTACTCGCCCAAACCAGCCCACTGTTAACAGGCCTATTTACCCACGGTTACCAGACTGATCCATTTTTTACAGGCGGAAACTCGCAGCAGTTTGCAGCATCAAGAGGAGTCTATTACGTAAAAGCCGGCACTGATCGCATCTGGGTACCAGGCTACACGCTTCTACGGGAATTACTGTTACAGGAGGCACATGACGGAGTTACCTCAGGGCATTTCGGAGTAGAGAAAACACGGCAGCAGCTGCAGCGGTACTACTACTGGCCCGAAATGTTGACCGACGTGCAACGACACGTGGCATCGTGTCCCACCTGCCAGGTCATGAAATCATCACGGAAGCGGCCGGCAGGACAATTGCAGCCGATACCACCCCCAGAGCGTGCTTGGCAGCAGGTGACGATGGACTTCGTCACCGGGTTACCAGCGGGTGCAAGTGGGAACGACGCGATCCTGGTCGTCGTCGATCGACTGACGAAAATGGCACATTTCGCAGCATGCAAGAAATCAATCACAGCCGAAGAAACGGCCCGCCTCTTCATCGCAACCGTTGTTCGATTACACGGGATACCAGCAGCGATAATCAGCGACCGCGATACGAAGTTTACCAGCAATTTCTGGCGGAACCTTGTCAAACATATGTGTTTATGTGTTTACAGTTGTCTAGGCTATAGTGGGTTTAGCCTTAGGGGGTATACAATTTCTCTCGACATTGTACTTGTACCCTTCACCCCTTCCTAGTAAATCACTCTCGTCATTCTCGCTACTCTCTAACATGGTATTAGAGTAGGTTACTATTGGGCCCACCAACTGCTACTTCGTTCCTAGCCCCGCGCCCCGCCCGTACCGCGCCCGCGATAGGCCCGTACCTAGCCCGCGCTCGGCGGCCCCTGTGTTTGGCCCCTCGGCCCGTGCCTTCTCACGCCCGTGCCCGGCCCGTACCTAGCCCGCGATCGCCACGTCGACACCCGCGCCCGGCCCCGTACCTAGCCCGCGCCCCGTCGACGCCCGCGACCGGCCCGTACCTAGCCCGCGACCCGGCCCCGTACCTAGCTCGCGATCGCCCCGTCGACACCCGCGCCCGGCCCCGTAACTAGCCCGCGCCCCGTCGACGCTCGCGACCAGCCCGTACCTAGCCCGCGACCCGGCCCCTTACCTAGCCCGCGCCCCTGTCGACACCCGTGCTGCCGGCCCCGTACCTAGCCAGCACCTCGTCGACACCCGCGCCCGGCCCCGTACCTAGCCCGCGCTAGGCCCCGTTCCTAGCCCAGCGCCCGGCCCCGTACCTAACGCCCGTGCCCGGCTCAGTCCCTCGCCCAGCGTCCGGCCCGACAACACCTGCGCCCGGCCCCTTGTTTGGCCCCGCGGCCCCTAGGCCCCTCGGCCCCACCTCAGAGCCCTGCGCCCGGCCCCCTGTTTGGCCCCTCGGCCCCGCCCCTCGGCCCCGTGTGATTGGCCCCTCGGCCCCCCCCTAGGCCCCCCGGCCCCTTGTTTGGCCCCGCGGCCCCTAGGCCCCTCGACCCCAACTCAGAGCCCTTCGCCCGGCCCCCCCGGCCCCTTGTTTGGCCCCTCGGCCCCCTAGGCCCCTCGGCCCCCCTAGGCCCCACGGCCCCTTGTTTGGCCCCGCGGCCCCTAGGCCCCTCGGCCCCACCTCAAAGCCTGGCGCCCGGCCCCCCGGCCCCTTGTTTGGCCCCTCGGCCCCCTAGGCCCCTCGGCCCCCCTAGGCCCCCCCCGGCCCCTTGTTTGGCCCCGCGGCCCCTAGGCCCCTCGGCCCCACCTCAGAGCCCTGCGCCTGGCAACCTGTTTGGCCCCTCGGCCCCTATGGCGTCGCTTCGAGTTCTCCCGTTCGACCCGGAGGGCAGACCTGTAGCATTTGACACGTGGCACGACGATCTGCAACAGTACCTACTGAGCGATAGTCGGGACAGTGTCTCACTGTTTGACCACGTGTCTGGTGCCGCTCCAGCCCCTCCCGCCACAGCTGACGTTTCGACTCGTTCCCAGTGGTTGTCTCGTGACGCTACTGCCCGCTTGGCCATTCGCAACCACCTGCCCGCAACCGAATGTGCTCACTTTGGCGAGCACAGGACAGCACAGGCCTTGTACGACGCTGTCGTTGCTCGCTACTCCTCCCCTGCCACTGCTGCTATTGGCAGGCTGCTACTGCCCTACCTGTTCCCTGAGCTGTCGGCTTTTGCCACAGTAGCCGACCTGGTTACCCACCTGCGCACTAGCGACGCTCGCTACCGCGCTACCGACCCTGCTGAGTTCCTTCCCACGAACCAGCCCCCCATGTTCATCACCCTCTACTTCATAGTCACTCGCCTCCCTGACTCCCTTCGCTCTGTCAGGGACCACTTCCTCACCCTCGACCCCACTTCCCTCACTGTTGACCTCCTCGAGAAGCATCTCCTCGCAATTGAGACTAGTGCAATTGCTGTAGGTGCTGCTCGTGGCACTCCGCGCTCACCCTTCTTTGAGGGGTGCTCCCCCTCCCCCCTTTCCTCCTCCTTCGCCTCTGCTGCTGCTGCAGACGTCTCTGTTCCTGAGGACGTCGATGCTGCTTCGACTAGTACGAAGCGCCGCAACAGCAAGGGCAAGGGTGGCCGGGGTAGTGGAGGAGGCAGTGGTGGTGGTGGAGGTGGCAGTGGGAGAGGTAGTGGGGGCAGCGGTAGAGGAGGCAGAGGCGGTGGAGGTGGTGGCAGCGGCTGGACCGGTGGCGGAGGTGGAGGCTCTGGTGGCGGCGGTGGAGGCAGCGGAGGGAGTGGCGGCAGTGGAGGCGGTGGGACCAGTGGTGGTCGGTCTGGACCTCAGCGTGGAGGCCCTGGTGGTGGTCGGGGCCAGCAGCAGCAGCGTCGGAGCGAGACTCAGACGCCCCAGCAGCTCCGTGAGTGGTTGGTTCAGTGTGGGGCGGGTGAGGGTAGTGAGACCTGCCCGTATGTCATTCGCACGGGTGCCCGTGCGGGCCGGACATGCGGGAGGTTTCACACTGAGCGCCGCTGCTTTGCCTGCCTTGACGACGCCTGGCGTACTGAGTTTGGTGATGACGTCGAGCGCCCTCGCTGGGCGGAGTTGCTTAGGTCGGGAGTTGCTATCTTTGACCTAGACTTTGATGTTATTATCTCTGCCATGTATGCTTTGTCTTTTAGTGCTGAGGGTGACTGTTACTGGTGTGTGCCGCCTGACCCAGGTATAGCCGCTGCTGCTCTAGGTGCTAGTGCGTCTGGTACTCCCCCTGGTACTGCGCCTGCTGAGGCCCTGCACACCTTCATGTTGGAGTCCGGCGCCTCGCGCTGTTTCTTTCGTGACAGGACCACTCTCACTCCTCTTCCTGCACCTGTTCCGGTCAGACTGGCTGACCCCTCTGGGGGCCCGGTCGTTGCCAGTTTCTCCACTGTCCTCCCGTGTCCGGCGGTTCCGTCCGGCTCACTGTCAGGTCTTCACCTCCCCTCGTTCTCTACGAACTTGGTGAGTACCGCTGCACTTCAGGATGCGATGGTCACTACCACCACTCCTGGGGGTCAGCGTGTGTCGATCTGCACGTGCACACGGACGGGGCGTCACCTGGCTACGTTCACTCGTCGGCCAGGGTCGAGTCTGTACACACTGGCTACCGAGCCTCCTCAGGTCGCTGCGTCTGCTCAGGTGTCCGCGTCAGGTCAGGTAGCCGCCTCTTGCTCGTGTCGCCTCCTGTCGCACCAGACTCTTCTTTGGCACCACCGCCTGGGTCACCCCTCCCTGCCACGCCTTCGTGGCATGCACTTCCGTCTCCTTGTCTCTGGTCTCCCCAGGTCTCTGCCTCCCCTGCCGCCCTCACCTGCCCCGCCCTATCTTCCTTGCGTCGAGGGGCGGCAACGCGCCGCTCCTCACTCCTCCTCGTTTCCCCCGACGACTGCTCCCCTGCAGACCCTCCACATGGACGTGTGGGGCCCAGCCCGCGTCAGTGGACAGGGCCGCGAGCGCTACTTTCTGCTGGTAGTTGATGACTACACGCAGTACACCACAGTCTTCCCCTTGCGCAGCAAGGGTGATGTCTCTGCTGTCTTGATCCCTTGGATCCGCACAGTCCGTCTCCAGCTGCGCGAGCGGTTCGGCCAGGACCTTCCTGTCCTGCGTCTGCACTCTGACAGAGGTGGTGAGTTCTCCTCCGACCTCTTGCGGGACTTTTGTCGTGGGGAGGGCATTCTCCAGTCGTTCACGCTTCCGGACTCCCCTCAGCAAAATGGGATTGCTGAGCGCCGCATTGGCTTAGTCATGGAGGTCGCTCGTACCTCCATGATCCATGCGGCCGCTCCCCATTTTCTGTGGCCGTTTGCGGTCTGGTACGCTGCGCATCAGCTCAACCTTTGGCCCCGTGTCTCCTTGCCGGAGACCTCGCCCACACTGCGTTGGACGGGGAAGGTTGGCGATGCGTCAGTGTTCCGGGTCTGGGGTTCTCGTGCCTTTGTTCGCGATACGTCCACGGACAAGCTCTCCGCCCGCGCCATTCCTTGCGTCTTCCTTGGCTTTGTCCCTGACGCGCCTGGCTGGCAGTTTTACCACCCCACCTCGCGCCGTGTCCTCCCTTCTCAGGACGTCACGTTCGACGAGTCGGTTCCCTTCTACCGTCTCTTCCCCTACCGCTCTGCCCCTTCCCCGCCCCCGCCGCTCTTCCTTGCTCCCGGTCCACCTCCGGTAGACCCCCTTCCGCCCCAGGGTCCTGCTCCCTCGGGAGTGTCTCAGGTAGACCCTCTCCCTGGTACTGCGCCTATTCAGGTAGCTGTCGTCTCAGGTGCTGCTCCAGGTGCTGCGTCTGGGGGTGCTGCGTCTGGGGGTGCGGAGCCGGGGGGTGCGGAGTCTGAGGGTGCTGGGTCTGGGGGTGCTGAGCCTGAGGGTGTTGAGCCTGTGGGTGCTGAGTTGGAGGGTGCGGAGCCTGGGGGTGCTGAGTCGGAGTGTGCGGAGTATGGGGGTGCTGAGCCTCAGGGTGCTGCTTCGTCTGGAGGTCCTGCTGGTGCTTCACCACGACTGTCCTCGCAGCAGCTACGTGAGTGGCTTGTTCAGCGCCCACACCGTCGGAGTGGAGCTCCTAGGGCTGGCGAGCCTGGAGACGCTGGAGCTGGAGGTGCTACTGTTACTACTGGAGCTGTAGACCCTACGGAGCCTGGAGCAGCTGGCGGCGGAGGCGCTGGAGCTGTTGTAGCTGGAGTTGGAGGCCCTGGCGCAGGAGGCGCTGGAGCTGCAGGAACTGGAGCTGTTGACCCTGGAGCTGGAGGTGCTGGAGGCACTGTGCGGCCGCGCCCGTACTTCGTTCCCCTGCTTCAGCAGGTTCTTGGTGTCCCGTCTTCTACTGGTTTTCCTCCTCCCTTCCTGTGTCCACCGCCTGACCAGTCGTAGCCGCCGTTACAGCCAGCCTCCCCACTGCCTGTTCCCTCTCCTTACACTAAGCAGTCTGGAGGTCTTACAAAGTGTCCTGAGCCTGCGTCTCGTCCTATCTCGCCTGTTCGCACTGCTCGTCGCGCTCCTCGTTTGCATCCTCCTCCTATCCCAGGCACGCACACTATGGCACTCCGTCCTTCCTCTGTTCCACTGCGTGTTCCTCTGCCTGCTCCTCCTGAGTCCTCTCTTCCTGAGGTCCCTGACCCTGAGTCTGACCGAGCGCGTGCTGCCAGTCCCACTGTCGCTCGTCTCCTTGCCACTGCTGACCCGTCCTTTGATTCTGCTACTGCTTCTGCTCTCGTTGCTGAGCTACTTGACTTTGCTGCTGCCTGCCGTCTCGACTACGCCTCTGCTCTAGTTGCTGAGTCTGTGCCTGCCAGTCCTCCGTCCATCGGGGGTGAGTGTGCTCTTGGCACGGATGTCCTTGAGGACAGGCAGGAGGACTTTGAGTGTCTTGCAGCTGCTGTACCTCGGTTCGCTTCCTTGCTGCTTGCCCCTGAGGGAGACCCGGATGCTCCAGACATCCCGACCCCGCGCTCTTACGCAGAGGCGATTACGGGTCCTTACTCCTCTCAGTGGCAGGCAGCTATGGATGCCGAGATGGCTTCCTGGAAGTCCACAGGCACTTACGTCGACGAGGTTCCCCCACCTGGGGTGAACATAGTCGATGGCATGTGGATCTTCAGGGTGAAGCGGCCGCCAGGTTCTCCGCCTGCCTTCAAGGCGCGCTACGTTGCTCGAGGTTTCAGTCAGCGACAGGGAGTTGACTACTTCCAGACCTTCTCCCCCACCCCGAAGATGACTACTCTTCGGGTGTTGCTGCACGTAGCTGCTCAGCGTGACTACGAGTTACACTCCCTGGACTTCAGTACAGCCTTCCTGCAGGGCAGGCTGCACGAGGAGATGTGGCTGCGCCGACCACCTGGTTTCACTGGGTCGTTTCCTACAGGTACCCAGTGGAGCCTCCGCCGGCAAGTCTACGGTCTCCGCCAGGCGCCTCGCGAGTGGCACGACACACTCAGGACTACACTTGCGGCTTTTGGGTTTGTTCCTTCTACAGTAGACCCGTCGCTGTTTCTACGCACCGACACCTCGCTGCCACCCTTCTACGTCCTAGTGTACGTCGACGACCTCGTCTTTGCCACGGCTGACACTGAAGCACTGACCCTAGTGAAGTCCGAGCTGCAGAAGAGACATACCTGCACTGACCTGGGTGAACTGCGCAGCTATCTTGGCCTGCAGATCACCCGGGACAGAGCACGGCGCACCATCACACTGACTCAGTCACACATGGTGCACCAGGTCCTTCAGCGCTTCGGCTTCCAGTACTCCTCGCCACAGCTCACTCCTCTGTCTACCAGCCACTCGCTCTCAGCTCCACCTTCGGACGAGTCCGTAGAGCGGAGTGGTCCGTACCCAGAGCTTGTGGGTTGCCTGATGTACCTGATGACTTGCACACGACCTGACCTCGCGTACCCTCTTAGCCTTCTGGCTCGCTACGTGGCTCCCGGTGGGCACCGAAAGCTGCACTGGGATGCTGTGAAGAGGGTACTGCGTTACCTGTGCAGTACGTCGGGCATGGGGCTTGTGCTTCGAGGACGGGGTCCAGTTGTCCTCACTGGTCACGCAGACGCCTCCTGGGTTGACGACTCAGCTACGCAGCGGTCGTCGCAGGGTTACACCTTCAGCCTTGGGTCCGGCTTGGTTTCTTGGCGGTCTACCCGCTCGTCTTCAGTTCTCAGCTCCAGTTGTGAGGCTGAGATCTACGCCGGAGCCATGGCTGCTCAGGAGCTACGCTGGCTCACCTACTTGCTGACCGACTTGGGAGAGTAGCCTCGTTGGCCTCCAGTCCTGTACGTAGACAACAAGGCCATGATAGCCTTGTGTCAGGAGCACAGACTGGAGCACAGAACGAAGCACATCGCTCTGCGATACTTCCTTGCTCGAGAGTTGCAGCAGCGTGGTCAGCTTCGTCTTGCGTACGTGGCCACTCGGGCCAACACTGCTGATATATTCACCAAGGCACTTCTGCCTGGTGATTATCAGCGCTTTGTTACTGTGTTAGGCCTTGTGCCTACTTTACCTCACTTACTGCCTGACTCTGCCTGTACTGTGATCTATATATATACATGCATGCTTGCACTTGCTAGGGTATGATCATTGTATTGTTTGTTCTCTTTATATAACTCTGCATGTGAACTGGCCTTGTGTCCCTTTGCTTGTGCTCGGACTGTGTAGTGACTTTGTGATCCACCCTGAGCTTGCTTGCTTTACTGCTTCTCTTGACTGGTCTTGTGACCATTGCTTGCTCTGGCTATCCCCCACTTCGCCTATGGGGGTGTGTCAAACATATGTGTTTATGTGTTTATGGGTTTAGCCTTAGGGGGTATACAATTTCTCTCGACATTGTACTTGTACCCTTCACCCCTTCCTAGTAAATCAATCTCGTCATTCTCGCTACTCTCTAACAAACATGTGGCAGCAGTTCGGCACGAGGCTGCAGTTCAGTTCTTCGTACCACCCCGAAACCGACGGACAGACAGAACGGACATATCAGACCATGGAACAGTTGATCCGAGCCACGTGCGACGACCCCACCACCTGGGAACAGCAATTGCCACTAATCGAATTCGCGTACAACAACTCGCCATCCGCCACGACCCAACAGTCACCATTCTACCTGAACTACGGACAAGACCCTACAGTACCCATGATGTCAAACATATGTATATATATGTTATAGTTTGGGTAGGCTTAGTGGGGTACTCACTGTGGGGTACAACCCCTTAGGTTTCTTCTTTGTACCAACCCTCTCGATACTCGACATCACTTTTGCCTACGATTCTAACATGGTATAGAGCATAGGTCCTTAGGACCTAGGATTAGGGCCCACCACGCTTGCCTGCCTTGTCTAGTGCCTACGCGTGCCTCGGCTGCCCGCGCGCGCCTCGGGCGGTCCTTTTTTTTTTCCCACGTGCGCCGCTTCAGCAGCCCGCGCAGCCCGTTTCGGCCCCACCTGTGCGCCCCTTAAGCCGCCCGCGCGCAACCTGGTTAGGCCACGCCAGCGCGGCCCGTCGCCCAGCGCAGCCCGCAGCTGCGCACGTGCGGCCCGTCGCCCAGCGCAGCCCGCAGCCGCACGCAGCTTGCAGCCGTGCACGCTGCCTGTCGCCACGCGCAGCCCGCAGCTGCAAGCAGCCCGCAGCCCGCGCATTCCGTCGCCGCACGCAGCCTACGGCCGCGCGCGCTGCCTGTAGCCACGCGCAGCCTGCAGCCTCGTGCAGCAAGCCGCCACACGCAGCCAGCAGCCTCACGCAGCCCTCAGGCCGCTCCTGCCTGCTGCCTGCTGCCGCCTGCCTGCTGCTTGCTGCCTGCTGCCGCCTGCCTGCTTGCTGCCTGCTGCCGCCTGCCTGCCGCCTGCCTGCTGCCTGCCTGCTGCTTGCTGCCTGCTGCCGCCTGCCTGCTTGCTGCCTGCTGCCGCCTGCCTGCTGCCTGCCTGCTGCTTGCTCCCTGCTGCCGCCTGTGTGCTTGCTGCCTGCTGCCGCCTGCCTGCCGCCTGCCTGCCTGCCTGCTTGCTGCCTGCTGCCGCCTGCCTGCCTGCTGCCTGCCTGCTGCCTGCCTGCTGCTTGCTGCCTGCTTCCGCCTGCCTGCTTGCTGCCTGCTGCCGCCTGCCTGCCGCCTGCCTACCTGCCTGCTTGCTGCCTGCTGCCGCCTGCCTGCAGCCTGCCTGCTGTCTGCCTGCTGCCTGCCTGCTGCTTGCTGCCTGCTGCCACCTGCCTGCTTGCTGCTTGCTGCCGCCTGCCTGCCACCTGCCTCCTACCTGGTGCCTGCTGCCTCTGCCTGCTGCCTGCTGCCTGCTACCTCCTGCCTTAAGCCAATATGGCGACGCCTAACGTTCTAGCGTTCGAGCCCGACGGTCGTCCCATCGAGTTCACTGTGTGGTTAGACGATCTCCAGCTGTTCCTTCTGACTGATGCCAAAGAGGGCGTTTCCCTGTTTGATTACGTCTCTGGCACTGCCGTTACTCCTGCTGCTGATGCTCCTGCTCTAGACCGTTCCCAGTGGCAGACTCGTGATGCTGCTGCACGCCTAGCTATTAGGAACCACCTGCCGATTACTGAGCGAGCGCATTTCAGCCAGCACAGAACTGCTAAGACACTGTACGACGCTGTAGTTGCGCGCTACTCCTCCCCGGCCACTGCAGCCATAGGTCGACTCATGCTACCGTACCTTTTCCCCGATCTTTCCTCGTTCACCACTGCTGAGGACCTAGTTTCTCACCTGCGCGCTACTGACTCTCGCTTTCGTGCCGCCCTTTCAGCCGAGTTCTGCGCCGCAAACCCCCCCCCGATGTACTTCACTCTCTATTTCCTCGTCACCTGCCTCCCTGACACTCTTAGCTCTGTCAGGGACCACTTCCTAGTGCTAGACCCCACCACTCTCACTGTCGAAGACTTCGAGAAGCACCTCCTCGCAGCAGAGAAGAACATCCTCGCTGTAGGTGCTGCTCGTGGCACTCCTCGCTCTCCCCTCTTTGAGGGGTGCTCCCCCTCCCCTCTCACCCCCTCCTATGCCTCCGCAGCTGCTGCTCACGACTACCTTGGTGCTGAGGGGGTCGGAGCTGCTTCCGCTCCTAGTGGGAAGCGTCGCAACGGCAGGGGCGGCAGGGGTGGCAGGGGCGGTGGGGGTGGCGGTGGAGGTGGCGGTGGTGCAGGCGGCGGGGGAGGTGGAGGTGGTGGGGGTGGTCGTGGGGGTGGAGGCGGTGGAGGTGGTGGTGGGGGCGGCGGAGACACTGGGAGCGGTGGAGGGGGCAGCAGCGGCGGTGGGGGAGGAGGGAGCGGTAGTGGCATTGGTGGTCAGGGCCAGCAGCAGCCGTAGTAGCAGCAGCAGCATCAGCGTCAGCGCCAGACCCCCACTTCCCAGCAACTTCTTGACTGGTATGCCGGGCGTGGGGCTTCTGGGGGTCCTGGTCGCTGCCCCTATATCATCCGCACAGGTCCCCGCGCTAGTCGCCAGTGCACAGGTTTTCACACTGAGCAGCGCTGCTTCGCTCGGCTTAGCGACGCCTGGCGCGCCAAGTTTCTTGATGCTCCTGAGTTCCCCAACTGGGCAGACTTGCTTAGGCGTGATGTACCTATCTTTGATCTTGACTATGAGGCAATTCTTGCTGCTATGTATGCCTTGTCTGTTAGTGCTGAGGGTGACTGCTACTTGTGTGTGCCGCCGGATCCTAGTATAGCCCCTGGTATAGCCCCTGCAGCACTAGGTGCTTGTGAGTCTGCTCCCCTTGGTACTGCGCCTGCACAGGCTTTGCACACCTTTACACTTGACTCTGGTGCTTCCCGCTGTTTCTTTCGCGACAGTACCACAGTCACTCCCCTCCCTGCACCTGTTCCTGTCTCACTGGCTAACCCCTCTGGGGGCCCAGTGCTTGCACGGTCTTCCACTGTGCTTCCGTGTCCGGCGGTCCCGTCTGGTGAGCTGTCTGGTCTCCACCTCCCCTCGTTCTCTACGAACTTGGTGAGTAACGGTGTCCTCCAGGATGCGGGGGTTGACACCTTCACCCCTGGCCGGCAGCGTGTGGCGATTTGCACGTTCTCCCAGACTGGTCGCCACCTGGCCACGTTCGCTCGTGCGCCAGGGTCCAGTCTCTACACCCTCACCACTGCGTCACGCTCCACCCCTTTGTCTCCCCAGTTGCACGCGTCTGCTCAGGTAGCTACACAGTGTGAGTGTCGCCGGCTGTCGCACGACACTCTCCTGTGGCACCACCGCCTTGGTCACCCCTCCCTGCCTCGCCTACGCAGCATGCACTCCCGCTTCCTGGTTTCTGGTCTTCCCAGGTCTCTGCCTCCCCTCCCTCCCTCGCCTGCACCGCCCTGCATTCCCTGCGTCGAGGGGCGGCAGCGCGCCGCTCCTCACTCCTCCTCGTTCCCTCCCACAGAGGCTCCACTGCAGACTCTCCACCTGGACGTGTGGGGCCCAGCCCGCGTCCGTGGACAGGGCCACGAGCGGTACTTCCTGCTGGTTGTCGACGACTACACGCGCTACACCACGGTCTTCCCCTTTCAGCGCAAGGCGGATGTCCCTGATGTTTTGATCCCCTGGATCCGCGCTACTCGTCTCCAGCTCCGCGAGCGGTTCCAGTCGGACTTTCCTGTCCTGCGTCTGCACTCTGACAGAGGTGGTGAGTTCTCCTCAGACCTCTTGGCAGCCTTCTGTGCGGAGCACGGCATCCGCCAGACTTTCACGCTTCCGGCCTCTCCGCAGCAGAATGGGGTTGTTGAGCGCCGCATTGGCTTAGTCATGGAGGTCGCTCGTACCTCCATGATCCATGCGGCTGCCCCCCATTTTCTGTGGCCGTTTGCGGTCCGGTACGCCGCGCATCAGCTCAACCTTTGGCCCCGTGTCTCCTTGCCGGAGACCTCGCCCACACTGCTGTGGACGGGGAAGGTTGGCGACGCGTCGCGTTTCCTGGTCTGGGGTGCTCGTGCCTTTGTCCGCGATACCACCGCGGACAAGCTCTCCCCTCGCGCCATTCCTTGCGTCTTCCTTGGCTTTGTCCCTGACGCGCCTGGCTGGCAGTTTTACGACCCCGCCTCGCGCCGTGTCTTTGCGTCTCAGGATGTCACCTTTGACAAGTCCGTCCCCTTTTACCGCCTCTTCCCCTACCGCACTGCTCCTCGCCCCCCCCCCGCCGCTCTTTCTCGCCCCAGGTCCTCCCCAGGTAGACCCCCTCCCCGCGCCAGGTCCTGCTCCTTCAGGTGTCTCTCAGGTAGACCCCCCTGCGCCTGCGCCTGTTGAGGTCACTGGTGACTCCGGTCCTACTGCGAGTGGTGCTGTCCCTGGGGGTGCGGAGCTTGGGGGTGCTGAGTCTGGGGACGCTGAGCGTGTGGAGCCTGGAGGTGCTGAGCCTGCGCGTGAGGAGCCTGGAGGTGCTGCGTCTCGGGGTACTGCGTCTGGAGGTGCTGCGTCTGGAGGTGCTGCGTCTGGAGGTGCTGCGTCTGGGGGTGCTGAGTCTGGGGGTGAGTTGCTTGAGGGTTCTGAGACTGCTGTTACGCGGTCTCCTTGGAGCAGCCGTCTTCGTCCACGTGTGCCCCTCACCTCCCAGCAGCTGCACGACTTGTACGGTCGCCGTCAGCGTCCCACTTCTGCACCTCAGGGCTCTCCTGCTGGAGGTTCTTCTGCTGGTGTCGCTGGTCCCGGAGGTGCTCGTACTGGGAGTACTGGAGCTGCTGGGGCTGGTGGTGGTGCTGCTGGAGGTACTGGAGCACCCGTAAGGTAATGGAGCACCCGACTACTTGCGCAGCAGAAATTTCCGGGATATACACGCGCTCTCGTAAGGGAGGCCTCCTTGAGGGGGGGGGGGGGGGGGGGGGTAGTGTAAGGAAAATTCCTTTTTCCTTACTTCGCGTCCCTGCTCAGCGCGTACAACACTGACAGATCCCCACAATATCCCGTTACCACTCGCGACATTCGCCTCGACACCATTCCCGCCACTGTTCACGATGCGACCCAACCACACGGTTCGGTTGGTAACCCGCGCTCCGGACCTCCGCCTCGACAGTTCCCCAAACCTCGGCATTAGGCCCGTCGCGCACCCCAATTCCCACGTTACTGTTACCACCGTAGATTTCGTTATATATTCTTCGCTCATTCCTTCGCTCATTTGTATCATGTCTCGATAATGCAATCCTCGCTCGCTCACTCAATTGCACTCGTAACACTAATTGACAACCAACCCTGAAGCGCGTAAGCATTCAATTCCAGGAATGCTGATAAATACGGATAAATAAGTAAATTATTACCATAACCAGCCAAACACAATAAACCGGCATATCAATAGCCATTTGTAGCATGTCATCTCGGAGCAAATCCCAGGAGAGAATTGCTCCAGTGCCTTGTTTGGTGATTCGCTCTTGCCCACGTGTCCCCGAATTGCTCGAGTGGCCATCCAATTCAGTGATAATTGCTCGAGTGGCCATGCCAGGGCATTTTCGAGGTGTTTTTTTTCCCTGGCACATAACCCTACTGTTGGAAACAACTGATTTAGGCGCCTCTGTCGTGTCGAAACACCAAGACAGAAGCGAAGCAGCTCGTATCGAAATATCGGTGAATCAACCCTCGGAGGTTGAATAACTGTTGGAGGTTACGCGAAAGTCAAAGGTCAGCGACCTTTGACCTGACAAATGCAGCGCGACAGCAAGGACAAACAACTATCTCGATACTGAGCAGTTGCCCAAGTCGATACTGTATCGAACCGCAACAGCAACAGTAAAACAGTTATCAACTGTATCTCTTCATATTCCTTTGTATTCCTATAAAAGCTTGTATCTCTTTTGTTTAATCAACTTACTTTGCCCTCACATACAAGCGCAAGGTGGTTCACAATCATTTATTAAACGCTTCCGCTATTACATCATCCTACCCTTGAGTTCTGCCCTGCAAAGATCCTAAGGGCTTTCTCAGCCCAACATGGTATGAGAGCAGTCAGGGCAAATTCGACTACAAACAAGAAATCTACAACATCGCAAGAAATGGCAACACAGAAGGAGAGAAGCTCCTCTAACGGCTCTCCTGGCACTAATCCTACTCCACCTCCTGCCTCTGGCCTACAGACAGAGGAGGGTACAGCAACAAGACCAAGGGCATCGTCTTCGGAAACTCCCGCAAATCAAGCTGCGGCCTTTGATCCAGACATGATGGAGAAGTTCTTCTCCTTCATGTCCTTCTACGAACAGCACCAGCAAGGGGCACCTGCACAGTCAAACAACAGCAACAACAACGCAACACCGATGAGCCTCGACGGTTCATCCTACGCACGTGGAAACCAACAGCAGCGGCCTACCTTTGCCCCGTATGAGCCCCAGCGTGGCTCCGTCAGCTTTATGCCACACCCGCAGCCTGCATCCGGACAAGAAAAGACACTGGACGCACTTCAAGTGCAGTCGCAGTTCGCGCACGTCTTAAAACTGCAGACGACAAGGCCTTTCGACGGAAAGGATTTCTTTACCTGGTCATTCGAGTTCGAGTTAATGATGGAAGGCGCGCAGATTCTTGGCTTCTTCGATGGGTCCCTGCCATATCCAACACACGGCACACAGTACGACAAGCAGCAATACACGTATCAGTCAATGATGGCGTACACAATCCTGCTGAGAAATATCACTCCAAGTCAGCAGCAGAACATACGGTCTTACCGGGGTTACGGCAACTCTGCAGAGCTCGCGTACAACCACTTGAAGAACATGTATCAAGCAACAGACAGCGTAAATCAAAGTCGGCTAATGGCGCAACTGACAACAGCCGAGATGAAACCAGGCGAAAAGGGGATGGCGTATATCAGCCGTTGTCGCGAATTGCGCGACAAACTCCTTCGATGCGGAGGGTCGATTTCAGAAGACGCCTTCGTCACAGTCATAATCGGCGGCCTTGGTCCTCAGTGGCGCTCCACCCGCGCCATACTTCGAGCACATGGAAAGATATCAGAAGCAGCACTCTGCGCCGAAATCCATGCTGAGCAGCAAGACATGGACCTGCAAGAGGAACGACACAGGAAGAAGGCATCAGTGCCCGAGTTTGCATTCCACACTCAACGACGCTACAACAACAACAATCGGCATCAACCGAAATCAGTACCTCCGTTCTGTCACCTTTGCAAGATGTCAGGGCATCCTCGCTCACACTGCCCTAACCGACAACAATCAGCACCGACGCAGCGGCAGCTTCGGCCTTCAAGCAGTCAAGTTACCTCAACGCAAGCAAGCTCGATCTCAACGACATCGACGGGACAACCTGCGCAAGAAACAAGAAACATTGTCAGTTGCATGACACGACTGACCGATTCCTGCATCACCGAGTCTCCACCACATTACTCACCGGAAGAACAACTCGACAACAGCACACCTCGTCGCGAGTCACTTCAACCAAACCCAACGTACGCAGCCATCGCTCAAAGCGAGCCATCCGGGAAGGATACGTGGTTCTTGGACAGTTGCTGTGGACAGCACATGTGCTCCTCAGGACGATTTGTTCAACGTGAACACCAACTTCAACGAGAAGTCATACCACGGCAAGGGTGGTCTCTACATCGGAAAAGCAGTCTTGAAAAACAATGTCTTCGTCCTCGACTTCGTCCCAGATCTCGGCACCGCCGACAGCGACGGGATCGTCACCTTCACCTCTTGGACACATCCACCGGATCTTGACCCCGACTTCAGTCCAGAAGGCTTCTGGTATTCGCACACCATCCCTGAAGCAAAACGAACACGAGCATTAGCGACAATTCAACACTCGGCAGCAGCAGAAACAACATCGGCAGCAGCAGAAACAACATCGGCAGCAGCAGAACCATCGGCAATTCCAACAACACTTACAACACCAGTCGCAAGTTCTTCAACATCGCCACACATCGACAATACTTCACCAACTCCTGCGCAGCAGCTAACTCCCACTCCTCGCGAAGTTCACAGAAGCGCCAACTTCACCGCCGCCTTTTACTCCAACTCCGACCTGTATCGTCGTTCACCCGGACATCGCGCCAGCGAAGACATCTGGCACGCACGAATGGGACACCCAAGCAACTGTCAGAATATTATGTTTCTCTAGTCTGCAGTGGGGTACTCTATAGTGAGTACAACCCTTTTAGGGTTTGCTATATGTATCCCAATGTTTGCTAGTGAATAACGCTCCTTCTTCTCATTTCTCTCGTCAATCTTCTCACATGGTATAGAGCTACCTCGATCCTCCCTCGGGCCCACCAACTTCGCTAAAAAAAAATTTTCCTGCCCTGCTGCCCGAAGCGCCCTTAGCGGCCCCTTCGCGGCCCCTTAACGGCCCCTTCGTGGCCCCTTCTTGGCCCCTTCGTGGCCCCTTCGCGACCCCGTCGCGGTCCTTCGCCAGGCCCCTTCGCGACCCCGTCGCGGCCCTGTCGCGGCCCCGTCACGGCCTCGCCCCGGCCCTGCCCCGTCGCCCGACCCTGCCCCGTCGCCCTGTCGCGGCCCCCCGTCGCGGCCCCCCGTCGCGGCCCCCGTCGCGGCACCTGCCCCGTCGCCCACGTCGCGGCCCCCCATCGCGGCCACACGTCGCAGCCCCCCGTCGCGGCCCTCCGTCGCGGCCCCCCGTCGCGGCCCCACGTCGCGGCCCCCCGTCGCGGCCCCTCGTCGCGGCCCCCCGTCGCGGCCCCCCGTCGCGGCCCCCCGTCGCGGCCTCCCGTCGCGGCCCCCCTCGCGGCCCCTGCCCCTGCCTCGTCGCGGCCCCCGTCGCCCGACCCTGCCCCGGCCTTGCCCCGGCCCTGCCCCGGTCCTGCCCCTGCCTCGTCGCGGCCCCCGTCGCGGCCCCTGCCCCAGCCCTGCCCCTGCCCTGCCGCGGCCCTGCACGGACCCTGCCCCGGCCTTGCCCCGGCCCTGCCCCGGTCCTGCCCCTGCCCTGCCCCAGCCCTGCCCCGACCCTGCCCCGGCCCTCCCCCGGCCATGCCATGCCCCCTGTCGCGGCGCACCCGGGGCCCGCGCCCCGCCCCCCCCGCCCCTCTTTTCCCGTCGCCCGTCGCGGCGCCCTGGGGGGCCGCGAGGGGCGATCTGGGGGGGGGGGCCGGGCGTCGCCCCTTCTGCCGCCTGTGTTGGCGCCCTGGGAGGCCCCGCGTCGGCCCTCCCCCCCCCCCCCCCCCGTACCCTCCCTACCCGCCATCCCGCCCTGCCCTGTGTTCGGGTTTGGGGGTGGCGAGTAGGGGGTGGCGGGTGTGTGGCATCCCCTGCTCCTCCTCCTACTCCGTCTCCCACTGCTGCAGCTGCCGCTGAGGGGGGTGGGTGTGTGGGAGCCGATGGAGTGGTGCTAGGGGGTGGGTGTGTGGGAGCGGACGGAGTGGTGCTAGGGGGTGGCGTGTGAGCAGAGTTAGAGGTGCAGCAGGGGGTGTGTGAAAGGGGGGTGGGACAGTTGGGGGAGGTTGAACGGAGGCGGTCGTCGTGTTGTCAGCAGCACCAGTAGTCCGGGGCGCTGCTCTGGTAGCCCAGTCGTAGCCAGCTGCGCCAGTCGCCCGTGGGTCCGTTGCTCCTGCCGCTAGTCTTAGCCGCAGAGCCAGTTACTCCAGTAGTCCGGGGCGCTGTTCCGGTAGCCACTGTGCCAGTGTGACTCCTGTTGCCTGTGTGTCTGCAGCTTCAGCCGTCGCCTCCTATCTCCTCTCCTCTTACATTCCCGCCTCCTCCTCACTTGCCCTCTGTGATAGCCTCTAGCTTTGCTTACATTTGTGAACTTTAAACTGTTGCCTGTGCTCAGAATGTGTGGTGACATTGTGATCCACCCTGAGCTTGTTTTGTTTTTTCTTCTTGTGCTGATTACACCCCACTTTGACTATGGGGGTGTGTCAGAATATTATGTTTCTCTAGTCTGCAGTGGGGTACTCTATAGTGAGTACAACCCTTTTAGGGTTTGCTATATGTATCCCAATGTTTGCTAGTGAATAACGCTCCTTCTTCTCATTTCTCTCGTCAATCTTCTCACAGCAACACGGTGTTAAACAATACAATCCAAGCAGGCGTACTCGACAAGGATTCACTACTCCTAACGGACGGAAGTGAACTTCGACGAGCACGAGGAACATGCTTTACCTGCCCCGAAGCAGACTTACCACATCGGCCATTTACTTCGCACCACAACCCCAGCGCACCAGCTTATGCACCACTTGAGAAAGTTTACAGCGACATCTTGTACAACCGCGAACCTGGACAAGGAGCATACAGCTACACCATCACCTTCATCGATGCCGCTACACGTTACGTTTGGCACCTTAATCTCCCGAGCAAGGACATGGCCTTCGAAGCCTTCATCGCTTGGCTCCCAGTAGCAGAACGAGAATCAGGCGAGAAACTGAAAAGCTTTCAGTCAGACGGAGGAGGAGAATACACCTCACAGCGGTTCAAGCATTTCTTGGCAGAAAAGGGAATCAAAAGGCTCATCTCGCTTCCTTACGCCCATCAACAGCAAGGCGTGGCGGAACGGATGAACCGAACCCTCCAGAACACCATGCGCAAACTACTGCGTGGCATGCGACTGCCCAATCACCAGTGGCCTGAAGCGATGGACCACGCTGTCATGCTGCACAACTTGCTTTCTTCGTCGTCATTACCGAACAACGCATCACCGCACCAGCTGTGGACAGGAAAACAGGGCAGCACAAAAATGTTAAGAGTTTTCGGCTGCATGGTACAGTACCGACCCCCATCTGCACGAGCCGGTCGATTTTCCCAACGAGCACAGTGGGGACTACACCTGGGCATCGAAAGAAATTACAACGCGTGGAAGAATTTCGACGTCCACTCCAAAGAAACAGTAGCAGCACGTGACGTCATTTTCTACGAACGACTCACCCTTCCGACATACCTTGCCAACCTGGAAGAAAATCGGGATCCCACAGGTGGCTTCCGTGGTGACCAACACTTCACCTCGGCAGCAGACGAAGCTGACTGGGACGAGCAGAACGTGGATAATGCCTCGGAAGAAGCAGGACCACTCCCTTACTGTTCTGTGCCCATCCCAATGGATGACGAAAATCCTCGCGAAAGTGTCAACGCCGAAACTTATTTCGACCTCGCCGACACTGGTTACGTTACACCTGCAGAAGTCAACACCAACGAAGCCGAACGCATAGGGCCCAACTTCATACCTGACCCAGAAACAGGAGACGAAGCAGCTTATCCCGCGGACACAACACTCCCCCGCTACACACAGAGTGGCCTTCAGATACTTGGTCTCGTCACCGCGGTCCACGGCACGGATACACCTAAGGAGCCTGCCACAGTTCAGCAGGCTCTGGGGGGGGAACATAAGGAAAAATGGCGTGAAGCCATGGACAAGGAACTGAAAGCACTACAGGAGCGCAACACCTGGAAAGTGGTTCCTATCGGCGTGGCACGAAACAAGACAATACTCACCGGGAAGTGGGTCTTCCGTGTGAAGACAAAAGCAGATGGCACCATCGACAAGTTCAAGGCACGCTGGGTCGTACGCGGCTTCGACCAAGAGCACGGACGCGATTTCACTGAGACATTCGCACCGGTTAGTCGACATACTTCACTGCGGATTCTTCTCGCGGTCGCCGCTATGAAAAAGAAGAAACTGCGACAAATTGACGTCGCCAATGCTTTTCTCTACGCACCCGTCGACGCAGAGATCTACGTCGAACTCCCACATGGTTCTCACGAAGAGCCCAATCAAGTCTGTCAACTGCAAAAATCTCTGTACGGGATTAAACAGGCCCCGAGACTGTGGCAGCAGTACTTACACGCCCGACTCACTCGCATCGGATTCAAGCAGCTGCCGCACGACCAAGGCATGTATCGATTTACAAAAGACGACGACTACATTCTACTGATCGTCTACGTAGACGACCTACTCTACATCGGATCGACCGACAACGTTACTACCTGGTTCGAAGGGGAGCTACAAAAGGATCTCACCCTCACGGTTTCATCTACCGTCACGCAATACCTCGGCCTCAACATCCAAGAAGGAGAAGACGCGATCTATCTCAACACCGCAAATTATGCCGACACCATCGCCAAACGGTTCGCACTCACGCCAACTACCATCTCTACACCATACCGCTACACGGCAGGAAATGACAAGGCAGAATCCGCTCTACTGAAACCCGCCGGCATACGCAACTACCAGAGAAAACTAGGATGCCTTCTCTTCGCGGCCGTCACCTGTCGTCCAGACCTATCATACTCAGCAAGTCAACTCGCCACCTACCTTAAAAGACCTGAAGACGAACACATGAAGGAGCTCGATCGCGCCTTACATTACCTCGTAAGCACCCCGACGATCGGCCTAATCTACTACAAGAATATAACTACAACGCCCAAGCTAATCGGCTACGTCGACGCCGATCACGCCGGAGATTCTGACAACAGGCGCTCGCGCACAGGCTACATCTACCGTCTCGAGCCTATCGGACCTATTTCGTGGCAGTCGAGCAAACAGGAATTAATCGCCCTTTCCTCAGCTGAAGCTGAATATATCGCACTTTGATCAGCCACCAAGGATGGACTCTACCTTCGCGAACTTCTGGAGGAAGCAAAGCTGGCCCAGTTACCCAGCTTCTCTCTATTTTGCGACAACCAGTCGGCAATTCGCATCGCCAACAAAAATGGATTCGCGAACAGGACGAAACATATCGCCCTGCGATATTTCTTCGTAAAAGACGAGATCGAGAAGGGGAGACTTGAGCTGTCTTACTGCCCCACATCCGAGATGGCAGCTGATTACTTGACCAAGAAGCTCGGAAAGTCGAAGTTCGAATATTACATGCTGCTGACTGGACAGAGCCACGTCACCTGCAGCGACACTCCAGAAGCGAAGGGGAGTGTTGGAAACAACTGATTTAGGCGCCTCTGTCGTGTCGAAACACCAAGACAGAAGCGAAGCAGCTCGTATCGAAATATCGGTGAGTCAACCCTCGGAGGTTGAATAACTGTTGGAGGTTACGCGAAAGTCAAAGGTCAGCGACCTTTGACCTGACAAATGCAGCGCGACAGCAAGGACAAACAACTGTCTCGATACTGAGCAGTTGCCCAAGTCGACACTGTATCGAACCGCAACAGCAACAGTAAAACAGTTATCAACTGTATCTCTTCATATTCCTTTGTATTCCTATAAAAGCTTGTATCTCTTTTGTTTAATCAACTTACTTTGCCCTCACATACAAGCGCAAGGTGGTTCACAATCATTTATTAAACGCTTCCGCTATTACATCATCCTACCCTTGAGTTCTGCCCTGCAAAGATCCTAAGGGCTTTCTCAGCCCAACACCTACAAGGGTTCGCACCCCCGAAATTCCTCGTTCGCACAATAGTAGATGCGCGGTCATTTTCGGCCCAATGCGCGACCAATGAGCGCGTGGGCAATTACATCAGCGATCATAAACTGCAACGCCAGAGCATAAATGCACGAACATATTATTGACCGCACACGATTGGTCGATAATATGCTTCTTGCCCTTTTTGGCAATGCGCGTCCAATCACGCACGGTCATATAATTCACGAACATATATTTAGGCAATAAAGGGTCGCCCAAAAAACAATATGAGCGCGCATATACTACCATAAGTTCTATCATATGTCAGGTCCATATGAAACTATGTATATCAAATGCCATAAATACATTATCTGCTATTAATGTAATCCCATCACAACAGAATTGGACACATTTGCTACTTTCTCAGTTTCAAATTGGACGCACAAAGGAACTTGAATTACGAACACGCCCAGCCAACTGAACGCAGCCCCTAATCCTACATCCGAAACCCATGTGGCCATGGAGCACTCACCATTGCCCGCAAATCCGCGTCGCGCAAGTCACACCACGCTCTAAACATCGTCCTTGGTTTCACCCTCGTCGTCGCCCTTGTTGGCGAGAGGCATCAAGTAAATAGCCGTGTACGGAATTGCCACAAGGAGCGCACCGATTATCGGGCCGAACCAATAAATCCACTGGTCCGCCCAGTCGCCCGTCCACACGGATGGGCCAAACGAACGCGCAGGGTTCATCGACGCCCCCGTCAGAGGCACACCCACGACGTTGTCGATAAGAACGGAAATGCCAATCATAAGGGGTGCGAGCGCAGCGGGCCCCCTGGGATCGACGGCGCAGGCGAAAATGGTGTAGACGAGAATCGCGGTGAGGAGCAGCTCCGTGAGAAAACCCATGCCGACTGTAACTCCCGGACCCAGCGACGTTTGTCCGAGAATTCCCTGTGGGAAATTAGGAGGGGGAGAAGGGGGACCGGAGTGTGAAATGCCACGATTTCGCAAAAATCAGGGAATGGTTCGGGGAAGTTTCTAGGAAGTCCCACGATTTCACAACAAAACTGTAATGCAATGCACGCCATTGCGAAGAAAGAAATAAAGAAATCATGTCACAGTGCTGGAGTGCGAAGAACGTACTTTGATTTCAGAAGGCACGATGGCCTTGGCAAGTCCCGCACCGAAAATGGCTCCGAGAATCTGCGCAACGATGTAAACGGCGGCGGACAACACGTCGGTGAGACCGACGGCTAGCAGGGAGAGTGTGACGGCCGGGTTGATGTGGCCGCCGGAAACGCCGGCGGTTGCACAGACAGCGAGAGCCAAGCCAATGCCATAACCCAAAGCGATGACGATAACGCGAGTCAAAGGCTCAGTCTTGCCAAACGGACCTGCAGAATGAATAAAGAACAGGAAGTATAAATAAAATAATGTTAAAAACAAAAAAGGAGATTCGAAATGTACGCGTTTATAGGGAAGACCGAAGACCGCGACTTTGGACGATGATACGTATGTTTGTAGTGCGCTTGGTTTACCCACAGCAATTCCAATTCAGTATCGAATGTGTACACGACGAACGAACGCGAGCGACAAATGTGGATAAGAGAAAGACTCCAAGAAGCGGCTTACTGGAAACGGAGACCGAGAGGGCGCCGAGGAATACGAAGAACATAGTCCCGACGAGCTCCGCGACAGCACAACCCGCCAGAGCCATAGGCGGCTTGAACTTCATCCATTGCTTCAACTGGATCGCCATGATAGCACTTGGTCGCTTGCTTAGCGCACAAGGTGCAGAGCAGCAGGCGGTATGCCGAGATAGTGTGAATGCGAGGTAAGGAAAGCTTCACAGCGGCGCGGACCGAGTGCTGGCTAGATGTATAGCACTACTGAAGTTCGTGCAAGAAAATGGAGTGGCTGCTTGCTTTGTGTTGAATTTGCCCGAAGATATATGATGGCATACATTCCTTCAAAGAATGCATGCCATGGCGGCTGTGTAATGCTCATGACAAGTGATCGGACAAGGCAGGATGAGGGCACGAGCCTTGTCATCCGCCACGTAGATTTCCCGCCAGATAAGTCTACTGCCCTGCGATGCTCTTCTCCCCTGCGATTCCAGCTTCCAATCACAAGTGATTCTCGTTATTGGGACCAAAGCACCCACCAGGAGCCTTGCCGGCGCCGCCCGCCGCCATATTCGTCCTTCGTCTCGATGCTACACGGGCGCTCTGCCTGTAGTGAAATGTTGCTGCGTGATTCGGGGAGCTTTGATTGATGTGGGATTTCGTTGGCCGACATTCTGCGGACCCCAAACGGACAATTCTTGGCTCCATGTCAAATCTCGACTCGACTCGACTCAAGCTTGTCGTCGCAGCGTCACTCACACTGTGCACACACGGTGAAACTGAAGGTCGTGCCAGAATTCCACTTCGATGCGGTGGGGTGAGATATTTTGCGTGTCAGAGCGGCTCAAGATCTTTGAGAACGATTGGGTAGGGTTAGAACAGAAAAGTGTTCACTATTGATGTGCTCTACGAACTGTACAGATTTAGCGTGTGGCTTGGATCAGTTACATATGTCAGCTGGGCATGGGCATTATTTGTGGCACGAGTAATGACGCACGATTTTGTAAGTGTGAGTCATGTCGCTGAAGTCGCGCTCAAATCACGCTCGTGCCTAAGCATTCGTGTCGCCGTTGTTGGGATGACGAGCCAGTCATATGGTGAGCAAGGACCACCGTCCATGCAGACTCACTGTAGCGTGGGAGTTGTGTGGAAGTGTGGGCCTGCGGAATCCGTCTGTGCTCTGGGGGGAAATGAAGGGAGCGGAGGGGAGAGGGGACTGTGTTGTCCAATGTGCTCGTTACAGTTGGTTACTACAGTAATACAGGACCTGACATGGCGAGTGGAGGGGGAGAAGGATGATGCGGTGTAGTGGCTGCTAGAAGCACCAGGTCGAAGGAAGGAGGGGAAAGAAGAACGAAGCGGGCAGAATGGAGAGAGTCGATAATTATCAATTCCTGGTTCTGGGGAGGGGAGGAAGAAGGCGAATCTGGAATCTCTGTAAGGAGATCAATGAAGTAATGACATAACCGGGCAGGTGATAAGAAGGGGAACCGAACCTGGATCATCGGATGTTCGCAGGCCTCGCTCCGGCAATGAAATGTGTACATTTCATTGTCGTAACCATCCCCCCCCCCCCCCAAATCTCCTCCCCCTCCATCTCCCCCTCCCCTTCCTAACCGACCTTCTATCCCTTCGTCCCTCCCATCCTTGCTGCAATTTCACATCCAACACCATCCTGCAGATGGTTGTTGGTTTGGATTGGATGTCGGCGTGGGGGTTCAGTATTCGCCAAACCATCTGACCTTCAGTATTCTCCAGGCAGGTGGCATCAGCATGGCAGCGGAAACAGCGGAAACAGAAACTTCCACTGGCGCCCAGACCACCCTACCGAAATGAGCATTTTGTCAACTCGGCTTAGGAAAGCGGGGGCACGAGGCTCGCTGAATGCCAAGAATAACATGCTTATTTTTGGTTTGGGCGATTTTAAACGGGATAACATGCGTATGAATAACATACGAACACACAACTGCGGCGAACTACGCTTACAACAGACGGGAATGCAGGTGACCCTATGTGGATGGGTACTAGTTTCGTCCAGTGCAGGGAACAAATTTCTGAAGCCAGCTGGGCTACACCAGGGTAAAAATCGTTCAGAAAACTAAATTTAGCTCAAAAGGCGTTTAGGGATTCAAGTTGGCAATTGGTTACTACAAGGGCGCCTGTAGTTTTATTATTTCCAGCGCGGTTTGTTTCTGGTTTTCCCGGATGGCCGATCGCGCTGCCATCTCATGGCAATTCAGCTGTCTTGGGTGACATGCATCACAATTTTCCATAGCATGAACTGTGCGGCAACTTCATTTCCGATACATCTCACTCAGTAGCGTCGGTAGCGCTCAGTAGCGCTCGGTAGCGCTCAGTAGCGCTCGGTAGCGCTCGGTAGCGCTACCATTTCGCTATACGACGCTACCGAGTGAGTCAGCATGCTGACCGCGGGCAAAAAACATAAAACCCAATCGGACTGCATGCCATTCGGGAGGCATCAACCCTAAGATTTTAGTGTTGATGCCTCCCGAGATAGCATGCATTTTGACTGGGGTTTTTTTTTGTTTTTTATTGCCCGTTGACTCATTGCACTGCCTGCTGTTGACGAGCTGTTCAGCACGTCGTTGAGCGTGGTGTGTATGTCGCTGTCATGTGCTTTGAGAACGACGATGCCGCATACGCGTGCGGCAAGCTGCTGGTTGTTTGCGACAGTGACGATGGTATGTTCCGGAATGGTTCGAGAGTTGGAAATGAAGCGCTTAGAGCCCACCATGTGCTGCCCGCAGCAGCTGGGCTACACCGGGGTAAAACTCGTTCAGAAAACTAAATTTAGCTCAAAAGGCGTTTAGTATTCAGGTTGGCAATCAGTTACTACAAGGGCGCCTGTGGTTGTTTTATTATTTCCAGCGCGGTTTGTTTCTAGTTTTCCCGGATCACCGATCGCGGAGGAAATGACGAAACGCCGTGCTTTCTTGTCTCCAATTTCAACGGGCAGTGGTTTTTACAGGCCTCCTGCCGCGCGATCGCGCCCGATTCCCGTGGTCAGTTTTTGTCAGAAAAATGAACGAGAATGAATAAACTATGAAAGAGTTGGGTATAAGTACTAACCCTATTTGGGTTGTACCCCTTATGGGCTACCACACTATAGCCTACACAAATGTAAGCATTATAACATTTTGACACACCTCCGCAGGCAAAATAGGGGAGAACAAGTGGTCACAAGACCAGTCAAGAAAAGCAAAGCAAGCTCAGGGTGGATCACAAAGTCACCACACAGTCCGAGCACAAGCAAAGGGCCACAAGGCCAGTTCACATGCAGGGTTATATAAAAGAGAACAAACAATACAGTGATAATACCCTAACAAGTGTAAGCATGGAGGTATATATGTATAGATCAGAGTACAAGCAAAGTCACGCAGTGAGCAAGTGAGGCAAAGTAGGCACAAGGCCTAACACAGTAGATAAGCGCTGATGATCACCAGGCGGAAGTGCCTTGGTTAATATATCAGCAGTGTTGGCCTTAGTGGCCACGTACGGAAGACGAAACTGCCACGCTGCTGCAACTCTCGAGCAAGGAAGTATTGCATAGCGATGTGCTTCGTTCTGTGCTCCCGTCTGTGCTCCTAACACAAGGCCACCATGGCCTTGTTGTCTACGTACAGAACTGGAGGCAAACGGGGCTGCTCTACCAAGTCAGTCAGCAGGTCGGTGAGCCAGCGTAGCTCCTGTGCAGCCATGGCCCCTGCGTAGATCTCATCCTCACAACTGGAGCTGAGAACCGAAGACGAGCGGGTAGACCGCCAGGAAACAGAGCCGGAACCGAGGCCGAAGGTGTAACCCTGTGACGACCGCTGCGTAGCTGAGTCGTCAACCAAAGAAGCGTCTGCGTGTCCAGTGAGGACAAGTGGACCCCGTCCTCCAAGCACGAGCCCCATGCCTGATGTACTGCACAAGTAACGCAGTACCCTCTTCGCAGCATCCCAGTGCACCTTTCGGTGCCTACCGGGAGCCACGTAGCGAGCCAGGAGGCTGAGAGGGTACGCGAGCTCAGGTCGTGTGCACGTCATCAGGTACATGAGGCAACCCACAAGCTCTGGGTACGGACCACTCGGCTCTACGGACTCGTCCGAAGGTGGAGCTGAGAGCGAGTGGCTGGTAGACAGAGGAGTGGGCTGTGGCGAGGAGAACTGGAAGCCGAAGCGCTGAAGGACCTGGTGCACCATGTATGACTGAGTCAGTGTGATGGTGCGCCGTGCTCTGTCCCGGGTGATATGCAAGCCAAGATAGCGGCGCAGTTCACCCAGGTCAGTGCAGGTGTGTCTCTTCTGCAGCTCCGACTTCACAAGGGTCAGTGCCTCAGTGTCAGCAGTGGCAAAGACAAGGTCGTCGACGTAGACCAGGACGTAGAACGGCGGCAACGACGTGTCGGTGCGTAGAAACAGCGACGGGTCAGCAGTAGAAGGAGAAAACCCCAGAGCCGCAAGCGTAGTCCTCAGTATGTCGTGCCACTCGCGAGGCGCCTGGCAGAGACCGTAGACTGGCCGTCGAAGGCTCCACTGGGTACCTGCAGGAAACGACCCAGTGAAGCCAGGTGGGCGGCGCAGCCAGATCTCCTCGTGCAGGCTGCCCTGCAAGAAAGCTGTACTGAAGTCCAGAGAGTGCAACTCGTAGTCACGCTGAGGAGCGACGTGCAGCAACACACGAAGAGTAGTCATCTTCGGGGTGGGGGAGAAGGTCTGGAAGTAGTCACCCCCCTGTCGCTGACTGAAGCCTCTAGCAACGTAACGCGCCTTGAAGGCAGGCGGAGAACCCGGCGGCCGCTTCACCCTGAAAATCCACATGCCATCGACTATGTTCGCCCCAGGTGGGGGAACCTCGTCGACGTAGGTGCCTGTGGACTTCCAGGATGCCATCTCAGCATCCATGGCTGCGTGCCACTAAGAGGAGTAAGGACCCGTAATCGCCTCTGCGTAAGAGCGCGGGGTCGGGATGTCTGGTGCATCCGGGTCTCCCTCAGGGGCAAGCAGCATGGAAGCGAAACGAGGTACAGCAGCTGCAAGATACTCAAATTCCTCCTGCCTGTCCTCAAGGACGTCCGTGCAAAGAGCACACTCACCCTCGACGGACGGAGGACTGACAGACTCAGACTCAGCAACAAGAGCAGTGGCATAGTCTAGACGACAAGTAGCAGCAAAGTCAAGCAGCTCAGCATCGAGGGCAGACGCAGCAGTGGACTCAAAAGCAGGGTCAGTGACAACAGTGGCGAGGAGACGAGAGACAGTGGGACTGGCAGCATCAGCGCGGTTAGACTCAGGGTCAGGGATGGCATGAAGAGAGGACTCAGGAGGAGCAGGAAGAGGAATACGCAGTGGAACAGAGGAAGGACGAAGTGCCATAGCGTGTGTACCGGGGAACAGGAGGAGGACGCTGACGAGGAACGCGACGACCGGCGCGAACAGGGGAGGCAGGACGAGACGCAGGCTCACGACGCTCGGTAAGGCCACTGGTCTGCTAAGAGTGAGGAGAAGGAGCAGGCAGTGGGGAGGCTGGCTGTAACGGCGGCTGCGACTAGTCAGGGGGTGGACACAGTAGGGGAGGAGTAAGGGCAGTAGAAGAGGGGACACCAAGAACCTGCTGATGCAGGGGAACGAAGTACGGTCGCGGCCGCACAGTTCCTCCAGCACCAGTACCACCAGCACCCCCAGCTCCAGCACCTCCAGCTCCAGGGTCAACAGCTCCAGCTCCTCCAGCTCTAGCGCCTCCCGCGCCATTGCCTCCAGCTCCAGCTCCTCCAGCTCCAGCGCCACCATCGCCAGGGCCTCCAGCTCCAGCACCTCCAAACTCAGCAGCTCCAGGCTCCGTAGGGTCTCCAGCTCCAGCGCCCCAAACACCAACTGTCCCGGCAGCTCCAGTAGCCCTGGTACGAGCACCTCCAGAACTAGCAGCCGCAGCACCTCCAGTACCACCAGCTCTAGCAGTAACTCTAGCACCTCCAGCTCCAGTGTCTCTAGCGGCAGGGTCTCCAGCTCCGACAGCTCCACTCCGAAGGCGGGTGCGCTGAGCAAACCACTTGCGCAGCTGCTGCGAGGAGAGAGGCTCTGGCCGGGGAGACAGTCGTGGCGAAGCACCCGCAGGACCTCCAGCAGAAGCAGTACCTCGAGGCCTAGCACCACCAGACTCCGCACCCTCAGACTCAGCACCCCCAGGCTCAACACCCTCAGGCTCAGCATCCCCAGGCTCCACACCCGCAGTCTCAACACCCCCAGGCTCCGCACCCCCAGGCTCGGCACCCCCAGGCTCAGCATCCCCAGACCCGGCACCCTCATACTCAGCGCCCCCAGGCTCCGCACCCCCAGACGCAACACCCCCAGACGTAGCACCTCGAGCAGCACTTGAGTTGCCAGCTACCTCAACAGGCACAGTACCAGGGAGAGGGTCTACCTGAGACACACCTGAGGGAGCAGGACCCTGGGGCGGGAGGGGGTCTACCGGAGGGGGACCGGGAGCAAGGATGAGCATCGGGGGTGGGGGAGCGGGAGAGCGATAGGGGAAGAGACGGTAAAAGGGAACCAACTCGTCAAACCTGACGTCCTGAGAGGGGAAGACACGGCGCGAGGTGGGGTGGTAAAACTGCCAGCCAGGCGCGTCAAGGGGAAAGCCAAGGAAGACGCAGGGGATAGCACGGGCGGAGAGCTTGTCCGCGGACGTATCGCGAACAAAGGCACAAGAGCCCCAGACCCGGAACACCGACGCATCGCCAACCTTCCCCGTCCAACGCAGTGTGGGCGAGGTCTCCGGCAAGGAGACACGGGGCCAGAGGTTGAGCTGATGCGCAGCGTACCGGACCGCAAATGGCCACAAAAAATGGGGGGCAGCCGCATGGATCATGGAGGTACGAGCGACCTCCATGATTAAGCCAATGCGACGCTCAGCAATCCCATTATGCTGCGGAGAGGCCAGAAGCGTGAACGACTGGAGAATGCCCTCCCCACGACAAAAGTCCCGCAAGAGGTCGGAGGAGAACTCACTACCTCTGTTAGAGTGTAGACGCAGGACAGGAAGGTCCTGGCCAAACCGCTCGCCTAGCTGGAGACGGACCACGCGGATCCAAGGGATCAAAACATCAGGGACCTCACCCTTGCTGCGCAAGGGGAAGACCGTGGTGTAACAAGTGTAATCGTCAATAACCAGCAGAAAGTAGCGCTCGCGGCCCTGTCCAGTGACGCGGGCGGGGCCCCACACGTCCATGTGGAGAGTCTGCAGGGGAGCAGTCTTCGGGGGAAACGAGGAGGAGTGAGGAGCGGCGCGCTGTCGCCCCTCGACGCAAGGAAGGCAGGGCGGGGCAGGCGAGGGCGGGAGGGGAGGCAGAGACCTGGGAAGACCACAGACAAGGAGGCGGGAGTGCATGCCACGCAGGCATGGCAGGCAGGGGTGACCAAGGCGGTGGTGCCAGAGGAGAGTCTGGTGCGACAGGAGGCGACACGAGCAAGAGGGTGCTACCTGACCTGACGTGGACACCTAGGCAGACGCAGCTACCTGAGGAGGCTCGTTAGCCAGTGTGTACAGACTCGACCCTGGCCGACGAGTGAACGTGGCCAGGTGACGGCCCGTCCGTGTACACGTGCAGATCGACACACGATGACCCCCAAGAGTGGTGGTAGTGACCATCGCATCCTGGAGGGCAGTTGTACTCACCAAGTTCGTAGAGAACGAGGGGAGGTGAAGACCTGACAGTGAGCCGGACGGAACCGCCAGACACGGGAGAACAGTGGAGGAACGGGCAACGACTGGGCCCCCAGAGGGGTCAGCCAGTTTGACCGGGACAGGTGCAGGGAGAGGAGTGAGGGTGGTGCTGTCACGAAAGAAACAGCGTGAGGCACCTCAGGCGCAGTACCAGGGAGAGAAGACTCACTAGCACCTAGAGCAGCAGCCTCTATACATGGGTCAGGCGGCACACACAGGTAACAGTCACCCTCAGCACTAACAGACAAAGCATACATAGCAGAAAGGATAGCATCATAGTCTACGTCAAAGATAGCAACTCCAGACCTAAGCAGCTCTGCCTAGCGGGGGCGCTCAACCTCGTCACCAAACTCAGCGCGCTAGGCGTCGTCGAGGCGGGAGAAGCACCGGTGCTGAGTGTGAGGCTTCCTGCATGTCTGACCAGCACGGTCACCCATGTGAATGACATACGGGCAGCTACCACTACCCCCAGACGCCCCACGCTGAGACAACCACTCACGAAGCTGCTGAGGCGACGGGGTCTCGCTTGGACGCTATTGCTGCTGCCTCTGGCCTCCTCCAGAACCTCCACGCTGAGCTCCAGTCCTACCGCCACCACTCCCACCACTGCCACGACCGCCACTCCCACCGCTGCCTCCACCGCCGCCACCAAAGCCCCCACTCCCGCCACCACTCCCACCGCTGCCACCACCTCCACTGCCTCCACCACCTCCACTGCTACCCCCACCACCACCCCCGCTGCCACCGCCACCACCCCTGCCACCCTTGCCCTTGCTGCTGCGGCGCCTCGCACTAGCAGAAGCAGCCCCGACGTCCTCAGCACCAGGGACGTCGACAGCAGCAGCAGAGGCATAGGAGGGGGCAAGGGGGGAGGGGGAGCACCCCTCAAAGAAGGGTGTGCGCGGAGTGCAACGAGCAGCACCTACAGCGACTACACTAGTCTCAGCTGCAAGGAGGTGCTGCTCGAGTAGGTCAATAGTGAGGACTGTGGGGTCGAGGGAGAGAAAGTGGTCCCTGACATAGCGAAGAGATTCAGGGAGGCGGGTGACTATAAAGTAGAGAGTGATGAACATCGGGGGCTGGTTTCTGGCAAGGAACTCAGCTGAGGCGGCAGCGCGGTAGCGAGCGTCGCTAGTGCGAAGGTGGGAAACCAGGTCCTCACTGTGGCAAAGGCGGACAGCTCGGGGAACAGGTAGGGCAGTAGAAGGCGGCCTAGAGAAGCAGTGGCTTGCGAGGAGTAGCGAGCGACGACAGCGTCGTACAGTGCCTATGCTGTCCGAAGTGAGCGCATTCGGCTAACGACAGGTGGTTGCGAATGGCTAAGCGGGCAGCTGCGTCGCGAGTAAGCCACTGTGAGCGAGTCGCACTGTCAGCTGTGGCGGGAGGGGCGGGAGCGGCGCCAGACGTGTGGTCAAACAACGAAACACTGTCCCTAGAGTCGCTCAGTAGGTACAGCTGCAGGTCGTCGGGCCACGTGTCAAACTGGATAGGGCAGCCCTCATGATCGAAAGCGAGAACACGAAGAGAAGCCATAGCAGTAGAGGAGAGGGGCAGCTAGCGGGTTGCGAGAGAGCAGTGCGCAAGCTGCAAGGGGCGGCGAGCAGGTCGCAAGGGGCGGCTAGCAGGCTGCAAGAGGCGGCACGGGGGCTGCAAGGGGCGGCGCACGGGCGGCAAGAGGCGGAGCACGAGCTGCAAGAGGGGCAGTGCGCGGGCTGCAAGAGTTGTTGTGTCAAAATGTTATATAGCTTATATTGTGTAGGCTATAGTGGGGTAGCCCATAAGGGGTACAACCCAGTTAGGGTTAGTACTTGTACCCAACTCTTTGCTAATTCATTCATTCTCGTTCATTCTCTTGACATGGTTTCAGAGCAGGTCCTCCGCTAGGACCGTTTATTTTTCCTTGGGCCCACCACTGCACTGCTCCTAGCGACCCTCGTGTCGCCCCTTGGCCCGTCGCCCCTAGGCCCGTCGCTCCTAGCCCGGCCCGTAGGCCCTAGCCAGAGCGCCCCTAGGCCCGTCGTCCCGGCCCTTTGCCCCTAGCCCGCGCGCCCCGGCCCATCGACCCCTAACTCGAGCGCCCGGCCCGTCGACCCCTAGCCCGCGCGCCCCGGCCTGTCGACCCCTAGCCCTCGCGCCCGGCCCCGTCGACCTCTAGCCCCCGCGCCCGGCCCCGTCGACCCCTAGCTCTCGCGCCCGGCCCCGTCGATACCTAGCCCGCGCGCCCGGCCCCGTCGATCTCTAGCCCGCGCGCCCGGCCCCGTCGACTCCTAGCCCGCGCGCCCCGGCCCCGTCGACCCTAGCCCCCGCGCCCTGGCCCCGTCGACCCTAGCCCGCGCGCCCGGCCTCGTCGCCCCTAGCCCTCGCGCCTGGCCCCGACGACCCTAGCCCGAGCGCCCCGGCCCCGTCGACCCTAGCCCGAGCGCCTCGGCCCCGACGCCCCTAGCCCTAGCGCCCCGGCCCCGTCGGCCCCTAGCCCGCGCGCCCCAGCCCAGTCGACCCTAGCCAACGCGCCCGGCCCCGTCGCCCCTAGCCCTCGCGCCTGGCCCCGTTGACTCCAGCCCGCGCGCCCCGGCCTAGTTGCCCTTAGGCCCCTGGGCTCGTTGCCCCTCGGCCCCTCCGGCCCGTTGCCCCTTGGCCCTGCGGCCCATTGCCCCTGCCCCCCCGGCCCCTCGGCCCCTCTGCTGCTGCTGCTGCTATTGCTGCTGCTGCTACTGCTACTACTGCTGCTACTGCTGCTACTGCTGCTACTGCTACTGTTGCTACTGCTACTGCTGCAACTGCTGCTGCTGCTGCTATTGCTGCTCCTGCGTGCTGCGCCACTATGGCTTCGCTTCGAGTTCTCGCGTTCGATCATGAGGGCAGACCGATTCAGTTTGACACGTGGCTCGACGACCTGCAGCTGTACCTACTGAGCGATTCTAAGGACAGTGTTTCGCTGTTTGACCTCGCGTCAGGCGCCGCTCCTGCCCCTCCCGCCACAGCTGACAATGCGACTCTCTCACAGTGGCTTACTCGCGACGCTGCTGCCCGCTTAGCCATTCGCAACCACCTGCCGTTAGCCGAATGCGCTCACTTCGAACAGCACAGGACAGCACAGGCACTGTACGACGCTGTAGTCGCTCGCTACTCCTCGCCTGCCACTGCTGCTCTAGGCCGCCTGCTTCTGCCCTACCTGTTCCCCGAGCTGTCAGCCTTTGCCACAGTAGAGGACCTTGTTTCCCACCTGCGCACTAGTGACGCTCGCTACCGCGCTACCGTCCCTGCTGAGTTCCTTGACAGGAACCCGCCCCCGATGTTCATCACCCTCTACTTCATAGTCACTCGCCTCCCTGACTCTCTTTGCTCTGTCAGGGACCACTTTCTCTCACTTGACCCCACCTCCCTCACTGTTGACCTACTCGAGGAGCACGTCCTCGCAGCTGAGACTAGTGCAGTTGCTGTAGGTGCTGCTCGTGGCACTCCGCGCACGCCCTTCTTTGAGGGGTGCTCCCCCTCCCCCCTTGCCCCCTCCTACGCCTCTTCTGCTGCTGCAGACATCCCTGGTGCTGAGGACGTTGGAGATGCTTCTGCTATCGCGAAGCGCCGCAGCAGCAAGGGCAAGGGTGGCAGGGGTGGTGGAGGGGGCAGCGGGAGTGGTGGTGGGGGCAGCAGTGGAGGTAGTGGAGGCGGTGGAGGTGGTGGCGGTGGTGGGAGTGGTGGCGGGGGTGGGGCCTCTGGTGGCGGCGGTGGAGGCAGCGGTGGGAGTGGCGGTCGTGGCAGCGGTGGGACTGGCGGCGGTAGGACTGGAGCTCGGCGTGGAGGTTCTGGAGTTGGCCAGCGGCAGCAGCAGCAGCGTCGGAGCGAGACCCAGTCGCCCAAGCAGCTTCGTGAGTGGTTGTTTCAGCGTGGGACGTCTGGGGGTAGTGATAGCTGCCCGTATTTCATTCGCACGGGTGACCGTGCTGGTCAGACATGCGGGAGGCTTCACACTTAGCACCGCTGCTTCTCCCGCCTCGACGACGCTTGGCGTGCTGAGTTTGGTGACGAGGTTGAGCGCCCTCGCTGGGCAGATCTGCTTAGGTCTGGAGTTGCTATCTTTGACCTAGACTTTGGTGTTATCCTTTCTGCTATGTATGATTTGTCTGTTAGTGCTGAGGGTGACTGTTACCGGTGTGTGCCACCTGACCCAGGTATAGCGGCTGCTGCTCTTGGTGCTAGTGAGTCTGGTACTCTCCCTGGTACTGCGCCTGCTGAGGCCTTGCACACCTTCACGCTGGACTCAGGTCCCTCACGCTGTTTCTTTCGTGACAGCACCCCTCTCACTCCTCTCCCTGCACCTGTCCCAGTCCGACTGGTGTTGGTGCAACCCTACGGTTTGCACTCGGCTTGTTGTCCGTGTGCGTGAATGTGTGTGTGTATGGAATGGTATGAGGGGATGGGATAATATATATTTCATGCTTATAATTGTGTGTGAATGTTGAGTCATGATGTCGAGTGTGTGTGTCGAGTCAATAGCGAGTTATCGCTAGACGCGTGTTACGCGGTCGTTTGTGTCTCGCGCGCAGTTTCTATTTTGTCGTGCGCGGTTTCTATTTTGTCCTGTGTCGAACGTTCGGCGTGTCGCAGGTGTGTGCAGCAGACCCATCAAGAACTCAAGGATGAGTTTGTGATGAAGAGCCCGAGCCTTGGTGTCAAGCCTCAAGTGATTTCGAAGCTTGCCAAAAGGGTACACCTCAAGATATTGAAGATAGTTACATTACTTTGTGTAGTGTAACATTTCACTTGGTGTAGGCCCTAGTGAAGGGTAGCTTCGAGACCCTTCGTGGTTGGGGACAGTGTGGCACTGTTCCACATCACTGTACCTCGGCTCTTGGGGTTTGTAGGAGCTGGGAGTCATTCCCAACTCGTAACTCTTCCTATCTTGTGTTCTAAGACTATAGTGGCTGCCATAGTACCGTTCGTTCAAACCGACGCTGTGTCGTCAATTCTTTATCAAATCGTGCAATCTAAATTGCTAATTGTAGACGACGTGAAGACGCTCGAGATCCAATTTGAATCAAGTCATTTGCAGCTGTGAGCAGAACGCTATCAACGTTTGAAGCCGCTGTGCAGAAATCCGTCTGTGCTCTCTATCTTTCGTTTTAGGCACATTCAAGCCTATTGTGACTATAACAAGTGGTATCAGAGGCCCTTGGAGCAGTTTCGACAATGTCTGGACCTGAGGAAAGGGGTGGCAGAGGTGCTGGTGGCAGTGGAGAAGCTCAAGCTCATGGCCAACCCCGTGATTCAGCCATGGCGCCCATGCAACCAAGTCTTGGCCCACCTAGGGATGAGCCTAGGGTGTTTGGGCTTGACAAGTTCAACAGTGACAACTTTGCTGAATGGTCCTTCAAGATGGAGAACATCTTTGACCACTATGACCTGCTGGAGGTGATGGAAGGAACGGAGAAGCGCCCCGAGAACGACCCGGAGAAGAGCCCGTGGGTGCGGAAGAGCGCACAAGGCTATCTCTTACTTGGGCAAGCGTTGGGGAGCAGTCAGATCCGTCACATCAAGCCATTCCAGCGTGAACCAGAGAAAGGACCAAAGGCATGGGCTGCTCTCAAGGGTGTACATGCTCCTGCAACAGCGGCGGTAGCGGTGGTGTTGGAACGGCAAATGGCGGCACTACGAATTGAAGAAGACGAAGCGGTTGAAGAAGGGGTGCAGAAATTCTTCGACTTGTTGACGCGGCTTGAGGGAGCTGATTTGAACTACAGTGAGCTCCAAAAGAAGACCAAGTTGCTGGCCTTACTCCCAGAGTCATGGTCCTCGCTCATCATCAACCTTAATCGCGACTTGCCCCGCCTCTCGCTTGAAGACGTGAAGCGAGCTATCCTTCAAGAGGATTTCCGCCGCCGTGAGTTGGCGAGTGCGGATGGCGCTGGGGCAGCGAGCATCGGCCGTGGATATGGTCGAGGAAGAGGCAGAGGACGAGGGGGAGGAAGGTTTGGTGGCAGCAACTTCGGCGGAGGCCGCAGGAGTGGCGGTTACGGCAGCGACGACAAGAGCTACGGACGCGGTCGCGGCCGATTCGACGGCGAGTGTCACTATTGCCACAAGAGCGGACACATGTAGCGCGACTGCTACAAACTCCCTGATGGTTGGACCCCTGCTCAAGGCCAAGAGGGTAGAGGAGCAGGAGGAGGGAGAGGACGAGGCCGTGGAGGCCGTGGCGGTCGCGGTGGCGGAGCTGCAAACATGAAGAGCGGAGACAACGACAAGGACCCGAGCGACGATCGATACCCGGGTCTATTCTACTTCGTGTCGACGCAAGTACCGGCTGGTCCAGAGAAGGATGAAGGCTTTGAGGAGCCAGCAGCTGTGGGGAAGGTGACCCTACACCCCCTGGACTATTGGGTGATTGATAGTGGCGCTACCTATAGCATGACACCTCGCCCGGACTTGCTCACCGAACTCGAGCCGTCACCGGTGAAGCATGTCACATTGGCTTTGGGGCAGCGAGCAGAGGTGAAAGGCATGGGCAAGGCCATGTTCAAGGGTGCTGATGGGAAGATGGTGGGCCTCAAGAACGTGCTTTGGGTGCCCAGCCTTGCTGCAAACCTGATTTCCGTGCGGCGGTTGGCAAAGGCCGGCATGGACACGAACTCGAAGGGAGCCAAGACCTACACCGCAAGGCTTGGCGATCGAATTCTTTGGGACCTTCATGAGGACAGGGATGTCTACAACGAGATGTGGCAGATCCCAGTGGTCCCTATGCCTAAGGAGAGGCAAGTGGCAGCAAGCATCAGCACCAAGGATGGAGCGGTCGGTAGCGACGATGGCGCGAACGGTCGCGCTAAGGAGAATGAGATCAAGAAGAGCAAACCTGGAGGGACCAGCAAGTTCAGTGAACCTAAGGAGAGTGGTGCAGCAACCAAGGAGCAGCAAAAGGGTGAGGAGAACCCAGAGGCAGCAGCGGAGGAGGACTACGGAGAGAGTATGTGGGGCGCTATTGCGAGCGCGGCATTCTCCAATCCAACTTCGGGTACGGGGGAGTGTGATTGGCTCACCTTGCATCGGCGCATGGGGCATGTGGCCCTGCCCATCTTGCAGCAGCTAGTGAAGAATGAGATGGTTGCTGGCATATGTGTGAAGGGGGAGCCCGATGAGGTGCTTGGCTGCCCGACGTGCATTCAAGCCAAGTTCACCCGGTTTCCGTTCCCTAGTTCGGAGGCAACGGCAAAGGCACCGCTTGATGAGGTGGTGATGGACGTGGTGGGCCCCCTGAAGCTTGGAGCTGCTGGAGCTGAGTATTTTCTCACCATTGTCGACGTCTACACCTGCAATGAACGGCATCGCCGAGCGAGCGAACCGCACAATCACGGAGGCGGCACGCGGGTTGCTCATTGAAGCCGGGCTACCCGACTATTTCTGGCCTGATGCGGTGCGGAGCGCGTGTGTGGCCAAGAACAGAGCCTTGACTCATGTGGGAGCAGACAAATGGGTGCCCTATGTGGAGTGGCTAGGAAGGAAGCCAAAGGTGGATATGCTTCGGGTGTTCGGGTGCATGTGCATGGCGCTTGTGCCTAAGCATCTTCGGCACAACAAGCTTGGTGCCAAGGCGGTGTGGGCCGTGCACTTGGGCATGGCTCAAAACAGCAAGGGATGGCTTCTTTGGGACCCATTCACCAAGAAGTTCTTGGTGAGCAGGGACTGCAAGTTCATGGAGAACTTCATGTACAAGGATTGGAAGGCGGAGAATGAGGCGAAGATAGGCGTGCGGTTTGGGGAGGTGAAGAGTTCCGGTTTGGAGCATGTGGAGCTGCCTTTGGAGCTGAGCAGTGGCAGCACAACCACAAGGCAATCCTCCCTTGTCAATGGGGGAGAGGAGGCCAATGATGCAGAGGAAGAAGAGGAGGAGGTGCAGCAAGTGAGCGAGCGTGCACCGTCACTCCCTTCCCGTACTACGAGTGCTCCACGGATTCGAGCCACACCGCAGCAACGCCAAGGCCTTCAAGTCCCTGCAGCTGAGGAGGAAGGAAGGGGGAAGAGGAGAGTTCAACCCCCTAATAGGCTGACCTATGATGCGCCGGGAAAGCAGGGCAAGACAGCCCTGGCCGGAGCGGCAATGATGGTCGGAGACGACGAGGAGAGTGACTACGAGGAGTGTGCCTTCGCGTTCTTCTCTCCGGTGGAGATGCCGGGAGAACCAGCAACTCTCAAGGAGGCTTTGGAGAGTAGTGATGCTGAGGAGTGGAAGAAGGTCATGGAGAGTGAGCTGAAGAGCATCGAGGAGAATGACACGTTTGAATTGGTGGAGCTACCGGAGGGGCGTACGGCGATAACGTCCAAGTGGCTCTTCAAAATCAAGTCGGATGCCGACGGCAAGATCGAGCGCTACAAGTCTAGGCTTGTAGCCAAGGGGTACCAGCAGAAGGAGAAGGTGGACTTCAAGGAGCTGTTTGCCCCTGTGGTGAAGCCGACGACGCTGCGAACCCTATTCGCGGGAGCCGCCATCAAAGGATGGGTAGTAAAGCAAATGGACATCGTAACGGCATTCCTTAACGGCATCCTTGAGGAGGAGAATTTTATGGCGCAGCCAGAGGGGTTTGATGATGGTAGTGGCAGAGTGTGGAAGCTGAAGAAGGCCCTCTATGGGCTGAAGCAGGCCCCTAGGCAATGGTACATGAAGCTGCGCGAAGTGTTGGAGGGGATCGGCTTCACTCCCTCAACTGCCGATCACTCCTTGTTCATGCTTGGCGAGGGGGAGCAGAGGAGTTTCATGGTGGTTTATGTGGATGACATCCTCATTTTCTCACCCTCTTCTGACCTTGTGAAGGAGGTGATGCTGAAGCTTCAAGACAAGTTCAAGTGCAAGGCCCTTGGTGACGTGAGCTTCTACCTTGGGCTCCACATCGAACGAGATGTGGAGAAGCGGTGCATGCGGGTGCATCAACGAAAGTACCTGGAGGCATTGGCTGCCAACTTTGGGCAGAGTGAAGGCCATGTGGCTACACCCTTTCCCTCTGGGTTCAAGTGTGTGAAGGGACCAGAGGAGGAGAGCGTTGGTGAAGAGGAGAGGCGCCGATTTCACTCGTTGGTGGGCAGCCTCATGTATGCGGCGGTAAACACCCGACCGGACGTCGCGTTTGCTACCGGGCAGCTGGCTAGGGTTGTGCAATGCCCTAATGAGGAGCAGGTAGCAGCTGGAATGAGGGTGGCCAAGTATCTTGGCCAAACACCGACCGTTGGGCTGCAATACTCGGCGGCGGCACAAAGGCGCCAAAAGGGCGCGGATGGTGTTGAACCCGGGCGTTTGTTCCTCACCGCCTACTCGGATGCTTCATATGCATCAGACCCAGAGGACATGACAAGTGTGGGAGGCTTCATATGCTGTGTTGGTGGAGGCCCAATTGCTTGGGAGAGCAAGAAGCAGGTTGACCAAGCTTTGAGCTCGGTGGAGTCCGAGTACATGGCACTATTCCGTGCCGTACGGGAGATTGTGTGGCAGCGGCGTTTGTTGGCTGAATTGGGGGAGGAGCAGCAAGGACCTACCCCACTGTACTGTGACAGCCAGGGTGCCATTGCTCTTGCTAAGAACCCTGTGTTGCATGGACTCACGAAGCACATGAGGGTGAAGTGGCATTGGACGAGGAGCATGGTAACCGCGGGTGAAGTTGAGTTGCGCTACGTGAAGACCACGGGGCAGCCGGCTGACATGATGACCAAGAGGCTGGTGGAGCAGCAGCATTGGAAGTGTTGCAAGCTGGCTGGGATGGCTCTGAACTGAGAGAGCAACATATCCTAAGGCCAACAATCCGAGGGGGAGTTTGTTGGTGCAACCCTACGGTTTGCACTCGGCTTGTTGTCCGTGTGCGTGAATGTGTGTGTGTATGGAATGGTATGAGGGGATGGGATAATATATATTTCATGCTTATAATTGTGTGTGAATGTTGAGTCATGATGTCGAGTGTGTGTGTCGAGTCAATAGCGAGTTATCGCTAGACGCGTGTTACGCGGTCGTTTGTGTCTCGCGCGCAGTTTCTATTTTGTCGTGCGCGGTTTCTATTTTGTCCTGTGTCGAACGTTCGGCGTGTCGCAGGTGTGTGCAGCAGACCCATCAAGAACTCAAGGATGAGTTTGTGATGAAGAGCCCGAGCCTTGGTGTCAAGCCTCAAGTGATTTCGAAGCTTGCCAAAAGGGTACACCTCAAGATATTGAAGATAGTTACATTACTTTGTGTAGTGTAACATTTCACTTGGTGTAGGCCCTAGTGAAGGGTAGCTTCGAGACCCTTCGTGGTTGGGGACAGTGTGGCACTGTTCCACATCACTGTACCTCGGCTCTTGGGGTTTGTAGGAGCTGGGAGTCATTCCCAACTCGTAACTCTTCCTATCTTGTGTTCTAAGACTATAGTGGCTGCCATAGTACCGTTCGTTCAAACCGACGCTGTGTCGTCAATTCTTTATCAAATCGTGCAATCTAAATTGCTAATTGTAGACGACGTGAAGACGCTCGAGATCCAATTTGAATCAAGTCATTTGCAGCTGTGAGCAGAACGCTATCAACGTTTGAAGCCGCTGTGCAGAAATCCGTTTGTGCTCTCTATCTTTCGTTTTAGGCACATTCAAGCCTATTGTGACTATAACAACTGGCTGACCCCTCCGGGGGCCCAGTCGTTGCCCGTTCCTCCACTGTCCTCCCGTGTCCGGCGGTTCCGTCCGGCTCACTGTCGGGTCTTCACCTCCCCTCGTTCTCTACGAACTTGGTGAGTACAGCTGCCCTCCAGAATGCGATGGTCACTACCACCACTCCTGGGGGTCAGCGTGTGTCGATCTGCACGTGTACACTGACGGGCCGTCAGCTGGCCACGTTCACTCGTCGGCCAGGGTCGAGTCTGTACATACTGGCTACTGATCCTCCTCAGGTAGCTGCGTCTGCCCAGGTGTCCGCGTCAGGTCAGGTAGCACCCCCTTGCTCGTGTCACCTCCTGTCGCACCAGACTCTTCTGTGGCACCACCGCCTTGGTCACCCTTCTCTGCCACGCTTTCGTGGCATGCACTCTCGCCTCCTTGTGTCTGGTCTCCCCAGGTCTCTGCCTCCCCTCCCGCCCTCGCCTGCTCCGCCCTGCCTTCCTTGCGTCGAGGGGCAGCAGCGCGCCGCTCCTCATTCCTCCTCGTTTCCCCCGACGACTGCTCCCCTGCAGACTCTCCACATGGACGTGTGGGGCCCCGCCCGCGTCAGTGGACAGAGCCGCGAGCGCTACTTTCTGCTGGTCATTGACGACTACACGCGGTACACCACGTCTTCCCCTTGCGCAGCAAGGGTCAGGTCGTTGATGTCTTGATCCCTTGGATCCGTGCAGTCCGTCTCCAGCTCCGCGAGCGGTTCCAGCAGGACCTTCCTGTCCTGCGTCCTCACTCTGACAGAGGTGGTGAGTTCTCCTCCGACCTCTTGCGGGAATTTTGTCGTGGGGAGGGCATTCTCCAGTCGTTCACGCTTGCGGCCTCACCGTAGCAAAATGGGATTGCTGAGCGCCGCATTGGCTTAGTCGTGGAGGTTTCTCGTACCTCCATGATCCATGCGGTTGCTCCCCATTTTATGTGGCCGTTTGCGGTTCGGTACGCTGCGCATCAGCTCAACCTCTGGCCCCGTGTCTCCTTGCCGAAGTCCTCGCCCACACTGCGTTGGACGGGGAAGGTTGGCGATGCGTCGGTGTTCCGGGTCTGGGGTTCTCGTGCCTTTGTCCGCGATACGTCCGCGGACAAGCTCTCCGTCTGCGCCATTCCCTGCGTCTTCCTTGGCTTTGTCCCTGACGCGCCTGGCTGGCAGTTTTACCACCCTACCTCGCACCGTGTCCTCCCCTCTCAGGACGTCACGTTTGACGAGTCGGTTACCTTTTACCGTCTCTTCCCCTTCCGCACTGCCCCTCTCCCCCCCTGTCGCTCTTCCTCGCTCCAGGTCCCCCTCCGGTAGACCCCCTCCCCCCTCAAGGTCCTGCTCCCTCAGTTGTGTCTCAGGTAGACCCACCCCCCCTGGCTGAGCCTGTCGAGGTCGCTGTAGACTCAGGTGCTGCTAGAGGTGCTGCGTCTTGGGGTGCTGAGCTTGCGAGTGCGGAGCCTGGGGGTGCTGAGCCTGAGGGTGTGGAGCCTGGAGGTGCTGAGACTGAGGGTGCGGAGCCTGGGGGTGCTTAGTCTGAGGGTGCGGATTCTGGGGTTGCTGAGCCTAGGGGTACTTGCTCCAGGTCCCCCTCCAGTAGACCCCCTCCCTCCTCAGGGTCCTGCTCCCTCAGGTGTCTCTCAGGTAGACCCACCCCCTGGTGCTGTGCTTGGTGAGGTAGCTGTAGACTCAGGTGCTGCTAGAGGTACTGCGTCTGGGGGTGCTGAGCCTGGGGGTGCTGAGCCTGGGGGTGCCAAGACTGGGGGTGCTGAGCCTGGGGGTGCTGAGCCTGGGGGTGCTGAGCCTGAGGGTGTTGAGCCTGGGGGTGCTGAGTCGGAGGGTGCGGAGTCTGGGGGTGCTGAGCCTCAGGGTGCTGCTTCGTCTGGAGGTTCTGCTGGTGCTTCGCCGAGACTGTCTCCGCAGCAGCTGCGTGAGTGGCTTGTTCGGCGCGCACGCCTTCAGAGTGGAGCTACCGGAGCTGGAGGTGCTGGAGCCGCTGGAGCTGGAGGTGCTGGAGTTACTGCTGGAGCTGGTGTTACTGGAGGTACTGCGGCTACTGGTCCTGGAGGTGCTCGTACCCGGGGTACTGGAGCTGCCGGGACTGGTGGTGTTGGGGGCGCTGGAGCTGGAGACCCTGCGGAGTCTGGAGCTGCTGGAGCTGGAGGCTCTGGCGCTGGTGGCGCTGGAGCTGGAGGAGCTGGAGTTGGAGGCACTGGCGCTGGAGGCGCTGGACTTGGAGGCGCTGGAGCGGGAGGCGCTGGTGTTAGAATGTAGAACTGAACGAGAATGTGTGAAACTAGGCAGCAGGGTGATACAAGTAGGAAACCCTAGCAATGTTGTACCCCCTAAGGCTAAACCCACTATAGCCTACACAATATGAACATGTATAATGTTTGACACACCCCCATAGGCTAAGTGGGAGACAACCAGATGGTCACAAGACCAGTCAAAGCAAAGCAAAGCAAGCTCAGGGTGGATCTCAAGGAAACCACACAAATTCCGAGCACAAGCAAGTGGTCAGTGTGTACAGGTCCGACCCCGGCTGCCGAGTGAAGGTAGCCAGGTGGCGGCCCGTCCGAGCGCACGTGCAGTGTGTCACACGCTCGTAGGCAGGGGTAAACTGGTGGACACCCCCGTCCTGGAGCGCACTACCCGCCACCAAGTTCGTAGAGAACGAGGGGAGGTAGAGACCTGACAGAGTGCCCGACGGGACCGCAGGACAAGGGAGAACAGTAGAGGAGGTCGCAATGACCGGACCCCCAGAGGGGTCAGCGAGGGAGACTGCAACCGGCCGAGCAAGCTGCTCAAGGGCAGTGCGGTCACGAAAGAAACAGCGGGAAGCGCCTGAGTCCAGTGTGAAGGTGTGCAGTGCCTCAGTAGACGCAGTACCAGAGGGCGCAGACTCACGAGTACCTAGAGCAGCAGCCTCACCAGCACCTGGGGCAACAGACACACGAGCACCTATTGCAGCAGCCTCACCAGTACCTAGAGCAGCAGACTGGATACCGGGGTCAGGCGGCACACACAGGTGACAGGCACTCTCAGCACTAGTAGGAAATGCATACATGGCAGTGAGGATAGCATCATAGTCAAGAGCATAGATATCTACCCTCTGCCTAAGCAGCTCCACCCAGTCGGGGAGCTCAGCCGCGTCGCCAAACTCTGTACGCCAGGCGTCGCTCAGACGGGCGAAGCAGCGGGACTCTGTGTGACCAAACGTCCCGCAAGGCTGACCAGTCCGAGCACCAGTGCGAATGACGTACGGGCAGCGAGCAGTACCCCGTGACCCTCCACGCTGAGCGTACCACTCACGAAGCTGCTGGGGCGTGAGGGACTCACTCGGACGTCGCGGGAGCTGCATCTGGCCACCGCCAGGAGCAGCAGTAGCAGTAGTAGCAGCAGTAGTAGTAGCAGCAGCGCGGCCACCCCTACAACCCCAACCAGCATACCACTCACGAAGCTGTTGGGGCGTGAGGGACTCACGCGGACGGCGCTGGAGCTGCATCTGGCCACGCCAGGAGCAGCAGTAGAAGTAGAAAGAGCAGTAGCAGCAGGAGCAGCAGTAACAGCAATACGGGCAGGGCAGTGCTCACCAGTGGCGAGAAGGGCAGGCGTACGACGGTGGTAACGGCGAGGCCGCTACCACTGCAGGGCGAGGGCTCCGCGGCAGCTGCAGGGGCGGCTGCTCCAGGGGCCAGGGGCGGCTGCAGAGGTCCAGGGGCGGCTGCTGCAGGGGCAGCTGCTGCAGGGGCGGCTGCTGCAGGGGCGCTGCAGGGGCGGCTGCTCCAGGGGCGGCTGCTCCAGGGGCCAGGGGCAGCTGCTCCCTTTTTTTTTTTTTTTTTTTTTTAAATTAATTATTTATTTTAGGGTTTGGCAGAGCGCACTCGGCGCTGCAGAGGCGGCTCGCGGGCTGCAGGGTGGCTCGGGCAGCAGCGAGGGGGGGGGGGGGGCGGCGCGCGGCTCCCCAGGGCGCCGCGACGGGGCAGCGGGGGGGGGGGGGGGGGGGGGGGGGGGGGGGCGCGCGCGGCTCCCCAGGGCGTCGCGACGGGGCAGCGGGGGGGTCGCGCGTGGCTCCCTAGGGCGTCGCGACGGGTCAGCGGGGGCCGAGCGCGGCTCCCCAGGACGTCGCGACAGGGCAGCGGGGGCCGAGCGCAGCTCCCCAGGGCGTCGCGACAGGGCAGCGGGGGCCGAGCGCGGCTCCCCAGGGCGACGCGACGGGACAGCGGGGGTCGCTCGCGGCTCCCAAGGGCAGCGCGACGGGGCAGAGGCAGCGCCCACGGGCGACACGCGGCTCGGCAGGGCAGCGCGCTGGCTGCAGGGGCGGCTCTCGGGCCTGACGGGCCTGCAGAGGCGGCTTGGGGGGGCCTGACGGGTCTGCAGAGACGGCTCGGGGGCCTGACGGACCTGCAGGGGCGGCTCGAGGGCCGTACTAGCTTGCAGGAGGCAGCTGCTGAAGTCAAGAGAGTGGAGCTCGTAGTCACGCTGAGCAGCGACGTGCAGCAGAACCCGAAGAGTGGTCATCTTCGGGGTCGGGGAGAAGGTCTGGAAGAAGTCAACTCCCTCTCGCTGACTGAAGCCTCGTGCAACGTAACGCGCCTTGAAGACAGGCGGAGAACCCGGCGGCCGCTTCACCCTGAAAATCCACATGCCACTGACGATGTTCGCCCCAGGTGGGGGAACCTCGTCGATGTAGGTGCCTGTGGACTTCCAGGAAGCCATCTCTGCGTCCATGGCTGTCTGCCACTGAGAGGAGTAGGGACCCTCCATCGCCTCTGCGTAGGAGCGTGGGGTCGGGATGTCTGGTGCATCCGGGTCTCCCTCAGGGGCAACTAGCATGGACACGAGATGAGGCAAAGCAGCGGCAAAGCACTCAAACTCCTCCTGTCTGTCCTCAAGGACGTCCGTGCCAAGAGCACACTCACCCCCGACAGACGGAGGACAGACAGACTCAGACTCAGACTCAGCAACAAGGCTAGCGGCGTAGTCTAGACGACAGGCAGCAGCAAAGTCAACAAGCTCAGCGACTAGAGCAGACGCAGCAGAGGACTCAAAGGAAGGGTCAGTGACAGCAGTGGCAAGGAGACGCGTGACAGTAGGACTGGCAGCACGAAGAGAGTCAGACTCCGGGTCAGCAAGAGCAGGAAGAGAGGACGGTGGTGGAGACGGCAGTGGGACACGCTGTGGAGCAGTAGAGGGACGCATGGTCATATAGTGAGTGCCAAGGACAGGAGGAGGACGCTGGCGTGGAACACGACGACCAGCGCGGACAGCGCGGACAGGCGACTCTGGACGCGACTCAGACGACTCTGGACGAGTCTCAGGCGACGGAGGACGAGACTCAGGCTCACGACGCTCCGTAAGACCTCCCGTCGGCGCAGTGTAGGGAGAAGGACCAGGAAGTGGAGAGACTGGCTGTAACTGTGACTGCGACTGGACAAGCGGTGGACTCAGTAGGGGAGGAGTAGGACCAGGAGAGGGCGGAAGGCCAAGAACCTGCTGAAGGAGCGGAACGTAGTACGGCCGTGGCCGCTCAGCACCTCCAGCTCCAACCCCCTCAGCAGGGCCAGTCCCAGCAGCTCCAGCAGCACCGCCAGCAGCAGCAGGGTCCCCAGCAGCTCTGATACCATGTTAGAATGTAGAACTGAACGAGAATGTGTGAAACTAGGCAGCAGGGTGATACAAGTAGGAAACCCTAGCAATGTTGTACCCCCTAAGGCTAAACCCACTATAGCCTACACAATATGAACATGTATAATGTTTGACAGCTGGAGCTGGAGGAGCTGGAGCTGTTGACCCTGGCGGCACTGTGCGGCCGCGACCGTACTTCGTTCCCTTGCTTTGGCAGGTTCTTGATGTCCCCTCCTATGTCCACCGCCTGACCAGTCGCAGCCGCCTTTAGAGCCGGCCTCTCCACTGCCTGCTCCTTCTCCTTACACTGAGCAGTCCGACGGTCTTACAGAGCGTCGTGAGCCTGCGTCTCGTCTTGCCTTGCCTGTTCGCACTGCTCGTCGCGTTCCTCGTTCGCGTCCTCCTTCTGTCCCCAGCACGCACGCTATGGCACTTCGTCCCTCCTCTGTTCCACTGCGTGTTCCTCTGCCTGCTCCTCCTGAGTCCTCTCTTCCTGCCATCCCTGACCCTGAGTCTGACCGCGCTTGTGCTATTGCCCACTGTCTCTCGTCTCCTCGCCACTACTGTCAGTGACCCTTCTTTTGAGTCTGCTGCTGCGTCTGCCCTCGTTGCTGAGCTGCTTGACTTTGCTGCTGCCTGTCGTCTAGACTACGCCACTGCTCTTGTTGCTGAGTCTGCGTCTGCCAGTCCTCCGTCCGTCGGGGGTGAGTGTGCTCTTGGCACGGACGTCCTTGAGGACAGGCAAGAGGACTTTGAGTGTCTTGCAGCTGCTGTACCTCGTTTCGCTTCCATGCTGCCTGCGCCTGAGGGAGACCCAGATGCACCAGACATCCCGACCCCGCGCTCTTACGCAGAGGCGATTACGGGTCCTTACTCCTCTTAGTGGCAGGCAGCCATGGATGCTGAGATGGCATCCTGGAAGTCCACAGGCACCTACGTCGACGAGGTTCCCCCACCTGGGGCGAACATAGTCGATGGCATGTGGATTTTCAGGGTGAAGCGGCCGCCGGGTTCTCCGCCTGCCTTCAAGGCGCGTTACGTTGCTCGAGGCTTCAGTCAGCGACAGGGGGTTGACTACTTCCAGACCTTCTCCCCCACCCCGAAGATGACTACTCTTCGGGTGTTGCTGCACGTCGCTGCTCAGCGTGACTACGAGTTGCACTCTCTGGATTTCAGCACAGCCTGCAGGGCAGCCTGCACGAGGAGATCTGGCTGCGCCGCCCACCTGGCTTCACTGGGTCGTTTCCTGCAGGTACCCAGTGGAGCCTCCGGCGGCCAGTCTACGGTCTCCGCCAGGTGTCAAATTATAAGTTTACTGCTATCTAGGCTGTAGTGGGTTTAGCCTTAGGGGGTACAGTAAATTGCTCGACTCTTCATTGTATCCCCCCTCCTTGCCCTAATCCAACTCATTCCTTCCTACTTAGCTACCTATCTTGGCATGGTATTAGAGTAGTTACGACCCTTGGGCCCACAACCTGCTGCCCTGCGCGCCGCCCTCGTGCGGCCCTACTCTCGACGTTCGGCACGGCCCGTCGCCCGTAGCCCCTAGGCCCCGGCCCGTCGCCCCTAGGCCCGTCGTCCCTAGGCTGGCCCGTCGCCCCTAGGCCCCGGCCCTGTCGCCCGTCGCTCGCGCCCGAAGCCCCTAGGCCCCGGCCCCTAGCCCGTCGCCCCTCGGCCCGTCGCCCTTAGGCCCCGGCCCCGGCCAGTCGCCCGTCGTCCGTTGCCCCTCGGCCCGTCGCCCCGGCCTGTCGCCCCTAGGCCTGTCGCCACGGCCCGTCTCCCCTAGGCCCGGCTCGTCGCCCAACGCCCCTAGGCCCGTCGGCCCAGTCGCCCGTCGCTCCCCTAGGCCCGGCCCCGTCGCTCGACGCCCCTAGGCCCCGGCCCCTAGCCCGTCGGTTTCTACCCGTCGCACGCCTTGAGCGCGCGACGGTTTCTTCCTGCCCGCGTGCCCTGCAGTCGCACGCGCAGCTCATTCCCCGCCCTGCAGTGTGAGGGGGTGGCGGATGTGCCTCAGCAGCAGCAGCTGCCGCCACGCCTCCTCCTCTCTCACGGCCGCGTCTGTTGCTGCGGGGAGAGGGTGTGAGGGGGTGGCGGATGTGCCTCAGCAGCAGCAGCTGCTGTCACGCCTCCTCCCCTCTCACGGCTGCGCCTGCTGCTGTGGGGGGAGTGGGGGAGAGGGTGTGAGGGGGTGGCGGATGTTTTTCGTGCGACCTGCGGTCGCCCACGCAGCCCCTGCACCGTCCCCCCCCCCCCCCCCCCCCCTTCTCCTCCGTCCCCCTGCTGATCGTACAGCAGGGGGGGGGAAGGGTATGGGGGTGGCGGGGGTGGCGAATGACGGGTTCCTGCCCGTCGCGCGCACTGCTGTTGCCCGAGTAGCTTCTACACCGCCCCCCCCCCCCCCCTTCTCCTCCATCCCCCTGCTGCGGGTGCAGCAGTGGGAGGAGGGTATCTGAGTGCCTCTTGCACCCCCTCGTGAGTGCCCCTCGCACCCCCTCGTGGGTGCCCCTCGCACCCCCTCGTGAGTGCCCCTTGCACTCCCTCGTGAGTGCCCCTCGCACCCCCTCGTGGGTGCCCCTCGCACCCCCTCATAAGTGCCCCTTGCACCCCCTCGTGAGTGCCCCTCGCACCCCCTCGTGGGTGCCCCTCGCACCCCCTCGTGAGTGCCCCTTGCACCCCCTCGTGAGTGCCCCTCGCACCCCCCTCGTGGGTGCCCCTCGCCCCCCCTCGTGAGTACCCCTTGCACCCCCTCGTGAGTGCCTTTTGCACCCCCTCGTGGGTGCCCCTCACACCCCCTCGTAAGTGCCCCTTGCACCCCCTCGTGAGTGCCCCTCGCACCCCCTCGTGGGTGCCCCTCGCACCCCCTCGTGAGTGCCCCTTGCACCCCCTCGTGAGTGCCCCTCGCACCCCCTCGTAGGTGCCCCTCGCACCCCCTCGTGAGTGCCCCTTGCACCCCCTCGTGAGTGCCCCTCGCACCCCCTCGTGAGTGCCCCTCGCACCCCCCTCGTGGGTGCCCCTCGCACCCCCTCGTGAGTGCCCCTGGCACCCCCTCGTGAGTGCCCCTTGCACCCCCTCGTGGGTGCCCCTCGCACCCCCTCGTGAGTGCCTCTTGCACCCCCTCGTGAGTGCCCCTCGCACCCCCCTCGTGGGTGCCCCTCGCACCCCCTCGTGAGTGCCCCTTGCACCCCCTCGTGAGTGCCCCTTGCACCCCCTCGTGAGTGCCCCTTGCACCCCCTCGTGAGTGCCCCTCGCACCCCCTCGTGGGTGCCCCTTGCACCCCCTCGTGAGTGCCCCTTGCACCCCCTCGTGAGTGCCCCTCGCACCCCCCTCATGGGTGCCCCTCGCACCCCCTCGTGAGTGCCCCTTACACCCCCTCGTGAGTGCCCCTTGCACCCCCTCGTGGGTGCCCCCCCCCCGCACCCCCTCGTGAGTGCCCCTTACGCCCCCTCGTGAGTGCCCCCCGCCCCCCCCCCCCCCCCCCCCCCCCCCCCCTCCCCTTCTCCTCCATCCCTCTGCTAGGGGTGCAGCAGTGGGGGGGAGGGGCTCTGCAGCACCCGCCCCCCCGCCCCCCCCCCCCCCCCTTCTCCTCCATCCCCCTGCTGCGAGTGCAGCAGGGGGGGGGGGGGGGGTATGGGGGTGGCGGGATCTTGGGGGGTATGGGGGTGGCGGGATCTTGGAGGGTATGGGGGTGGCGGGTATGAGGAGCCAGTAGCCGCCCCTCCTCCTCTCTCTCTCACGGCCGCGCGTGCCACTGTGGGGGGAGGGTGAGGCAGTGGCTTGTAGACCTTTTTGCTCGTCTGCCGTAGCCTTGCTCTGCTTGTACTCGCAAATATATATCTTATGTAACCTCTTGGACTGGCCTTGTGGCCGCTTGCAAGTGCTCAGAGTGCGTGATCTTGAGATCCACCCTGAGCTTGCTTTGCTTTGTTTCTTCTCCTGACTGGTCTTGTGACTGCTTTGTTGTGTTTGCTATCCCCCACTTCACCTATGGGGGTGTGTCAAATTATAAGTTTACTGCTATCTAGGCTGTAGTGGGTTTAGCCTTAGGGGGTACAGTAAATTGCTCGACACTTCATTGTATCCCCCCTCCTTGCCCAAATCCAACTCATTCCTTCCTACTAAGCTACCTATCTTGACACCAGGCGCCTCGCGAGTGGCACGACACACTGAGGACTACACTTGCGGCTCTTGGGTTTGCTCCTTCTACTGCTGACCCGTCGCTGTTTCTACGCACCGACACCTCGCTGCCGCCGTTCTACGTCCTCGTGTACGTCGACGACCTCGTCTTTGCCACTGCTGACACTGAGGCACTGACCCTTGTGAAGTCGGAGCTGCAGAAGAGACACACCTGCACTGACCTGGGTGAAGTGCGCAGCTATCTTGGCTTGCAGATCACTTGGGACAGAACACAGCACACCATCACCCTGACTCAGTCACACATGGTGCACCAGGTCCTTCAGCGCTTCGGCTTCCAGTTCTCCTCGCCACAGCCCACTCCTCTGTCTACCAGCCACTCGCTCTCAGCTCCACCTTCGGACGAGTCCGTAGAGCCGAGTGGTCCGTACCCAGAGCTTGTGGGTTGCCTCATGTACCTGATGACGTGCACACGACCTGACCTCGCGTACCCTCTCAGCCTTCTGGCTCGCTACGTGGCTCCCGGTAGGCACCGAAAGGTGCACTGGGATGCTGCGAAGAGGGTACTGCGTTACTTGTGCAGTACGTCGGGCATGGGGCTCGTGCTTGGAGGACGGGGTCCAGTTGTCCTCACTGGTCACGCGGACGCCTCTTGGGTAGACGACTCAGCTACGCAGCGGTCGTCACAGGGTTACACCTTCAGCCTTGGTTCCGGCTCTGTTTCCTGGCGGTCTACCCGCTCGTCTTCAGTTCTCAGCTCCAGTTGTGAGGCTGAGATCTACGCAGGGGCCATGGCTGCACAGGAGCTACGCTGGCTCACCTACCTGCTGACTGACTTGGGAGAGCAGCCTCGTTCGCCTCCAGTTCTGTACGTAGACAACAAGGCCATGATTGCCTTGTGTCAAGAGCACAGACTGGAGCACAAAACGAAGCACATCACTCTGCGATACTTCCTTGCTCGAGAGTTGCAGCAGCGTGGCCAGCTTCGTCTTGCGTACGTGGCCACTAGGGCCAACACTGCTGATATATTCACCAAGGCACTTCCGCCTGGTGATCATCAGGGCTTCTCTACTGTGTTAGGCCTTGTGCCTATTTTGCCTCACTTGCTCACTGCTTGACTCTGCTTGTACTGTGATCTATATACATACCTGCATGCTTACACTTGCTAGGGTATGATCACTGTATTGTTTGTTCTTTTTATATAACTTTGCATGTGAACTGGCCTTGTGGCCCTTTGCTTGTGCTCGAACTGTGTGGTGACTTTGTGATCCACCTTGAGCTTGCTTTGCTTTCTTGACTGATCTTGTGACCACTTGTTCTCCCCCACATTTTTCCCATGGAGGTGTGTCAAAATGTTATATAGCTTATATTGTGTAGGCTATAGTGGGGTAGCCCATAAAGGGGTACAACCCAGTTAGGGTTAGTACTTGTACCCAACTCTTTGCTAGTTCATTCATTCTCGTTCATTCTCTTGACATGCTGGCGGGCCGCAAGCAGGCGGCGCGCTGCCTGTAGGGGCTAGGGGTCGACGGGGGGCCGGGGCCTAGGGGTCGACGGGGCGCGCCTGGTGTAGGGGTCGACGGGGCGCGCCTGGTGTAGGGGTCGACGGGGGGCCGGGGCCTAGGGTTCGACGGGCGGGCCGGGCGTAGGGGTCGACGTGGGGGCCGGGGCCTAGGGGTCGACGAGCGGGCCGGGCAGAGGGGTCGACGGGTCGCGCCGGGGCCTAGGGGCGACGGGCGGGCCAGGGCCTAGGGGTCGACGGGCGGGCCTGGCCTAGGTGTCGACGGGGGGCCGGGGTCTAGGGGTCGACGGGTCGCACCGGGGCCTAGGGGTTGACGGGCGCGCGGGGCCTAGGGGCAACGGGCGGGCCTGGGCCTAGGGTCGACGGGGCGCGCGGGGCAGTAGGGGCAGCACGAGGGCTGCAGAGGGCGGCTAGCGGGGCAGCGCTGTGGTGGGCCAAAAAAAAAAACGGTCCTAACGAAGGACCTGCTCTGAAACCATGTCAGAAGAATGAACGAGAATGAATGAACTATGAAAGAGTTGGGTACAAGTACTAACCCTAATTGGGTTGTACCCCTTATGGGCTACCCCACTATAGCCTACACAAATGTAAGCACTATAACATTCTGACAGTTTTGGCCATCAATACTCATTTTGTAGGTTTTTACGAGTTTTTCGATTACTGACGGTTTCTGCCCCAGGCGAGAAATACAACTGACTTCCCTTAATAATCATTACGCCACCCAGGAAACACGTTCGGAACAGTGCGAACAATCATTTCGCGCCGATATTTTCCCTCAACCGCGGAAACAATGTACTTGTTTGACGGGCGTGCAGTTTTCCCGCCACTAACGTTTTCTGTGTGGCTCGTAACAAGCACACGGATGGCCTGTATAACAGCTCGAACGGCTCAGATCGCAGATTTTTGCGCGCGTACAGTTTTTATGGACAGAAAATCCACTCCCACCCGTAGAGGTCTGACGACTGTGTAAGAATGTGAACGGAATGAATGACTGAACTAGAAAGCAGGTGGGTACATATAGGAAACCTAAAAGTGTTGTACCCTGTAAGGACTACCCCACTACAGCCTAAACAGACTACAGCATATAAGTTTGACACACCCCCATAGGCAAAGTGGGGGAGAACAAGAGGTCACAAGACCAGTCAAGAAAGGCAAAGCAAGCTCAGGGTGGATCACAAAGTCACCACGCAGTCTGAGCACAAGCAAATGACCGCAAGGCCAGTTCACATGCAGAGTTATATAAAGGAGAGCAAACAATACAGTGAACACAACCTAGCAAGTGTAAGCATGCAGGTATATGTATAAAGAGTACAGTACAAGCAGAGTCAAGAAGAAAGCAAGTGAGGCACAGTAGGTACAAGGCCTAACACAGTACAGAAACGCTCATGATCACAAGGCTGAAGTGCCTTGGTGAAAACATCAGCAGTGTTGGCCTGAGAGGCCACGTAAGCAAGACGAAGCTGGCCACGCTGCTGTAACTCTCGAGCAAGGAAGTAGCGCAGAGCAATGTGCTTCGTTCTGTGCTCCAGTCTGTGCTCCTGACACAAGGCCAGCATGGCCTTGTTGTCGACGTACAGAACTGGAGGAGAACGAGGCGCCTCTCCCAAGTCGGTCAGCAGGTAGGTGAGCCAACGAAGCTCCTGTGCAGCCATGGCCCCAGCGTAGATCTCAGCCTCACAACTGGAGCTGAGAACAGAAGAAGAGCGGGTAGACCACCAAGAGACAGAACCGGAGCCAAGACTGAAGGTGTAACCCTGTGACGACCGCTGCGTAGCCAAGTCGTCAACCCAGGAGGCGTCAGCGTGACCAGTGAGGACAACTCGAGCCCGTCCTCCAAGCACGAGCCCCATGCCCGATGTACTGCACAAGTATCGCAACACCCTCTTCGCAGCATCCCAGTGCACCTTTCGGTGCCTGCCGGGAGCCACGTAGCGAGCCAGAAGGCTGAGAGGGTATGCGAGGTCAGGTCGTGTGCAAGTCATCAGGTACATGAGGCAGCCCACAAGCTCTGGATACGGGCCACTCGGCTCTACGGACTCGTCCGAAGGTGGAGCTGAGAGCGAGTGACCGGTAGGCAGAGGAGTGGACTGTGGCAAGGAGTAGGTGAAGCCGAAGCGCTGAAGGACCTGCTGCACCATGTGTGACTGAGTCAAGGTAATGGTGCGCTGTGCTCTGTCCCGGGTGATCCGCAAGCCAAGATAGCTGCGCAGTTCACCCAGGTCTGTGCACGTGTGTCTCTTCTGCAGCTCGGACTTCACGTGGGCGAGTGCCTCAGTGTCAGCAGTAGCAAAGACAAGGTCGTCTATGTAAACGAGAACGTAGAACGGCGGCAGAGTAGTGTCAGTGCGTAAGAACAGAGAAGGGTCAGAAGTGGAAGGAGCAAAACCAAGAGCATCAAGAGTCGTCCTGAGTGTGTCGTGCCACTCACGAGGTGCCTGACGTAGACCGTAGACCGGCCGCCGGAGGCTCCACTGGGTACCAGCTGGAAACGACCCAGTGAAGCCAGGTGGGCGGCGCAGCCAGATCTCCTCGTGCAGGCTGCCCTGTAGGAAGGCTGTGCTGAAGTCAAGCGAGTGGAGCTCGTAGTCACGCTGAGCAGCTACGTGCAGCAGTACCCGAAGAGTGGTCATCTTCGGGGTAGGGGAGAAGGTCTGGAAGAAGTCAACTCCCTGTCGCTGACTGAAGCCACGTGCAACGTAACGTGCCTTGAAGACAGGCGGAGAACCCAGCGGCCGCTTCACCCTGAAGATCCACATGCCACTGACGATGTTCGCCCCAGGCGGGGGAACCTCGTCGACGTAGGTGCCTGTGGACTTCCAGGAAGCCATCTCGGCGTCCATGGCTGCCTGCCACTGAGAGGAGTAGGGACCCTCTATCGCCTCTGCGTAAGAGCACGGGGTCGGGATGTCTGGTGCATCCGGGTCTCCCTCAGGGGCAAGCAGCATTGACACGAGATGAGGTACAGAAGCAGCAAAGCACTCAAACTCTTCCTGTCTATCCTCAAGAACGTCCGTGCCAAGAGCACACTCACCCCCGACGGACGGAGGACAGACAGACACAGACGCAGACTCAGCAACAAGACTAGTGGCGTAGTCAAGGCGACAGGCTGCAGCAAAGTCAACAAGCTCAGCAACTAGAGCAGACGCAGCAGAGGACTCAAACAGAGGGTCAGTGACAGCAGTGTCTAGAAAGCGCGTGACAGTAGGACTAGCAGCACGAAGGGAGTCAGACTCCGGGTCCGGACCGTCAGGAAGAGAGGACGCAGAGTGCCAGGGACAGGAGGAGGACGCGGACGCGAAACACGACCAGCGCGAACAGGACGGACAGGTGACGCAGAACGAGACGCAGGCGACACAGGACGAGACTCAGGCTCACGACGCTCCGTAAGACCTCTAGTCGGTCCAGAGTAAGGAGAAGGACCAGGCAGTGGAGAGGCCGGCTGCAACTACGACTGGGACTGGACAGGCGGTGGACTCAGTAAAGGAGGAGGAGGACCAGGAGAAGGCGGTTGACCAAGAACCTGCTGAAGGAGCGGAACGTAGTACGGCCGCGGCCGCGCAGCGCCTCTAGAAACAGCAGAGACAGAACCGGTACCCTCAGCCCCAGGGTCTCCAGTCCCAGCAGCACCTCCAGCAGCTCCAGCAGCTCCAGCACCAGCAGCAGCTCCATCAGCTCCAGCACCAGCAGCACCTCCAGCACCAGCAGCACCTCCAGCAGCGCCAGCACCAGCAGCACCTCTAGAAGCTCCAGCAGCACCTCCAGCACCAGCAGCACCTCCAGCAGCGCCAGCACCAGCAGCACCTCCAGCACCAGCAGCACCTCCAGCAGTGCCAGCACCAGCAGCACCTCCAGAAGCTCCAGCAGCACCTCCAGCACCAGCAGCACCTCCAGCAGCTCCAGCAGCAGCAGCACCCGCAGCACCTCCAGCAGCTCCAGCAGCACCCGCAGCACCTCCAGCAGCTCGACAGCGCCGAGAGTACCACTCACGAAGCTGCTGTGGAGAGAGGGGCTCCCGCCGCGACGGGACACCTAGAGCACCCCCAGACTCAGCACGCACAGGCTCAGTACCTCCAGACGCAGTACCCTCAGGCTCCACACGCCCAGGCTCAGCACCCCCAGACTCAGCACCCCCAGTCTCAGCACCCCCAGTCCCCGCACCCGCAGGCTCAGCACCCCTAGCAGCACCTGAGTCGACAGCTACCTCGACCGGCTCGGCAGGGTCTACCTGGGACACACCTGAGGGGGCAGGACCCTGGGGGGGGAGGGGGTCTACCGGGGGAGTACCTGGTGCGAGGAAGAGCGGCGGGGGGGGGAGAGAGGCAGTGCGGTAGGGAAAGAGACGATAGTACGACACCGACTCGTCGAACGTGACGTCCTGAGAGGACAGAACACGACGCGAGGTGGGGTGGTAGAATTGCCACCCGGGTGCGTCAGGAGGGAAGCCAAGGAAGACACAGGGAACGGCACGGGAGGACAGCTTGTCCGCTGTAGTATCGCGGACAAAAGCTCGAGATCCCCAGACACGGAACGCGGACGCATCGCCAACCTTCCCCGTCCACCGCAGAGTAGGTGTGGTCTCCGGCAAGGAGACACGAGGCTGAAGGTTGATCTGATGCGCCGCGTACTGAACCGCGAACGGCCACAGAAAATGGGGAGCAGCCGCATGGATCATGGACGTACGAGCGACGTCCATGACCATGCCAATGCGGCGCTCAGCAATCCCATTTTGCTGCGGGGAGGCCGGAAGCGTGAACGTCTGGCGGATGCCCTCCGAACGACAGAAGGCCCTCAGGAGGTCGGAGGAAAACTCCCCACCTCTGTCCGAGTGCAGACGCAGAACAGGAAGGTCTGAACCAAAACTCTCACTGAGCTGGCGACGAGCACCGCGGATCCAGTCGATCAACACCTCAGGGACCTCACCCTTGTTGCGCAAGGGGAAGACTGTGGTGTAACGCGAGTAGTCGTCAACGACCAGCAGGAAGTAACGCTCGTGACCCTGTCCACGGACGCGGGCTGGGCCCCACACGTCCATGTGAAGAGTCTGCAGAGGAGCCTCAGTCGGAGGAAACGAGGAGGAGTGAGGGGCGGCGCGCTGCCGGCCCTCAACACAAGGAACACAGGTGGGGGCAGGCCCCGGAGGAAGGGGAGGGAGGGACCTGGGTAGACCCGAGACAAGGGCACGGGAGGCCATACCTCGAAGACGAGGCAGGGAGGGGTGACCAAGGCGGTGGTGCCAAAGGAGAGTCTCGTGCGACAGAGGACGACACGAGTAGGGGGCAGACGCAGGACTAGACCTGGACGCGGCGGCAAACACCTGACTGGACGCAGCTACCTGACCAGACGCAAAGACTGGAGGAGGCGCAGTAGTCAGTGTGTACAGACTCGACCCTGGCCGACGGGTGAACGTGGCCAGGTGGCGGCCCGTCCGAGAGCAAGTGCAGTGGGTCACACGCTGACCTCCAGGAGTGAACTGGTCAACCCACGCGTCCTGGAGGTCAGCTCCACTCACCAAGTTCGTAGAGAACGAGGGGAGGTGGAGTCCCGAAAGCAAGCCCGACGGGGCCGCAGGACACGGTAGAACCGTGGAGGAGTGTGCAAGGACTGGGCCCCCGGAGGGGTCAGCAAGGGAGACCGCAACAGGCCGACTGAGCGGCGTGAGCGTGGTGCTGTCTCTAAAGAAAGAGCGCGAAGCACCAGAGTCAAGTGTGAAAGTGTGCAAGGACTCAGTAGGTGCAGTACCAGAGAGAGCGAACGCACCAGCACCTGGAGCAGCAGACGTACCAGCACCTGGAGCAGCAGACGCACTAGCACCTAGAGCAGCAGCCGCAATGCCCGGGTCGGGCGGGACACGCAGGTAACAGTCACCCTCAGCACTATCAGCAATAGCATACATGGCAGCAAGGATAGCATCAAAATCTAGATCAAAGATAGGCACATTCTGCAGAAGCAGATCTTTCCAGCGAGGAAGCTCAACGGCGTCAGGAAACTGGGCACGCCAAGCGTCAGTCAAGCGACCGAAGCAGCGCTGTGTAGTGTGTGGGAGCCCACACACCTCCCCACTACGAGTGCCGGAGCGAAGAACGTAAGTGCAGGGACCTGCAGCCCCAGACCTCCCACGCCCAGCGTACCACTCACGAAGCTGCTGGACCGACGGGGTCTCACGAGAGCGCAGCTGCTGCTGGCGCTGGCCGCCACCAAAACCTCCACACTGCGCGGCTGCACCTCGACCAGCACCACCGCCACCTCCACCTCCACCACCGCTGCCGCTGCCTCCACCACCGCCGCCGCTGCCTCCACCACCTCCGCCACTGCCGCCACCACCTCCACCGCCGCCACTACCTCCGCCTCCTCCACCTCCTCCACTGCTCCCCCCGCCGCCCCCGCCACCACCCTTGCTCCCCTTGCCCCTGCTGGTGCGGCGTCTCCCAGTAGGGGCAGACGCAGATCCGACCTCCTCAGTGCCAACGAGGTCGACAGCAGCAGCAGAAGCAACAGAGGGGAGAAGGGGGACAGGGGAACACCCCTCAAAGAAAGGGGTGCGACGGTCGCCGCGAGAAGCACCTACAGCTAAGATACTCTTCTCAGCTGCAGTAAGGCGCTCCTCTAGCAGGTCGACAGTCAGCTCGGTGGGAGAAAGTGGTCCCTGACTGAAGAGAGGGAGTCAGGGAGGCGGGTGAATAGGTAGTAAAGGGTGATGTACATGGGTGGGGGGTTCTTGGCACAGAACTCAGTGGGAAGGGCAGCGCGGTAGCGGGCGTCACTAGTGCGAAGGTGAGCAACTAGGTCAGCGACTGTGGCAAAGGCAGCAAGGTCAGGGAAAAGGTACGGCAGCATGAGGCGGCTGAGGGCAGCAGTGGCAGGGGAGGAGTAGCGCGCAACTACAGCGTCGTACAAAGACTGAGCAGTCTTGTACTGGCCAAAATGCGCGCGCTCAGCAGGCGGCGGGTGACTACGAACAGCAAGACGAGCAACAGCGTCACGAGTGGTCCACTGCGAGCGAACCGTACTGTCAGCAGTGGCAGTAGGAGCAGTAGAAACACCGGACGTGTGATCGAAAAGGGACACCCCATCCCTAGAATCACACTGAAGAAAGAGCTGTAGGTCGTCAACCCACACGTCAAAGTCAACTGCACGTCCCTCAGCGTCAAAGGTAAGAACGGTAGGACTAGCCATAGCAGCAGTAGGAGCAGTAGCAAGAGTAGCAGCAGTAGCAGCAAAAGCAGCAGTAGCAGCAGTAGGAGCAGATGCACAGCAATGCGGCTCGGTAGGGCAGGGCGGCACGGTGGGGCGGCGCGGCTCGGCTGGGCGGCGCGGCTCGGCTACTGGCGGCGCGGGTGCTTACCAGGGGCGGGTGCAGACAGGGCCGCAACTGGGGCGGCAGCAGGGGGCAGGGCCGCTTCGGGCGGTGCAGGCAGGGCCGCAACAGGGGCGGCAGGCAGGGCCGCGACAAGCGGTGCAGGCAGGGCCGGCGACGGGCGGCAACAGGCCGGCAACGGGCCGGCGACGGGCGGCAACGGGCCGGCGACGGGCGGCAACGGGTCGGTGACGGGCGGCAACGGGCTGGTGACGGGCTGGCTACGGGCGGCAACGGGCCAGCGACAGCCGGCGGAGGGCGGCAACGGGCCGGTGACGGGCCGGCTGTTACGATAAGAATGAATTGATAGAAAATGTGAAGTACAACCCTAGATATAGCAAACCCTAATCATGCAAGTAAGTAGAAATGTAACACCTAGACTAACCTAAACAACACATATAAAATATATGTTGACACACCCCCATAGTCTAGGTGACGGAAGTCCTGTAGAAACAACAAGAGCAAGCAACGGTCACAAGACCAGTCTACAAGAACAAGACAAATCTCAGGGTGGAGCTCAAAGTCACCACACACTCCGAGAGCAAGCAAGGGGCCACAAGGCCAGTCCACATGCAGGTATATAGCAAATATAAAGAGATGCAAGAGTACAAGACATGCAGGACAAGGCATCTCTAAGCAAGCAAGTGAGGACGGGCAGGCACAAGGCCAAGCTGGGTGCAGAAACGCTGGTGGTCACAAGGCGGCAACGCCTTGGTGAAGATATCTGCCGTGTTGGCCTCAGAGACCACACGTCGAACGAGTGCCTGTCCACGCTGCTGCAACTCACGCAGAAGGAAGTAACGAAGCTGGATGTGCTTCGCCTTCCCAACCAGTCGGGGCTCCTGACACAACAGGACAGCATACCTGTTGTCGGCGAACAAGACTGGGGGAGAGCGAGGCCGCTCACCAAGGTCGGTGAGAAGGAAAGACAGCCAGCGAAGCTCCTGAGCGGCCATGGCCGCAGCGTACACCTCTGCCTCACAGCTGGAACCGGCGACGGACGACGCCCGAGTCGACCGCCACGAAACAGCACCTGCCCCGAGGCTAAAGGAGTACCCCTGTGTAGACCGACGCGTCTCCGCGTCGTCGGCCCACGACGAGTCCGAGTAACCTGTGAGTGTAACTGGCTGCTTCCCTCCAAGGACAAGTCCCATGCCTGATGTACTCGCCACATACTTCGCCACCCTCTTAGCAGCGTACCAGTGGGAAGGTCGGTGTCTCCCAGGCGCAACAAAGCGCGCAAGGACGCTAAGAGGGTAAGCTAGGTCTGGGCGAGTACAGGTCATCAGGTACATGAGACAACCCACCAGCTCAGGATATGGACCACTGGACTCAAATGACTCGTCCGAAGGTGGAGCCGTGAGCCCATGATCCACACCAAGAGGGGTGAGCTGTACCTTGGAGAACGGGAAGCAAAACCGCGTGAGGATCTGCTCGACCATATGCGACTGAGTCAGTGTAATGGTGCGAGCTGCCCTGTCCCTGGTGATCTGCAGGCCAAGGTAGTGCTGCAGCTCACCAAGGTCAGTGCAAGTGTGTCTCCTCTGCAGTTCCTCCTTCACGGAGGCCAGCGCGCGTCGGTCGGGAGTGGCGAACACTAGGTCGTCGACGTAGACCATGACAAAGAACGGGGTCGAGCCACGGCGAACGAACAGTGACGGGTCAGCAGACGACGGAAAGAAGTCAAGAGCTGCAAGGGTCGAGCGAAGTGTGTCGTGCCACTCACGTGGGGCCTGACGCAGGCCGTAGACTGGTCGACGCAGCTGCCACTGGGTCCCAGGTGGGAAAGAGCCAGTGAAGCCAGGCGGGCGACGCAACCAGATCTGCTCGTGCAGGCTCCCCTGAAGGAACGCGGTGGAAAAGTCCAAGGAGTGCAACTCGTAGTCGCGCTGGGCTGCAATATGCAGCAACACCCGAAGAGTACTCATCTTCGGGGTGGGAGCGAAGGTCTGGAAGAAGTCCACCCCCTCTCGCTGACTGAAGCCTCTCGCAACATAGCGCGCCTTGAACACAGGTGGTGATCCAGGCGGCCGCTTCACCTTGTAGAGCCATCGGCCACTGACGACATTCGTCCCAGGTGGTGGGACTGCGTCAACGTAAGTGCCTGTGGACCTATAAGATGCCATCTCTGCCTCCTCAGCTGCTATCCAGTACGAAGCCCAGGGTCCCGAGACCGCCTCGGCGTGAGTGCGAGGGATCGGGATGTCAAGGGCGTCTGGATCCCCCTCAGGGGCAAGCAGCATGGCGCAGAGATGAGGAACAGCGGACGCAAGGAAACCAAGCTCGAACTGCCTGTCCTCTACGACCTCCAGGGGAAAGACAGGAGCACCCCCAGAGGACGGAGAACGTGCAGGGCCACTCACCAAGTGAGCGGCGTAGTCAAGGCGGTGGGAAGAGGCAAAGCCAGAGACAGTGGTAACAAGTGCTGAGACAGACGACAGAGGTGCAGTCGGGTGAGTGACCAACGCGGAAAAAACACGGGAGACGACAGGACGGGAGGCACGGAGGTAGTCGGACAACGGGTCGTGAAGCACAGTGAGGGACGACTCAGGGGGCTGTGGAAGGACAGGAGGAGGTGGAACACGAGAGCGGAGAACAAGGTGAAACGGACCGTCTGCACGGTAACGGGACCGACGGGGCTGTGGAGACACAGCACGACTGAGGGGAGGACGACGAGTCCACTGGGAGGAGGAAAGGGACTCAACTGGTGGAACAGGAGGGGACGGTAGGGGACCACGAACAAAGCGTGCAGGTGCTGGGTCGGGGAGGTCGCGTAGTCGCAGTCGCTGCTGCTGCGCCTCCTCTGGCGTCTGCTGCGACGGTACCGGCCCCTGCTGCTGCTCCTGTGGCTCCGCCTCTGCCCTCTCCTGCTGCGGCTGCAGCTGTACCCGCTGCTGCGACCGGGACTCCTGCGCTACCCTCTCCTGCTGCTGCCGTGACTCCTCCTCTACTCTCTCCTGCTGCGTCTGTAACTGCACCTGCTGCTGCGGGTGGGACTCCTGCTCTACCCTCTCCTGGTGCGGCCGTGACTGCTCCTCTACTCTCTCCTGCTGTGTCTGTAACTGCACCTGCTGCTGCGGGCGGGACTCCTGCTCTACCCTCTCCTGGTGCGGCCGTGACTCCTCCTCTACCCTCTCCTGCTGCGGCTGCAGCTGCACCCGCTGCTGCGACCGGGACTCCTGCGCTACCCTCTCGTGCTGCTGCTGTGACTCCTCCTCTACTCTCTCCTGCTGCTGCTGCTGCTACTGCTGCTGCTGCTGCTGCTGATGCTGCTGCTGCTGCTGCTGCTGCTGCTGCTGCTGTGCCCTCTCAAATCGCTCACGCTCCTCCCTCTCCAACCGGAGGAGACGCTGCTCACGGGTCAGGAAACGTACAGTGCGCGGTGTAGGCGCCACAGTGCCAGTGCCTCCAGCTCCAGCACCCCCAGAACCAGCACCTCCACCACCGACACCCCCGGGGCCTCCAGTACCTCCCGCAGGAACACCCCCAGGCTCCGCAGCAACCGACCGCAGAGAAGAAGGAGGAGGAAACTGCGGGACAGACGGGAAGCCAGGGGGTGAGGCAGGGCGAGGCTGCCGAGTCGAGGCTGCCGTGTCCTCCACAGGAGTGACCTCCACGCCCACAACCCCTGCACCCCCAGAGCCGACACCACCAGCTCCTGCAGCCCCAGTACCCTCACCCTCCGCAACTGCACCTCCCGCACCCCCAGACACGACAGGGACTGGACGCTGCGGGGGGGAAGACTGCGGAGTGACGTGCGACACACCTGACGGGGCAGGACGCGAAGGGGGGGGGGCTACCGGGGCGACTGGTGGGGGCTCAAGGGTGAGGAACAGCGGGGGGGGAAAGGCCTCAGTACCTCGGTGGGGGCGACTCCTGTAGTAACAGACAGACTCGTCGAACGTGACGTCCTGCGAAGCGAAGAACTGGTAGGTGACCGGGTCGTAGAACACCCAGCCGGAGGCGTCCAAAGGGAAGCCAAGAAAGACGCAGGCACGAGTGCGCGGAGACAACTTGTTTGCGCCAGGGGCGCGAACGTGAGCCAGACAACCCCAGACGCGGAAGTCAGCTGCTACGCCCGGAGAACCTGTCCAAAGGGAGACCGGCGTCACCCTTGGCCGTGCGTCACTGGGCCACAGGTTCAGCTGGTGCGCGGCGTAGCGGACTGCCTGGGGCCACAAGAACTGGGGGGCACCGGCATGGCACATGGAGGTCTGGGCAACCTCCATGACCAGGCCGATGCGTCGCTCGGCTACCCCGTTCTGCTGCGGTGATGCTGGTAGCGTGTAAGACTGGATGATCCCCCGACCCTGACAGAACGTCTCCAGGCGAGTGGAAGAAAACTCACCACCACGGTCCGAGTGTAGGCGAAGCCCACACAGGCCCTGGGCGCCACCCCACGCTAGTAGCCACGGCTCGAGGACGGTAGGCACGTCGGCCTTCCGTCGCAAGGGGAAAACCGTGGTGTAGCGGGAGTAGTCGTCCACCACAATCAGGAAGTAGCGCTCCTGACGTGGGCCAAGGACCGGAGAGGGGCCCCAGACGTCCAAGTGCAGGGTCTCGAAGGGAGCCGTGGTGGGGGGGAACGAGGAGGAGTGAGGGGCAGCGCGCTGCCGACCCTCGACGCAAGGAGTGCACAGCGGCGCAGGCGAGCGGGGAAGCGGTGCAAGCGACCCTGGGAGACCTGAGACCAGACGGTAACGTGCCATCCTACTGAGACGCGGGAACGACGGGTGACCTAGACGGTGGTGCCAGAGGACCGACGGGTGGGTGAGGGACCGACAGTCACACGACACAGCAGCTACCTGACCTGACCTGACCTGACCCGACTCAGTGTGGTGGGACCCAGTGTGTAGTGAGTACAGACCAGATCTCGGCTCTCTGTGGAATGTGGCCAGGGGCGCCCCAGTGGCACCGACAGTGCAGGAGGCGACAGGCTCGTCCAGTGGGAAAGTAGTGACTACGCCTAGGTCGTGAAGGTGACTGACACCCACCAGGTTCCTAGAGAACGAGGGGGTGTAGTAACCTGTAAGAAAACCTGAGGGAGCCGCCGGACACGGAAGAGTGGTGGTGCTGCTAGCAACTACACGTCCCACAGAGGGGTCAGCCAAGGCGACAGTGACTGGAGTGCGCAGTGGTGTGAGGTCGGTACAGTCGCGAAAGAAACAGCTGGACGCTCCAGAATCTAGGGTGAAGGAAAGCTGTGCAGTCTGTGGGGTCGCACCCGAACCAGCTACAAAGGCTAGTGCTAGACTAGTGGTAGCTGCAGCTTCTACACAAAGACCCTCAGAGGCGCCGGGACTGGAAACAACACACGCACCAAGACTGGAAACACAGGTCTCTACTCGTGCAGCCGGAAAGGGTCCTAGACCAGGCAGGTGAGACTCAACTGGTGCAGTAGTGCGCTGGCGAAGGCGCGAAGGCCAGTGCAGTGTAATAGCGTGAGGACCAAAACGCTCACGGTGGAGGTCGTCGAGTCGACGGTAGCAGCTGGACGCAGTGTGGTCAGGACTCCAGCAGGTAGTGCCAGCACCAGGGCCTGTCAGGGCCCGGTACCCGCAGGGGCCGACGTCTCGCCCACTGCTAGCTGAGCCACTGCTGGGGGCGCCACACTTTGGACCCGCAGGCCCCCACTGACGGGAGTGCTGCGGCTGGCCCTGCTGCTGTAGAACCCTAGTACATGCCATGTGAGCCTATGCTGCTGCTGGTTCTGCTGGGGGCAGCCTAAGCTGCTGCTCGTGCGCTGGGGGCAGCCTGTGCTGCTTCTGGTTCTGCTGAGAGGCAGCCTAGGCTGCTACTGGTTCTCCAGGGGGCAGCCAATGCTGCTGCTAGTGCGTTGGCAGTTGCCTAAGCTGCTGCTGGTGCGCTGGCGGTAGCCTAAGCTGCTGCTGGTGCGCTGGGGGCAGCCTATGCTGCTGCTGGTTCGCTGGGGGCAGCCTATGCTGCTGCTGCTGGTGCTCTGGCGGCAGCCTATGCTGCTGCTGGTTCGCTGGGGGCAGCCTATGCTGCTTCTGGCTCTGCTGGGGGCAGCCTTAGCTGCTACTGGTTTTGCTGGGGGCAGCCAATGCTGCTGCTGGTGCGCTGGTGGCAGCCTATGCCGCTTCTGGTTCTGCTGGGGGCAGCCTACGCTGCTGCTGGTGCGCTGGGGGCAGCCTATGCTGCTGCTAGTGTGCTGGCGGCAGCCTATGCTGCTGCTGGTTCTGCTGGTTCTGCTGGTTCTGCTGGTTCTGCTGGGGGCAGCCTACGTTGCTGCTGGTGCGCTGGGGGCAGCCTATGCTGCTGCTGGTGTAGCTGGCGGCAGTGTAATCGGCTGGGGCTACTGACGGCGGGTGTGGTAGATCGTGGGGAGGCAGGTTTCAGGTGGGGAAGCTGTTAAGGCAGCGGGCTACGGGTGAGGCGGCGGTTCTGTGCAGTTCCGTGCGGATATGTGCAGTACTGTGCGGTTCTGTGAGGTTCAATGCGGTGGAGAGGACTGGGTGGGGCAGCTGATTCCGGGTGAGGTGCCTGGAACGGGTGGGGCAGCAGGTTTCCAGGTGGGGCGGCGGTTGTCAGATCTGGGGCGGTGGTTTTCAGGTGGGGAAGCTGTTAAGGCGGCAGTTCTGTGCGGTTCTGTGCAGTTATGTGCAGTTCTGTGCGGTTCAATGCGGTGGAGAGGACTGGGTGGGGCGGCTGATCCCGGGTGAGGTGCCTGGAACGGGTGGGGCAGCAGGTTTCCAGGTGGGGCGGCGGTTGTCAGGTCTGGGGCGGCGGTTTTCAGGTGGGGAAGCTGTTAAGGCGGCGGTTCTGTGCGGTTCTGAGGGGGATTTCAGGTCTGGGGGGCGGTTATGACGGTGGGCTGCACGTGCGCGCGGCTACGACGTACTAGCGCGGAGCTGCGGGTGCGACTAAGGCTGCGCGCGCAGCTACGTGCGTTCGTCTGCTGCGCGCTAGAGGACTGGGGGGCAACACGCGGGGTAAAACGAGTGGGGCGCGGGGCTAAAAACCGAGTGACGCTCGGCAAAAAACGGGTGGGGCGCAGGGCAGAAACGGGTGACGCGCGATGTCGACGGGGGGCGCGACCTACTCGGGCTCTACGGGGCAGGGCGCTTCGGGCTATGGGTCGCTACGAGGCGCGCGGGTGGTGGGCCCATAGACTATCGAGAGAAATTTCGCCTAAGGGAAAAAAAATCGCCTAGGGGAAAAATCGCCTAAGGGAAACCTAGCTCTATACCATGTTACGATAAGAATGAATTGATAGAAAATGTGAAGTACAACCCTAGATATAGCAAACCCTAATCATGCAAGTAAGTAGAAATGTAACACCTAGACTAACCTAAACAACACATATAAAATATATGTTGACACCGGCGACAGGCGGCAACAGGCCGACGACAGCCGGCGACGGGCGGCAACGGGCCGGCGACGGGTCGGCGACGGGCGGCGACGGGCGGCGACGGCCGGCAACGGGCGGCAACGGGCCGGCGACGGGTCAGAACGGGCCGGGAAAGGCCGGCGACGGGCCGGGGCGGGCCGGGACGGGAAGGGCCGCGACGGGCCTCTAGGGGGGGCCGGGACGGGCCTCTAAGGCAGGGCCACAACGGGCCGCTAAGGCAGGGCCACGACGGGCGGCACACGGGCAGAGCGCGCGACGGCGCAGGTGAAAACGGCGCGAGGCGCGCTTCGGGTAGGAAAAAAAATTTCGTGGTGGGCCCAAAAAAACGTTCCCACTAGGGAACCTGCTCAGAATACCATGTAAGAATGTGAACGGAATGAATGACTGAACTAGAAAGCAGGTGGGTACATATAGGAAACCTAAAAGTGTTGTACCCTGTAAGGACTACCCCACTACAGCCTAAACAGACTATAGCATATAAGTTTGACAGACTGGCCCGTGAAGCGGTTCTGGAGGTCCACATCGCAGCTATTCGATCGCACTGAAGGGATTTTCAGGGTGAAGCGGCCGCCGGGTTCTCCGCCTGCCTTCAAGGCGCGTTACGGCATGATTGTTCATGGGGAGGGGGGAAGCGGGTGCTGATGGGCGAAATAGGGAGGGGAAGGGAGAAAAAGGAAGGGGAGGGGAGGGGAGGGGAGGGGAGGGGAAGGCGGGGATGGGTTTTGGTCCGTGGGGTATGTGAGCGGCGAGTCGGTGTTCCTGGTGCTGCTCTCTACGGGGTTGCTCGCGCTGCTGGGCGTGTGGGCGTACGGGCAGGTCACCAAGATGAGCCAGGTGGGGGTGGTTGTGGGGGTGCTGTGGTGGGCAGGCCCTCATATATCAGGCTTTTTACCCTGATTTGACTGATTTTCAGCCTTTTTTTCTGTACCAACCCTGAACTTTCAGCCTTTTTTATTTTGTAACCCTGAATTTTCAGTCTTTTTTTATGGAAGGGGACTGATTTTTCAGCCTTTTATCGAACGTGTACACTGAATGCAGATTCCGAATCCTTCCTGTAAAACATCCGAGATTATCAGGACTCCAACATTTCTTATTACAAAAAATGATATATAAACTATTTGCCTTCGACAGCATGAACTGTCCCGGTCGTTACCGAAATTACTACTGATGGGGAAGGCCGTCGGTTCGATTCTTTGAACCGTCATGTCTTATTGGGCCTGAATTTGTAACCACATAACTTAAATATATGAGATCAGCCTTTTTTTTTAAGGAACACTGACAATCAGCCCTTTTTTTCACAGGGACCCTGATGCATCAGGGTTCCTAAAAGTGAATCTGAGGGCCTGTTGGTGGGGTTGGTTATGGGGGTGTTTTGGTGGGGTGGTTGTGGGGGTGTTGTGGTGGGGGTGATTGTGGGGGTGCTGTTAGACGCACAAAGTCGATACGGTGTGATTGATTAAAAAAAAAAAACTTCAATCACATGTTCTTGCATTGCTGCACTGAAACGAAACGATCGAATCAAATGAAACTTGCTAAAGCTTCTGAACGTGATTTGAGTCGACTCAAAACACAGCTGCTGAGCAGCCTGTAATTGTTATTGCTTTCATTATATAGAGATTTCCCGCAACGTATCACTAATTGTGTTAGCACGGCCTGCTTTTCCACTGAAATGCCACTCCTGTCTCGCAGAAATCCCGCCGCACTAAGAAGGTCGAGACGAGCACTGCGGGAGACACTGGTGCCGAGACCAACGAGTGGCTCCAGGTCAGTTGGAAATGAGACTCTGTAGTATTGCATTAACACCAGGAAGACTAGGTAAGGAACTTACTTTCTAGCCATTGCAAATGGTGGCCACAGCGGGAGACACTGGTTGTCAAAGGGAGGCCAACGAGTGGCTCCAGGTCAGTGGGGAGATTGTAATCATCGCAAGTTCGGATTGCAACGTGCAACTTTTTGTTGAAATTGGCCTTGTATGCTGTTGTCGGTGCTTTGTTGTGAAGTTCTGCCACTTTGTCTCGGCTTCGTTTTATATCTTCCCAGCTGATCAAGAACGTCTTCCTTGAAATGGGTTAATACCCTTGTTTTGCTGCAGGGTACTTTCTTCGAGCAGCACAACAAGTAGCAAGTCAAGTCCCGAAAGAAGCAGAAATAGGTGCTACGCCTGCAAATTCCGGCCTTCTGGGTGACCCTTTCTGTTGAATATTACATTGCTTGGGGGCCTCTGGAGACTGTGCAGTTTGTGGAAATGGAATTTATTTTGTGGGTAACAAGCTTTGGTAGGAAAATTATCTTACATTAGTAGCCACTGCTGGTAGGAAAATCATCGGGTTCATGATATTGGTTTCTGGTAACTTGGAGCCCCCCCCCCCATTTCCCACAGTTGTTTTGTCCCATAGGATGGGTCATCTACGTTATGCATTGATGCATTCATTTGATTTTCCAGATTTACAAATGTAGAGAGTATGAACCATCAGAAATCTTGTTTTGAGGTCAATTGTTTCTGACATGTTAAATCAGTGCAGGTGAGATTCACCTCATTTTGGCACTTCTCCCCAGCGCCAGTACACCCGTTTCCCACCCCTTGCTGTTCACAGACGACACGGGCCCTATTTTATTTACTCGCCACTTTCAGCCCCATTCCCCCCAGATTCTCTAGCCGTGCTAATTTCACACCCTCCAATTTCACACCCCTGGGCAATCGATCCTGGTTTACCCGAAAACGAAGGTTTTCTGACAGCCTAGGTTTGAAGGAGGCAAATGTCCGAGACCCCGCACACGAGTCAGCTGGAAAACAAAAAGCATGGTTGCAGCGGAATATCCAGTCTATGCGCTGCGGTCACTGAGTGAGAGTTTGGGACATCGACCTTATACAATGCCATCTAGTTCCTGGGTGCCTGATCCCCAAATCCAAAAAAGGTCACGGGTGATTTATGAAAAAAAACTAATGGGGTGTGAAATTGGCGCGGCCTGCTGGCCCCTTCAACCTTCTCCCCCTCCCACGTGCACGTGTCTACTTTGAACTCTTGAACTAGCCTTGTGGCTCTTTTGCTTGTGCTCGGAGTGTGTGGTGACCAGGCCCCCAGAAGTCAGAAATTTCTCTGATTTGCCTAAAAAACTCTGATATTGAGAAAGCTTGCTTTCTTATTCTTATCAATTGGCATCGTTCTCATTACAAATGGCTGTTTACAACATTTGCATCACAATTGAACACAAGCTAGTGCATGCTCATATCACTAGCTACGATATACCCTATCCAAGTGGCATGCGCGAAACGGTTTACGCTGGGGTGGGTGGTGGGAATGTTGAGTGAGCCGTTTGAAAAAAGAGAAACGTGGGTGGAGGGAAATGAGCTCCAACCCACGGTTTTTGTAGTTGGAGAAGGGCGTTTAGCGCGCTTCGACGATGCCAATTGTGCAATACAAGCAGCTTCGCTTTCACAATACACAATTTTGAAAAAACACTATGTGTGTTTAAAAAATATAATATTGAGAAAGCTTGCTTTCTTATTCTTATCAATTGGCATCGTTCTCATTACAAATGGGGTCTCTGAGACATAGGCAGCGGGGGCCTCCGGTTACGTACGGGTGCCTCTGTGTGTTGTGCCGAAGTCACCGCATGCGTCGGATCTTGTAGGTTGCGGGAGGCTTTGATGAGAGGCTCGATGTATGGCGTGACATACATTTCCTTTGCTGTGTCGCTTCGCCATCTGCCCAGCCGTTTGAAGACTCTGTCTGGCACTCCAGTGTTGGCTGCTACTGTAGCTGCGCCTTTTCGGAAAGAGTGAGTGCCGAGCTGCAGCTCGCCGAGGCCAACCTTTGCGAAGGCTTCCTTGCTCCAGTTGCGGATTGTAGTGTGTGAAGGTGGCCTCGCCTGACCTTTGCTAGTTGAAGCATGGCCGAAGACGCGAATCAATGGTCCGTCTGACTGAGGGCCATAGCCGGCGAGTTTGATGAAGCGTCGGGTACAGCGCACTGGGCAACAGGGGTCCGCTGTTGCTGCAATGGGAATCCATGTGCCATGACTGGCCTGATAAGTCTTGGAGTGTGGTATGAGGATCCACATGACCTCTTCGTCGAATTGAATGTCTTGCCATTTTATGGCCACTAGGTCGGAGTATCGCAGAAATCCCGCGTACATGAGGATGGGGATTAACCCTTTCTGGAATTCCGCAGGTTCGTCGGACTGCAGGTAACTTTCGGCCATGTCTCGGACTTGTTGGATCGATACGGGTTCCTCTGTACGAGTAGGGCGAGGGCAATGTCGTTTTGCACAGTCACGCACTTGGGTGGTGAATGGTCCGATTGCCGGGCATTTGCTCCCAGTCATGCGATGGGCGAAGCTGACTTCCGAGCACGTCAGCTGCACTACGGTCAGTGTGGCTTTGCGTCGGATTGCGTGTACCAGGTATAGTGCGAGGGTCATGTCAGAAGCTGGAAGAAAGGGAAGATGCACTTTTGTGCAAAAGGCTCGAAACTTGGCCCAGTATGGTTCGTATGTCCGGATCGTAGAGTCAGCGCGGGATTGTGCGAGCATGTTAATCAGTTGGTCGTGTAGCTTCGGGAGCAAATCTGAACACAGGCGCATACACTATGAATTAGTCAAAAACCACTCGCAGTGCAATGATTGGGCTGTGCGGTAGTCCCGTGCCCGAGAAGGCAGTGGAATGGGACCCTACATCTAGGCATTGGCTTCCGTGTGTCAAGGGGATGTGCGCGTGGATGTGTGGGGCCCAAGTGCATGGGGAAGGCTGCAAAAATGGCCACCAACTTGCGCCTGGCCAGTGCGGTACTATCAACGTAAGTGATGCATGGGTGCGTTGTGCATGGTGTAGGACAGCTGGGACCAGTTGTGGTGGGGGAAAAGCGAAGTTGTTTTTGGATGTCCATGCGATCGAGAACGCGTCAACTGCAATGGCTTCCGGGTGGGGAATCTTTGTGCAGAAGCGCGACAGTTGGGTGTTGCGGGAGTTGGCAAAGAGGTCGATGGAGTGGGGACCCCAACGACGTTCTAAGATGCGGAACCACGGCGTTTTCAATGCGTAATCATCGTGGTCGACCATTTTTGAAAGCTCGTCGGCGTGTGAGTTGAGCTCGCGCGGAATCCATTCGATGATCAAGCGCGTGCCGAGCTCCATGCATGTACGGATGATGCTCTTGCAGGCCGTTGTGAGGTCGGGGCTACGAGAGCCGCCTTTGCGAAGGATGAAGAATACGCCCTGGTTGTCCACACGCACGAGAACGTGTTTCTGCTTGATCTTGTTGGCGTACGTTTGGAGCGCCCAAAGGACGCCTTCGATCTCCCGCCGCGTGCTAGACGTTGCTCGTAGCGGCTCTGACATGGTTGTGCTAGCTTCTTCACGGCCACCAGAGAATGTGGTCAGAGTGGCGCCCCAACCGTGAGAGCTGGCATCCACATGGATTACTGCATCGTAGCTGTTCCGGACGTGAAAAGGTGCGCCGTTGAACCGGTCAAACTCCTCAAGCCAAAAGTGTAGCTCCGCTGCTGTGGATGGGGGAATGACCACGCTGCTTTTCCATGACGGTGCATCGTTGATCACTTGTAACATGGCGTGGCTGAATGCACGAGCGGTCGCGCCGAGTGCGACACCCATTGATGCGAGCATGCCTGTGTTCTGGCCATGTGGCGGACCGGGACTGGTCGGCACGCATTGCTTGCGCTCAGGAGGTTCTGGATGGTTGAATGTAACGAGGCTCGTCGGTCGGGACCGATGGAGAATCGGCGAGTGTCTGTCTCAAGTTCTACACCCAAGAATCGGAGGCGTTGTGATGGTGACAGCTGTGATTTCTTCGCGTTTATCACAAAACCTGCCTCTTTAAGGTCCAATATCACCCGCTGGCAGATTGCTTGCGCATGGGCTTTCGACTGACATAGAAATAAAATGTCGTCCACGTAAGGTATGACTCTGATGCCTTGTTCTCGCCAACGCCGAGCTAGCTGTTTGATCAGCTGCGTGAAAACGAATGGAGCTGTCGCGAGGCCAAATGGCAGTGAACGGAATGCGTATGTGCGCTTGTCGAATTCGAAGCCAAGGAACTTCTAGCATGATGGGTGGATGTCGATGTGGTGGTATCCAGACTTGAGGTCGATGGAGAACATCCAGTCCCCAACGCGTGCCAGGTCGGCCACACGGCTGAGCCCCTCGTACTTGAACTTGGGGACAATCAAGTTGGCATTGACTTTCCTCAGGTCAAGGATGAGTCTGCATTTGTCTTTTTGCTCGACCACGTTTAGTGGACTTATGCACGTAAGCTCCGTTGCGGGCATCGGGGCTGCTGCTCCGGTCTCTATAAGTTCTTGGATGGCGGTACGTGTGAACGTGGCATGCGTGTTCGCCCCGACATGGTTGCGATCGTGGAAGGGCTGTGGTGGGCCGTGGCTCCATGGCAGCCAGTAGCCCTTGGCGATGACGGAGAGGACAAGGCTACAGGGGCACCATGAACTCCACCACGCAAAGGTCGCACGAACCCGACCTCGCATCTGTGTAATAGTTTTGTCCGTAACGGCGAATTCATACGGATCGTCGTAGCATACCACCTCACACCGTCGTGCTCCTGTGTAGTGGAGGCAAAATGGGGTGATCATTGGGTGTTTCATTTCAAAGCATCCGTGTGCATGTACGAGCAACCATTTATCAAGATGTGAACAGCATCGACAATCTATCGAAATGTCAACGAGTATGTCGGGTACACGCCGGCGCTTCTTGTTTCTCTCCTCGCAAAAAACCTCCTCCTTTTTTTTTTTTTTTTTTTTTTGCCTCGCCTCCTCGTCCAATTGATAGGACATGCCCTTCGATCATTGGAGGTTGATGCCTAGGAGCATGGACACACTTGTCCTTTGTGCGTGATCTCGTTATATCTCGTTCTCACTCTCTCTCTCTCTCTCTCTCTCTCTCTCTCTCTCTCTCTCTCTCTCTCTCTCTCTCTCTCTTTCTCTCTCACATTCTTTCCCTTGCTCTTTAGTTCATGAAGGCTGATGCTTGGGACCATGGACATGTTTGTCCACCATGCTATATCTCGTTCTCTCTCACTCTCTCTCTCTCTCTCTCTCTCTCTCTCTCACACACACACACATACACACACTCTCTCTCTTTCTCTCTCTCTCTCTCTCTCTCTCTCTCTCTCTCTCTCTCTCTCTTGCTATGCACCTCCTCTTGATTTTTTAGAGGGACTTTGCCAAAATCAGTGGGCCTTTGAGAAGGAGTTATTTATTAATCAACCAACACACATAGCAATGCTTTCCTAGCATGCATCACGCCACCGAGTGGCCAACTTCATGGGACCGAGGGGGTTGTTGTTCCCCTTCCCTATCCTAGGCCCAAAGCCTATTTCTACCCTTCACTAGGGCTGGCCTCTTGCCATCGCAAACCCCTAGGGTTGCCCACGGTTTTCGCACTCAAGAGTGTACCGTGCCTAGCGCGCAAGCGCCTAGTGCCATGGCCCGCTCCTACACCACCGGAGCAGATCCTTGGCCGCCATGCCCGTTCCTAGGGCAGGCACTTGCCACGTGGCCCGGCTGGCCGCAACGGAAGCACGAGCCCCGAAACCCACGGCAATTGGCCGTGGGCGGGGGGGCCCCGCTTGGGTAAGAACGGCATCGGCGCGTTGTTTCCGCCGCGGTTGACACGAGCGTATCCGCTTGCCGCCCGGTCCATCGCCGCCATGTCCGCGACCGCCTGCTTGAAGGGTCGAGAAGTCAGCATGCTCTTCTGCTGGTACAACTTGAAGCGCTTCGCCGTGCGGAAGTCGGAGGCGTCCTCCACTTGAAGCACCTCGAAACGCCCCGAGATGAGGTTAAGAGCGTGCGAGATGAGTTCGAGTCCTCCCGCCGGGTCCCCGCGCTGCGCCTTGTATTCCGCGTGCAGCAGGTACGCGCGCAAGTCCTCCAGCAGCTCCGCTTGCTCTCGCACGGAGTCGTTGACGAATGTTGCCGCCGAAAATGTGAGGTTAGAAGAAGGGAGGGGGGGAAGGTGTTCCGTGACATTAAAATTAACATTGTTGACTGGAGCCTCACCGGCTTCATCTTCAGAGTCGTCGGTGTCATTGTCGGCCGCTGGAGCAGGGGGCGATGCTGTCGATGCGTCGTTGTCGTGCCGATTCGTCCTTGCTCCTCGCGTGCCTTTTTCCCTTTTCGCATTTTCTTTTTTAGCCGACGCAGATGCAGCCGGTAGTGCAGTTTCCGCGGCTGTAACGCTGACGGGCTGCTGCTGTAGAAGGGATAGCAGCGCGTTGATCTGGTCCGGGGTCAACGCCTGCGTCAACGCAAGGGCGGTCGTCGCGTCAGACGAGGAGACCGCCGTCCGCCTCCTCTGGCGCTGACGCGACGGTCCAGCCGCGGGTGCTGGCGTGTGCTCGACCTCAGTGGCGTGTGCCGCGCCAGCACCCGTCGCCACTTGCGCCGCAGGTGCCACTGGCGCCACTGGCGTCACAGGCGCCGAAGGGTGCTGCTGGGCGTTGCTCCCTTTGTTGACCTCGAGCCCGCCCAGCAGCACGTCCACTGCAGTCGGGGCGGGCGGTCCATCCTCTGCCCGTCGCTTGTTACGGCGTTCGCCCGCCAAATCGCGAATGTTACGGTCGGAGTCGGAAGCGGGGTTGGACGAGTTCCCGTTGTTAAGTGTCGGCGTCGGTGCCATCGTTGAGCGATTGAAGTTAAAAATGTCGCTGAGTAAAGTCGAGGGTGACTCGCCTCTAGGAAGCGATTTTGTCCTAGCCAGCTTGGACGGAGGGATAAACTACGTGAGCGGAAATGTTGAGTGAGCCGTTTGAAAAAAGAGAAACGTGGGTGGAGGGAAATCAACTCCAACCCACGGTTTTTGTAGTTGGAGAAGGGTGTTTAGCGCGCTTCGACGATGCCAATTGTGCAATACAAGCAGCTTCGCTTTCACAATACACAATTTTGAAAAAACACTGTGTGTTTAAAAATTATAATAATATGGAGGGCATGTGTCCCCAGGTGACTAGCATGTCACCGAGGGCCAAGTAGGTTTAGGGACTGTTGGCCCTAGCAGTGAATTTGAACCTTCCTGGCTGGCTTAGCTAATTGACAACCAACCCTGAAGCGCGTAAGCATTCAATTCCAGGAATGCTGATAAATAAGGATAAATAAGTAAATTATTACCATAACCAGCCAAACACAATAAACCGGCATATCAATAGCCATTTTTAGCATGTCATCTCGGAGCAAATCCCAGACTACCACAACAGAATTGGACACATTTGCTACTTTCTCAGTTTCAAATTGGACGCACAAAGGAACTTGAATTACGAACACGCCCTGCCAACTGAACGCAGCCCCTAATCCTACATCCGAAACCCATGTGGCCATGGAGCACTCACCATTGCCCGCAAATCCGCGTCGCGCAAGTCACACCACGCTCTAAACATCGTCCTTGGTTTCACCCTCGTCGTCGCCCTTGTTGGCGAGAGGCATCAAGTAAATAGCCGTGTACGGAATTGCCACAAGGAGCGCACCGATTATCGGGCCGAACCAATAAATCCACTGGTCCGCCCAGTCGCCCGTCCACACGGATGGGCCAAACGAACGCGCAGGGTTCATCGACGCCCCCGTCAGAGGCACACCCACGACGTTGTCGATAAGAACGGAAATGCCAATCATAAGGGGTGCGAGCGCAGCGGGCCCCCTGGGATCGACGGCGCAGGCGAAAATGGTGTAGACGAGAATCGCGGTGAGGAGCAGCTCCGTGAGAAAACCCATGCCGACTGTAACTCCCGGACCCAGCGACGTTTGTCCGAGAATTCCCTGTGGGAAATTAGGAGGGGGAGAAGGGGGACCGGAGTGTGAAATGCCACGATTTCGCAAAAATCAGGGAATGGTTCGGGGAAGTTTCTAGGAAGTCCCACGATTTCACAACAAAACTGTAATGCAATGCACGCCATTGCGAAGAAAGAAATAAAGAAATCATGTCACAGTGCTGGAGTGCGAAGAACGTACTTTGATTTCAGAAGGCACGATGGCCTTGGCAAGTCCCGCACCGAAAATGGCTCCGAGAATCTGCGCAACGATGTAAACGGCGGCGGACAACACGTCGGTGAGACCGACGGCTAGCAGGGAGAGTGTGACGGCCGGGTTGATGTGGCCGCCGGAAACGCCGGCGGTTGCACAGACAGCGAGAGCCAAGCCAATGCCATAACCCAAAGCGATGACGATAACGCGAGTCAAAGGCTCAGTCTTGCCAAACGGACCTGCAGAATGAATAAAGAACAGGAAGTATAAATAAAATAATGTTAAAAACAAAAAAGGAGATTCGAAATGTACGCGTTTATAGGGAAGACCGAAGACCGCGACTTTGGACGATGATACGTATGTTTGTAGTGCGCTTGGTTTACCCACAGCAATTCCAATTCAGTATCGAATGTGTACACGACGAACGAACGCGAGCGACAAATGTGGATAGGAGAAAGACTCCAAGAAGCGGCTTACTGGAAACGGAGACCGAGAGGGCGCCGAGGAATACGAAGAACATAGTCCCGACGAGCTCCGCGACAGCACAACCCGCCAGAGCCATAGGCGGCTTGAACTTCATCCATTGCTTCAACTGGATCGCCATGATAGCACTTGGTCGCTTGCTTAGCGCACAAGGTGCAGAGCAGCAGGCGGTATGCCGAGATAGTGTGAATGCGAGGTAAGGAAAGCTTCACAGCGGCGCGGACCGAGTGCTGGCTAGATGTATAGCACTACTGAAGTTCGTGCAAGAAAATGGAGTGGCTGCTTGCTTTGTGTTGAATTTGCCCGAAGATATATGATGGCATACATTCCTTCAAAGAATGCATGCCATGGCGGCTGTGTAATGCTCATGACAAGTGATCGGACAAGGCAGGATGAGGGCACGAGCCTTGTCATCCGCCACGTAGATTTCCCGCCAGATAAGTCTACTGCCCTGCGATGCTCTTCTCCCCTGCGATTCCAGCTTCCAATCACAAGTGATTCTCGTTATTGGGACCAAAGCACCCACCAGGAGCCTTGCCGGCGCCGCCCGCCGCCATATTCGTCCTTCGTCTCGATGCTACACGGGCGCTCTGCCTGTAGTGAAATGTTGCTGCGTGATTCGGGGAGCTTTGATTGATGTGGGATTTCGTTGGCCGACATTCTGCGGACCCCAAACGGACAATTCTTGGCTCCATGTCAAATCTCGACTCGACTCGACTCAAGCTTGTCGTCGCAGCGTCACTCACACTGTGCATACACGGTGAAACTGAAGGTCGTGCCAGAATTCCACTTCGATGCGGTGGGGTGAGATATTTTGCGTGTCAGAGCGGCTCAAGATCTTTGAGAACGATTGGGTAGGGTTAGAACAGAAAAGTGTTCACTATTGATGTGCTCTACGAACTGTACAGATTTAGCGTGTGGCTTGGATCAGTTACATATGTCAGCTGGGCATGGGCATTATTTGTGGCACGAGTAATGACGCACGATTTTGTAAGTGTGAGTCATGTCGCTGAAGTCGCGCTCAAATCACGCTCGTGCCTAAGCATTCGTGTCGCCGTTGTTGGGATGACGAGCCAGTCATATGGTGAGCAAGGACCACCGTCCATGCAGACGCACTGTAGCGTGGGAGTTGTGTGGAAGTGTGGGCCTGCGGAATCCGTCTGGGCTCTGGGGGGGAATGAAGGGAGCGGAGGGGAGAGGGGACTGTGTTGTCCAATGTGCTCGTTACAGTTGGTTACTACAGTAATACAGGACCTGACATGGCGAGTGGAGGGGGAGAAGGATGATGCGGTGTAGTGGCTGCTAGAAGCACCAGGTCGAAGGAAGGAGGGGAAAGAAGAACGAAGCGGGCAGAATGGAGAGAAAGTCGATAATTATCAATTCCTGGTTCTGGGGAGGGGAGGAAGAAGGCGAATCTGGAATCTCTGTAAGGAGATCAATGAAGTAATGACATAACCGGGCAGGTGATAAGAAGGGGAACCGAACCTGGATCATCGGATGTTCGCAGGCCTCGCTCCGGCAATGAAATGTGTACATTTCATTGTCGTAACCATCCCCCCCCCCCCAAATCTCCTCCCCCTCCATCTCCCCCTCCCCTTCCTAACCGACCTTCTATCCCTTCGTCCCTCCCATCCTTGCTGCAATTTCACATCCAACACCATCCTGCAGATGGTTGTTGGTTTGGATTGGATGTCGGCGTGGGGGTTCAGTATTCGCCAAACCATCTGACCTTCAGTATTCTCCAGGCAGGTGGCATCAGCATGGCAGCGGAAACAGCGGAAACAGAAACTTCCACTGGCGCCCAGACCACCCTACCGAAATGAGCATTTTGTCAACTCGGCTTAGGAAAGCGGGGGCACGAGGCTCGCTGAATGCCAAGAATAACATGCTTATTTTTGGTTTGGGCGATTTTAAACGGGATAACATGCGTATGAATAACATACGAACACACAACTGCGGCGAACTACGCTTACAACAGACGGGAATGCAGGTGACCCTATGTGGATGGGTACTAGTTTCGTCCAGTGCAGGGAACAAATTTCTGAAGCCAGCTGGGCTACACCAGGGTAAAAATCGTTCAGAAAACTAAATTTAGCTCAAAAGGCGTTTAGGGATTCAAGTTGGCAATTGGTTACTACAAGGGCGCCTGTAGTTGTTTTATTATTTCCAGCGCGGTTTGTTTCTGGTTTTCCCGGATGGCCGATCGCGCTGCCATCTCATGGCAATTCAGCTGTCTTGGGTGACAGGCATCACAATTTTCCATAGCATGAACTGTGCGGCAACTTCATTTCCGATACATCTCACTCAGTAGCGTCGGTAGCGCTCGGTAGCGCTCGGTAGCGCTACCATTTCGCTATACGACGCTACCGAGTGAGTCAGCATGCTGACCGCGGGCAAAAAACATAAAACCCAATCGGACTGCATGCCATTCGGGAGGCATCAACCCTAAGATTTTAGTGTTGATGCCTCCCGAGATAGCATGCATTTTGACTGGGGTTTTTTTTGTTTTTTATTGCCCGTTGACTCATTGCACTGCCTGCTGTTGACGAGTTGTTCAGCACGTCGTTGAGCGTGGTGTGTATGTCGCTGTCATGTGCTTTGAGAACGACGATGCCGCATACGCGTGTGGCAAGCTGCTGGTTGTTTGCGACAGTGACGATGGTATGTTCCGGAATGGTTCGAGCGTTGGAAATGAAGCGCTTAGAGCCCACCATGTGCTGCCCGCAGCAGCTGTCGAGGTACCATGTGTTGGAAGAGTCGGTGCGGTGTTGCGCCGGGAGTGCGAGATTTGGGGTGTTGCGGAACGGTATGCGCTTGTCGCCAGCAGCGCGATGGTTGTCGACAGGGCGAGTGTCGATGTAATGTCCAAAGTAGTAGTTGGTGATGGTCAGCGAGTTGAGCGGTGGCGATTCGAGCAGGCGAGTCGGCAGGTCCCAGTCTTGCTCATGTTCGACAGATACGAACTCCCCGTCCTGTGTGAATGGGTTGTTGTAGTTGTTGAAGTGGACTTCTTGTCCTGGAGGGGGGGGGGGGGGGACGTATCGGAGATGCCTCCAATTGGTGCGCCGAGTGCGGCAGTGAACATGCATCGCCATATCGCCCATGACATGACGAACGGTGTTGTTGTTTTGCGTCAGTGGCCTTTGTGAGTCAGGCTGCGGAGGTTGGCGCGGAGTGAACCGATGGTACGAAGACGGTCGGTTGGCCTGGCTCGTGTGATCTGGACCGCAGGCAGAGTAGTTGTTGCGCGGCACGGAATCGTGTCGTGGTCCGGATCGACAGCGTTCTGTGGAGTGGCGAAAGATGCAATTTTTGCAGTAGTATTGGCGTGGGCGTGAATCGCGATTCCGTCGTTGGTTGCGATAAGAGTAGAAGGCGATTTGATCGCAGCGTGTCCCTTTTCTTTGTTGAAATCCATGTCCTGCTGCTCGTGCAGTAAAGTAGCACAGAGATGCGCTTCTGGTGTAATGCCCTGCTGACGGAGCAGGGCTTTGTAGGGAGTCCACTGAGGACCTAGTGTCAGATTTATATGACATAGCTACTGTAGGCTATAGTGGGGTAGCACATATGGGGTACAGCTTTCTAGGGTTTACATTTGTACTCAACTTTCCCTTAGTCATTCATTTTTCCTCGTTTCTTCTCATGGTATCGAGCAGGTTCCCTAGTGGGAACGATTCCTAGGGCCCACCACCACGGAATTTTTTTTTCTGCCCGGGAGCGCGCTTCGCTCCGGCCCGAGTCGCACCCTGTGTGCTCTCCCTACCGTCGCGCCCTCGCTAGGCCCCTCACGGCCCCGTCGCGTCGCCCTTAGCGGCCCTCTCACGGCTCCCTAGCGCCGCCCTTACGGCTCGTCGCGCCGCCCTTACGGCCCGTCGCGCCGCCCTTACGGCCCGTCGCGCCCGTCGCGCCGCCCTCACGGCCCCTCGTGCCGCCCTTACGGCCCGTCGCGCCGCCCTTACGGCCCGTCGCGCCCGTCGCGCCGCCCTCACGGCCCCTCGTGCCGCCCTTAAGGCCCCTCGTGCCGCCCTTACGGCCCCTCGCGCTACCCTTACGAGCCCTCCCGCGGCCCCTTCGGCCCCTCCCGTCGCCAGTCGGCCCCTTACGCCCCCCCCCTCGCGGCCCATCGAGCCGCCTTCCGCGGCCTTCTCACGGCCTGTCGCCTCCCTCGACGGCCCCTCGTGGCGCTCTTCACGGCCTCTCCGCCGCTCTTCGCGGCCCCTAGCGGCCGGCAGCCGCCGTCCCTGAGGCAGCAGCCGCAGCCGTCTCTGCAGCAGCAGTCGCCACAGCTTCTGCGACTGCTGCCGCGGTCGTCACCAACCACACCAGCCGCCGAGCCGCCCAGCAGCCGAGCACCCGAGCCGCTGAGCCGTCCTGCAGCCGAGCAGCCGAGCCGCCGAGCCGCCGAGCCGCCCAGCAGCCGACCGCCGAACCGCCCGGGCCGCCGAGTTGCCGAGCCGCCCGAGCCGCCCGAGCCGCCGAGCCGCCCGAGCCGCCGTCCTGCAAGAGCAGCGCCTCTATCACTGCACTGCCCTTACCCTACTGTTCACACTGCTAGTCTACTGCAGTCATGGCTACCCCTAGTGTCCTCGCCTTTGACGCTGAGGGTCGGGCCATTGACTTTGACGTCTGGGTAGATGACCTGCAGCTTTTGTTACAGTGCGATAGGGCAGACGGTCTCTCCCTCTTTGACCTCACCTCTGGTGCCTCTCCTGCCCCTGCTGCTGATGCCGACGCCACTGTCCGCTCACAGTGGGCCACACGCGATGCTGCTGCACGTCTAGCTGTGCGTCACCACCTGCCTACCTCTGAGCGTGCACACTTTAGCCAGTACAAGAGTGCTCACACCTTGTACGACGCTGTAGTTGCGCGCTACTCCTCCCCTGCCACTGCTGCACTGAGCCGCCTCATGCTACCGTACCTCTTCCCTGACCTTGCTGCCTTTCCCACAGTCGCTGACCTCATTACGCACCTCCGCACTAGTGACACTCGCTACCGCGCTGCGCTTCCTGCTGAGTTCTGCGCCAAGAACCCCCCCCCCATGTACATCACCCTCTACTACATAGTCACCCGACTCCCTGACTCCCTTCGTGTAGTCAGGGACCACTTCCTCTCAGTTTGCCCCACCACTCTCACCGTTGACCTCCTCGAGAAGGCCCTCCTAGCAGCAGAGAAGAGCATAGTCGCTGTAGGAGCCTCTCGTGGTGACCCTCGCACCCCCGTCTTTGAGGGGTGTTCCCCCTCCCCCCTTTTGCCCTCTGTTGCCTCTGCTGCTGCGGCCGACCTCGTTGGTCTCGAGTCGGTCGGCGCTGCGTCTGCCCCGAGCGGGAGACGCCGCACCGGCAAGGGCAAGGGGGGCAAGGGTGCTGGAGGGGCTGGCGGGGGTGGCGGAGGTGGCGGTGGCGGCAGTGGAGGGGGTGGGGGTGGTGGTGGGAGTGGTGGCGGGGGTGGAGGTGTCGGTGGCGGCAGTGCAGGCGGAGGCGGCGGCGGCGGTGGCGGTGGGAGCGGAGGTGGCGGAGGTGGCGGCGGTGGAGGAGGCGGCGGCGGAGGAGGTGGAGCTGGTCGGGGTGGCGCTGGGCAGAGGGTCGGCTCCGGTGGTGGTCAGCGCCAGCAGCAGCAGCAGCAGCAGCAGCAGCGGCAGCAGCGCACTCGTGACATCCCCCCCCCTCAGCAGCTCCGTGAGTGGTACGCTGCACGCCAGCGGGGTGGGGGTACTGGTCCGTGCACCTACGTCCTACGCACCGGCGACCGCGCGGGTGAGCAGTGCGTGGGTGCGCACTCCACCCAGCGCTGCTTTGGCCGCCTGACGGACGCTTGGTGTCACCAGTTCCCTGAGGCCACTGAGATCCCCCGCTGGGGCGAGCTGTCTAGGGCGGGTGTAGCTGTCTTTGACCTTGACTTTGATGCTATTCTTGCTGCCATGTATGCTGTGACTATTAGTGATGAGGGTGACTGTTACCGGTGTTTTCCGCCCGACCCGGGCATTGAGACTGCTGCTCTAGGTACTGGTGAGGCTGCTGCTCTAGGTGCTAGCAAGGCTGCTGCTCTAGGTGCTCGTGCGGCTGCTCACTCAGGTGCTGGTGAGTCTGCTCTCTCAGGTACTGCGTCGGCTTCGGCCTCCCACACCTTCACCCTTGACTCGGGGGCTTCTCGCTCCTTCTTTCGAGACCGCACCACACTCACGCCGCTTGGCCGGCCAGTTGCAGTCTCTCTGGCAGACCCCTCTGGGGGTCCTGTCCTTGCTCACTTCTCCACTGTCCTCCCGTGTCCGGCGGCCCCCTCTGGCACCCTGTCTGGTCTTTACCTCCCCTCGTTCTCTACGAACTGGGTGAGTGGTGCTGACCTACAGGATGCGGGGGTTCACCAGTTCACTCCTGCGAGTCAGCGGGTGACCCACTGCACGGACGCTCGGACAGGCCGACACCTGGCCACGTTTACACGTCGGCCGGGGTCGAGCCTGTACACACTGACCACTGCGTCTCCTTCAGTCCCTGCGTCTGGTCAGGTAGCTGCGTCGGGTCAGGTGTTTGCTGCAGCGTCCAGGTCTGGTCCTGAGTCTGCCCCCTGTTCGTGTCGCCTCCTGTCGCACGAGACTCTCCTCTGGCACCACCGCCTTGGTCACCCCTCCCTGCTTCGTCTCCGAGGCATGGCCTCCCGTGTCCTTGTCTCTTGTCTTCCCCGGTCCCTCCCTCCCCTTCCTCCGGGGCCCGGCCCCACCTGCGTCCCTTGTGTCGAGGGGCGGCAGCGGGCTGCCCCTCACTCCTCCCAGTTTCCTCCGACAGAGGCCCCGCTGCAGACGCTTCACATGGACGTGTGGGGCCCGGCCCGCGTCCGTGGACAGGGTCACGAGCGCTACTTCCTGCTGGTGGTTGACGACTACTCGCGTTACACCACGGTCTTCCCCTTGCGCAGCAAGGGTGATGTCACTGAGGTGTTGATCGACTGGATCCGCGCAGCTCGTCTCCAGCTCAGGCAGAGCTTCGGCTCGGACTTTCCTGTTCTGCGTCTGCACTCTGACAGAGGTGGAGAGTTCTCCTCTGGCCTTCTGCGAGCCTACTGTCGTGCACGAGGCATCCGCCAGACCTTCACGCTTCCGGACTCTCCACAGCAAAATGGGATTGCTGAGCGCCGCATTGGCATGGTCATGGACGTCGCCCGTACGTCCATGATGCATGCGGCTGCCCCCCATTTTCTGTGGCCGTTTGCGGTTCGGTACGCGGCGCATCAGATCAACCTTCACCCCAGGGTCTCCATGCCGGAGACCTCCCCAGCTTTGCTGTGGACGGGGAAGGTTGGCGATGCGTCTGCGTTCCGTGTCTGGGGATCTCGGGCGTTTGTCCGCGACTTGTCTGCGGACAAGCTGTCCCCTCGTGCTGCTCCTTGCGTCTTCCTTGGCTTCCCCCCTGACGCGCCAGGGTGGTAGTTCTACCACCCCACCTCTCGCCGTGTTCTGTCCTCCCAGGACGTCACGTTTGACGAGTCGGTCCCCTACTACCGCCTCTTCCCCTACCGCACTCCGTCCCTCCCCCCGCCACCGCTCTTCCTTGTGCCAGATCCCCCCCCCGGTAGACCCCCTCCCCCCTCAGGGTCCTGCCCCTTCAGGTGTGTCCCAGGTAGACGCAGTCGAGCCTGTCGAGGTTACTGGTGACTCTGGTGCTGCTGAGGGTGCTGAGCCTGGGGGTGCTGACTCTGGGGGTGCTGAGCGTGTGGGTGCTACGCCTGGGGGTGCTGAGCCTGAGGGTGCTACTACTGGGGGTGCTGAGCCTTGGGGTGCTGAGCCTGGGGGTGCTACTACTGGGGGTGCTGAGCCTGGGGGTGCTGCGCCTGGGGGTGCTACGCCTGGGGGTGCTGAGCCTGGGGGTGCTACGCCTGGAGGTGCTGAGCCTGGGGGTGCGGAGCCTGAGGGAGCTGGGCCTACTCGTGTGGCGTCTAGCGGTGCTGAGCCTGGAGGTTCTCCGGGTGCTTCGTCTCGGCGGGAGCCACTCTCTCCACAGGAGCTGCGAGAGTGGTTTGCCCGACGCTGGAGGCATGCTGCTGGAGCTGGAGGTTCTTCGACTGCTGCGGGTGCTGGTGCCGCGGGTCCCGGAGGTGCTCGTACTGGGAGTACTGGAGCTGCTGGGCCTGCGGGTACGCCTGGAGCTGGAGCTGCTGAGGGTGTTGACGCTGAGGCTACTGCTGGCGGTCCTGCTGGGGGTGCTACTGGTGCTGCTGGAGGTCCTGGAGCTGGAGGTGCTGCTGGCGCTGGTGCTGCCGCTGGGGGTACTGGTGCTGTCCCTGCTGTGTCTGGAGTCGTCGCGCGGCCTCGGCCGTACTTCGTTCCGCTCCTTCAGCAGGTTCTTGGTCTCCCGCCTTCTACTGGTCCTCCTCCTTCCTTAGAGTGTCCACAGCCTGTCCCGTCCCAGTTACAGTTACAGCCGGCCTTCACACTGCCCGCTCCTTCTCCCTACACTGGTCCTACTGGAGGTCTGGCTGAGCGTCGTGAGCCTGCGTCTCGCCCTGCGTCGCCTGTCCGTCTTGCTCGCACTAGTGGCCGTGGTTCGCGCCAGCGTCCTCCTCCTGTCCCTGGCACGCACCGGATGTCTCTGCGTCCGTCCACTGCTCCTCTGCGTGCCCCTTTGCCTTCTCCTCCTGAGTCCTCTCTTCCTGCTCTTCCCGACCCGGAGTCGGACTCTCTTCGTGCTGCCAGTCCTACTGTCACGCGTCTCCTTGCTACTGTCGTCACTGACCCTTCCTTTGAGTCCACTGCTGCGTCTGCCCTAGTTGCTGAGCTCGTCGACTTTGCTGCTCGCTGTCGTCTAGACTACGCTGCTAGTCTTGTCGTTGAGTCTGAGTCTGTCTGTCCTCCGTCCGTCGGGGGTGAGTGTGCCCTTGGCACGGACGTCCTTGAGGACAGGCTGCTGCTGCTCTCACCTAGGCCTCGAAGTACAATGGTAGCGAACATGTCTTCGGGAATGGAATTGCCGAGCTTTAGGAGTTGGTCGCGGACGCTGTGGCAGCGATTGATGTAGGCATTTGCCTTTTGGCCATGTGCCATCTTGACTTTTATGAGCTACTGGAGCAAGCGGCTGGAGAAGACGGGGTCCTTGGGCTATTAGGTTTTGGTGAGGTAGCTCCAGGCGGCCATGGCGGGAGCTGGGTGTGCTTTGAAGGGGCGTATGCCGAGCTATTCGGCTGGCGCCATGTAACACAGGAGAATTATGTACGCCATGAGCGACTCGTTGTAATACCGAGCTTTCGCGTCGTCAGTGTCGCTAGAGGGGCCAGCGTAGCTTCCATCAAAATAGCAGAAGATTTGTGCGCGTTGGAGAAGTAATTGGAGCTCAAAGCTCCAGGTGTAGAAGTCTCGCCCGTTAAACATGGTGCTAGTATGAATCTTGGAGATCGTCCGAAACTTGTTATGAGCGGCGAGCATGGCTTCGTCATTTGGACGGGAAGCGGTTGGAGCGGAGGAGTTCGACCCAAGGTCGAAAGTGGTTGGGCTCGGTTCCTTGCTCGGAGGAGCCGGTTGATCGGGTTGTTGCGAGGTACCCGGGTTACCACTCTTCAAATGTTGAATCCCTAATTCTAGCGTAGTGATTCGCTGGATGAGTTGCTATAGAAGCGCATTGCTGATGGTAGTGCTGCCCGCGGAGTTCGCGGTAGGGTTGGCGGGGGCTTCAGCAGTCGGAGCTGCTTGTCCGCCAGATCCTCCGGCCATGTTTCGGCGGGAGCGCGTACCGGACGCCACCTTGAATTTGAATTTGAATTAGAGGTGGTGTTGCGAAGAATCCTAAGTGGCTCTCATACCATGATACAATCTAAACTGTCTTATAGGATCATCTCAGGTTGATCGCACGGAGTGTAGCAGCGGAAGGTTTGCTTGGTAATGTCGGGTACGGACTCTGTCAGTAGAGGGAGATTTGAATCTCGACAGAAGTGACTAATGCAACGCGGTACAGGGGTTTATATAGGAATACAATGGATTTCAAAAGGTCCTAGCTAGCCATGTACTCTGAGGGGGTACATTCCCCTTAGGGCTAATCTAGATGCAGGATTGCAACTGTGCGGTTCGGTAACCGTACGCGGTTCGGTAACCGTTTGAAGTTTTTCCGCGCTTTGCACTTCGAAATCTTCCTGCTTGTAACTGTCTTCGATAACTGTATTGTCGCTCGGTCTTCGTCCTCGCTGCAGTCAACTTCGCGTTAAGGGTTCGTTACTCATGAATGTTCATTCAACTATTCCATATCGTAACAGGAATGACAAGGCAGGTAAGTAGAAAATAGTATATTATAGTGAACTAACCTTAAACAAAGGGCATCAAATTCGGATGTCCACTCAAAGAGTATGGATTGTCCATATAGCATGGGCTGTGCCCCAGGTTCCAACCGTATTCTGCGGTCGCTGAGGTGGCAATCCCTCTGGCAGATCATCAGGAAAAAAACTCTCGGTACTGCTTCAAGAATGCTGCCAGCTCATCCGGTACGTCGGCGAGCAGTTTCTGTAAATCGTTCGGTTGTTTTGTGTCAAGGAGCTAGAGTAAGTTAGGCTTAGGAGCCATGGCTTGAGTTGTGAGAATTGAGGAATGGATGAATGAACTAGAAATGAGGTGGGTACAAATAGAGAACACAAAAGTGTTGTACCCTTTAGGAACTACCCCACTACAGCCTAAACAGACTATAGCATATATAAGTTTGACACACCCCCATAGGCAAAGTGGGGGAGAACAAGGGGTCACAAGACCAGTCAAGAAAAGCAAAGCAAGCTCAGGGTGGATCACAAAGTCACCACGCAGTCTGAGCACAAGCAAAGGGCCACAAGGCCAGTTCACATGCAGAGTTATATAAAGGAAAGCAAACAATACAGTGAACACAACCTAGCAAGTATAAGCATGCAGGTATATGTATAAAGAGTACAGTACAGGCAGGGTCAAGAAGAAAGCAAGTGAGGCACAGTAGGTACAAGGCCTAACACAGTACAGAAGCGCTGATGATCACAAGGCTGAAGTGCCTTGGTGAAAACATCAGCAGTGTTGGCCTGAGAGGCCACGTAAGCTAGACGAAGCTGACCACGCTGCTGCAACTCTCGAGCAAGGAAGTAGCGCAGAGCAATGTGCTTCGTTCTGTGCTCCAGTCTGTGCTCCTGACACAAGGCCAGCATGGCCTTGTTGTCGACGTACAGAACTGGAGGAGAACGAGGCGCCTCTCCCAAGTCGGTCAGCAGGTAGGTGAGCCAGCAAAGCTCCTGTGCAGCCATGGCCCCAGCGTAGATCTCAGCCTCACATCTGGAGCTGAGAACAGAAGAAGAGCGGGTAGACCGCCAAGAGACAGAACCGGAGCCAAGGCTGAAGGTGTAACCCTGTGACGACCGCTGCGTAGCCAAGTCGTCAACCCAGGAGGCGTCAGCGTGACCAGTGAGGACAACTCGAGCCCGTCCTCCAAGCACGAGCCCCATGCCCGATGTACTGCACAAGTATCGCAACACCCTCTTCGCAGCATCCCAGTGCACCTTTCGGTGCCTGCCGGGAGCCATGTAGCGAGCCAGAAGGCTGAGAGGGTATGCGAGGTCAGGTCGTGTGCAAGTCATCAGGTACATGAGGCAGCCCACAAGCTCTGGATATGGGCCACTCGGCTCTACGGACTCGTCCGAAGGTGGAGCTGAGAGCGAGTGACCGGTAGGCAGAGGAGTGGACTGTGGCGAGGAGTACGTGAAGCCGAAGCGCTGAAGGACCTGCTGCACCATGTGTGACTGAGTCAAGGTAATGGTGCGCTGTGCTCTGTCCCGGGTGATTCGCAAGCCAAGATAGCTTGTGAGCTCACCCAGGTCTGTGCACGTGTGTCTCTTCTGCAGCTCGGACTTCACGTGGGCGAGTGCCTCAGTGTCAGCAGTAGCAAAGACGAGGTCGTCTACGTACACGAGAACGTAGAACGGCGGCAGAGTAGTGTCAGTGCGTAAGAACAGAGAAGGGTCAGCAGTGGAAGGAGCAAAACCAAGAGCAGCAAGAGTCGTCCTGAGTGTGTCGTTCCACTCACGGGGTGCCTGGCGGAGACCGTAGACTGGCCGCCGGAGGCTCCACTGGGTACCAGCAGGAAACGACCCAGTGAAGCCAGGTGGGCGGCGCAGCCAGATCTCCTCGTGAAGGCTGCCCTGTAGGAAGGCTGTGCTGAAGTCAAGCGAGTGGAGCTCGTAGTCACGCTGAGCAGCAACGTGCAGCAGTACCCGAAGAGTGGTCATCTTCGGGGTAGGGGAGAAGGTCTGAAAGAAGTCAACTCCCTGACGCTGACTGAAGCCACGTGCAACGTAACGCGCCTTGAAGGCAGGCGGAGAACCCGGCGGCCGCTTCACCCTGAAGATCCACATGCCACTGACGATGTTCGCCCCAGGTGGGGGAACCTCGTCTACATAGGTGCCTGTGGACTTCCAGGAAGCCATCTCTGCGTCCATGGCTGCCTGCCACTGAGAGGAGTAGGGACCCTCTATCGCCTCTGCGTAAGAGCGCGGGGTCGGGATGTCTAGTGCATCCGGGTCTCCCTCAGGGGCAAGCAGCATGGACACGAGATGAGGTGAAGCAGCGGCAAAGCACTCAAGGTCCTCCTGTCTGTCCTCAAGGACGTCCGTGCCAACAGCACACTCACCCCCGACGGACGGAGGACAGACAGACGCAGACTCAGCAACAAGACTAGCGGCGTAGTCTAGGCGACAGGCTGCAGCAAAGTCAACGAGCTCAGTAACAAGAGCAGGCGCAGCAGTGGACTCAAACAGAGGGTCAGTGACAGCAGTGGCCAGAAAGCGCCTGACAGTAGGACTAGCAGCACGAAGGGAGTCAGACTCCGGGTCCGGACCGTCAGGAAGAGAGGACGCAGGAGGAGACGGCAGAGGGACACGCTGTGGAGCAGTAGAAGGACGCAGAGTCATAGAGTGAGTGCCTGGGACAGGAGGAGGACGCGGACGCGAAACACGACCAGCGCGAACAGTACGGACAGGCGACGCAGAGCGAGACACAGGTGACACAGGACGCGACTCAGGCTCACGACGCTCCGTAAGACCTCTAGTCGGTCCAGAGTAAGGAGAAGGACCAGGCAGCGGAGAGGCCGGCTGCAACTGCGACTGGGACTGGACAGGCGGAGGACTCAGGAAAGGAGGAGGAGGACCAGGAGAAGGGGAGGAGCCAAGAACCTGCTGAAGGAGCGGAACGTAGTACGGCCGCGGCCGCGCAGCGCCTCCAGTAACAACAGAGACAGAACCGGAACCCTCAGCCCCAGGGTCTCCAGTCCCAGCAGCACCTCCAGCAGCTCCAGCACCAGCAGCACCTCCAGCAGCTCCAGCACCAGCACCACCTCCAGCAGCGCCAGCACCTCCAGTAGCCCCAGTAGCACCTCAAGCACCTCCCGCACCAGCACCACCTCCAGCAGCGCCAGCACCTCCAGTAGCCCCAGTAGCACCTCCAGCACCTCCAGCAGCTCCAGCACCAGCAGCACCTCCAGCAGCTCCAGCACCAGCACCACCTCTAGCAGCGCCAGCACCCCCAGTAGCCCTAGTAGCACCTCCAGTACCTCCAGCAGCTCCAGCACCAGCAGCACCTCCAACAGCTCCAGCACCAGCACCACCTCCAGCAGCGCCAGCACCTCCAGTAGCTCCAGTAGCACCTCCAGCACCTCCAGCAGCTCCAGCACCAGCAGCACCTCCAGCAGCTCCAGCACCAGCACCACCTCCAGCAGCAACTCGACAGCGCCGAGAGTACCACTCACGAAGCCGCTGTGGAGAGAGGGGCTCCCGCCGCGACGGGACACCTGGAGCACCTCCAGACTCAGCACGCGCAGGCTCAGCACCTCCAGACACAGTACCCTCAGGCGCCACACCCCCAGGCTCAGCACACCCAGTCTCAGCACCCCCAGAGTCAGCACCCCCAGTCTCAGCACCCCCAGACTCAGCACCCCCAGTCTCAGCACCCCCAGTCCCCGCACCCGCAGGGTCAGCACCCCTAGCAGCACCTGAGTCGACAGCTACCTCGACCGGCTCGGCAGGGTCTACCTGGGACACACCTGAGGGGGCAGGACCCTGGGGGGGGAGGGGGTCTACCAGGGGAGTACCTGGTGCCAGGAAGAGTGGCGGGGGGGGGGGGAGAGGTAGTGCGGTAGGGAAAGAGACGGTAGTACGACACCGACTTGTCGAACGTGACGTCCTGAGAGGACAGAACACGACGCGAGGTGGGGTGGTAGAACTGCCACCCGGGTGCGTCAGGAGGGAAGCCAAGGAAGACACAGGGAACGGCACGGGAGGACAGCTTGTCCGCTGTAGTATCGCGGACAAAAGCTCGAGATCCCCAGACTCGGAACGCTGACGCATCGCCAACCTTCCCCGTCCACCTCAGTGTAGGTGTGGTCTCCGGCAAGGAGACGCGAGGCTGAAGGTTGATCTGATGCGCAGCGTACTGAACCGCGAACGGCCACAGAAAATAGGGAGCAGCCGCATGGATCATGGACGTACGAGCGACATCCATGACCATGCCAATGCGGCGCTCAGCAATCCCATTTTGCTGTGGGGAGGCCGGAAGCGTGAACGTCTGGCGGATGCCGTCCGAACGACAGAAGGCTCTCAGGAGGTCGGAGGAAAACTCCCCGCCTCTGTCTGAGTGCAGACGCAGAATAGGAAGGTCTGAGCCGAAACTCTCACTAAGCTGGCGACGAGCACCGCGGATCCAGTCGATCAACACCTCAGGGACCTCACCCTTGCTGCGCAAGGGGAAGACTGTGGTGTAACGCGAGTAGTCGTCAACGACCAGCAGGAAGTAACGCTCGTGACCCTGTCCACGGACGCGGGCTGGGCCCCACACGTCCATGTCAAGAGTCTGCAGAGGGGCCTCAGTCGGAGGAAACGAGGAGGAGTGAGGAGTGGCGCGCTGCCGGCCCTCGACACAAGGAACACAGGTGGGGGCAGGCCCCGGAGGAAGGGGAGGGAGGGACCTGGGGAGTCCAGAGACAAGAGCACGGGAGGCCATACCTCGAAGACGAGGCAGGGAGGGGTGACCAAGGCGGTGGTGCCAAAGGAGAGTCTCGTGCGCCAGAGGACGACACGAGCAGGGGGCAGACACAGGACTAGACCTGGACGCGGCAGCAAACACCTGACTGGACGCAGCCACCTGACCAGACACAGGGACCGGAGGAGGCGCAGTAGTCAGTGTGTACAGACTCGACCCTGGCCGACGAGTGAACGTGGCCAGGTGGCGGCCCGTCCGAGAGCAAGTGCAGTGGGTCACACGCTGACCTTAAGGGGTGAACTGGTCAACCCACGCGTCCTGGAGGTCAGCTCCACTCACCAAGTTCGTAGAGAAAGAGGGGAGGTGGAGTCCCGACAGCAAGCCCGACGGGGCCGCCGGACACGGTAGAACCGTGGAGGAGTGTGCAAGGACTGGGCCCCCGGAGGGGTCAGCAAGGGAGACCGCAACAGGCCGACAGAGCGGCGTGAGCGTGGTGCTGTCTCTAAAGAAAGAGCGCGAAGCACCAGAGTCAAGTGTGAAAGTGTGAAAGGATTTAGTAGGTGTAGTACCAGAGAGAGGAGACGTACCAGCACCTGGAGCAGCAGACGCACTAGCACCTAGAGCAGCAGCCGCACTAGCACCTAGAGCAGCAGCCACAGTGCCCGGGTCGGGCGGGACACTCAGGTAACAGTCACCCTCAGTAATATCAGCAAGAGCATACATGGCAGCAAGGATAGCATCAAAGTCTAGATCAAAGATAGGCACATTCTGCAGAAGCAGATCATGCCAACGAGGAAGCTCAACGGCGTCAGGAAACTGGGCACGCCAAGCGTCAGTCAAGCGGCCGAAGCAGCGCTGCGTGGTGTGTGGGAGACCACACACCTCCCGACTCTGAGTGCCGGTGCGAAGAACGTAAGAGCAGGGACCCGCACCCCCAGACCTCCCACGCCCAGCGTGAAGCTGCTGAACCGACGGGGTCTCACAGGTGCGCAGCTGCTGCTGGCGCTGGCTGCCACCAAGGCCTCCACGCTGCGTGGCTGCACCACGACCAGCACCACCTCCTCCGCTACCTCCACCACCGCTGCCGCCGCCTCCACCTCCTCCGCCACCGCCGCCACCGCCTCCACTGCCGCAACCGACGCCCCCACTCCCGGTACCACCCCCACCACCACCTCCACCTCCTCCACCTCCTCCACCGCTTCCCCCACCGCCCCCACCACCACCCCTACTTCCCTTGCCCTTGCCGGTGCGGCGTCGCCCACTAGAGGCAGACGCAGCGCCGACCTCCTCATTGCCAACGAGGTCGACAGCAGCAGCAGAGGCAACAGAGGGGAGAAGGGGGACAGGGGAACACCCCTCAAAGAAGGGGGTGCGACGGTCGCCGCGAGAAGCACCGACAGCTAAGATACTCTTCTCAGCTGCAGCAAGGCGCTCCTCTAGCAAGTCGACAGTCAGCTCGGTGGGGCAAAGGGAGAGAAAGTGGTCCCTGACTAAAGAGAGAGAGTCAGGGAGGCGGGTGACTAGGTAGTAAAGGGTGATGTACATGTGGGGGGAGTTCGTGGGAAGGAACGCAGTGGGAAGGGCAGCGCGGTTGCGGGCGTCACTGGTGCGAAGGTGAGCAACCAGGTCAGCAACTGTGGCAAAGGCTGCAAGGTCAGGAAACAAGTACGGCAGCATGAGGCGGCTGCGGGCAGCAGTGGCAGGGGAGGAGTAGCGTGCAACTACAGCGTCGTACAGAGTCTTAGCACTCTTGTACTGACTAAAGTGCGCGCGCTCAGTAGACGGTAGGTGACTACGCACAGCAAGGCGGGCAGCAGCATCGCGCGTGGTCCACTGCGAGCGAACAGTACTGTCAGCATCAGCAGCAGGGGCAGTAGAGGCGCCAGACGTGAGATCGAACAGTGAGAGACCATCCTTGCTATCGCACTGTAGGAAAAGCTGCAGATCATCTAGCCAGACCTCAAAGTCAACTGCTCGACCCTCAGCGTCAAAAGTAAGAACACTGAGACTAGCCATGACAGGAGCAGCAGCAGGCTAGCAGCAGCAGCAGTGCAACTCAGCTAAGCAGGCTAGGCAGGGCAGCGCGGCTCGGTAGGGCGGCTCGAAAGGGCGACGCGGCTCGGTGGAACGGTGCGGCTCGGCAGCGCGGCTCGGCTCGGCGGTGCGCTTACCAGGGGCGAGGCCGGGGCAGGGCCGGGGGAGGGTCGGGGCAGGACTGCGACAGGTCCGGGGTAGGGCCGGGGCCGGGCCGCAGAAGATCCGGGGCCGGGCCGAGGCAGGGCCGCGACAGTGCAGGAGCAGGGCAGGGGCAGAGCCGGGGCAGGGCCGGGGCAGAGCCGAGGCAGGGCCGGGGCGAGGCCGCGACAGGTCCGGGACAGAGCCGCGACAGGGTCGGGGTAGGTCCGGGACGGGACCACGACGGGGCCGGGGCAGGGCCGGGGTCGGGGGAGGTCCGGGACGGGGCCGGGGTCGGGGCAGAGCCGGGACGGGGCCGGGGAAGGGCCGGGGCGGGCCTCGAAGGGGCCGCGACGGGCCGTGAAGGGGCCTAACTGGCCGCGAAGGGGCCATTACAGGCCGCAAAAAGGGGCCGCGACAGGCCGTGAGGGGGCCTAACGGGCCGCGAAGGGGCCGCTACAGGCCGTAAAGGGGGGCCGCGAAGGGGCCTAACGGGCCGCGAAGGGGCCGCTACAGGCCGTAAAGGGTGCCGCGAAGGGGCCTAACGGGCTGCGAAGGGGCCGCTACAGGCCGTAAAGGGGGCCGCGAAGGGGCCTAACGGGCCGCAAAGGGGGCCGCGACGGGCCGCGAAGGGGCCGCGACGGGGCCTAACGGGCCGCGAAAGGGGCCGCTACGGGCCGCAAGGGGGCCGCTACGGGCCGCAAGGGGGCCGCTACGGGCCGTGAAGGGGCCGCTACGGGCCGCAAGGGGGCCTATACGGGCCGTGAAGGGGGCCGCTACGGGCCGCGAAGGGGTCTCGAAAGGCAGGCGCGACGCGCGCGTCGGGCAGGTAAGGAAAAAAAAAATTCAGTGGTGGGCCCTTAGGAAGAATTGAACTAGCTCTATACCATGTGAGAATTGAGGAATGGATGAATGAACTAGAAATGAGGTGGGTACAAATAGAGAACACAAAAGTGTTGTACCCTTTAGGAACTACCCCACTACAGCCTAAACAGACTATAGCATATATAAGTTTGACATGAGTAGCTTGGGGACTTAGGTTCGAGTATCGAGAGAGTTTTGAAAAAAGAGAAAGATGGTTTCATTATAGCAAAACAAGAACATATATGGGGAAGGGAGGGGGTGCACCACCAAAACAAGAAGCATATAGCTACACTAGGATCTACTGTAGGCAGGTATATTAATGTATACAAATACATTTTAACACACCCCCTAGCTGCCTACAGTGAGAACCATGTGCAACAGCACCCCCTGAAGGGGTACACCAGGCGCAGCTGAGGAAGGAGAGGTCAAGTGATGAGGAGGAGGGACCATGAAAGGAGAGGAGGTGGTGGGTGGCGGCTGAAGCAACTGGAGCAACTGGCACAGTGGCAAATGGAGCAACTGGCACACGAGCAACTGGAGTAACTGGCTCCGCGGCTAAGCGAGCGGCAGGAGCAATTGACTCACGGGCGACAACAGCAACGGGCTCACGGGCAACTGGCGCAACGGTCTCACGGGCGACTGGAGCTGCTGGCTTCACGGCGTTCACCCCCCTCCACCTTCCCCCATTTCCCCAAACCTCCCTTTCACACCCCTCAGCATCCCTACCGCCACTCCCTCAACTCCCCCACACCCTCCCCTCCCCTCCCCCACAGCGGCATGTGCAGCAGTGGGAGAGAGGAGGAGAGGCGGCAGCAGTTCACTCACACCCGCCACCCCCATACCCTCCCCCCCACTGCTGCACCCGCAGCAGGGGGATGGAGGAGAAGGGGGGGGGGGCGGGGGGGCTGATGCTGCAGATCCCCTCCCCCCCACTGCTGCACCCGCAGCAGGGGGAGGGAGGAGAAGGGTGGGCGGGGGGGCTGGTGCTGTAGATCCCCTCCCCCCCACTGCCGCATCCGCATCAGGGGGAGGGAGGAGAAGGGGGGGGGCGGAGGGGGCTGGTGCTGCAGATACCCTCCCCCCCACTGCCGCATCCGCAGCAGTGGGATGGAGGAGAAGGGGGGGCGGGGGGGGATGGTACTGCAGATCCCTTCCCGCCACCACCATACCCTTCCCCCCACTGCTGCACCCGCAGCAGGGGAATGGAGGAGAAAGGGAAGGCTGGGGGGGGGGTGTAGGAGCCGCGTGGGCGACAGCAGGACTGTCGTTCGCCACCCCCGCCACCCCCATACCCTCCCCCCCCTGCTGCACGATCAGCAAGGGGACGGAGGAGAAAGGGGGGCGGGGGGGCGGTGCAGGGGCTGCGTGGGCGACCGCATGTCGCACGAAAAACAGCCGCCACCCCCTCACACCCTCTCCCCCACTCCCCCCACAGCAGCAGGCGCAGCCGTGAGAGGGGAGGAGGCGTGGCGGCAGCTGCTGCTACTGCTGGCTTGGAGACTAAGCAGAGCAGCGGGGCGCTGGAGGTGCAACCACCCCCAACCGCCACTCCTGACTCCCCCCAACACCCTCCCCCTCCCACCCCCCCCCCCCCCCCCCCCCCCCCCCCGGGCCAAACTGCTGCACGCGAAGTAGGAGAGGGAAGAGGAAGTGGGCGGCAGGGGCGACGGGAAGCAGGGCAGCGGGGCCCCCGTGCGACGGGCAGAACAGCGTCGCGTGCTGGGGGCGCGCGACGGGCAGAAAACCGACGCACGCCCGGGGCGTGCGACGGGCAAAAACCGACGGGAAAAGGGAGACTGAACGACTGCGAACGAACTCACCGCCACGCCCATTACGACGGTTGCGACCTTCGCGACTGTCGTAGGAGAGGCGACGTGGGTCGCTACTAAGGGCGCGACGGGCGCCATGAAACGCGGACGAAATGGTGGGCCCATGAGGAGCTTAAAGCTCTAATACCATGTCAAGGAGCTAGAGTAAGTTAGGCTTAGGAGCCATAGCTTGAGTAGCTTGGGGACTTAGGTTTGAGTATCGAGAGAGTTTTGTAAAAAGAGGAAGATGGTTTCACTATAGCAAAACAATAACATATGTGGGGAAGGGAGGGGGTGCACCACCAAAACAAGAAGCATATAGCTACACTAGGATCTACTGTAGGCATGTATATTAATGTATACAAATACATTTCAACATTTTGCTACCTCTGCAGGTAGGCCCATGTGGATTGCAGTTGAAATGCTCCACTCAACAGGAGCGAAAGTAGCAATGCCATGTGCTGGAACTGCAGTTACCCATGTAGCCACACCCGGGCCCTGAAGGGAAGTCAAATGGGCCACGTTAACGCCATCACGGGCCATAATCCGCAAGGATTGAAGGGGGGTTTCGTTGTGCAGACGCTAAGCGGCGTTAAGCGACGTCAAATGGGCCACGTTAAGCGACGCTGTTGCGGTTGGAAAAGCAGGAGGGTTTCGTTGTGCAGAGCTACAAGCTCAACAACTCCTGTCTTACAGCAGGTGGGAGCTGTTCAAGGGCTTTGGTGAACCAAGGTTCCAGTAAATTCCCTGGCTGCGAATGTTGAAATCAAAGGAGGAGCCATAGCTAGGGTGAAAGCTAGGCAAGTGTCGAGAGAAAAGTTGAGAAGGAAAATTGTGTTTCACTAAGAGAAGAAAGTACAAGATATAGGAGTGAGAGATGGCAAAGGGTGCACCACCTACGGGGACTATAACAGTAACTACACTACAGCTATAACTATATGCAGTTATACAGAAATATATATAAAATATATTCTGACACACCCCCTAACTGCATGCAGGAATAGCCATGTGCAGAACACCCCTTGAAGGGGTACACCCTGTGCAGCGGAAGAAGGAGAGAGCAAGTGAGGAGGAGGAGGGACCATGAGAGGAGAGGAGGTGGGGGGAGGTGGCTGATGCTGCAGCTGGACTCACACCACCCCCTCAACCTCCCCCCCCACAGCAGCAGCAGCGGCAGTGAGGAGAGAGAGGAGGAGGCGTGGCGACATTTGCTGCAGTTGTGTCACCCACCACCCACATCCCCTGAGCCTCCCCACCACTTCACACTCCCCCCCACAGCAGCAGGTGCGGCTGTGAGAGAGAGGAGGCAGGCTGGCGCTGTAGGTGCAACCTCCCCCTCACACCCTCCCCTCCCCTCCCCACCCACCCAAGCTGCTGCACGTGCAGCAGGGAGAGGGAGGTAGGGGCTGTGCATGGGGCTGCAGATGCGCGTGCAGAGGGCAGCAGGGCGCACAGGGCGCACAGGGCAGCAGGGCAGCAGGGCGCGCGGGGCGCGCAGGGCTGCAGGGCGCGCGAGGGCGTGCAGGACAGCAGGGCGCGCGGGGCGCGCAGGGCTGCAGGGCGCGTGGGGCGAGCAGGGCAGTAGGACAGCAGGGCGCGCGGGGCGCGCAAGGCTGCAGGGCGCGCTGGGCGCACAGGGCAGCAAGGCAGCAGGGCGCGCGGGGCGCACAGGGCTGCAGGGCGCGCGGGGTGCGCAGGACAGCAGGGTGCGCGTGGCGCGCAGGGCTGCAGGGCGCGCGGGGCGCACAGGGCAGCAGGGCATTAGGGCGTGCGGGGCGCGCAGGGCTGCAGGGCGCGTGGGGCGCACAGGGCAGCAGGGCGCGAGGAGCGACAGGGCGCGCGTGGCGCGCAGGGCTGCAGGGCGCGCAGGGCAGCAGGGCAGTAGGGCGCGCGGGGCGCGCAGGGCTGCAGGGCGCGTGGGGCGCACAGGGCAGCAGGGCAGCAGGGCGCGCGGGGCGCGCAGGGCTGCAGGGCGCGCGGGGCGCACAGGGCAGCAGGGCGCGCGTGGCGCGCAGGGCTGTAGGGCGCGCAGGGCGCGCAGGGCAGCAGGACAGTAGGGCGCGCGGGGCGCGCGGGGTGCGCAGGGCTGCAGGGCGCGCGGGGCGCACAGGGCAGCAGGGCAGTAGGGCGCGCGGGGCGCGCAGGGCTGCAGGGCGCGCGGGGCGCACAGGGCAGCAGGGCAGGAGGGCGCTGCAGATCCCCTCCCCCCAACTGCTGCACCCGCAGCAGGGGGATGGAGGAGAAGGGGGGGGGGGGGGGGCAGGGGGGGCTGGTGCTGCAGATCCCCTCCCCCCCCACTGCTGCACCCGCAGCAGAGGGATGGAGGAGAAGGGGGGGAACGGGGGGGGGGTGGAGGGGTGGGGGGGGGCTGGTACTGCAGATCCCCTCCCCCCCACTGCTGCAACCGCAGCAGGGGGATGGAGGAGAAAGGGGGGGGGGGCTGGGGGGGCTGGTGCTGCAGATCCCCTCCCCCCCCACTGCTGCTCCACAATCCGTCACCCCCCAGGGATGGAGGAGAAGGGGGGGGGGCGGGGGGGCTGGTGCTGCAGATTCCCTTCCCCCACTGCTGCTCCACTATCCGTCAACCCCCAGGGATGGAGGAGAAGGGGGGGGGCGGGGGGGATGGTGCTGCAGATTCCCTTGCCCCCCACTGCTGCATCCGCAGCAGGGGGATGGAGGAGAAGGGGGGGATGGGGGGGGCTGGTGCTGCAGATCCCCTCCCCCCCACTGCTGCTCCACAATCCGTCACCCCCCAGGGATGGAGGAGAAAGGGGTGGCGGGGGGGGCTGGTGCTGCAGATCCCCTCCTGCCACCCCCTGAACCTCCAAGCTCCCCCCCCCCCTCCCAACACAAGGTGCGGCAGGGAGAGAGAGAGGAGGACGCTTGGCGGCAGCTGCTGCTGCTGAGGCACATCCGCCACCCCCTCACACCCTCTCCCCCCCGTCCCCATGGAGGGGGGGGAGGGGGGGGAGGGGGGCGGGGGCGGAGCTGCGCATGCGACTGCAGGGCGCGTGGGCAGGAAGAAACCGTCACACTAGGGGGCGGGGGCGGGGGGGGGGGGGGGAGGGGGGCGGGGGCGGGGAATGAGCTGCGCGTGGAGAAACCGACGCGCTCCCGAGGCGTGCGACGGGCAGGAACCGACGCGCAGCCGGGGCGCGCATCGAGCAGAAACCGTCGCGCACCCGGGGTGCGCGACGGGCAGAAACCGACGCGCAGCCAGGCCGTGCATCGGGCAGAAATTCGACGGGGCCGACGGGCCTAGGGGCGACGGGCCTAGGGGCGACGAGGGGCCGAGGGCGACAGGGCCGAGGGGCCTAGGGCGACAGGGCCGCGGGGCCGAGGGCTAAGGGGGCCGAGGGGCCTAGGGCGAGTCGGGCCGTGGGGACTAGGCTAGAGGCGACGGGCGACGCCAAGGGGCGACGGGTCGCTAGAGGCCGTGGGGCCGAGGCTAGGGGCGACGGGCGACAGGGGTCACTACGGGCGACGGACTAGGGGTGACGCCTGTTGGGCTGAGAAAAGCCCTTAGGATCTTTCAAGGCTAAGATCGAGGTTGAAGTAGGAATGTTGTAGTTGCGGAAGCGTTTAATATCAGAGTTTGTTGAACCACCTTGTACTAGTGTGTGAGAACAAGATAAGTTGATAATAGCAAAGAGATACAAGCTTTTTATATGATTACAAAGGAATATGAAAAGTTCTACTTTAACTGTTTTTGCTGTTGCGGTTCGATACAATGCTGACTCGGGTAAACTGCTCAGTAACGAGTCAGTTATGTGTCCTTGCTGTCGCACTGTATTTTTCGTCAAGTCAAAGGTCAGCGACCTTTGACCTTCGCGTAACCTCCAGCGGTTGTTTTTGTTGACTCGTGTGTTTCTTCGCTGTAGTCCGCTCCGTTTCGTGTCGACACTTCGATACTTCATAAGCATTTAAGTTATTTGTTTCCAACACTCCCCTTCGCTTCTGGAGTATTGCTGCTGATGACGTGTCCTTGTCCAGTCAGCAGCATGCAGTACTCGAACTTCTATTTTCTGAGTTTCTTGGTCAAGTAATCAGCTGCCATCTTGGATGTGGGACAGTAAGATAGCTCGAGTCTTCCCTTCTCGATTTCGTCCTTTACGAAGAAGTACCGGAGGGCGATGTGCTTCGTTCGATTCGCGGACCCATTTTTGTTCGCTATGCGAATGGCTGATTGGTTGTCGCAGAAGAGGGAGAAGCTAGGTAACTGAGCCAATTTTGCTTCCTCCAGTAATTCGCGAAGATATAGCCCTTTCTTGGTGGCTGAGCAGAGTGCGATATATTCTGCTTCTGCAGAGGAGAGAGCGATTAGCTCTTGTTTGTTCGACTGCCATGAGATAGGCCCGATAGGTTCGAGTCTGTAGATGTAGCCAGTTCGAGATCGTCTGTTGTCGGAGTCTCCAGCGTGATCGGCGTCGACGTAACCGATTAGCTTAGGTGTCGTAGTTCCGGTTTTGTGGTAGGGTAGTCCGATCGTCGGAGTGCTGACGAGGTAGTGAAGTGCTCGGTCGAGTTCAAGCATGTGCTCTGCTTCAGGCTTCTTGAGGTAGGTAGCGAGTTGGCTAGATGAGTAGGATAAATCCGGTCGGCAGGTAAAGGCTGCGAAGAGTAGGCAGCCTAACTTTCGTTGGTAGTCGCGGATGCCGGCAGTTTTGAGTAGAGCGGAGGCTTTTCGATTTCCGTCGGTGTAGCGGTATGGCGTGGAGATGACAGTTGGAGTGAGTCCGAAACGTTTAGCGATAGTGTCTGTGTACTTTTCGGCGCTGAGGTAGATTGCGTTGTCGCCGTCTTGAATGCTCAGTCCTAGGTACTGTGTTACGGTAGTCGCGACGGTGAGTGTAAGATCCCGCTGCAGCTCCCCTTCAAACCATGTCGTTATGGCGACGGTGGAGCCTATGTAGAGGAGGTCGTTGACGTAGACAATGAGTAGAATGTAGTTGGTACCCTTCGTAAGTCGGTACATCCCTTGGTCGTGCGGTAGTTGAAGGAATCCGATGCGGATTAAGCGGGCGTGAAGATGCTGCTGCCACAGTCTCGGGGCTTGTTTGATGCTGTATAGAGATTTTTCCAACTGACAAACTTGGTTGGGGTCTGCGTTAGACCCGTGCGGGAGTTTGACGAAGATCTCAGCATCGACGGGGGCGTAGAGGAATGCGTTGGCAACGTCGATTTGTCGAAGTTTCTTCCGGTTCATGGCTGCTATCGCGAGGAGAATCCGCAGTGAGGTATGTCGGCTTACTAGTGCAAAAGTTTCTGTGAACTCTCGCCCTTGCTCTTGGTCGAAGCCACGCACAACCCAGCGTGCTTTGAATTTGTCGATTGTTCCGTCGGCTTTTGTTTTCACGCGGAAAACCCATTTTCCCGTGAGAATGGTCTTGTTACGTGCCGCTCCGATAGGCACAATTTTCCAGGTGTTGCGTTCTTGCAGCGTCTTTAACTCTTTGTCCATGGATTCTCGCCATTTTTTCCCTGTGTTCCCCCCCCAGAGCCTGCTGAATATTGGCAGGCTCCTTAGGCGGTGCTGCTCCGTGGACAGCGGTGACGAGTCCTAGTATCTGCAGTCCACTCTGTGTGTAGCGGGGGAGATTTGCGTCCTCGGGATAAGCTGCTTCATCTCCTGCTTCAGGATCCGGTAAGAAATTTGGTCCTATGCATTCGGAGACGTTGGTGTCAACTGGTTGGGGTGTAACGTAACCTGTGTCGGCGAAGTCGAAGTAGGTTTCGGCGTTGACACTTTCGCGAGGGTTTTCGTCATCCATCGGGATGGGCACGGAGCAATACGGGAGAGTTCCGGCTTCTTCTGAAGCTCCGTCCACGTTCTGCTCATCCCAGTCAGCTTCATCTGCTGCTGAGGCGAATGCTCGGTTGCCACGGAAGCCGCCTGTGAGGTCTCGACTTGCTGTCAAGTTGTCCAGGTACGTTTGAAGTGTGAGTCACTCGTAGAAGATAACATCACGTGCTGCTACTGTTTCCTTCGAGTGGACGTCGAAAATCTTCCATGCGTTGTAATGTATTTCGATGCCCAGGTGTAGTCCCCACCGTGCGCGTTGAGAAAATCTTCCAGCTCTCGCAGTGTGCGGTCGGTACTGTACCATGCACCGGAAAACTCGTAACATTTTTTGTGTTGCCCAATTTTCCTGTCCACAGCAGGTGCGGTGATGCGTTGTTCGGGAGCGATGATGACGAGAGCAAGTTGTGCAGCATGACAGCGTGGTCCATCGCCTCAGGCCACTGGTGGCTGGGCAGTCGCATGCCACGCAACAGCTTGCGCATGGTGTTCTGGAGAGTTCTGATCATCCGTTCTGCCACGCCTTGCTGTTGATGGGCGTAGGGAAGCGAGATGAGTCGCTTGATGCCTCGTTCTGCGAGGTATTGGCGGAATCTTTGTGACGGATATTCCCCTCCTCCGTCTGTCTGGAGGCTTTTCAGCTTTGCTCCTGATTCTCGTTCTGCCACAGGTAGCCAGGCGACGAAGGCTTCGAAGGCCATGTCGCGACTTGGGAGATTAAGATGCCAGACGTAACGGGTGGCGGCGTCGATGAAAGTAATCACGTAATTATATGCTCCTTGTCCTTGTTCGCGAGTATACAGGATGTCGCTGTATACTTTCTCGAGTGGTGCGTAGGCTGGCGCGCTTGGATTGTGGTGAGGGACAAATGGTTGATGAGGTAAGTCAGCTTCGGGGCACGTAAACCATGTGCCTCGAACTCGTTGGAGTTCTCTGCCGTCAGGTAGGAGTGAATCTTTGTCGAGTACTGCCGCCTTGATCGTGTTATTTAACGTTGTGTTGCTTGGGTGTCCCAGTCGTTCGTGCCACAGTGATTCGCTCGCACGATGTCCTGGTGAGCGCCTGTACAGGTCGGAGTTGGAGTAAAAGCCCGCGGTGAAGTTGGCGCTTCTGTGAACTTCGCGTTGAGTGGGAGATAACTGCTGCGCAAGAGTCAGTGGAGTGTCGTCGATGAGAACTGGTGCCATTGAAGAACCCGCGATTGGTGCCGTAAGTGTTGCTGCTGCTACCGATGTTGTCTCCGCTGCTGTTGATGTTGTTTCTTCTTGTCGGATTGTTGCTAATGCCCTTGTCCTTTCTGCTTCAGGTATGGTATGTGAATACCAGAATCCCCCGGGACTGAAGTCGGGATCGAGGTCCGGTGGATGTGTCCAAGAAGTGAAGTTAACGATGGCGTCGCTGTCGGCGGTACCTTGGTCCGGGACGAAGTAAAAAACGAAGACGTTGTTCTGTCAAACATATATGCTTAGTTGTATCTAGGCTTAGTTTATGTGTTTACAGTTGTCTAGGCTATAGTGGGTATAGCCTTAGGGGGTACACAATTTCTCTCGACATTGTACTTGTACCCCTCCCCCTTTCCTAGTCATTCATTCTCGTCATTCTCGCTAGTATTTGTTTGAATAAGGAACGGAATGAATGAACTAGAAAGCAGGTGGGTACAAGTAGGAAACACAAAAGTGTTGTACCCTCTAAGAACTACCCCACTACAGCCTAAACAGACTATAGCATATATAAGTTTGACACACCCCCATAGGCAAAGTGGGGGAGAACAAGAGGTCACAAGACCAGTCAAGAAAAAGGCAGAGCAAGCTCAGGGTGGATCACAAAGTCACCACACAATCTGAGCACAAGCAAATGGCCACAAGGCCAGTTCACATGCAGAGTTTTATAAAGGAGAACAAACAATACAGTGAACACAACCTAGCAAGTGTAAGCATGCAGGTATATGTATATAAAGTACAGTACAAGCAGAGTCAAGAGGTAAGCAAGTGAGGCACAGTAGGTACAAGGCTTAAAACAGTACAGAAACACTGATGATCACAAGGCTGAAGTGCCTTGGTGAAAACATCAGCAGTGTTGGCCTGTGAGGCCACGTAAGCAAGACGAAGCTGGCCACGCTGCTGCAACTCTCGAGCAAGGAAGTAGCACAGAGCAATGTGCTTCGTTCTGTGCTCCAGTCTGTGCTCCTGACACAAGGCCATGGCCTTGTTGTCGACGTACAGAACTGGAGGAGAACGAGGCACCTCTCCCAAGTCGGTCAGCAGGTAGGTGAGCCAGCGTAGCTCCTGTGCAGCCATGGCTCCAGTGTAGATCTCAGCCTCACAACTGGAGCTGAGAACAGAAGAAGAGCGGGTAGACCGCCAAGAGACAGAACCGGAGCCAAGACTGAAGGTGTAACCCTGTGACGACCGCTGCGTAGCCAAGTCGTCAACCCAGGAGGCGTCAGCGTGACCAGTGACGACAGCTCGAGCCCGTCCTCCAAGCACGAGCCCCATGCCCGATGTACTGCACAAGTAGCGCAACACCCTCTTTGCAGCATCCCAGTGCACCTTTCGGTGCCTGCCGGGAGCCACGTAGCGAGCCAGAAGGCTGAGAGGGTATGCGAGGTCAGGTCGAGTGCAAGTCATCAGGTACATGAGGCAACCCACAAGCTCTGGATACGGGCCACTCGGCTCTACGGACTCGTCTGAAGGTGGAGCTGAGAGCGAGTGACCGGTAGGCAGAGGAGTGGACTGTGGCGAGGAGTACGTGAAGCCGAAGCGCTGAAGGACCTGCTGCACCATGTGTGACTGAGTCAAGGTAATGGTGCGCTGTGCTCTGTCCCGGGTGATCCGCAAGCCAAGATAGCTTGTCAGCTCACCCAGGTCTGTGCACGTGTGTCTCTTCTGCAGCTCGGACTTCACGTGGGCGAGTGCCTCAGTGTCAGCAGTAGCAAAGACGAGGTCGTCTACGTACACAAGAACGTAGAACGGCGGCAGAGTGGTGTTAGTGCGTAAAAACAGAGAAGGGTCAGCAGTGGAAGGAGCAAAACCAACAGCAGCAAGAGTCGTCCTTAGTGTGTCATGCCACTCACGGGGTGCCTGGCGGAGACCGTAGACTGGCCGCCTGAGGCTCCACTGGGTACCAGTAGGAAACGACCCAGTGAAGCCAGGTGGGCGACGCAGCCAGATCTCCTCGTGCAGGCTGCCCTGTAGGAAGGCTGTGCTGAAGTCAAGCGAGTGGAGCTCGTAGTCACGCTGAGCGGCAACGTGCAGCAGTACCCGAAGAGTGGTCATCTTCGGGGTAGGGGAGAAGGTCTGGAAGAAGTCAACTCCCTGTCGCTGACTGAAGCCACGTGCAACGTAACGCGCCTTGAAGACTGGCGGAGAACCCGGCGGCCGCTTCACCCTGAAGATCCACATGCCACTAACGATGTTCTCCCCAGGCGGGGGAACCTCGTCGACGTAGGTGCCTGTGGACTTCCAGGAAGCCATCTCGGCGTCCATGGCTACCTGCCACTGAGAGGAGTAGGGACCCTCTATCGCCTCTGCGTAAGAGCGCGGGGTCGGGATGTCTGGTGCATCCGGGTCTCCCTCAGGGGCAAGCAGCATGGACACGAGATGAGGTACAGCAGCGGCAAAGCACTCAAACTCCTCCTGTCTGTCCTCAAGAACGTCCGTGCCAAGAGCACACTCACCTCCGACGGATGGAGGACAGACAGACGCAGACGCAGACTCAGCAACAAGACTAGTGGCGTAGTCTAGGCGACAAGCTGCAGCAAAGTCAACAAGCTCAGCAACAAGAGCAGACGCAGCAGAGGACTCAAACAGAGGGTCAGTGACAGCAGTGGCCAGAAAGCGCGTAACAGTGGGACTAGCAGCACGAAGGGAGTCAGACTCCGGGTCCGGACTGTCAGGAAGAGAGGACGCAGGAGGAGAGGGCAGAGGGACACGCTGTGGAGCAGTGGAAGGACGCAGTGTCATAGAGTGAGTGCCAGGGACAGGAGGAGGACGTGGACGCAACACACGACCAGCGCGAGCAGTGCGGACAGGCGACGCAGAGCGAGACACAGGCGACACAGGACGCGACTCAGGCTCACGACGCTCCGTAAGACCTCTAGTCGGTCCAGAGTAAGGAGAAGGACCAGGCAGCGGAGAGGACGGCTGGAACTGCGACTGTGACTGGACAGGCGGTGGACCCAGTAAAGGAGGAGTAGGACCAGGAGAAGGAGGTAGACCAAGAACCTGCTGAAGGAGCGGAACGTAGTACGGCCGCGGCCGCGCAGCGCCTCCAGAAACAGCAGAGACAGCACCAGTACCCTCAGCTCCAGGGTCTCTAGTAACAACTCCCGCAGCACCACCAGCTCCAGAACCTTCAGCTCCAATGCCTGCAGTACCACCAGTCCCAGTAGCTCTAGTACCTCCAGTACGAGCACCTCCAGGACCAGCAGCACCTCCAGTAGCTCCAGCACCAGCAGCACCTCCAGCAGCTCCAGCACCAGCAGCACCTCCAGCAGCTCCAGCACCCGCAGCACCTCCAGCAGCTCCAGCACCAGCAGCACCTCCAGCAGCTCCAGTACCAGCAGCACCTCCAGTAGCTCCAGCACCAGTAGCACCTCCAGCAGCTCCAGCACCAGCAGCACCTCCAGCAGCTCCAGCACCTGCAGCACCAGTAGCACTGCAAAAAAGCCGAGTGTACCACTCACGAAGCCGCTGCGGAGAGAGGGGCTCCCGCTGCAACGGGACACCCGGAGAACCTCCAGACTCAGCACACGTAGGCTCAGCACCCCCAGCCGCAGCACCCCCAGGCTCCACACGCCCAGACTCAGCACCCCCAGGCTCCGCACCCCCAGGCTCCGCACCCCTAGGCCCCGCACCCGCAGGCTCAGCACCCCTAGCAGAACCTGAGTCGACAGCTACCTCGACCGGCTCGGCAGGGTCTACCTGAGACACACCTGAGGGGGCAGGACCCTGAGGGGGGAGGGGGTCTACCGGAGGAGTACCTGGCGCTAGGAAGAGTGGCGGGGGGGGGAGAGAGGTAGTGTAGTAGGGAAAGAGACGGTAGTAAGACACCGACTCGTCAAATGTGACGTCCTGAGAGGACAGAACACGACGCGAGGTGGGGTGGTAGAACTGCCACCCGGGTGCGTCAGGGGGGAAGTCAAGGAAGACGCAGGGAACGGCACGGGAGGACATCTTGTCCGCTGAAGTATCGCGGACAAAAGCTCGAGATCCCCAGACACGGAACGCGGACGCATCGCCAACCTTCCCCGTCCACCGCAGAGTAGGTGTGGTCTCCGGCAAGGAGACACAAGGCAGCGGTCGTCGCAGGGTCACACCTTCAGCCTTGGGTCCGGCTCGGTTTCTTGGCGGTCTACCCGCTCGTCTTCAGTTCTCAGCTCCAGCTGTGAGGCTGAGATCTACGCCGGAGCCATGGCTGCTCAGGAGCTACGCTGGCTCACCTACTTGCTGACCGACTTGGGAGAGCAGCCTCGTTCGCCTCCAGTCCTGTACGTAGACAACAAGGCCATGATAGCCTTGTGTCAGGAGCACAGACTGGAGCACAGAACGAAACACATCGCTCTGCGATACTTCCTTGTTTGAGAGTTGCAGCAGCGTGGTCAGCTTCGTCTTGCGTACGTGGCCACTCGGGCCAGCACTGCTGATGTCTTCACCAAGGCACTTCCGCCTGGTGATCATCAGCGCTTTGTTACTGTGTTAGGCCTTGTGCCTACTTTGCCTCACTTACTTACTGCCTGACTCTGCTTGTACTGTGATCTATATATATACCTGCATGCTTGCACTTGCTAGGGTATGATCACTGTATTGTTTGTTCTCTTTATATAACTCTGCATGTGAACTGACCTTGTGGCCCTTTGCTTGTGCTCGAACTGTGTGGTGACTTTGTGATCCACCCTGAGCTTGCTTTGCTTTACTTCTTCTCTTGACTGGTCTTGTGACCATTGCTTGCTCTGGCTATCCCCCACTTCGCCTATGGGGGTGTGTCAAACATATATGCTTAGTTGTATCTAGGCTTAGTTTATGTGTTTACAGTTGTCTAGGCTATAGTGGGTTTAGCCTTAGGGGGTACACAATTTCTCTCGACATTGTACTTGTACCCCTCCCCCTTTCCTAGTCATTCATTCTCGTCATTCTCGCTAGTATTCTAACATGTTCTTCAAGACTGCTCTGCCGATGTAAAGTCCGCCTTTTTCGTGGAATAACTTGAACTCCTGAGTGGTGCTGTCTGCTTCGAGATGGATACACTTTGCCATCAGTTGACTGACGCCGAGTAAGTTGTAGCCGAGTCCTTCAGCAATTAAAACTTTGGACATTTGTAAGATGGCGTTTGTTTCTCGAGACTGAAGCTGTACTATCCCTTGTCGTCGTGTGTGCAGGTTCTTGTTGTTGGCCACGGTGATGACAACTTCGCGCTGAAGTTGATGTTCTTGTTGAACGAAGCGACCCGAGGAACACATGTGCTGTCCGGAGCAACTGTCCAAGAACCAAGTGTCTTGTCCGGACGGCTTGCTCTGGGCGATGGCTGCATACGTCGGGTTGGGCTCCAGTGATTTGCGGCGAGGAGTTCTCTCATCGAGTTGTTCTTCTGGTGAGTAGTGGGGTGGTGATCCGGTGATGCAAGAGTCTGTTGTTCTTGTCATGCAGCTCACGATGTTTCTTGTTCCTTGTGCATGTTTTGTAGTTGAAGATGTTGAAGACTGCACTTGACTGGTGGGATGTGCCTGCGTAGAAGGTACTTGGTTGCTTGAAGGCCGAAGTTGACGTTGCGGTGTTGTCGACTGCTGCTGATTCGGGCAGTGTATGCGAGGATGTCCAGACGTCTTGCAGAGGTGACAAAACGATGGGACGTATTGTTGAGTCTGACGATTGTTTTGTCGATTTTTGTTGTTGATGTAGCGTCACTGAGTGTGAAACGCGAATTCTGGTGCTGATGCTCTCTTCTTGTGTCTTTCCTCGTGATGATCCATATCTTGCTGTTCAACGTGAATTTCGGCGCAGAGTGCTGCTTCGGAGATTTTCCCGTGAGCTCGAAGGAGTGCTCGAGTGGAGCGCCAATGAGGACCGAGGCCGGCGATGATAACTGTTACAAAGGCTTCTTCGGATATTGCTCCTCCGCATCGAAGGAGTCTGTCGCGCAGTCCACGACAACGGCTGATATACGCCATTCCTTTTTCGCCGGGTTTCATTTCCACTGTTGTCAGCTGTGCCATGAGACGGCTTTGATTAACACTGTCTGTTGCTTGATTTAGGCTCTTCAGGTGGTCGTACGCCAGCTTGGCGGAATTGCCGTATCCTCGATAAGACCGGATGTTCTGCTGCTCGTTTGGAGATAAGTTTCGCAATAGTATCGTATATGCCATCAGCGACTGATATGTGTACTGTTGCTTGTCGTACTGTGTCCCATGTGCTGGATATGGTAGGAACCCATCGAAGAATCCGAGAATTTGCGCGCCCTCCATCATCAGATCGAACTTGAATGACCAGGTATAGAAGTCATTTCCGTCGAAAAGCGTTGACGTTTGCAGTTTTAGAACATGTGCGAATTGCGATTGCACCTGAAGCGCGTCCAGTGTCTTTTCTTGTACAGGTGAAGATTGTTGGTGTGGCGCAAAGCTGATGGAGCCACGTTGAGGCTCGTACGGAGCAAAGGTGGGTTGCTGCTGATTTCCGCGCGCATAGGAGGAACCGTCAAGGCTCATCGGAGTTGCTATGTTGTTGTTGTCGCTGTTGTTTGATTGTGCAGGAGCTGATTGCTGGTGTTGCTCGTAGAAGGACATGAAGGAGAAGAATTTCTCCATCATACTTGGGTCGAAGCTTGCTGCTTGATTCACGGGAGTTGCGGTTGACTCCACAGCTGGTCTTGTTGCTGTGCCTTCCTCTGTCTGTAGGCCAGGGGCTGGAGGTGGAGTAGGAGTAGTGCCAAGAGATCCGTTAGAGGAGCTCCTCTCCTTCTGTGTTGCCATGTCTTGCGTTGTTGTAGGTTTTTGAGAAATCGATCTTGCCCTGTTAGCTCTCATACCATGTTGGGCTGAGAAAAGCCCTTAGGATCTTTCAAGGCTAAGATCGAGGTTGAAGTAGGAATGTTGTAGTTGCGGAAGCGTTTAATATCAGAGTTTGTTGAACCACCTTGTACTAGTGTGTGAGAACAAGATAAGTTGATAATAGCAAAGAGATACAAGCTTTTTGTATGATTACAAAGGAATATGCAAAGTTCTACTTTAACTGTTTTTGCTGTTGCGGTTCGATACAGTGCCGACTCGGGTAACTGCTCAGTAACGAGTCAGTTATGTGTCCTTGCTGTCGCACTGTATTTTTCGTCAAGTCAAATGTCAGCGACCTTTGACCTTCGCGTAACCTCCAGCGGTTGTTTTTGTTGACTCGTGTGTTTCTTCGCTGTAGTCCGCTCCGTTTCGTGTCGACACTTCGATACTTCAGAAGCGTTTAAGTTATTTGTTTCCAACAACGCCAAGGGGCGACGGGCCTAGGGGTGTCGAGCGCGAGCGACGGGCCACGGGGCCGGGGCCTAGGGGCGACGGTCAACAGGGGTCGCTACGGGCGACGGGCTAGGGGCGACGCCTAGGGGCGACGGGCCTAGGGGTGTCGTGCGCGAGCGACGGGCCACGGGGCCGGGGCCTAGGGGCGACGGGCGGAGGGGCGACGGGCCTAGGGGCGACAGGCGACGGGCCGTGCCGAACGTCGAGAGTAGGGCTGCACAAGGGCGGCGCGCAGGGCAGTAGGTGGTGGGCCCAAGGGTCGAAACTGCTCTGATATCATGTTGAATCTTAGGAGGGGCCATAGCTAGGGTGAAAGCTAGGCAAGTGTTGAGAGAAAAGTTGAGAAGGAAAATGGTGTTTCACTAAGAGAAGAAAGTACAAGATATAGGAGTGAGAGATGGCAAAGGGTGCACCACCTACAGGGACTAAAACAGTAACTACACTACAGCTAAAACTATATGCAGTTATACAGAAATATATATATAATATATTCTGACAGCGAAGTGAGGAAAAAAAAAGTTTGATCATGTCCAAGCTTGTCATGCTAAAATATGAAACACCATATGAGTCAATAGATGAAGTTTGTTTATACAATATTGTCCTCTCATATATATCTCTGTAGAAAGCCATCGTATCTGGACATGTACTCATCCTAGCCTGCACCAGACGCACCAGACTTTTAGGGTTTCTCAGGCCGCTTCGTCTAAAAACACTGCATTTTCAAATCGACGCGTGCGTGGTGTAGGTTTCAATTTCCAAGTGCCAGATTCACCCAACCTGCATGAAGAGCGCTGCGAGAGAGATGACGCGATGGAAGCTGCTGCAACGCGCGCCGCAGAAGAGGGAAGGGGAGACGCGTCGGGCGGGGGTTGGGGGAGGGAGCACTTACGGGGAGCACGGGTAACGGGAAGCACAAACCAGGAGTCCTTAGAATACCACATGACAGACGGCGACCTAGGGTGGCGCACGGGGAAAGGGAGTGTGGAGGGATGCGGGGAAAGAATAACTGTCCTTTAGGCGTTCCGATTGCGCACGGATTTCGCGAAAAGGGAGGCGACAACTTTGTAGGCGACGTTTTCCTACCTTAACTCGTCGCAAGCCTCGATTTCTCCCCCCATCGCCAAAGCGCGACGAACGCGCGTCATTCTTCCAGGCGTCTCGAATGCCATGGCAGCAATAGCAGCAGCATTGCTTCTGTGAGTCGCGCGCCACCCGCGCCCCGTGATTGCATCCCATTCGCTGACGTGGCACGGTGGCGATATCGCATGACTTTCGCCCGTTCGCACGGCGACGTACGAGTAGCTAGTACAGCGGCTAGCGATGGCCATCGCAGCTTTTGACTCCCGAGCCTGTACTGAGTATAGTACACGTATACTACTCGCGTGAGGATAGCACTGTACACGTATACTACTGCTACCACACGTAGTTTAGTAGCAGTACACGTGTCAGCAGACCGCCAATAGGAGAAGTTCTCTCTTTTTCTCGCTCACCCACAACCCTCAGGCCCGCCCGCCCGCCCGCCCGACCCAGAGAGGCTCACTCTTCACATGCCATGCCAGTAGGTTCCATCCTCGCGTGCCGCGAATCGCAGCCTCGCAGCAAATCAGAGACTCGTCGGAACCCCCAGCTCAGATAAAGCCCTCCCCGTCTGAACGCGGCGCACAAGCCGCCACGCCACGCCCACTTCCCTCCGCGCCCCTCCGCTCCACGCCCCTCCAAGCAGACAGGCTGTCCCTCCCTGCCCATGCCCATGCCCCATTACTTCCAGATATCCGCCCCCCCTTCGCGAAATAATGTCCCGTTAGATCGCTGCTCCCCTTACGAGCAATACTAAGGTGCGAGTTCCACATTCCGATCTGCGAGTCTCGAGGCGCCTCGAAAACTAGACACCCCTTCCCCGTACGAGAATTACATTAGTTCTAGGGTGCGAGTTCCCGTTCCGATCCGCGAGTCGCGGATTTGGCCCCGTCGACAGATGCTGTACCCAAGTTGCACGTTCCCGAGTTTCCGGGGAAGGTTCGTCTCTCTCTCCCCCGTCGTTTCCGCGCGGACGTGGCCTGGCAGCTGCATTGGCGACAGGCGCTCGGCTCTGTCTCTTTCTAACCGTTCTGAATGCCGTTGGAAAGGAGTGGCTTACCACCTGTTCCCATAAGTGCGGCACTGGTGGGGGCTTCTTCGAGTTACCTGTTAGGCTGCTACTGTACTAGGTTAGTATTTTATTTTGTTGCTGCTGCTGCCTGCATACACATGCTATGGTTGCGAACTGAGCTGCTGAAGTGGCTTAACTGCAGCATCAGTGCTAGTGGTTCATAATTGCTTAACTACAGCGCAGCTTCAGGACTAGTTAATTACTGCTTTAATGACAGCCCATCAGTTCTTCTTTAACTGCTGCAACTCTGGATTGGTGCAAGCGTAGCATCGGTGCTAGTTCACGCGCAGTGGCCACTCCTTTGCTGCATCACCCCAACTGTATTCTTCTCGCCTTCCACATGTTGTCTTGTTCTGCTGCCCCCAACGTCGCCTGCCTGCTGCCCCCGTTAGCACAAAGCGAGCCCCTATACCATCACTGTCCCTCTTCTCTTTCTCCCCGCTGTCCCTCTCCCTCTCTCTCTCCGCTGCCGCCGCTAGTATACGCGTTTTGAGCCGCCTCGAAAACCGCTGTACCGAAACTGCACTGCCCCTCTTCCTCTCACTGCTGCCGCCGCCGCTGCGGCCGCGGCCACTCAAATCATCAAGAGAGCCGATGATAATGTTGCGGATGATGGGGGTAGTGATGCGGGCGCCACTAATGCTGCTGCTCCTCCTGCTGCCCGCTTGTCCCCTTGTGCTCTGCGCCGGAGTTGACTCTATCCGAGGTTCCACAATGGGGGGGAGATCTGCTGCCCGGGAGAATGTGACGTTGTCGAATGTGACAGTATCGGACGTGGCGGCGTGGGATGTGACTGGGCCGAATGCCCTAGCGGATGTGCCCCATGAGTCTGTGGAAGCAGCGCAAGCAGGAGGTGTGCTTATAGCGAGGAGGGGCGAGGCGACTGGGGCTCAGACCCTTGCTGGAGCGAAGGAAGGCGAGGCTTCGAGAGGGCGAGAGGCGGAAGTGACTGTAACGAGCGGAAGAGGCATGCATGCGGGGCTGTTTGGTCGGTTCCACTCGTTTCTAGCGTCGCCAGCGGTGCAGAGTGGTTTCAGGGCCAGCCAACTCGGCAGCAGCGACAGCGACAGCAGCAATCACAGCAGCAGCTGCAGCAATGGCAGCAGCAGCAGCAGCAGCAGCAGCAGCAGCAGCAGCAGCAGCAGCAGCAGCAGCAGCAGCAGCAGCAGCAGCAGCAGCAGCAGCAGCAGCAGCAGCAGCAGCAGCGTGTTCACTCATCCGCTGCTTCCTCTGCTGCGGGTGTCGAAGCCCACTGCTGCATGGCTCGGCGATAAAAGATGGCCTGTAAGCACACCCCCATCCTCTCCCACTCCGCCTCTCCCTCCCCCGTCCCCTGCCCCTCCCACTCCCCCTCCCCCTCCCCCTCCCCCTCCCCCTCCCCCTCCCCGCCCCCCATCTCTTCTCCTCTCCTTTCCCCTCTCTCTCCCTCCCCTCCCCCTTCCTCCTCACCCTACCACATCAGCCGTTCGTGTTCGGTCCCCGGGTCGTGCTAGTCGCTCTGATCTCCCTCGTGGGAGCAGCGCTCGCCAATGCCGGGGGCGTGGCGGTAGGTGCTGGTGGCACTCTCTCTTTTTCCCAACCCACTCCTCCCTTCCAACACTCGTTCTCCCCCCTCTCCCCATTCCCCTCCTCCCTCTCCCCGTTCCTAACAGCCGTTCGTGTTCGGGCCGCGGGTCGTGCTAGCTGCTCTCATCTCCCTCGTGGGGGCAGCGCTCGCCAATGCGGGGGGCGTGGGAGGAGGCGGGCTATTCGTGCCCATGTTCAACCTGCTGCTGGGATATGACGCCAAGACATCTACCGCACTCTCAAAATGTAAGACATCTACCGCACTCTCAAAATGTAAGACATCTACCGCACTCTCAAAATGTAAGACATCTACCGCACTCTCAAAATGTAAGACATCTACCGCACTCTCAAAATGTAAGACATCTACCGCACTCTCAAAATGTAAGACATCTACCGCACTCTCAAAATGTAAGACATCTACCGCACTCTCAAAATGTAAGACATCTACCGCACTCTCAAAATGTAAGACATCTACCGCACTCTCAAAATGTAAGACATCTACCGCACTCTCAAAATGTAAGACATCTACCGCACTCTCAAAATGTAAGACATCTACCGCACTCTCAAAATGTAAGACATCTACCGCACTCTCAAAATGTAAGACATCTACCGCACTCTCAAAATGTAAGACATCTACCGCACTCTCAAAATGTAAGACATCTACCGCACTCTCAAAATGTAAGACATCTACTGCCCTCTTCAAATGCAAGAAGCCGACTCTCGAGTCGTCTCACAGCCGCCAATGTAGGGGGCGTGGGGGGAGGCGGGCTGTTCGTGCCCACGTTCAACCTGCTACTGGGATATGACGCCAAGACGTCTACTGCACTGTCCAAATGTGAGTGAGAAGTGCTTTCAAACCAGCCTATCTACTCGACTTACTGGACGGCAAGTGTGTGTTTCAACGTGCAGCTGAAGCACCCCACCTCCAGCCTCTCATCGACTACGGCTTGGCGCGCCTCACCCTCTGCCCTCTTTCCCCATCCTCCTGCCCCTCGTCCCCCTTGTTCCGCTGCCCCCCCTGTCCCCCTTCCCCTTTCCCCCCTTCCCCCCGGCCTCCTTTTCCTCCCCCCACCACCAGCGATGATAATGGGCGGAGCCATGGCGAGTGTGTGTTTCAACGTGCAGCTGAAGCACCCCACCTTCCACCAGCCGTTCATTGACTACGGCTTGGCGCGCCTCACCCTCTGCCCTCTTTCCCCATCCTCCTGCCCCTCGTCCCCCTTGTTCTGCTGCCCCCCCTGTCCCCCTTCCCCTTTCCCCCCTTCCCCCCGGCCTCCTTTTCCTCCCCCCACCACCAGCGATGATAATGGGCGGAGCCATGGCGAGTGTGTGTTTCAACGTGCAGCTGAAGCACCCCACCTTCCACCAGCCGCTCATTGACTACGGCTTGGCGCGCCTCATCCTCTGCCCTCTCCCCCCATCCTCCTTCCACCCCCACTGCCCCCACCCCCAACCAGCGATGATAATGGGCGGCGCGTTGGCGAGCGTGTGTTTCAACGTGCAGCTGAAGCACCCCACCTTCCACCAGCCCTTGATAGACTACGGCTTGGCGCGCCTCATGCAGCCCACACTGCTGCTGGGCATCAGCGTGGGCGTCACCTGCAACGTCATCTTCCCGCCCTGGCTCATCACCGTCATGCTCTTCCTGCTGCTGCTCTGTAAGTGTATGCGTGAGTGCATGTGCTTGTTTGTGTGGCTTTAGTATGGGTGTGTGCCTCAAGCCATGCACGCTTCCTGCTGCTGCTGCTGCTGCTGCTGCTGCTGCTGCTGCTGCTGCTGCTGCTGCTGCTGCTGCTGCTGCTGCTGCTGCTGCTGCTGCTGCTGCTGCTGCTGCTGGGCATCAGCGTGGGAGTCACCTGCAACGTCATCTTCCCGCCCTGGCTCATCACTGTTATGCTCTTCCTGCTGCTGCTATGTAAGTGCCCGTAGGAGTGCACGAGTGGGAACAGTGTGAGTGCGTGTGTGATTGCATTACCGCACTGCACCACACACCACCCCATGCCATGCAGTGATGACGTGCAAGACACTGGAAAAGGGCATGGCCATGAATCATCTGCCTAAAGGGCATGGCCATGAATCATCTGCCTCATGTCGCACACATGAATCATCTGCCTCATGTCGCACACATCAACACATCACACCATACCATGTCATACCCACTCACTCACACACCTCATTCTACTGCCTGTTACCTCATTGCACCATGCAGTGATGACGTACAAGACGCTGGACAAGGGCGTGGCCATGTGGATGAAGGAGTCTCAGGTGGCGCACCAGGTGAGTCAGAGAGAGTCAACGCAGGTCAACGCAGGTCAGTGCACGTCAATGTGGGTCAATGCAGGTCAACAGCCCGTACCATGTGGATAAACGAGTCCCAGGTCGCGCACCAGGTGAGTCAAAGAGAGTCAATGCAGGTCAATGAGGGTTAATGTGAGTCAATGCGGCTCATTGTTGTAGGTCAACGGCCCGTACAATGTGGATAGATTTCCAGGTGGCACACCAGGTGAGTTTCAGAAAGTCAGTGCAGGTCAATGCAGGTCAATGCAGGTCAATTGTCAATCAGTACATTTATTCTCATCCCTTCGCTTTCCTCACCACCCACCTGCCCCATCTCCCTGCCCCCCCTTCTTTGTTGTTCCTCGTCCCTCCAACCCCCAGCATTCTTCAGTGAGGGCAACCCCTCTCCCTTCCTTCAGTGATTCCTGTGAGTGCTCGTGTCATAGCTGCTCGTGTCATAGCTGCTCGTGTCATAGCTGCTCGTGTCGTAGCTGCTCGTGTCGTAGCTGCTCGTGTCGTAGCTCGTGTCATGAGGGTAAGGATGAAGAGGCTAAGTGTTGTAACTGAGCATGTCACGAGGTCAAGTGTCACAACCGCTGGTATCACAAGGTTACGTGTCAAGTCGTGTGCGCCCGGTGTGAAAGATTTGAGGGTTAGAGCCTGCACTTGTGCTTGCAACGCCAAGCTTGCTAGTGTCAGTAACTAGGCTAAGCCTAAGAGCAAGCTAAAGAACTGCCCGCGTGACAGGAAAGCATGCTTCATCTCCTCTCCACGTGGGCTAGCTTGTCTCTCAGACGATTTCAATACCCGAGACGCCTCTTCCCAAAACCCTCCCTCTCTCCCCACTTCCCTTCCCCAATTCATCTCCCCCTCTTCCCCCCAGCGCCCCCCCGCCCCATCATCACGCGGCTGCTCCCATCAGACCGAACCACCTCGCTCCCCTCCTCCTGGTCCGACGTGCTCCGCCTCTCTGCTTCCCTGCACGCCCAATCCCACGCCCACTCCGTGCGGGCCCTCTTTGACTGTGAGAGTGTGGGCGAGCCAGCAGAGTCCAGCCACCACGGGGCTGTGGGGTACCAGGGCTTGGCTCGGCACGGCCTTGCTTGGGAAGGCCAGGCTCGGGACGGCTTGGCTCGGGAGGAGGGGGTGTTTGGGTTCGGGAGTGAGACGCACTATGCCGGGCGTCCAGGAGTGGGAAGATCACCGGACGACACTGACAGGTCCGGCAATGACAGGTCCGGCAATGCCGGGCCAAGCACTGGCGGCACCGGACCTTCAAACCAGGACGAATCCTGGACTGCTGTCGCTGCTACCACCACCGCCACCACTGCTGCTGCTGGCGCTGCCACTGCTGCTGACGCTGTTGCAGCCACTGCTGCCAGCAACAGCAACAGCAACAGCAAAGGGCGGAGGATTCTGGGCCCGATCGAGCCGGTGGTTCCGCCTGTGTTTGTGAGCCCAAGTGCCGGAGGGTTGAGCCCCCGCGGGGGGGGCGGAGGGAGCTACAGCCGCGGGAGTGGGAGTGCGGGTCGCATGGGCGGTGGTGGGTTCGGTCTGTCTGCTGCTCTTGCTGCTGCTTCGGCTGTTGCTGCCGGATTTGAGGATAATGATGATGATGATGGTTTTGGCGGTGGTTTTGGTGCTGGTGATTCTGCTGCTGGTTCAGGGTTTTTTTCAGGTGGAAACAACGGAGGGGTGCGTCTGGATGTGCCGGGGCAGGGGGTAGAGGATGGGGAGTCAGGTGTGGTGGAGAGGGGAGGGGAGGAGGGGCGGAGGGAGAAGGAGAAGAAGAAGGCTGGAACAAGGGAGGAAGTGCGAGGGGGAGAGGGAGAGAGGCCGCAGCAGGAAGCTTCCTACCCGTCTGCTGTTTCTGCTCCTTCAGGGGTTGACTCAGCATCTGATTCAGAGTCTCAGGACCATTCTAAAGCTCCTGCTGCTTCTGGGGGGCTCACCACCCCGTTGCTGCAGCCTGAGGCATCAGCGGCAGGGGCAGGAGGAGGTGGAGCAGGAGGAGGAGGAGGAGGTGGAGTTGGAGGAGGGGGAGGGGGAAGGGGAGGGGGAAGGGGAGGCACGGTGCAGGGGTCTGCAGTGCGCACCAAGAGCCTGATGGAGGAGCTGCATTTCGGAGCACCGCTGGAGGTGAGTTGATCTGTTTGTTTATCTGCACCCACTGCAGCCTCCAGTCTTGAAAACTGGCGCGGTTGAATCAACTTTAAGGGTTCGAATCCCTCCCCCTACTGGCTGCTCAACACTCTCCAGGTCCCCCTCGCCCTGCTCGCTACTCTCCTGGGAGCGTGGCGCTTCTATAACCACACCCACCCGTCCCTGTCCCACTCCTCCCGTCTCTCTCCCACGTCTCACCCTCTTCCTTCCGTCCCTCTCACCAGCTGGTGGAGCTGCTAGAAGGGCGACGCCTGGAGCGGCCGTCATTGCTCGAGCTGCTGCTCGTGTGGGCGGTGTGGCGTCTCCACAACAAATGCACTCACCCATCCTTGTCCCACTCCCCTCGTCCCACCCACCAGGCGTCGCTCTTCCAGCTGGTGGAATGGCGGTCAGTTCTGGAGCTCCTGCTAGTGTGGGCGGTGTGGGAGTGTGGCGTGACATATCTACAGCAAATGCACCCATCTGCACCCCTTCGTCTTATCTCCCTCCCACCAGGCGTCACTCTTCCAGCTGGTGGACTGGCGGTCAGTCCTGGGCTCTTTTCTAGTGTGGGTGGCCTTCCTCGCCCTTCAGCTCGCCAAGCAGCACACGCCTGACTGCAGCCGCCCTTACTGGCTGCTCAACGCCCTGCAGATCCCCGCCGCCCCTACTGGCTGCTCGCCACCCTCGTGGGGGCGTGGCGTGGCGCCTTGACATTCACACCCTCTTTCTTCCTGTCCCACTCACTCCTCCCTCCCTCCTCCCTCCCTCCCACCACCAGGCATCTCTCTTTCAGCTGGTGGACTGACGGTCAGTGCTCGAGCTCCTTCTCGTGTGGGTGGCCTCCCTCGCCTTGCAGCTCGCCAAGCAGCACACTCCTGACTGCAGCCGCCCCTACTGGCTGATCAACGCCCTGCAGATCCCCGTCACCCTGCTCACCACCCTCGTGGGCGCGTGGTGTGTGGCGCCTGGTGTGTGCGTGTGGCATGCGGAACCCCTACAAGCACACCCTCTCATCCCCGTCCCTCTCCTCCCGTCTCCCTCCCAATCCTCTCTCCAACCCTTCCCTCTTCCCTCGTACCACTTTCAGGCGTCGCTCTTCCAGCTGGTGGACTGGCGGTCAGTGCTGGAGCTCCTGCTCGTGTGGCTGGCTTTCCTCGCCCTACAGCTCGCCAAGCAGCACACAATGGACTGCAGCCGCCCCTACTGGCTGCTCAACGCCCTCCAAATCCCCGTTGCCCTGCTCGCCACCCTCGTGGGCGCGTTCCGTCTCTACAGGCAAAGCCACCCGTCTCCCAGGAGAAACTCCCGTGGCCGTGGTGGTGGTGGTGCTGCTGGTGCTGCTGCTGCTGGTGGTGGTGGTGCTGCTGGTGTTGAAGCATCGGAGCAGCAGCAGAGGGAGGGTGCAAGCAGCAGCAGGGGAGAGTACCACACAGCGCACTGGGGCATGCAGCAGCTGTGGGGGTACCCGCTGTGCTCGTTCATTGCAGGGGTGATGGGTGGGCTGCTGGGCATAGGGGGCGGCATGGTCATGGGCCCTGTGCTGCTCGAACTCAACCTTCCCCCCCAGGTGGGTTCAGGATTGGCAGGCTGGCAGGTGGGGAATTCTTCTGCGTGTGTACTGCTAAAGCATCGGCATAGGAGGCGGTATGGTCATGGGCCCTGTGCTGCTCGAACTCAACCTGCCTCCTCAGGTGGGTTGAATGCCGGATGCCCTCGTCCATCCCTCACCTACCGACAAGTTTCCTCACAACAGGTCTCAGCAGTGACTACAACCTTCATGGTGGTCTTCTCCTCCTCGAATGGTCCTCTTCTTCTCCTCCTCGCTCTCCGTGCTCGAGTTCTGCCTCCTCGGCCTCTTTGAGGCAATGCTAAGATGCTCCAACTGGTCTTCCCACACCCCACCCCCCACACCCCTCTCTCCCTCCCCACCCCCCTCAACCCCTTCCCACCAACCCCCACCACAACAGGTCACGGCAGCGACCACAACCTTCATGGTGGTCTTCTCCTCATCGCTCTCCGTGCTCGAGTTCTACCTCCTCGGCCGCATCCCCATCGAGGTGGCCCTCGTCTTCGCCGGAATAGCCATGGTCGCAGCCTTCACTGGCCTTTCCATTAAGGTGTCACCCCCATGCTCCCCATTCCCCTCTCCGCCCCACCTTCCCCCCTCCCCTCCCGCCCACCACCCCCCCGCCTAACCCCATTCCCCACAACAGGTCACGGCAGCGACCACAACCTTCATGGTGGTGTTCTCCTCGTCTCTCTCAGTCCTCGAGTTCTACCTCCTCGGCCGCATCCCCATCGAGGTGGCCCTCGTCTTTGCCGGAATAGCGATGGTTGCAGCCTTCACCGGTCTGTCCATTGTGCGTGCTATTGTCATGCGTTACGGCAAGCCCTCTGTGATTATATTCGCGCTCGGGTCGGTTATCGGGCTGAGCGGGATTGTTCTTGGTGCGTATGGCGGTGTGAACATGTATCACGATTGGATGGCAGGCGCAAACATGGGGTTCCGAGATCTCTGCACTAGAGAGTTTTGAGCGAGTGGAGTTTAGTTGACCTAATACAATAATCTTACTTATTTTCTCTTATGGGGCTTTATAGCTGTACCATATTCTGTTGGTCACTGTATCAACAATCAGCTAGTAGCATTCTGCTTTCACTATGGCAAGATTGGTTGCAATGATATTGCTTGGTTGTGCCTGTCTCAGCATTCCTGCATGGATGGGTCACGGGACATGAGAGAAACTCAACGATATGTTTTCTTGCTTCATACTATCAGATGCTTATATGTAACAACAAAGCTGGGTTGCAAGACCTCCAATGGTACTTTTGCCACTTTCATGACCTCTATTGTCAACCACCATCCCCAAGGATAATAAATAACAACATACTGTAAGAAAGAAATGCTGTTGTTGCATGTAGCATTGAGCCATGCGGGGCAGTGAATCACCCCATAAATTCAAGGTAGGCGCAGAGGTGAGGAGGTTTCTTTGAACCTTGAGCGCACAGAGGTTCAAAAGAACGATACGTAAGTGCAGAACCAGCACTCAAACAATCTCAGACCAAGCACCACTTGAGTCATTCATTCCAGGGTAAACCCTGAATTAGCACATTTCGACAAGTTCCGTGGTGCACAGTCTGCCACATCAGCGAAGGCTCAAGCAATAAAAAACCTGTCATCGATGTCAAACATGACCAGCGGTTCACCGCAATTCACGGCTCCTTATCGTGGTCAACCTCGCTGTTGCACAGTAAGGATGCCATGCAGAATTGGAAAACAAGGATAATGAATCTCATCGCAAAACTGTGGCTGTGGGAGGAGGAATTCTACCGAAAGAACTTCACTGGCCCAACCTGGCATAGACGATACCTGGACCAGGGCTCAGGATATCGGGGCGTTTTACCCTGTTTTCCCTGCATTTCAGGGTGAAATTTTGGACCCACACTGCTAGAATTGGGTTTGGCTGGGCGTCCACCCTGTATCGTCAGGCAGGGGTGAAAATGACCCCTGCAAATGCTGTTTAACGCTTATGTGCAACACTGCATTTTCCTGGATGGTTACGGCAGACACCCTGCCAACTTTTCCTCTTTTGTTGAACTTTACTAACTGCGCGGCTATTCCTCTAAGTAGCGTTTGTGAGTGACATTTCGAGAGTCGGATTAGTACTTGAAACACCAGAGATTCAGCTCTAGCACGGTGAGTGGCGTTTGTGACTGAAATGTGTTTAGTAGCGTTTGTGACTGAAATTCCAGAATCGGCTAAGTACTTTCAACACCAGAGATTCAGATCCAGCACATAGAGTGGCGCGTTATCGTAGTGACCGCACCTAGAAGACCCACCGACAGGCCTCTCATCTCCCCACCTTACACCACTAAAACCTCAACCACCACGCACTTACGCATAGAGACGACCACTTGGAATCGAGCCAGGAAGACCCAGTTCGACAAGATTTTCTGGCTTCTAGGAATCATCGATATGGCAGGATCGACTGCTATACCTAAATTTTTTTACTAGGCAGTGTTTCTGGATTTCCCACCCTGCCAGATTAGACCTCGAAAAAAAACCACACTGCCATTTCTTGGGTACGACCGCCAAGGCACACTGCAGAGGCAGGGTGTAGCGGGTCACAACTCGGATCAGGCAGCGTGCCCCAAAATGAATCGAGAGCCCTGACCTGGACTAGTTGGTTCCTCCTCCTGAGTTCATAAATGATCGAGTTCCCCACAGTATCACGAAGCCTGAAGCCCCGCTTTCAGCCTGCCCCTTACACACACACTTGTTGCGATTTCCACAACATTTCCAACGCTGGCAAGCACAGCGACTGTTATTTTCGGTCAGCACCCTCTCTGCATATAAAGCCTAAAACTATTTCGGGCTATTAACATTCAGCGCGTCGCCACCTCCACTATTGACAGACCGAGGCGAACCCCACTCGTTATGACATCAGCACCACCCCTATTTGACCTGGAACCACCGCCACGAGGTACAGATTAACGAGCTAGGGAAAGTGTACCAGGGGGGGGATAGGAGAGGCATAAGGGCGGGTCCCGAAAGTGCGTTATCACGCATTTCCTTAACCGTTTTAATATTGATTATACCGCTCTCAACCGTACCAAGCATCATTGAGCCGCATTTAGACGTACTCTCGGGACCCGCCCTAAACGCAATGTTTGAATATTCCATGAGTGGCTCACAGTTGTCCGAGATTGATCGAGACAGGTTCGTGTCAGACATAGTCTGACTGCCTGTCCAGGAGACTCTTAGCCTCCATATTGCGGTCCGCACGCCGTGAAGTCCCTATCAATTCATGTACCTACAAGATTCAGGCTGGGGGGGGGGATGCTTATCCCCCTCACGCCATTGGAAGTCGTGAGCGGGGAGCGCTCAGACCAGACTCGTGCATAAAATGAAGCTCCAAGTCATTCGAGATTCATACTCGTTTTCAACGTCCTAACGTCTTCGCGTCTCACGAGACAGTCTCGTCTTCGCCACTGCCTTGCATCTGAATCTGTTTCGACTCTAAGTCGAACCACTCCGAAGCAATGGCGCCGGCGCCTCATGTGTTCAAGCAATGGATGCAGTTCAAGGCGCCCATGGTGCTGCTTCAGTGCGCGATTGCGGAGATTGTCGGGACCATGTACTTCGTCTTTCAAGGCGTGCTGTGCTCAGCCATCGTCAGTAAGTCGCTTGTCATCTTTCGCATTCAAAGAATAGACACTCCGTGAATCGGGATAAATTTGAATTAGCCGTTGAGGCACATGGGGAGGATATTGGACAAGCTGTATTTCATTAGCAGCTGCACACTGAATCGCATGGACGCATGCACCTGCGAATTTGTGTACGATTCTGATTGCTTGCGTACTTCCAAATCTGATGGGTCACGTGTGACGATGAGTCGAGGACCCGCTGACTGCTTGCTGTAGACCTGGTTCCACAGCCTGGTAGACTTTTGCTGAGCAAAAGTCGTATCGCTCCTTGCCCTTGTCGTCCTTGCATCACCCACTTCGATTACTTCTTTTGCCATTTTCCTCGATTAATTTCCTGGCTCTGTCGCTCGCTTCTTTGCTGCAGCCCCAGGAGCCAAGATTGAGCCTCTCACAACGGTGGTCATCATCGCGTTGGGTAACGGCGTCGCCTACGCGCTCGCAGTGGCCGGAACACTCGGCATTTCCGGGGGTCACATCAATCCGGCCACCACAATCGCCATGCTCACCGTCGGATTGATTGATGTGGTGTCCGCCCTGGTCTACATCATCGGGCAGATGGTTGGGGCGCTTGTCGGCGTCGGCCTTGCAACTGCCGTCTTGCCTTCATCTCTTAACGTACGTCCTTAATTCTCTATCTCATTCCCGATATCTGCTCCGCACTGGCCGACTTGCCATGTGCTGTCTATGATTTTCCGGTTTCATGCCATGACTACATGCTTCTCCTTTTTCTCTATCTGACTCCCGATATCTGCACCCCACTCACCGTCTTGCCATGTGCTGTCTATGATTTTCCTGTTTCGTGCCATGACTACATGCCTCTACATGACTTCATTTAATTTAATATTATCCCTCTACTCTGTTCTATCCACTTCTTCTTAACAGAGAATTCTTGGCGCGCCGTCGCTTCCCGCAGGCACCTCGTCGGGCACAGGTTTCTTGGCAGTGCTCCTCTTCGCCTCGCTTCTCATCTTCACCGTTTTCGCCACCGCCGTAGATCCCAGGGGCCCTATCGCACTCGCACCCCTCATGATTGGCCTCACCATCCTGACCACCACTGCCGTGGGTGTGCCTCTCTCGGGCGGAACTATTAACCCGGCACAGGCGTTCGCAACGGCGGTGTGGCAAGGTCTGTGGTCCAATCAATGGATCTACTGGCTGGCACCTATCCTGGCAGGCATTGCTGTGGCGGTACCGTATGCCGTGGTCTATCTGCTGCCCCTCAGCAACAAGGGCGATGACGATGATGAGAAGGTGTAAAAAGTTACTCATGGAAGTGGGTGGGCTGGGTGTGCTGGAAGGGAAGACTGAAATAACGTCTTTTTTTTCATCCTATTTTTTAAGAGGATCTGGTTTAAAACCAGAGGGGTTGCATCTGAATGGTTTGTGGTTGTAGGTTTTTTGTCCTTGGTCGTCCTCGCAAATATAAACATCAAATTGATCTTCTGGCATACTAATGGTTCAAGTAGTTGATTTGGTGCTAGTGGTTTAAGTTCTCCCAGCCATAAGCTTTCTGCTTGCTTCAACTCTCCCAAATACGAAAGGGAGTCAAGTCAACTGGTTAATGTTTTTTCTAGTTTCATAAATGGAATACTCGGCAATGCTCATGAACAGGGCCCGTGCTAGCATTTGGGGCACCCTGAGGCCTCAGGGCACTATTCTAGAATCTTAAAAAATGCCCTGATTTGTCAGGGCAAATTTTCAAAACCATCCTGTATGTTCAGGGCTTCTACAGAAATCAATCCTGACCTGTCAGGGCAAAAAAACCTATGTTCAGGGTTCAGAATTTAACACACACCATACCAGACCAAACTCTGCTGAGCAGAGCAGAGCAGAGCAGCACAGCACATATAGTTAGAGTTTTACTACTAAGGTAACTCCTACACCTCCTCTTAGCTGTTAGGCTGAAAAAACCCTTTAGGATCTTTGCAGGGGTGAACTCTGGGTAGAGTTGGTGTAGTAGCGGAAGCGTTAATTAAAGAGTTGTGAACCACCTTGCACTAGTATGTGAGGGCAAAGTAAGTTGATGATAATAAAAGAGATACAAGCTTTTATAAGAATACAAAGGAATATGAAGAGATACAGTTAACTGTTTTACTGTTGCTGTTGCGGTTCGATACAGTGTCGACTCGGGCAACTGCTCAGTATCGAGACAGTTGGTTGTCCTTGCTGTCGCGCTGCATTTGTCAGGTCAAAGGTCGCTGACCTTTGACTTTCGCGTAACCTCCAACAGTTATTCAACCTCCGAGGGTTGACTCACCGATATTTCGATACGAGCTACTTCGCTTCTGTCTTGGTGTTTCGACACGACAGAGGCGCCTAAATCAGTTGTTTCCAACACCCCCCTTCGCTTCTGGAGTGTCGCTGACGTGGCTCTGTCCAGTCAGCAACATGCAGTATTCGAACTTCTGCTTTCCGAGCTTCTTGGTCGGGTAGTCAGCTGCCATCTCAGACGTGGGACAGTATGACAGCTCGAGCCTTCCCTTCTCGATCTCATCCTTCACGAAGAAATATCGCAGGGCGATGTGTTTCGTCCTGTTTGCGAAGCCGTTCTTGTTGGCGATGCGAATTGCTGACTGGTTGTCGCAGAACAGGGTAAAGTTGGGTAACTCGGCTAACTTCGCTTCTTCCAGCAGCTCGCGAAGATAGAGTCCTTCCTTGGTGGCTGAGCAGAGTGCAATATATTCTGCTTCAGCTGACGAGAGGGCAATTAATTCCTGCTTGCTCGACTGCCAAGAGATAGGTCCGATAGGTTCGAGGCGGTAGATGTAGCCGGTGCGGGAGCGCCTATTGTCGGAGTCGCCAGCGTGATCAGCGTCGACGTAGCCGATTAACTTAGTCGGTGTGGTTGCGTTCTTGTAGTAAGTTAGGCCGATCGTTGGGGTGCTGACGAAGTAGTGAAGAGCGCGGTCGAGCTCCGCCAGATGTTCTGCTTCAGGCTTCTTGAGGTAGGTGGTGAGCTGGCTTGCGGAGTATGAGAGGTCGGGGCGACAGGTGACGGCTGCGAAGAGAAGACATCCCAGCTTCTTCTGGTAGTCTCGTATGCCGGCGGGCTTGAGTAGAGCGGAGCTTCCTTTGTCGTTCCCTGCCGTGTAGCGGTATGGCGTGGAGATGGCTGTTGGTGTGAGCGTAAAGCGTTTGGCGATGGTGTCGGCATATTTCTCGGCGCTGAGGTAGATCGCGTCCTCCTCTTCCCGGATGTTGAGGCCGAGGTACTGAGTGACGGTAGATGAAACTGTGAGCGTGAGATCTCGCTGCAGCTCCCCTTCGAACCAGGTAGTGATGCCGTCATTCGAGCCGATGTAAAGGAGATCGTCCACGTAGATGATTAGTAGGATGTAGTCGTCGTTTTTTGTGAGCCGGTACATGCCTTGATCGTGCGGTAGTTGCTTGAAGCCGATGCGGATGAGGCGAGTGTGCAGGTACTGTTGCCACAGTCGCGGAGCCTGCTTGATGCCGTAGAGTGACTTGAGTAGCTGGCAGACTTGGTTGGGTTCTCTGTGGGAGCCGTGCGGTAGCTCGACGAAAATTTCTGCATCAACAGGTGCGTAGAGAAACGCGTTCGCGACGTCAATTTGTCGCAGCTTCTTCTTCTTCATGGCGGCGATTGCGAGGAGAATGCGTAGTGAGGTGTGGCGTTTAACCGGAGCGAAAGTTTCGGTGAAGTCGCGTCCGTGTTCTTGGTCGAAGCCGCGTACAACCCAGCGAGCCTTAAATTTGTCAATGGTGCCGTCAGCCTTTGTCTTCACACGGAAGACCCACTTCCCGGTGAGCACTGTCTTGTTCCGTGCCACGCCGATAGGAACCACTTTCCACGTGTTGCGTTCCTCCAGTGCCTTCAGCTCCTTGTCCATGGCTTCGCGCCATTTTTCCTTATGCTCCCCCCCCAGAGCCTGTTGAACCGTCGCAGACTCTTTAGGAATGGCGGTGTCGTGGACTGCGGTGACGAGTCCGAGAATTTGCAGTCCACTCTGTGAGTAGCGGGGAAGATTTGCGTTCTCGGGATAAGCTGCTTCATCTCCCGCTTCTGGATCAGGTATGAAGTTGGGTCCTACTCGTTCTGCTTCGTTGGTGTTGACTGTCGCAGGTGTTACGTAACCGTTGTCGGCGAAATAGTAGAAGGTTTCGGCGTTGACACTTTCGCGAGGGTTATCTTCGTCCATGGGGACGTCCACGGAGCAGAACGGAAGAGGTCCGGCTTCTTCTGATGCGTTGTCCACATTCTGCTCGTCCCAGTCAGCTTCGTCCGTTGCTGAGGCGAAGGCTCGGTCACCGCGAAAACCACCTGTGGGATCCTGGTGTTCTTGCAGGTTGGCAAGGTATGTCTGGAGCGTGAGTCGTTCGTAGAAAATTACATCACGTGCTGCTACTGTTTCCTTGGAATGGACGTCGAAGATTTTCCACGCGTTGTAGTTCTTTTCGATTCCCAGGTGTAGTCCCCACTGTGCTCGTTGAGAAAATCGGCCCGCTCGTGCTGCTGGGGGTCGGTACTGTACCATGCATCCGAATATTCGTAACATTTTTGTGCTGCCCTGTTTTCCTGTCCATAGCAGATGCGGTGATGCGTTGTTTGGAAGCGATGATGACGAGAGCAAGTTGTGCAGCATGACGGCGTGGTCCATTGCCGCAGGCCACTGGTGGTTGGGTAGCCGCATGCCACATAACAGTTTGCGCATGCTGTTCTGCAAGGTCCTGTTCATTCTTTCTGCTACACCTTGCTGCTGATGGGCGTAGGGAAGGGAGATGAGCCGCTTGATTCCCCTTTCCGCCAGGTACTGCTTGAATCGCTGAGAGGTGTATTCTCCTCCTCCGTCTGACTGGAAGCTTTTCAGTTTCACGCCCGATTCTCTCTCTGCTACTGGTAGCCAGGCAACGAAGGCTGCGAATGCCATGTCGCGGCTAGGGAGGTTTAGGTGCCAGACGTAACGGGTGGCGGCGTCGATGAAGGTGATTGTATAGTTGTATATTACTTGTCCTGGTTCCTGATTGTACAGGATGTCGCTATACACCTTCTCGAGTGGTGCGTACGCGGGTGCGCTCGGGTTGTGATGAGACGCAAACGGTCGATGTGGTAAGTCACCTTCAGGGCAGGTGAAGCACGTTCCGCGTACTCGTTGAAGTTCTCGTCCGTCGGTCAGTAGGAGTGAGTCCTTGTCGAGTACTCCTGCTCTTATCGTATTGTTTAATACTGTGTTGCTTGGGTGTCCCATCCTTGCGTGCCAGGTGCTTTCGTCGGCGCGATGTCCGGGTGATCGTCGGTACATATCGGAGTTGGAGTAGAAGTTGGCGGTGAAGTTGGCGCTACGATGAACTTCTTGTGGTGCTGGGTGTAGTTGTTGCGCAGGTGTCGGTGGTGTGTCGTCGATGAGGAGCGGTGTCGTTGAAGGACCAGCAATTGGTGTTGACGTTCCTGCTGTTGCCGTTAATGGTTCTGCTACTGCCGATGTTGTCTCTGCTGCTGCCGATGTTGTCTCTGCTGCTGCCGATGTTGTCTCTGCTGCTGTTGATGTTGTCTGAATTGTTGCTAACGCCCTTGTTCTTTCTGCTTCAGGGATGGTGTGTGAGTACCAGAAGCCTTCTGGACTGAAGTCTGGATCAAGGTCTGGAGGGTGTGTCCAGTTGGTGAAGTTAACGATGGCGTCGCTGTCGGCGGTGCCAAGATCAGGAACGAAATCAAGAACGAAGACGTTGTTCTTGAGGACCGCCTTGCCGATGTAAAGTCCTCTTCTCCCATGATACAGCTTGAATTCTTGGGTGGTGCTGTCTGCTTCGAGGTGAATCCCTTTCGCCATTAGCTGACTGACGCTCAGTAAGTTGTAGCCGAGTCCCTCTACGATTAGTACTTTTGACATCTGCAGTATAACGTTTGTTTCCCTTGACTGGAGTTGAACTACGCCTTGTCGTCGTGTTCGCAGGTTCTGATTGTTGGCGACTGTAATGACAACTTCGTGTTGAAGTTGGTGTTCTCGTTGAACGAAGCGTCCCGAGGAGCACATGTGCTGTCCGCAGCAACTGTCCAAGAACCATGTGTCTTTTCCGGATGGTTCGCTTTGGGCGATGGCGGCGTATGTCGGGTTTGGCTGAAGTGACTCGCGGCGGGGTGTGGTTTCGTCGAGTTGTTCTTCCGGTGAGTAGTGTGGTGGTGACTCGGTGATACAGGAGTCACTCAGCTTTGCCATGCAGCTGACGATGTTTCTTGCTCCTTGTGCAGGTTGTCCCGTTGAAGTCGTTGAGGCTTGAATCTGGGTCGTGGGATTTGCTTGCGTTGAGGCAATTTGGCTGCTTGAAGGTCGAAGTTGCTGCTGTGGAATTGTTGACTGTTGACGATTTGGGCAGTGCGTACGCGGGTGTCCTGAAGTTTTGCAGATGTGGCAGAACGGAGGTACTAGCTTCGGTTGTTGCTGCCGGTTGTTGTTGTTGTTGTAGCGTCGCTGAGTGTGGAACGCGAATTCCGGTGCTGATGTCTCTTTTTTGTGTCGTTCTTCTTGCAGGTCCATGTCTTGCTGCTCGGCGTGGATTTCGGCGCAGAGCGCTGCTTCGGAGATTCTTCCGTGAGCTCGGAGAATGGCCTTTATGGCACGCCATTGAGGACTGAGGCCGCCGATGATGACTGTCACGAAGGCGTCTTCAGAGATCGACCCTCCGCATCGAAGAAGCTTGTCGCGCAACTCGCGACATCGACTGATATACGCCATTCCTTTCTCCCCTGGTTTCATTTAAACCGTTGTCAGTTGCGCCATTAACCGACTTTGGCTTACGCTGTCTGTTGCTTGATACAGGCTCTTCAGGTGGTTGTACGCGAGCTCCGCGGAGTTGCCGTAACCTCGGTAAGACCTTATGTTCTGCTGTTGAGTCGGGGTGATATTCCTCAGTAGGATCGTGTACGCCATCATTGACTGATAGGTATACTGCTGCTTCTCGTACTGTGTGCCGTTTGTTGGGTATGGTAAAGACCCGTCGAAGAACCCGAGTATCTGCGCGCCTTCCATCATCAGCTCGAACTCGAATGACCAGGTGAAGAAGTCCTTTCCATCGAAAGGTCTTGACGTCTGCATCTTCAGAACGTGTGCGAACTGCGACTGAACTTGTAATGCGTCCAGTGATTTTTCTTGTCCAGGTGAAGGCTGTGGGTGTGGCATAAAGCTGATGGACCCGCGCTCGTACGGAGCAAAGGTAGGCTGCTGTTGTTGATTTCCTCGTGCATATGATGAGCCGTCGAGACTCATGGGTGTTGCTCCGTTGTTGTTACTGTTGTGTGACTGCGCAGGTGCCGATTGTTGGTGTTGCTCGTAGAAGGACATGAAGGAGAAAAACTTCTCCATCATGCTCTGGTCGAAGTCTGCAGGTTGATTCGCGGGAGTCTCGGTAGATGTTGCTCTGGGTCTTGTTGCTGTGCCCTCCTCTGTCTGTAGGCCAGAGGCAGGAGGTGGAGTAGGAGTAGTGCCCTGGTAGCCGTTGGAGTTGCTCCTTTCCTTTTGTGTAGCCATGCTTGTTGATGTTGTCGGTATAGAAGTTGAATTCCCCCTGATAGCTCTCATACCATGTTAGGCTGAAAAAACCCTTTAGGATCTTTGCAGGGGTGAACTCTGGGTAGAGTTGGTGTAGTAGCGGAAGCGTTAATTAAAGAGTTGTGAACCACCTTGCACTAGTATGTGAGGGCAAAGTAAGTTGATGATAATAAAAGAGATACAAGCTTTTATAAGAATACAAAGGAATATGAAGAGATACAGTTAACTGTTTTACTGTTGCTGTTGCGGTTCGATACAGTGTCGACTCGGGCAACTGCTCAGTATCGAGACAGTTGGTTGTCCTTGCTGTCGCGCTGCATTTGTCAGGTCAAAGGTCGCTGACCTTTGACTTTCGCGTAACCTCCAACAGTTATTCAACCTCCGAGGGTTGACTCACCGATATTTCGATACGAGCTACTTCGCTTCTGTCTTGGTGTTTCGACACGACAGAGGCGCCTAAATCAGTTGTTTCCAACATTAGCCCTCCTCCTCATCATCATCATCGCTGCTACTACTAAACCCACTGTCGTTGCTGCTGCTGCTGCCATGTTCAGTATCTGTTTCTTGTCCGTCCTCCAACACGTCCCCCCCCTTCCCCGCCGCACTCACTGGCCTGTGCCTCTGCTTCTCCCTTCTCCTAGTAGGCCTCCTCTTCTTGTTGCTGCGCCACAAATCCACAACTTTACCCCATTCCATGTCATACTCAACCAGGCTCAGGCACATCAGGTCACTGAGCCTGGCATCACAGAGGCTGGTCCTTTGCCAGGACTTAATCACGTTCTGGCGGCTAAAGCCGCGCTCACACTCGACGGTGCTGAGCGGCAGGACAGCCACCGCTGTCCAGAGGCGGACGAGGTTGGGGTAGCTCCGCTCCCAGTCCTTCGTTTGCAGCATGGCCGCCAGGCCGCGTTGAAAAGTGCGCTCGCCTCGAGGACTGCCAGCCAGGACAGGGACGAATGTCCTCAGTTCCCTCTTGGCAGCACGCTTGTCCACACCTGCAACGCATTACACACAGAACAAGGACAGAATAAGGACATAACAAGGCAGATTCGGGTAATACACAGAGCAGGGACAGAACAAGGCAGGTTCGGGTTATACACAGAGCAGGGACAGAACAAGGCATATTCGGGTTATACACAGAGCAGGGACATAACAATGCAGATTCTGGACAAAGGACAGAATGGGTAAGGCGAGGGTATAAGTGCTTACCCGGGAGAATGTCTGCTCGCTCGCGGGCATGGAACAAGTCGACGAGAGTCTCAAAGTGCTCGAGGCACTCCTCAGCGCGTCTCTCCTTGTCATCAGGGTACGTGTCTGGCATAAAAAGCCTGACACCGTTCAGGCTTTCAAGATCCCCCAGCCTCGACTGGAGGTGGCTGAGCGTCGACTTGGCGTGGCGGCGGCAGACGTCGAGGCACGACTGCAAGTCATCCGGGGTCTTGCTGTAGCCCGTCAATGCCTCCTCGTGCAGCTCGAAGCTATGTTTTCGCGGCCGCCCCTCCTTGTCCACGCCATCCACCGTGACTTTTCGAGACTTACTGAGCCTGGCTAGGAAGGCCCCGAGATGTTGTTGTGGGCCGCCACCGAAGTCATCGCTGCACTCGATGTAGCGCGTACGGATGGTGATCAAGGTGCGGCGCACAGTCGACTGCACCGATGTCATGTCGACCTGCCACATGACAAGGTACAGTTTCAACAAGGACGGGGAGAGAAAGGGGAGAAGTAGGGAAGACGGGCAGAGAAGGGAGAGAGTAAAGGGTGAGTCAAGGGGGGAGAAGGGGGAGATGCGGGGCAAGGAGGCTACGTTTGCATGCAACCTCAGGTTTGGTGCAAAAGGCAAGGCCAGGGAGGGAAGGCCTAGCAGCACAAGATATATCCCCCCAGTTGTTTTAGAGACAAGGCCGGGGAGGGAAGGCCGGGGAGGGAAGGCCGGGGAGGGAAGGCCGGGGAGGGAAGGCCGGGGAGGGAAGGTCGGGGAGGGAAGGCCGGGGAGGGAAGGCCGGGGAGGGAAGGCCGGGGAGGGAAGGCCGGGGAGGGAAGGCCGGGGAGGGAAGGCCGGGGAGGGAAGGCCGGGGAGGGAAGGTTGGGGAGGGAAGGCCGGGGCAACTCACCTCCCGCTTCTGAAACTCCAGGTTGAGGTTGTTGAGGATGATGAGCATGTCTACGAGGTAATAGAGATACACATTGAACTTCACAGAAGTCACAATGGGGTAGAAGTCGTCGTCCCACTCCCACATAAGGACGATGACGGCAGGGAGCACACGCACCAAGCGCGTGATGGCATCGCCTCGGCTCAGCCAACGAACTGCGTGAATTCCCTGCAGTTCAAGGTTCGTCTGGCAAAACACCTCCTGCAGCTCTTTGAACTCATTGTGAGAGGGATGCGACCTTCCCAGGTATTCCGCGAGTTCCTTCAGCATGGTGTCGATTAGGCCCAGCTCAGGGACTGCAGTGGCGGCGTCCTTGGCTGCCAGCGCCTCTCTGCACGACATGATGTGGGCACGAGAGAAGGGAGGGTAACAGGGAGGGAAGGGGAGGTGGGTTTGAGGAGGGAGGCGTTGCCTCGACTGTTTCCGCGGGCCGTTGCTGTCCGTCCACGAGGAGACTATGGAGCAGAGCATCGTCACGTCTGGAGGGGGGGGGGGGGGGGGGGGGGGGGAGGGGGGGGGGGAGGGAAAGGAGGGGGGAAACAAAATGGGTGGGGAATGGCATGAGCTGGTGATCATGTGAGCACCTGCTTACCTTGTTGTTTCTGTGCAACGTGATGGGCATTCAGATGCAACACACACAGGCAATGAGTGTTACTCACCGATGTGCAATGCAATGGCTGGAGAAGAGGTGCAGGACCCGTACACGCAGCCGAGCCACCAGCCCGTTTGTGCTACCCATCATCGCACCTGCGCTATCCGTGCTAATCCCAGCCACCCTGCTTTTGTCAACACCAAGTGAGTCAAGGAGTGTCAGCAACAGGGAAAGTAACGAAGCGCCATCGCATTGCTCCACCGTCAGTAGCCCGATGTACTCCGTGACTACACGAGAGTCCCGTAGAAACGTGGCAAACACGATCTGGTGTTTGCAACGCACACGATCCGTACTCTCATCACAGGTTACTCCAATAAAAGGACTAGACCGCAACCAGACGTCCTGACGAGCACGCAGATATGTGGCAGTGCTTGCGATGAGCTCGGCAAACCCGTATCTGCATCCAACAGAAGAAGGTAGTGTGGTTAGCAATGGTGTGGAAGTCGTGAGCATTTTCCACAATAACGATTCCTAGTAGAGCATCGACTATTGCTCAACGGCTCACCTGGTGTAATAAGCACCATAGCCATTCTCGGGGAAGCCCGGTGTTTGCCGCTCTGCTAGGTGCCGCACCAGTTGAACCCACATCTCAATCGGTGCGTCACATTTGCAGATGAATAGCAGGGTCTCCAGCAGCGCGATGACTCTTTCACGCTGGATATCCCTAGCCTTTGGGCAGTCCGTGATGCGTTGCTGCTTCTCAGCCGCCTGCTCTGCCAGGGCCTGTCTCTTGACGGACCGTTTGTGCTTCCTGGAACTTTGATGCGTGCGGAATGCCTGGGTTTGGACGTCGACGGCACCTTCGCCAGCAGCGCCGTAGTTTGTGTCGTGTCCTGCGTGCACCATACACAAACTGCACCTCACCGAAGGGAAACCGAAGGAGGTTTGACAAAGCACGAGCCACGGGAAATCAGTTGACCATTCTCGTTTGTACTTCATAAGCGCCTCCTGGTATTTTTCTTCTGCCTCATCGGACAGTTCCTCAGTAGACGAGGATGTTGCAGGAACGACAGATGGTCCTGGTACTACTGGCTCTATGCGGATGCGTACGGTAGGTTCCATAGGACTAAAGCGAGAGAAAGACAAGCGCGACTGTTTGTGCTTGGTCACTTTTAACTTAGCACTAGCGGCAGGGCCGATCCGTGTTGCACCAGGTCGTAAAACACAGGTGGGGATTGTACTAGCACGGGGTGGTATTACTGCTTGAGTTGGAGATGAACCAGCAGCGGGTGAAACTACCGGTAAGGTGGTCACGGTATGGGCACTTCGCAAGAAGTCTAATCCTGTCAAACCCTGTGGTCGACTAGCCGATGATACTGGCGCCGCGACATTTTCCTCGTTGGCCATTACTAGTGCGAGTGAGCCAGCCGAGCTTCACTTGTGTTGCTACTCTAACAGCAACACTGGAAGGAGGCTCAACATCAGAGAGTCACCCACCTAGTGCATGCATGGCACACGACACGACGAGATGGGATTGTTCCCTGTTTTCCCCATCTGATGGGTTTGGTTGGTGCATTGGGCAGGGTCGGAAGTGCAAGGGGATCGCGAAGGCGGGACAAATACACGGGGAAAGCAACCCGCGGCGGAAAATTTTACGGGGAAAAAAATCCCGGGAAACGGCAACCCCCCCCCCCCCCCCCCCCCCCCCCCCAAAAAAAAAAAAAAAAATCGTCAGGGCAAGCCTCGACATTCATCCTGACGCTACAGGGAAGTACGCCACAACCATCCTGATTTTCCAGGGCATTGCATATAAAAACATCCTGAGAGCTCAGGGTTAAAAGTGACACTATTCTGAAATTACAGGGCAAAATCAAAGATGCATCCTGAATTCAGGGTAATCAGGATGTTTTGCCCTGATATCGTGGGGCCTGCTCATGAAGTGAAGTGGGCATGCTCATTTTAACCTGATCCCCAATACCCCCTATGTCACATACAGGAGAGAGTGTCGACTTAGTTGGGACTGACCTACCGGAACTTTTTCGTAGTGTTTTTTTAGCGTGAGTCGAGCTGTTACGCATTATGGAAGGCCACATTTTATTTAGGTCGATGTTTAAGTTTGTAATGTTGGTAAGAACAGCCATGCATCATGCACGATACACAAATTGGTGATGTTGGCCATCAGGTATACTCGTTGATGTTACGAATAGTGATTGATGAAGCATTACTGTGCACTCATCGCAGCAATCGAAGCACATGCTACTGGGCCTGAAGACAAAAAGGCGGAAGTGATGCGAAGGGTCGTACAGTTATGAAAGGATCTGAACCGTCGGGCAGACACCATTAGGCAGCAGCAGTGGCGAGGATTCTGCCCAAGCAATTCGTAACGGTCTGGAGTCGCACGATTGGTTTTCGCTGCAATAAGGGAATGTACCCCTTACAGTACATGGCTAGCTAAGTCGCTGCGTATTCCTTCCAGGGCCTCAGAAGTCAGCGAAAAAAGGCTGATTAGGGGTAAAAAGGTTAGGTTTTCAGTGCTGGGGATTTAGTGGGGCTGATTTGTCAGCTTTTTTTTTTTAGGTGTGGGCTGAAATTTCAGTTTTTGTTTGTTATGTATCGCTGAATTTTCAGTTTTTTTTCTGTACTACACACTGACTGATCAGAGTTGGCTCGAGGGGGTGGGCTGAAATCGCTTTAAAGGGGATTCGCGTGGGTGCCCTGAATTACGGCTGTCTAGGTACACCGGAAGGACCGACCCCCCGTCAATCACGGCGAGATGTCAAGATTCCCCACCAACGCACTAGGAAGTGGCATCATTCTCGCACTTACCTTGCACTGCTATCGCCGAGCGCAGGTCTCTTCGCTCGTGATTGGTTGTTTTGGGCAACCACATCACTTTCTGGCGAATGGCACGTTAACAACATCTCGCACGCACCATGCAGCAGCACAGCACACCCAAGCACATTGTTGCCGCGCGACTAGGCAACCACCCCCACATCACCCACCCCGAACACGCAACCATGTTCGTGCATGCTGGCAACCGACGCGTCGCCTTGCAACAAACCCTTCTTCACCAGCTCCTTCTTGATTACCCCCATCCCATCTTGTTCCTGCAGGCCCACCCCACCACACCCATCCTCGCCAGGGTTTTGGTTCATTCTCCTCTAGCCGGGACGGTCCTCGGCACACTCTCTGTTCGCTGTTACGCCATGGCTGGCCATGGCGACGCCCTTTCTGACGACGAGGACGGAGTGGATTTAGACGGCGCTGACGCTGACGCCATCGAGGAAGCCCGTACGGGCCTCGATCTTCTTCTTAGCTCTCTAGGTCGCCATATTCAACCTCCACTGCCAACCCCACTAGATCCAGATCCTCCCGTTCCTGAGACACCCGCCGAGCCTTCTAGCCCGGATTCTATACGGGCAGGCACTCCTGCGACTGCTGGTGTTTCCGACACAGTTCTCGTTGGAACGTCGACATCGAAATCGTCCTCTTCGCGCAAAGTCAAACTCAAGCAGCAACGGCTGAGTTTCGGGAAGTCTTTATCAAACGTCCCAGTCTCTGAACCTGTCGTCGCCGAATCCACCGTGCGCCCTTCTCTGGACATCAACGTGCAAGAGCTTGTCGATGCTATCTATGCCGATTCTTTGGAGAAGTACAAAACAAAGTGGGTAGAGAGGTTTCCGTGGCTTGTCCTAACAAAAACTGTTCGTGGTCTGCCTGCTTTCAAGTGCAGTCTCTGCTCCAAGCATGCTGGTGTCAGGGGACAATGTGGCAAGACCGGCAAAGGTGCGACCGACGTCCAAACCCAAGCGTTTCGCAAGCACGCCGGGACGCGGAAGCACAAGCTGGCATTGGAGAAGCAGGAGGCCCTGCTTGCTGCCGCGACTTCGCAGCCTTGCATCAACGAGCATTGTGCGGCCGTCGACGCTGAGAAGATCCGTGTTGTATCACTGCTGGACGTACTTTTGTTCGTCAGCCGGTGCGACGCACCCATGGGGACATGGGTGAAGTTGGTGCAGTATATGGCGCAGAAGGGGGTTCAAGGATTCCCGAAGAAAGGTTACGGGACCTACTACACCACGTGAGTATTTATTACATATGTCCTCGTAACATTGAATGCTCGGTTTCGCTAATACTACGCTGTTTTTGAATGGCAGGTACGGCTATGGCGAACTCGTGCAATCAATGGCAACCTGGCTGCAAACGACTCAACTGGAGCACATCCTCCGAAGCCCGTTCATTGGCATCAGCCTCGACGAAAGCACCGATCGCTGCAGGGTCAAGCACATGATAGTGTACGCCACGTTCATCCGCGACAACAAACTCGTGTCGGAGTTTATGCAACTGATCACTGTTGAGAAAGCTGACGCATCCACCCTGTTGAGTCTGCTGCTCTCTCACTTGCAGGCAGTTGGTGTCGAGGTGCAGAGGATTTCGGGCATCAGCACCGACGGTGCTGGGGTGATGATGGGGAGTCGAGCTGGACTGGTGGTTCGCCTACGAGAGAGGGTCCCACACCTCGTCTCGTGTCACTGCATCGCCCACAGGTGCGGGTGTTGTTGCATCTTTCCCGGTCTGTCTTTATTGTTTGTTCATAGTTCTAATACAACCATTAAGTTTCATCGCAGGGAGGCGCTTGCCGCTAAGGAGGCGGCCGAAGCTCTACCAGTCTTCGACATGGTCGACGACCTCGTCCGCGTGACGGCTGACCTTCTGGGACGCTCTGCCCCGAAGCACCAACGGTTCATGGACCTCCAGCAGCTCTTCACAGAGACAAGCCTGGAAGTCCAGGGCATACACCAAGTTCGGTGGCTGTCTCGGGGTGAAGCCATACTTCGCATCCCTGACGTATGGCGTGCAGTTGTGATTTTCCTCAAGGAGTACCATTCCACTATGTATCTGCTTGCCACCTTGTACAGGCTTCACTTTTTCCATGTACTTTTTGGCTGATGTTCTTGAGCAGCTGAACCTCCTGAACAAGTCCTTCCAGCAACGACAGGTAATTCAGTTTGATTGAATATGTTTTACATTGTCGCGGAAGCTACCATACTGACACTGTGTTCCTCCCCTTTCTCCCGTTGGCAGCTGGATCTCATCTCTCTTAATGTTCAGATCAAGCGCACGACCTCACACTTGGAGAGTCGATACGTCGACTGTGGGGACGACTTCGGCGGTGGCTCGAGCCGCTGGCTCTCTCCCTTTATCGAGCGCTACGGTCCTGGAAAGAAGCGCGACGTGACTATGGAGGGAGTCGACTCCGACGGCCGACCCGAGAAAATCACCTTCACGCTCCACGGCAACCCCGTGGACGGGTATGACGGCCCTGAGGATCACGACGGATGCATTGACCTCTGCACCGACTTTGCTAAACGCATCGTGGCGAACCTGGAGAGGAGGCTGGGCGACCTGGACTCGCTGTCTGGTGTCAGGCTGTTCATGCCTGATGAGTGGCCGAAGGGCAAGCCGGAGCGACATGCACGATGTGTGGAGTGGTTGCTGTCGCTGGTGACGCTGTTCAAGGCTCAAGATTCGGAGGAGATTCTGCCAGGTAAAGTAACCATCGTTCATCCCGGTTGCTCTACCTCTGGTAACTGCCGTTTGCCCATTCCCTAGTGCCATGGTTCACACTCAGCCTACTAACTCGTGCTGCCTTGTTTGCCCCTTCCGAAACCCACTGTTACGCCTTCCAGGAATCAACAAGCGAATGGCACAGAAGGAGCTTCGGCTATTCTGCTCTGTCCTTGCTGCTGCACCACAGGGGGAGAGGACGTTCCACGAGGGCCTCACCGCGATCCTGAAGACTCCAGACTGGCGCGAGAGCTACCCCAACCTCGTGCAGCTATGGGTGGCGGTTGCGGTGATTCCCCTTAGCACTGTTGAGTGCGAAAGGGGCTTCTCGCGCCAAAACGTCATCAAGTCGTGGCTTCGAGGTGGGCTGAAGGATGCAAGACTGGGTGACTTGATGTGCTTGTCTCTGATGCCGTACGAGCCGGTGTTTGACGAGGTGGTGGACATCTGGAGAAGCTACAAGAAGAGGAAGCCGTTTTCAAACTCCCCCATTTCCACCCCAGGAGAACCCAACAAGAAGGGGAAAGTTGCAGCCATGGAAGTAGAACATCCCAAGCCTGTAGATGCTCTCGACTTATCTAGTGATAGTGACGATGATGAGGATGAAGAAGATGATGTTGACGAGGATATTGCTTACCGTATGTAGTTCCTGTACCGTACCGTTCTTCTCTCAATGCTAAACTTGTAGAACGCTTGCTGTTGTAGGTAGGACACTCTAAAGAAAGTTCAGCCTTTTTTATTTGGTGACTCTGATTGAACAGTTGGAAGGATTCCCGAAGAAAGGTTACGGGACCTACTATGAAGTTGTAGGCACGTCGTGTGCACTGTTGGAAGCACGTCGCGTGCCCTTTTCTCAATGCCACACTTTGAAATTGAATGACTCTGTTGCGCTTTAGGAAAGCTCGAAGTTATGTTCAGCCTTTCTTTTTAAGCAAGGCTGAATGATCAGCCATTTATCTAAACTAAACACTGAAATTTCAGCTTTTTTTTCCAAGGCTACCCTGATTGATCAGCCTTCAGCTCACTCCTAAGGCTGACGATTCAGCCTAAGCCAAAACGAATCTGAGGCCCTGATTCCTTCCTGTACTCTTATTTATGCCTTTTGTATCTGCATATTTTAATCATCTCAAGCATTTTACATTCACTTAGCTTTTGAGGTCAAGGGCCTACCACTACCAACCAACCAGGCCCTACGATATCATGATTTTTCCATGAAAATCCTGATTTTCATGGATTCTTTTGTACCTACCCTGATTTTCCAGTGTTCAGCTTTTTGGGGGACTGATTTTTCAGCCTTTAGGGGCCAGATGACCATAAACTTTCATGTTTTTTTTTTCTTAAGGGACACTGATTACACTACGTTGTAACGAAACTTTCACTGAATGCGATTCCTACACGTTCCGAGTGTAGTTGCCCGGAAGTACAGGGAATCTCAGATTCCCGCGGTGTCAGCACCGCCTGGCGGTGACTACCATGTCAGAATCCCAGTCACTAGACCACTGGGATAAAAGGGTTTGTTAAGTAGCGGGTCAGTGCGCCTATAACCCCACTGGACAACGAGCATGTAACCCTTCCTAAGGATCAATCGGGGATCACCAGTGGACATCTGACACCCCCCCGCACTGGGATGCCCGAAGTGCAGACACTGTGATTCGAACCCGAGACCTTCGCTCTGATACCATGTCAAAATCCCTGTCACTAGACCACTGGGATAAAAGGGTTTGTTAAGTAGCGGTTCAGTGCGCCTATAACCCCCATGGACAACGAGCCTGTAACCCTTCCTAAGGATCAACCGGGGATCACCAGTGGACCTCTGACATACAAGAAAAATTTGCCCCGTGTTATTCGCTTTGATGGCTGCTTTGTTGGCGCGCTTGGTCCGATCATTGGCCACTTTTGCAGCATTATGTGGGTTGACCAATGAGAAGGTTGCAACAGAGCGATGCCGGCAGGCTGCGATGTGAGGGTTTCTGGCCCATTGCTTGCACCTGTGGTCCTGTGGCCCGTTTTGTCTAAGTCGTGCTGACAAGCACTGATGCATCCACGCCGCCCAGCAATGCTACCTGCCATCCAGGCTCCCATCCCATTGTTCTCCATGTTTTCCTTCCATCCGCTTGGGGTTTCATCGCGCTCCTGCCTAGTGTTATCTTATTTTAAGTTCAATATCAGCCTTCACGAAAAGGGAATACTGATGCATCGGACTTTTTTTTAAGGTAACACTGAATTTTCAGGCTTTTTTTTTTTTGGGACACCGACGATCAGGGATTCTACATAGAGGGACCCTGATGCATTAACGGGCCTAAACGTGAATCATAGGCCCTGCAACCAACTGTGTGCAAACCTTCCTGAGGTGATCCTAGGGACGATCAACATCTGATCGCAGCATGGTATGAGAGCGAATCGGGAATCCTTCGCACTGCCACCTCCGAAATCTACGACGAACGGAAAGTGGCGTCCGGCACACGCTCGCGTGTGAGAATGTCCGGAGGATCTGGTGGTCAGATGAATCTGACGGCTGAAGCGCAGCCCAATCCGGCTGCGACAAGCGAGGAAACGACGGCGATTGGAACCGCCGCCCTCGCACAAATGCTTCAGCGACCCACCAGCCTGGAGCAACAGCTCCAAACATTGCGGAATGGCGACGCGGTAACATCTTCCCAACCCACTCAACTGGCCTCGAATGGCCACAATACCGCCCCGCACACCTTCTCCCTCGACACAAATGGCTCAACGCCCAAGACTCCCCGTCCCAGCGAAGAAGCAATCCTCTATGCGCAATCAAGGTTTTTGAGCATATAAAAAATAAAGACGAGCGTATAAAGAATAAAGACAAGTGCGTGTTTTGACGGCAGAGACTTCTATATGTGGAGCTTCGAGCTGGAACTACTGATGCAAAACGCGCAGATATTCCACTACTTCGACGGGAGATACTCGAGACCCGCTGACGACACTGCTGACGACCGGGCTCAGTACTAATACGAGTCTCTAATGGCGTACAGCGTTCTACTACGGAACATGTCGCCGGCGGAGCAACTAAGCATTCGGTCGTACAAGACGACTCCTGCTCTAGCCCTCGTCGCTTGGCGTCACCTAAACGGCGTGTACCAACCGAAAGATTCGATTTCATCGAGCCCCCTGCTCCAGCAGCTACTGGAGACCAAAATGGCCCGGGGGAGAAGGCCAACAGCTACATCAAGCGCTGTCGGAGCTTACGCGATCAAATCGTGAAACTGGGAAGCACGATCTCAGATGAGATTTTCGTGAATATCGTGCTTCAAGGGCTCGGCCCAGAGTGGCGGCCCTGTAAGGCGCTTCTCCGACAGCAGGGGGTCATCTTGGAGGCCGCCCTATGCGCCGCCCTTCTCGTCGAACAGAGGGATATTGATCAGCAGCGACCAGCGCTGCGACGAGACCGGGAACGCCTCGCTTTCTACGCCGACAACACAGAGGAGCGACGGCCGCGACGCCTTTACTTCAAAACTTGCATAAACTTCGGGCACCTGGCAGATCGATGCAAGTTCCGATCTCGCCCTCACCATACCAATCCGAGAAACTGGTCTGGCCGACAAGACGCATGCAACGACATGCGCCCAGCCCAGGAGCACCAACCCCCATCGCACAACATGAACCCAACAGTTCAGAATCATCAGCAGCAGCAGTCGCCACAGACCGCCCCCGTCCGCAACGTCATGGGCAACATGACGATGACAAGCGGATCCCATCGTCCCCGGGCGCGCTCACCGTCACCCGAGCCACCACGCCACCCAATCGGAGCGTTCTCGAACAACAATCCATTCAGCACGCGCCACGACTTCAGCGACGACGACAAACAAGACTGGAATCTTCCAGTCCTGCTGCTTGAAAGTCCCCCGCATGTACCTGATCGGCGGGCGGCTCCTCTCGATTGGATCTCGCGCGAACAATTTCTCAAGTTTGACACACCGTACATCGTTACCCCGCGACTGGCGCTGCTCGCACGTAACGACAACAGGCGCTACAACACGTGGTACCTGGATAGCTACCGTGGGCAGCATATGGTGGGCTCTGAGCGTTACATATCCAACGCCGTCTCCACCCCTGCTGTGACCTATATCACCGTGGCGAACAACACACGACTGCGCGCAAGCGCGCAAGGGATCGTGGTCCTCAAGGCTCGAGGGAGCAGGACGCACATCACGCTAAATGACGTGCTGATCGTGCAGAATTTGCGCTTCAATCTCCTCTCGGCGGCGCAACTCATGGATTGCGGAGTTGACCTCAGCACCGACCCCGAGACGTGCGACATCCTGCTCCACTACACCATGCCGAACAAGACGCGCAAGCAGATCGGGCGAGCGCACTCCGAAAATGGCATTTACATCCTCGACTTCAGCATTCCCGACTGCATCGGTGATTCGCAGGAGCTCATCGACCTCGTCCCCCTGCGCTTCGAACACATTCACCACCGTGACTGGAAACACCCAGACAGAAGACCGTGGGTGCCACATCACCCTCACCCGCGCAAGCTGGCGCTGCATGACCCTAATCCTGATGGCATCTGTAGGGATTGCCATACGCCCACAGCCTCAACAAGCGTGATTGCCGGCCGTGGCCTTGCCGCCATCGCCGAAGCAGAGCGGGAACCCGCCTGAAGAAGGACTGTCCAACCTGGAGCTTGAAACCGCCGCGCGCGTCGTCTTCGGAACGGAGGAAAATCCCCTCCCCGTACCTGCATCGCAACATCTTCGGGCTATGCTGCGCGGCACTGGCGTCGGTACCCTCGACGCGCACGGCGTACCGCGACCCTACACGAAGGATAAGTTCATAGAGATCTACCCCCACTGGCGCGACCCCACGATGAAGCTCACCGTGGCGGAAGAAGAGGAACTGGTGCGACGCAAGGCGGAAGAGCTCTGCCAAAGGAGTCTTGTCGAGTCACGCGGCACATTCACCTGGAGCGGATGGGAAGAAGAGGAAAGCGCCTCCAATGAAGGGGGGTGGGGGGGCGCTGGCGGATGGGGTACGAGCGACACTGGCGGATGGGGAGCAGCAACTGGTGGCAACACAGGCAGATGGGGCGCCGCATCTGGGGGCGAGACAAGCGGTTGGGGCACTTCCGGCGAAGGCTGGGGAGCTTCCCGCGAGGACCAAAGGGGAGAAGAAGAGGAAATCGAGGCAGAACCTCCAGTTGTTCCTCTTGGTCGCCCTCCGCGCCGCGCTGCACCCGCACTACCCCCACCTGACATCCAGCCAGGAAGTGACCCTTGGGACACCATCGACTGGAGCAATGAGCCCTCCACTCTGCGACGCACTGTCTACGGGCCTGACGAGGACCCCACAGAAGCACACGCGTGCTACATGCGCACCTCTGGATTCCGCGCCGACGATGTCCTCTGGCACCAGCGCCTCGGTCACCCCTCGCGCGTAACGCTGAAGAACTACATCGAGGCTGGCGTGTTTGCGCCCGGCGCCCTCCTGCGCCCTGATGGCACCGAAGTGAGAGGCGCGACACATCCGCGCAACTGCACCTTCTGCCTCGAAGTTGCGCTGAGTCACCAGCCGTTCCCGCTGCTCGAACCTGGAACCAATCGCTACCCCAAGCTGGACAAGGTGTACAGCGACTTCCTCAATGTGGGGCACTGTGGAATCAACGACGAGCTGTATATGCTCACCTTTGTCGATGCAGCAACGCGCTATATCTGGATCGTGAGCGTGGAGGCGCGCAGCAGAGCATACGAAGTGTTCCGCCTCTGGTTGGCACACGCGCAGCGGCAATCCGGGGAGAAACTAGAAATCTGGCTATCTGACAGCGCAGCGGAGTTAAGGAGCAAGGAGCTGCATGATTACATGGCGCAGAAGGGAATCGAGCATCATATTTCCCTCCCCTACGCGCACCAGCAGCAAGGCGTAGCCGAGCGCACGAACCGTACGCTTATGACGAAGGTGTGGGCGTTGATGAAGCAATCGAAGCTTCCGCCAACCTACTGGACCTATGCGATGCACCACGCCGTACGCGTGCACAACCTGCTGTCAACCACCGCCATCACTGGCAACTCATTACCACATGTGAAGTGGACGGGGACCAAGGGTGACACATCCATGCTCCGCGTGTGGGGATGCATGGTGCAGTACCGCCCGCCAACGCCAACTATCGGGAAATCTGCAAGCCGCGCGCGCTGGGGGATTCACCTCGGCATCAGCAACGAACACAAGGCGTGGCTCATCCTGGATCTCATGAGCCAGAAGGTCACAAATGCGCGCGACGTTATCTTCTACGAGCGGCTCTTTCTCAGGCAATTCCGCGAAGACGAGGAGGCGAACGCGAAACGCGTCTACGCCAACGACGGGCATAGCTACGCCTCACCTGAGGACGAAGCTGCAGCAGCCATTCTGAAACATGACACCAGAGGCGAGTTCACAAGAGGCGATTGCTGCAGCAGCAACGACGACGACGACGATTCTCCTGGAGGAGGAGCAAGAGCAGTAGGCGGAAGCGAAAGCAGAAGCGGAAGCAGCAAAGGCGCAGCACCGCCAGCACCACCTGAACCGGAAAGTGACGATGACGATGTACAGGAAGTCATCCCGCAGCACCGCCATGACAGCACCGACACTGGACTTCAACTTCTCTGGCTCCACACCGCCACCTCAACGGCGCCACTTGTCATCGAGCCGAAGAATCTGCGCCAAGCTCTCACGGGACCACACAACAAGGAATGGCACGAGGCGATAGATGCGGAAATCAAGGCACTTGAAACCCGCGATACCTGGGTGCTCGTCGATCGAGCGGCAATCAAGGGGAGAAGGATTCTCTCCGGGAAATGGGTCTTCCGCGTGAAGACCGCAGCGGACGGCACGATTGAGCAATTCAAGGCGCGCTGGGTCGTACGTGGCTACGACCAGAGGCTCGGCATCGACTTCGTCCAGACGTTTGCGCCGGTCAGCCGTCACACCTCCGTCAGAATCCTTCTCGCCAACGCTGCTGCACGACACCTCCCGCTCAGACAGATCGATGTGAAGAACGCGTTCCTCTATGCGTTAGTAGATTCTGTAATCTACGTGGAGCAGCCGCACACATACGGCGAGGGAGACTCACGCGTGTGCCAGTTGCAAAAGTCCCTTTATGGGATCAAACTGGCACCAAGGCTCTGGCAGCAGTACCTGCACAACATCCTGCTTGAGATAGGCTTCGAGCAGCTGCCTCACGACCCTGGCATGTATCGCCGCGATTTCCACATCGAATACATTCTACTCACAGTCTACGTCGACGACCTCCTCTACACAGGATCGAGCAACGAACTGCTTGAGCAGCTCGAGAAAAGTCTCGCAGGGCGCGTCGACATCACCTGCAACCACGACGTGAAGCAGTTTCTCTTAGAAGTTAGGCATGAATGAGTGTCGACTATCGAGATGGTGGTACAAAGAGAAAAAATGGCCCTAAGGGGTTGTACCCTACAGAGTGTACCCCACTAAGCCTACCCAAAATATAACATACCTATACATATGTTTGACACACCCCCATAGGCAGAGTGGGGGAGAACAGAGGGTCACAAGACCAGTCAGGAAGTGCAAAGCAAGCTCAGGGTGGATCACAACGTCACCACGCAGTCTGAGCACAAGCAAGAAGGCCACAAGGCCAGTTCACATGCAGAGATATATATGTAACAACAACAGTACAGTGAAATCTACCTACAAGAACAAGCATGCAGGAATACATATAAATCATGGTACAAACAAAGCCTACAGCAAGTGAGGAAGAGTGGGCACAAGGCCTAACAAAGTGCAGAAACGCTGATGATCACCAGGCTGAAGTGCCTTGGTGAATATATCAGCAGTGTTGGCCCGAGTGGCCACGTAGGTAAGACGAAGCTGGCCACGCTGCTGCAGCTCTCGAGCAAGAAAGTAACGGAGAGCGATGTGCTTCGTTCTGTGCTCCAGTCTGTGCTCCTGACACAAGGCAATGGCGGCCTTGTTGTCGACGTACAGCACTGGAGGAGAACGAGGCCGCTCTCCCAAGTCAGTCAGCAGGTAGGTGAGCCAGCGAAGCTCCTGTGCAGCCATGGCTGTGGCGTAGATCTCAGCCTCACAACTGGAGCCGAGAACTGAAGACGAGCGTGTAGAACGCCAAGAAACTGAACCAGAGCCAAGGCTGAAGGTGTAACCCTGTGACGACCGCTGCGTAGCCTGGTCGTCAACCCAAGAGGCGTCCGAGTGACCAGTGAGGACAACGTCACCCCGTCCTCCAAGCACGAGCCCCATGCCCGATGTACTGCACAAGTAGCGTAGTACCCTCTTGGCAGCATCCATGTGCACCTTTCGGTGCCGACCAGGAGCCATGTAGCGAGCCAGAAGGCCAAGAGGGTACGCAAGGTCAGGACGAGTGCAAGTCATCAGGTACATGAGGCAGCCCACTAACTCTGGGTAAGGACCACTCGGCTCTACGGACTCGTCCGAAGGTGGAGCTGAGAGCGAGTGACCTGTAGCCAGAGGAGTGGCCTGTGCTGAGGACCAGGTGAAACCGAAGCGCTGAAGGACGTGCTGCACCATGTGTGACTGAGTCAGTGTGATGGTGCGGCGTGCTCTGTCCCGGGTGATCTGCAAGCCAAGGTAGCTGCGCAGTTCACCCAGGTCTGTGCACGTGTGTCTCTTCTGCAGCTCCGACTTCACCAGGGCGAGAGCCTCAGTGTCAGCAGTGGCAAAGACCAAGTCGTCGACGTACACGAGAACGTAGAACGGCGGCAGCGAAGTGTCGGTGCGCAAAAACAGCGACGGGTCAGCAGTCGACGGAGAAAACCCAAGAGCCGCAAGTGTCGTCCTCAGTGTGTCGTGCCACTCACGTGGCGCCTGGCGGAGACCGTAGACCGGCCGCTGGAGGCTCCACTGGGTACCAGGAGGGAACGACCCAGTGAAGCCAGGAGGGCGGCGCAGCCAAATCTCCTCGTGCAGGCTGCCCTATAAGAAGGCTGTGCTGAAGTCAAGAGAGTGAAGCTCGTAGTCACGCTGAGCGGCAACGTGCAGCAGCACCCGAAGAGTGGTCATCTTCGGGGTGGGGGAGAAGGTCTGGAAGAAATCAACTCCCTCTCGCTGACTGAAGCCTCGAGCCACGTAACGAGCCTTGAAGACAGGCGGAGAACCTGGCGGCCGCTTCACCCTGAAAATCCACATGCCACTGACAATGTTCGCCCCAGGAGGGGGAACCTCGTCGACGTAGGTGCCTGTGGACTTCCAGGATGCCATCTCTGCATCCATGGCTGTCTGCCACTGAGAGGAGTACTCACCCGCGATCGCCTCAGCGTAAGAGCGCGGGGTAGGGATGTCTGGTGCATCCGGGTCTCCCTCAGGGGCAAGTAGCATGGATACGAGATGAGGCGCAGCGGCTGCAAGACACTCAAGGTCCTCCTGCCTGTCCTCAAGGACGTCCGTGCCAAGAGCACACTCACCCCCGACGGACGGAGGACAGACAGACACAGACTCAGCAACAAGATCGGCGGCGTAGTCTAGACGACAGTGAGCAGCAAAGGCAACAAGCTCAGTGACTAAGGCAGACGCAGCAGCAGACTCAAACGAAGGGTCGGTGACAACAGTGGCAAGCAGACGCGTGACAGTAGAGTGCTCAGCACGAAACCGGTCAGACGCAGGGTCAGCAACGACAGGCAGAGAGGACGCAGGGGAAGGCGGCAGAGGAACACGCGGTGAAGGAGAGGAAGGACGACGAACGACAAGGGGAGGGCCGGAGACAGCCGGCTGGCACTGACGAGGAACACGACGACCGGAACTGACAGGGGAGACAGGACGCGACACAGGCTCACGACGCTCTGCAAGGCCACCAGGCTGCTCTGTGTACGGAGAGGGAGCAGGCAGCGGTGAGCCAGGCTGTAATGGAAGACCAGTAGACGAGGGAAGACCGAGAACCTGGCGAAGTGCAGAGTCAGGTGGTGGCTGAGACGACGGAGACGGCGGAGCAAAGAACAGGCGCAGCTGAGCAGTGCCACCAGCAGCTCCAGCACCTCCAGCAGCTCCAGCACCTCCAGCAGCTCCAGCAGCTTCAGTACTCCAGCAGCTCCAGCACCCCCAGCAGCTCCAGCACCTCCAGTAGCTCCAGCACCTCCAGCAGCTCTAGTACCCCTAGCAGCTCCAGCACCTCCAGTAGCTCCAGTACCTCCAGCACCTCCAGCAGCTCCAGTACCCTCAGCAGCACCACCACCAGCCCCAACAGCTCCAGTACTCCCAGTACGAGCACCTCCGGGACCAGCGACACCAGCAGAAGAACCTCCAGCAGGAGAGCCCTGAGGTGCAGAAGTGGGAGTGACTGTGGTACTGTCGCGAAAGAAACAGCGGGAAGCACCAGAGTCAAGTGTAAATGTGTGCAAAGCCTGTGCAGGCGCAGTACCAAGGGGAGCAGACTCACAAGCACCTAGTGCTGAAGGGGCTATACCAGGGGTTATACCAGGATCCGGTGGCACACACAAGTAGCAGTCACCCTCAGCACTAACAGACAAGGCATACATAGCAGCAAGAATTGCCTCATAGTCAAGATCAAAGATAGGTACATCACGCCTAAGCAAGTCTGCCCAGTTAGGGAACTCAGTAGCATCAGGACACTTGGCGCGCCAGGCATCGCTAAGCCGAGCGAAGCAGCGCTGCTCAGTGTGAAAACCTGTGCACTGGCGACCAGCGCGGGGACCTGTGCAGATGATATAGGGGCAGTGACCAGGACCCCCAGAAGCCCCACGCCCGGCATACCAGTCAAGAAGCTGCTGGGAAGTGGGGGTCTGGCGCTGACGCTGATGCTGCTGCTGCTGCTGCGGCTGCTGCTGGCCCTGACCACCAATGCCACTACCGCCCCCTCCTCCCCCACCGCCGCTGCTGCCCCCTCCACCGCTCCCAGTGCCTCCGCCGCCCCCACCACCACCTCCACCGCCTCCACCCCCACGACCACCCCCACCACCTCCACCTCCCCCGCCGCCTGCACCACCGCCACCTCCACCGCCAACCCCACCGCCCCTGCTACCCCTGCCGCCCCTGCCGCTGCGACGCTTCCCACTAGGAGCGGAAGCAGCTCCGACCCCCTCAGCACCAAGGTAGTCGTGAGCAGCAGCTGCGGAGGCGTAGGAGGGGGTGAGAGGGGAGGGGGAGCACCCCTCAAAGAGGGGAGAGCGAGGAGTGCCACGAGCAGCACCTACAGCGAGGATGTTCTTCTCTGCTGCGAGGAGGTGCTTCTCGAAGTCATCGACAGTGAGAGTGGTGGGGTCTAGCGCTAGGAAGTGGTCCCTGACAGAGCTAAGAGTGTCAGGGAGGCGGGTGACGAGGAAATAGAGAGTGAAGTACATCGGGGGGGGGTTTGCGGCGCAGAACTCGGCTGAAAGGGCGGCACGAAAGCGAGAGTCAGTAGCGCGCAGGTGAGAAACTAGGTCCTCAGCAGTGGTGAACGAGGAAAGATCGGGGAAAAGGTACGGTAGCATGAGTCGACCTATGGCTGCAGTGGCCGGGGAGGAGTAGCGCGCAACTACAGCGTCGTACAGTGTCTTAGCAGTTCTGTGCTGGCTGAAATGCGCTCGCTCAGTAATCGACAGGTGGTTCCTAATAGCTAGGCGTGCAGCAGCATCACGAGTCTGCCACTGGGAACGGTCTAGAGCAGGAGCATCAGCAGCAGGAGTAACGGCAGTGCCAGAGACGTAATCAAACAGGGAAACGCCCTCTTTGGCATCAGTCAGAAGGAACAGCTGGAGATCGTCTAACCACACAGTGAACTCGATGGGACGACCGTCGGGCTCGAACGCTAGAACGTTAGGCGTCGCCATATTGGCAGGCAGGCGGCAGCAGGCAGCAAGCAGCAGGCTGGCAGCAGGCAGGCAGCAGGCAGCAAGCAGGCAGGCAGGCAGGCGGCAGGCAGGCGGCAGCAGGCAGCAAGCAGGCAGGCGGCAGTAGGCAGCAAGCAGTAGGCAGGCAGCTGGCAGGCAGCAGGCAGGCGGCAGCAGGCAGCAAGCAGGCAGGCGGCAGCAGGCAGCAAGCAGCAGGCTGGCAGCAGGCAGGCAGCAGGCAGCAAGCAGGCAGGCAGGCAGGCGGCAGGCAGGCGGCAGCAGGCAGCAAGCAGGCAGGCGGCAGCAGGCAGCAAGCAGTAGGCAGGCAGCTGGCAGGCAGCAGGCAGGCGGCAGCAGGCAGCAAGCAGGCAGGCGGCAGCAGGCAGCAAGCAGTAGGCAGGCAGCAGGCAGGTTGCAGGCAGGCAGGCAGGCGGCAGGCAGGCGGCAGCAGGCAGGCGGCAGGCAGGCGGCAGCAGGCAGCAAGCAGGCAGGCGGCAGCAGGCAGCAAGCAGCAGGCTGGCAGCAGGCAGGCAGCAGGCAGCAAGCAGGCAGGCAGGCGGCAGGCAGGCGGCAGCAGGCAGCAAGCAGGCAGGCGGCAGTAGGCAGCAAGTAGTAGGCAGGCAGCAGGCAGGCAGCAGGCAGGCTGTGTGTGGCGGCTTGCTGCACGAGGCTGCAGGTTGCACGTGGCTACGGGCAGCGCGCGCAGCTGCGGGCTGCTCGTGGCGACGCGCGGGCTGGCGGCAGGCTGCGTGGGCGGCTGGCGCGGCGTTTGGGGCCTAAAAACGGGCTACACGGCGCGTGGGGCCTAAAACGGGCTACACGGCGCGTGGGGCCTAAAACGGGCTACACGGACGCGGCGCGCAGGGCCTACGCGGGTTGCGCACGGGCGGCTTACACGGCGTGCGGGCCGGCGGCAGGCTGCGCGGGTGGCTAACGTGGCGCGCGGGGCCGAAAATGGGCTGCGCGCGGGCTGCTAAAGTGGCGCGCACGGAAAAAAAAAAAAAAAAAAAAAAAAAAAAAAAAAAAGGGGGCCGCGCGCGTGCAGCCGAGGCGCGCGCGGGCAGCAGGCAAGGCAGGCGAAGTAATGAAGTAATCGGTGGGCCCTAATCTTAGGTCCTAACGACCTATGCTCTAGATACCATCTTAGAAGTTAGGCATGAATGAGTGTCGACTATCGAGATGGTGGTACAAAGAGAAAAAATGGCCCTAAGGGGTTGTACCCTACAGAGTGTACCCCACTAAGCCTACCCAAAATATAACATACCTATACATATGTTTGACAGTTTCTCGGGCTCAACATCTCCTACTCGCCATAAGCCATTCATCTCTCAGCAGCCAAGTATGCAGAGGAACTTGGCAAGCGCTTCAACATTGCACCTGCACCACTCTCCACCCCTTACCGCACTCCAGGACCCAACCACAAGCCTTACAACAAAGCCCTGACCCGCGCTAGGCTTCAGACCAACCAGCAGCAGCTGGGATGCCTACTCTTCGCTTCTGTTACCTGCATGCCCGATCTCTCCTACATTGCGAGCCAGCTGGCTCAATACTCCCGTAAACCAGCTGCTGAGAATCTGTTAGATCTTCAGCGGGCACTCCAGTTCTTCATCTCCACGCCCAATGTTGGGCTCTGCTACTCCACCATCCCAACCGCGTCCTTAAACCTCATCGGCTACGTGGACGCTGATAATGTCGCTGATCCCGATAATCGACGGTCCAGGACAGGTTTCCTTTTCCGCCTCGAGCCCAGCGGCCCCATCTCCTGGAATTCACAGAAACAGGAGCTGTTTGCCCTATCGTCGGCAACAGCTAAATTCATCGCAGCAACAGCAGCTGTTCGCGAAGGCCTCTACCTCCAGGAGCTGCTGCAGGAGGCAAAAATTCTAGCCTCGGCGAAAATTCGCCTGCACTGCGACAACCAGAGCGCGATCAGGATCGCGAACAAGCCCGGGTTCGTCAACCGCACCAAACACATCGCGCTGCGGTACTTCTTTGTTAAGGATGAAGTTGACAAGGGCAAGGTTGACCTCACCTATTGCCCGACAGGTGACATGGCAGCTGACTTCCTCACGAAGCGTCTGTCACGTCAGCAGTACCAGCACTGCTCTGAACTCAGCGGAGTAGTCAAGCGGGTCAAGACTCGCTACGGCCAGGAGTGAAAGGGGGTGTTACGAATAGTGATTGATGAAGCATTACTGTGCACTCCTTACCACAGCAATCGAAGCACAGACTACCGGGTCTGAAGACGAAAAGGCGGAAGTGACACAAAGGGTCGTACGGTTACGAAAGGATCTGGAGCGTCGGGCAGACAGCATCAGGCAACAACAATGGCGAGGATTCTGCCCAGGCAGTTTGTAACCGTCTGGAGTCGCACGATTGGTTTTCGCTGCAATAAGGGAATGTACCCCTTAGAGTACATGGCTAGCTAGGTCGCTTCGTATTTCTTCCTGTACTCTTATTTATACCTTTGTATCTGCATGTTTTAATCATCTCAAGCATTTTACATTCACTATGCTTTTGAGGTGGGCCCACCACTACCAACCAACTGTGTGCAAGCCTTCCTGAGGTGATCCTAGGGACGATCAACATCTGATCGCAGCAGTTGATGTTAGTCACTAGGTATACTCTTCACGATTGTGGCTGTTCAGACTTCAAGATTAGGAGGAATTCAGCAGCAAAGCCCATTAGTGCTGATTTTTGAGGGGATTTGGAAACTACGGTATTTGGGTGTTTTTTTCATGGGTATGTCTGCGAGGGGTTCGTAATCGTTTCGCCTCTGCACCGCCCCCAACCTCAACTATCCCAAAACTGTGTGCGGTTTTGCATTTTCTTGTGTGGTAGCAAGTTCTGCCACATCAGCAATGAGGCGCCTCGAACATTTCTGGCCCCTGCTTCTTTGACGTGAGTTGCTTGACATGTGGTTGATTGCAAATGGCGGCTCCTTATCCTGGATTTCGCACGAGTGCTAGCTGGTCAATCTACAGTAACAAGCCCCTCCTCATTGGAGAGAGCTGTCGTTGACAGAAACAAGGGATGAATGCATCTCTGAGAAATATTTGTGAAGTGTAGAGAGGGACATACAGTACCTGGTAGGAAACCTGGGTGCGGTGCTTTCTCCTCCCTGCACCATAAGCAAGGACAATCGGGAATTTCTTCATCCAACCTCAATTTCTCCCTTTCACCACCATTCCGATTTTGACCTGGAACCGTAGTCGCCACCAATGACTGAGACACAAGCTCCACATCTCGCATCAGCACCACCCTATTTTGACCTGGAACCACCGCCACGGTATACAAGCTGATGGACAATCAGTGTGGGTTAACGAGCAGGAGAAAGTGGACTAGGGGGGGAGGGTACCAGAGCAGGTGGCGCCTAAGACAGAATGACGAATACGTGGTTCACAGTCGCTCCTCGATTGATTGAGACTTAGTCTGAGTGCCTGTCTAGGAGGCTCCTAGCCGCCATGCGATCCGCACGCGCTATAGGTTCCATGTCAATTCATGTACCTTCGGGATGTAAGCTGGGGGGGGAAAGCCTATCCTTCACACGAGACGAGAAGCAGTGGTGAGGTGAGTCTGGAGCACATCAAACTCGTGCATAAATAGAAACCCGAAATGCAGTCGATATCAAGCTCGTGTTCAATTCACCTTCGACATATCCGTCGCCTCAAAACGCGAGTTTCGGCTCGCCTTCGCTGCCTTGCCTTAGCAGCGGTTTCGATTCTTCCAACTTGAAAAAATGGCGAAGGCGCCTCAGGTGTTCAAGCAATGGATGCAGTTCAAGCCGCCGATGGTGCTTCTCCAGTGCGCGATTGCGGAAATCCTGGGAACCATGTACTTCGTCTTCCAAGGCGTGCTCTGCTCCGCCGTCACCAGTAAGTCGCCTGCCATTTCTCCCTTGCTACCAACGTGATAATGAAGTTTGTTTGAGACGTCTCGTAAACGTCTTCCAAGGCGTGCTGTGCTCCGCCGTCTCCAGTAAGTCGCTTGCCATTTCTCGCTTGCTGCCAACGCTTAGCAAGCCGTTTTCCCTTTCTGTTTAGTTTTAAAGAAGTGTTTGTTACTTGACATCGTTTAGAGGGCGAAATAGTTGTTAGTGGGGAGAGGCAGTAAGCATTTGGTGCTCCTTTGCGGCGCACGAGCAATTATTTCTGGCATCATTGCCAAAGCTAGGGCATGTCAGGAGCCTAAACCAACGCATGCACCTACCAGTCTACGTAGCGGCCACTCTGTGGTTTTCAGAATGAGGAAGACATGAACGCGAGTTTATTTCACACCTTGAAAGACCTGTTGATTTTCTGCACTCTCCCTCGCATTGCTCTGCTCGTTCCTAATGACCTTCCAACCTGTCCCTCTTTTCATTGCTCCAGGCCCAGGAGCCAAGATCGAGCCACTCACAACGGTGGTCATCATCGCGTTGGGTAACGGCGTCGGCTATGCTCTTGCTGTGGCTGGCACGATTGGCGTTTCCGGCGGTCACCTGAATCCAGCCACCACAGTCGCCATGCTCGCTGCTGGCCTGATTGATGTGGTGTCTGCTCTGGTCTACATTATCGGGCAGATGGTTGGGGCGCTTGTCGGCGTCGGCCTTGCAACTGCTGTCCTGCCTTCAGCTCTTAACGTGCGTGCATTGTCCCCACACTATAATAACTCTCTACTGTTGCTGCATGCAGTGCTTTTTCTTTCTTTCGAAACCTTTACTCACAGCTACATTCTCCGTTCATTCCTTGTTTGCTTTCTTCCTAACAGAGGGTCCTCGGCGCAGCGTCCCTTCCCGCGGGCACATCAGATGGCACGGGCTTCCTGGCTGTGCTTCTCTTCACCTCGCTCCTCATCTTCACCGTTTTCTCCACAGCCGTGGATCCCAGGGGGCCTATCGCCCTCGCACCCCTCATGATTGGCCTTTCCATCCTCACGACCACTGCAGTGGGTGTGCCACTGTCCGGTGGAACTATTAACCCCGCACAGGCATTTGGAACGTCGGTGTGGCAGGGTGTGTGGACCAACCACTGGATCTACTGGCTTGCACCGATCATGGCAGGCGTTGCTGTGGCAATCCCGTACTCGGTGGTCTATCTGCTTCCTCTCAGCAAGCAGAGCGCGGAGGAGGAGAAGATTGAGGCTGTCTAAGCAGTGGCCTTGGTTTTTGCTTGACCAACAATTGGTCGGGCTTGAATTGTATGTGTTGGAAGCTTGATGTTCCAAAACCTGTGGTAATAAAAGTGAAATGTATATGTCAACATAAACTATTGATGTTGGAGGGCATTTGCTGACAAAAAGAACAAACCGCTGTATTGGACGGCCTTTTCTATCTGGGTTCTGAATGCTGTGTCCTTGCTTTCTGTGTCCTTTGTCCTGGTCTGCTTTCCACCGATTCGCGATTCGATGCATTATCCCGTCGTCAACGCGGTTCAATGCTCCCTCCCTTCCCTCGTTCCTTTCCCTTCTCTTCGCTCCCGCAGCCCGCTGTATCAGCGTGCGACTCGAAAGATCCATCTGGCCCGAGGAACACCATTCCGCAGTATGCACAGAAGGAAGAGGGGAGGTGAGATGAGAAAGGAATGCTTGGAAGCGGGTGAAATTATATATTACGACAGCAAGAACCTGTTATTCCATCCGTCTCAAACTTCACATTCTACTTTCTGCTCTCCATGTCGATTTTTAGCGCATAAAATCGACTTCTCCAGCTGCAAGCTTGTATTATAGCGAGTAGCCAAAGCTCTCCTTTTCTCTACATAATTCGACCTCAGAACAGGATCGTGTTTGACTCTTTAGGTAGTCGCATTTTTCATATATCCGGCATGGCACACAGCGCAATCCTACATAGCGGCGACGGCTTTCCCAGCAACCGCCTCCCAACGGAACTCACATCATCAGTCGCGGAACTAACGACAAATATAATCACATCGGGACTCCGAGTCACCTCCGAATATCCCGAGCTCGAATCTCCTTTGACGCCCGAAATTGCATCGTTCGACACGACAGCTGTCAAGGAAGATAGCGAGCGGGCACAGGCAGCGGACCTCCAAGTCAGCCCCGTATTTCCCGATCGCGAATATCCTCTGACGCCCGAAGCTGCATCGTTCGACGCGGCAGCTGTCACGGAAAAGGTCAAGCGAGCACGGGCAGCGACCGCAGCTACTAGTAGCATAGACGCCGCTGGCAAATTTACCGAGCTGCTGAACATCACCGTTGCGGATTTCAACGGCACCACCGTCACGGTGGATTTATCTGCGCCGCTCGTTGCGGGGTCCATCGTAGCTGAATCGACGGCCGCAGCAGCGGCCGCGGCAGCGCCACAAACTCAGAAGATTCCGCGCAAAACCAGATTTTCCGGTGCCGAAAGGAATTTAGTAACATCTGGCGTTTCCCCGCGTCCCGTTGCTATTCCCACGTATGTGGTGATCCGTTCACTGAGGATGCAATGCCACGACGAAGCGTGTTAGTAACATCGAGTGTCACATTCGTCAACGTGTCGCATTCCATATAAGTGTCGCAGTAGTCAGCGCGAATGCGTCAGCAGCTCTCGCTACTTGAGAGGCGAGCGCGGTACTGCTCTTCAATCAACGACAACGACTCGCTCTCCCGCATTGCTGCACGCGGAACAACGGGTGCTTTCAGCGTAAATACTGGAAAACCGAGGATTTGCGACCGCCTTCAGCAACTAACTCAACGGGTGTTGAAATATGGCTCTCTCCGATGCTTCATGCGGTACCCCCGTCATGCTACCTCTTGACTTTTCAGGAAATTTTAGGGTGCTTTTGGGGTAGGGCGATTCGGGAAGATTATTAGTTTTTTTGTGAGCTCATGGTGGTAGGATCAATACAGATGCAACATAGAGATTGTTTGCATGTTTGCATCTGTTTTGTTCCCACCAGCTAGCTTTGATTGTAGTTTGAGTTGGCTTTATTTGCTAGTTATTATTGTTATTTTTTGGTATTCGTAATAGCAAAGCGATTGACATTCTGAGTTCATTTCGCTAGAAAATACCGAGTTCAACCAGAGGAAGTATTTGTGTAGTTGTGAGTCATAGGCTAATAAAAAAATATGGCTCGCTTTACCACATCTCGCCACACTAAATCGACGTCAACCGCTGTTTCAGAATGTACTGACTGAGAACTCCATGTCAAATCGTGGCCGTTGGGCAGCAATAGCAACAGACACATCCGGATCCAGGGGGTGTTTAGTGGGTGCGAGAATAGTTTGTCATACTGTCGAGATCAGAGAAACGAAACGAAATCAGAGAAACGAAACGAAATCAGAGAAACGAAACGAAATCAGAATAGGTAGAATACGAGCCCGTTGAAAAATCCTTATACCGGTCTAGTCTCGAAGTTTTTCTGTGACCTAGTTTCATAGTTTCCCAGATTCTCGGATTTTCTGGTTCAAAGGCAACTAATCTCCATGATTGTCTGACCGCCGTCATATTATTTACTCAGTTTCAATTGTTTTTGGCCGTGCTAATCCACAAATACGCGGAGGTTACCGAATTCACTGCTCCAGCGCACCAAGCATCTGAAGATTCCACGGAATCACGCCTTCCACGGCACAGGCCCAGTGCACCAGGCAGCTAACTACCACCATCCCTACTATCAACGCGCCCATGATGCCTTGTCGATAGGACTCTGACAACTTTCATAAACCTAACTAGGTTCAATGTGCGCGATCCCTGATTGCATATGAGTGATCACTGCTCGCCATTTGAATCCTCCCTGATTGCGAGTGCGTGGTGCCTCCGTGATCATAAACTGGTCCCCACAACTTTAGGAACCCGTTTCGACTCGTCTAAACCTTCCGGAGTCAAGCGCTACTCCCGCCGCTAACGCCCGCCAAGGTGTTACCACCGAAGCCACCACGGACGGCAAGGCGAAGCGGCGCGGGCTCCGGCCGCTGCAGCTGCTTCAGGAGGCCGTTTCTCGCCGCGTCGTCGCCATGTTTTACGGAGCGATGGTGTGGGACCCGTGGCTCATAGTAGCACAAATCGCGTGTCTACAGTCGTTATTTTACCTCTCTCTCGGCGTTTTCCTGTGGCTCTTCGTCGGGTCGCACGTTCCGCGATTCACGCTCAAGTATTTCTTCGACTACTCCGTGCTTTCGCCGTCCAGCTTCGTCGGCTGGTGCTGCATATTCGCGTTTCTGGCGAACGCGTTTGTAGGGTGAGTGCTCGTGGGAGGAGTGCGCGGAGAGGGGGGTGAGTTACGGGGCAGGTGGCGGAGGGGGAGGAGTGGTGGGGGAAAGAGGGGAGGGTAGGCTACTTGCAGAGGAAGAGGTGGGAGGATAGGAAGGGGGGAGGGGTTGAGAAGGGTTAGGAGAGGTGGGAATGGGAAAGTGGATGGAAGCACTGCGCACGTGGGCCTTGTGAACTGCATGTGATGCCTCGCCTCTTTCTCCCCCTACATCCTTTCCCCATTCCCCATCCTTCCGCCCCTCTTCCCACCCACCAGCGCCTTCTACCTGGTGGTGGCGGTGGAGCGAACCAAGTGCCTCGACTTCCGCCCCCCCTCCCCATATCCTCTCCCCTAACCCCCCCTCCTCCCCCCCCCTCCCCCCCTCCCCCCCCCTCTTTCTCCCCCCTTTCCCACCCACCAGCGCCTTCTATCTGGTGGTGGTGGTGGAGCGAACCAAGAAGTACCTCGATTTCGCCGCCATGGTACATCTGCTGCACGTGCTGCTCTGCCTGCTCGATTCTCATTGTGCTCGGTCTCCCGTCCCCCTCTCCACATCCCCTATCCATACCCCCTATGTCATCCCCTCCTCCCCCTCCTACCAGCGCCTTCTATGTGGTGGTGGTGGTGGAGCGAACCAGGCAGTACCTCAGGTTCTGCCCCTAACCACATTCCCTCCAATTCCCCACTCTTTCCCACGCCGCTTCCCATCCACCAGCGCCTTTTACTTGGTGGTGGTGGTGGAGCGAACCAAGAAGTGCCTCGACTTTGCAGCCACGGTGCATCTGCTGCACGCGCTGCTCTGCCTGCTCTACGCCCACGTCCCCTCCTCCTTCTCCTTCTGGCTCACCTCCTTCCTCTCCTGCCTGCTCATGACTCTCCTCGGGGAATGGCTGTGTCTGCAACGGGAGCAGAGAGACATTCCTCTTTCCACCACCGGAGGTGCGGGAGGAGCGTCAGGGTCGAGTCGAGCCTGAGTAAGTGCTCTGCTCATGACTGAGGAATTCTGGCCGAGTAAGTCTGGAAGTTGGAGGTTGGTGTGCCGCATCCCTTCCTCCTCCTTCTGGCTCACCTCCTTCCTTCCTCTCCTGCTGAAAGCAATCGTCTGTGGGATGCGCTCCTTTTCCTTGGCCACTCCCTCTCGCCCCATCCAAACCCCTCCCCGCCTGTCCCATTGCCTCTCCCACCCACTGGCTGTTCAGGTTCGAAGCAGTCTACTTATTCAGCTGAATGGCAGTTTCCACCTTGAACAGCTTCCATGGACTCACTTCAGTTGGTGGTGGTCCCGGGATCCAACTGTTATCTGTTACTAAATGTCTCGCGTAAATAACCAGAAGTGCTGTGCACTTACATGCCTCAGCAGCAGCTGCCTCTTATGCATTCTTTGTGCTGGGGCCAATATCCAATCTGATATGTCCATGCAGTGTAGTAGTTGTTGACGTTGTACATCTAATGCAGCGAGCACTCAATAGGACCCCACCTTAATGCCTGAATTGTATAGGATTTGTGTAAAAAGGGATTGTATGACTGCACTCACTAGGATTTGTGTAAAAAAGGTGAGAAGATTTGGCACTGCAATGCAGCAGCTTCGTAAACCCGACACCGAGTTGCTATAACATCCTTTCCTGGGAAAAAGAAAGCACTACCTACACAACTGAATCTTCAGCCAATGCATGGCTGATCTCTCAAGGGTGGTGAAGGAAATATGGTCAGTACCATTCAGTAGCTTGAGCCTCGCAGAGTAATCCTGAGGCAGAGACTGCTGTGGGGAAATTCCATTTTGGGCAAATATTCCTGATTTAGTAGCTGCGGCCCCACAGAGCCCACTTCTTGGCTGGCTTGCCCGATGCAAAGCAGATTGCGCCTGGAGGAGGGGAGAGGGAGAGCGGAGAGGAGAGGAGAGGAGAGAGGAGAGAGGGGTAGTGGGGAGGAGAGGAGAGAGGAGAGATGGAGACTGGGGAGGGATGCTAGAGGAGGGCAAGGTGTGCTGTAAGTGCCGAGGCTCTGACTCTATGCCATGCCATACTTACCTGGGTGCCGTACAACACTTGTCTGCCCACACACCCACTCACACATCCACCCACACATGCACCTTCAGGCAGCTCAGGTCGCTCGAACGGCATGCAGAGCATCTTCGCTGATCCGCCCTCCAAACCTCAATAGCTGCTCAAATGCTGCCCATGGCATGCCATGACATGCCAAGCCATGACACAACGAACCTTCCTGGGTGTTGGCCCCATTCCCCCCCACACAAACCCTCTGGCAGCTCGGGCTGCTCGAACGGCATGCAGAGCGTCTTGGCCGACCTGCCCTCCCCAGCAGCACTCGCCAAGCCATTCCATGCCAGCCCCTCAACCCCATCTCTCCCTCCCCTCCACACACATGGGCTCGCACGAACACACCTTCAGGCAGCTCGGGCTGCTCGAACGGCATGCACAAAGTCTTCGCCGACCCGCCTTCCCCAGCACCTGCGCTCCTCTTCCGCACATCCTCCTCCACCGCCTCCTCATCGATCCACAGCGCCAACACCATCTTCGTGGCGTCGATGGTCGGCATCAATTCTTCCCACTTTGTGATATTGACTCTTGACTCTGGACACTCCAAGCACAACACTACACCCAAGTGTGACCCAATCACCCCCAGCTCAACCCTGCTACATGCTGCAGAGCCTCACCTTCAGGCAGCTCGGGCTGCTCAAACGGCATGCAGAACGTCTTGGCGGATCCGCCCTCCCCAGCGCCTGCGCTCCTCTTCCGCACATCCTCCTCCACCGCCTCCTCATCGCACCACGGCGCCAACACCATCTTCCTGGCATCGATGGCCGGCATGAATTCTTCCCACTGGGTGATCTTCACGATGCTCTCATCGCGCTCCTTGGTGGCGCGAGCAAGCATGTCTGCGTGGATCGTGGCGAGGAGGGCCTTCACCCGCTCGCCCAGCCCCTCCCAGGGCGCTGACTCCTTGGCTCCCGTGTCCCTCCGCACCAACACCACCTGAAGGGGAGAGGGAGGGATGGAGGGAGGGGCATGTGGCTTGCTTCTTGAGCCATCGCCAGCACCAGCACCATCTTCTTGGTATCGATGGCCGGCATAAACTCTTCCCACTGGGTGATCTTGACGATGCTCTCATCGCGCTCCTTGGTGGCGCGCGCCAGCATGTCTGCGTGGATCGTGGCGAGGAGGGCCTTCACCCGCTCGCCCAGCCCCTCCCAGGGCGCTGACTCCTTGGCTCCCGTGTCCCTCCGCACCAACACCACCTGAAGGGGAGAGGGAGGGATGGAGGGAGGGGCATGTGGCTTGCTTCTTGAGCCATCGCCAGCACCAGCACCATCTTCTTGGTATCGATGGCCGGCATAAACTCTTCCCACTGGGTGATCTTGATGATGCTCTCATCGCGCTCCTTGGTGGCGCGCGCCAGCATGTCTGCGTGGATCGTGGCGAGGAGGGCCTTCACCCGCTCGCCCAGCCCCTCCCAGGGCGCTGACTCCTTGGCTCCCGTGTCCCTCCGCACCAACACCACCTGAAGGGGAGAGGGAGGGACGGAGGGAGGGGCATGTGGCTTGCTTCTTGAGCCATCGCCAGCACCAGCACCATCTTCTTGGTATCGATGGCCGGCATAAACTCTTCCCACTGGGTGATCTTGATGATGCTCTCATCGCGCTCCTTGGTGGCGCGCGCCAGCATGTCCGCGTGGATGGTCGCGAGAAGGGCTTTAACTCGCTCCCCCAGCCCCTCCCAGGGCGCTGACTCCTTGGCGCCCGTGTCCCGCCGCACCAACACCACCTGGAGGGGAGAGAGGGGAGGGGAGGGCGAGAGGGAGGCAGGCAGGCAGGCAGGCAGGCAGGCAGGCAGGCAGGGAGGGAGGGAGGGAGGCAGGGAGGCATGAACTCGTCCCACTGGTGGCGCACGCCAGCATGTCCGTGTGGATGGTCACGAGAAGGGCCTTCACCCGCTCTCCCACCTGCTCCCATGCCCTCCCCTCCCCTCCCCTCCCCTCCCCTCCCCTCCCCTCCCCTCCCGTCCCCTCCCCTCCCCACCGTGAGTCAACTCAACAGCCCCGCTGCCCGCAACCCACCCATCAACATCACCACCTGCTGCTAGCACACCACACACCAGCATCAGCCGCTGATGCCCACCTGCTTGTTGGCGAGGTCCCTGGGACCCAGCTCCACGCGGATCGGCACACCCCTGAGCTCCCAGAAGTTGCTCTGATAACCACTGGAGCCCCACCAACATCACACCCTGCTGCCAGCACACACGCACACACCCACCTGCTTGTTGGCAAGATCCCTGGGACCCAGCTCCACGCGGATCGGCATGCCCCTGAGCTCCCAGAAGTTGTACTTAAAGCCCGGCGAGTAGTTGTCCCGCGCGTCCTCCTTCACTTGCAGGGGCACCCTCACCTTCACACTGATACCCATGAAAGAACCGTGACACCTCAAACACGCACCTGCTTGTTGGCCAGGTCCCTGGGGCCAAGCTCCACTCGGATGGGCACACCCCTGAGCTCCCAGAAGTTGTACTTAAAGCCTGGGGAGTAGTTGTCCCTCGTGTCCTCCCTCACTCGCAGGGGCACCCTCACCTTCACACTGATACCCATGAGAGAACCGTGACACCTCAAACACCCACCTGCTTGTTGGCAAGATCCCTGGGACCCAGCTCCACGCGGATCGGCACACCCCTGAGCTCCCAGAAGTTGCTCTGATAACCACTGGAGCATCACCAACATCACACCCTGCTGCCAGCACACACGCACACACGCACACACCCACACACCCACACACCCACACACCCACACACCCACACACCCACCTGCTTGTTGGCAAGATCCCTGGGACCCAGCTCCACGCGGATGGGATGGCCCTTTGGCTTCCAGAGGCTTTCCGAGTCGAATCAAAGGACACCCACACGCCAGCACCAACAGCTACTGCCGGCACCTTGCACTGCACCCACCTGCTTGTTGGTCAGGTCCCTGGGACCCAACTCCACGCGGATGGGCACACCCCTGAGCTCCCAGAAGTTGTACTTAAAGCCTGGGGAGTAGTTGTCTCTCGCGTCCTCCTTCACCCGCACCCCCGCCGCCCGCAACTGGGCGCCCACGTCGGCTGCTGCCGCCACAACCGCCGCCCGGTCGGCGTCCTTGAAGGGGATGGGGACGACGATGGCCTGGATGGGCGCCACGTTGGGCGGCAGCACGAGGCCCTTGTCGTCTGAATGCACCATCACCATCACGCCGATCTGTTGTGGGTATACACAAAAGGAAAGGCAGATTTGGGCAACGGGGAGGGTGGGGGAAGGTGAGGGGGACGAGATGCGGGGTACCAGAGTGGGCGCCACATTGGGTGGCAGCACACAAGGCCCTTGTCGTCTGAATGCACCATCACCATCACGCCGATCTGTTGTGGGTATACACAAAAGGAAAGGCAGATTTGGGCAACGGGGAGGGTGGGGGAAGGTGAGGGGGACGAGATGCGGGGTACCAGAGTGGGCGCCACATTGGGTGGCAGCACGAGGCCCTTGTCGTCTGAATGCACCATCACCATCACCCCGATCTGTTGTGGGTATACACAAAAGGAAAGGCAGATTTGGGCAACGGGGAGGGTGGGGGAAGGTTAGGGGGACGAGATGCGGGGTACCAGAGTGGGCGCCACGTTGGGTGGCAGCACGAGGCCCTTGTCGTCTGAATGCACCATCACCATCACGCCGATCTGCAGGTTTAGTGGTGGAGATGGGGGGGGGCTGGGGGAGAGGGAGGAGAGGACAGGGTTGGTTGGAGTGGAGTGATGGGTCACTGGGATGGCCGCAACGTTGGGCGGCAGCACGAGGCCCTTGTCGTCCGAATGCACCATCACCATCACCATCACCATCACCATCACCATTACCATCACCATCACCATCACCATCACCATCACCATCATGCCGATCTGCATGGCAGGGATGGTTACAGTCATGAAGGGACACAGGAGAGTAGGGAAGATTCGAGGGGAAATAGTGGCTTGACTAATACTCTAAAGAGGAGCCGGGAGCCGTCGGCACACAGCAGGTACACACAGCAGGTACACACAGCAGGTACACACAGCAGGTACACACAGCAGGTACACACAGCAGGTACACACAGCAGGTACACACAGCAGGTACACACAGCAGGTACACACAGCAGGTACACACAGCAGGTACACACAGCAGGTACACACAGCAGGTACACACAGCAGGTACACACAGCAGGTACACACAGCAGGTACACACAGCAGGTACACACAGCAGGTACACACAGCAGGTACACACAGCAGGTACACACAGCAGGTACACACAGCAGGTACACACAGCAGGTACACACAGCAGGTACACACAGCAGGTACACACAGCAGGTACACACAGCAGGTACACACAGCAGGTACACACAGCAGGTACACACAGCAGGTACACACAGCAGGTACACACAGCAGGTACACACAGCAGGTACACACAGCAGGTACACACAGCAGGTACACACAGCAGGTACACACAGCAGGTACACACAGCAGGTACACACAGCAGGTACACACAGCAGGTACACACAGCAGGTACACACAGCAGGTACACACAGCAGGTACACACAGCAGGTACACACAGCAGGTACACACAGCAGGTACACACAGCAGGTACACACAGCAGGTACACACAGCAGGTACACACAGACAAGTCAAGCAGGTGGGGGTTGGAGACTCACGGAGCGAGTGGAGAGCCCCCAGCTGTTCTGCCAGACCACTTGCTTGGCACTTCACCCTCACAGCCCCACCCGTGTTCAAACAGCAAGTACGCGCAGCTAAGTCAAGCAGGTGGGGGTTGGAGACTCACAGAGCGCGTGGAGAGCCCCCAGCTGTTCTGCCAGACCATCTGCTTGGCGCCCTTGTCGTCCTCAAACTCGATGTTGAACATCTTGGCAAAGTTCTGGCCCAGGCAGTGGGATGTCGCCGACTGGATGCCCCTGCCTGTTGCTGGGATGAACGCCTGGCGTGGATGATGGGAATACAGGGGGCAACAGAAGCCCATGGGGGAATGTCAAGGGGAAAGGGATACAAGTTCTGCCCCAGGCAGTGCGACGTCGCTGACTGGATGCCCCTGCCCGTCGCTGGGATGAACGCCTGGCAGTAGTTGAAGGTGACATGGTCGTACAGTGGGGAGAGAAGAACAGGTGGGGATGGCGAGGAGAGAGGGGTGAATGATTCTTTCTGCCCCAGGCAGTGCGATGTGGCCAACTGGATGCCCCTCGCTGGGATGAATGCCTAAGGCAAATGGCACAGGCACATAGGCACACAGGGGGAAATAGAACACTGGGGCGAAAGACAAGGAGAGAGAGGGGAAACAGAAGCACAGGGGATACAGCCGCGCAGTGAGAAATGACAATGGAAGAAGGAAGAGTAGTTACACAGTGTGACGTGGCCAAATGCACCCCCCTGCTCGTTGCTGGGACAAACAGCCTGCAGCAGACCACAACTATCACACCATTGCAACCGCAGAACACCCGCATCCAGGACATACCTCGACGGTGGTGGTGTAGAGCCCGCTGGCAAACTTCTCTCGCTCGCTCGACTCCCTTGACCACCGGCACCAGCAGCAGCTTCTCATAAATGCGGTGGCAGAGCTCCAGGATGGCGAGAAACAAGGCACAGCCGGTACCCACCCCATAACCTCTACCCGCCTCAACTGAGACGACTTTTGAGGCGCCTCAAAAGTCGTCTTAGAGCTCCAGGATGGCGAGAAACAAGCCACAGCCGGTAGCCACAGCCGGTAGCCACACCCGGTAGCCACACCCGGTAGCCACAGCCGGTAGCCACACCCGGTAGCCACACCCGGTAGCCACACCCGGTAGCCACAGCCGGTACCCACCCCATAACCTCTACCCGCCTCCCTCCCATGGGATATCCTCACCCTTTTGGGTCGGCTCAGAAGCCCTGTCCAGGCAGGTAGTCGCCCCAAACCACCGGCCTCCAAACCCAACCAGAGCGCATACCTCCACAGTGGTGGTGTACAGCCCGCCAGCGAACTTCTCCCGCTCGCTCTTGACGCCCTTCACCACCGGCACCGCCAGCAGCTCCTCATAGATGCGGCGGTACAGCTCCAGGATGGCCAATGGGTAGCCACACCCAAACACCCCTACCACCACCTCCCATTGCATTTCCTTGTTCCTCTCACAAGCACCATTACAGGCACCACTACAGCCCAACAGCCCAGGACAAGAAGTCACCCCAATCCACCGGCTTCCAAACCAGAGCGCATACCTCGACAGTGGTGGTGTAGAGACCCCCAGCGAACTTCTCCCGCTCGCTCTTGACGCCCTTCACCACCGGCACTGCGAGAAGCTCCTCATAGATGCGGCGGTACAGCTCCAGGATGGCCAGCACTTCAACGTCCGCCTCCTCCTTGCTGGCGAAGGCCGTGTGCCCCTCCTGCCACAGGAATTCACGACTCCTGGTTGAGGGAAACGGGGAGGAGAGGAGCGGGAGGAGAGAGAAAGGGGGTGAGTGCGTGGGGGAAAGGGCAGGGGAGGAGGTGTGTGGGTGGGAGGAAGCAGAAGGAGGGAGGATGCGGCTTAGGGGCGAGTGGGCAGTGAAGGGAGCAGCGAGCCCAGCCAGCAGCTCCTGATAGATGCGGCGGTACAGCTCCAGGATGGCCAGCACTTCCACGTCCGCCTCCTCCTTGCTGGCGAACGCCGTGTGGCCCTCCTGCCACAGGAACTCGCGACTCCTGATTTGGGGGAGGGGGGGTGAGGTGTTGGGGCGGCAGCAGGGAAAAGAGAGGGAAGAGAGCGTGCAGGCAGGAGGGAGTGGAGGTGTGTGGGAGGGCGGATGTGGCTCAGGGGCGAGCAGGGAGAGGAGCGGCCAGCAGCTCCTCATAGATGTGGCGGTACAGCTCCAGGATGGCGAGCACCTCAACATCCGCCTCCTCCTTGCTGGCGAAGGTCGTGTGGCCCTCCTGCCACAGGAACTCGCGACTCCTGGGGGGGGATGAGGTGGGGGAGAAGGGGAGAGAGGAGAGAAAGGGAATGAGTGTGTGGGGGAAAGGCCGAGAGAGGAGGTGTGTGGGTGGGAGGAAGCAGAGGGAGGGAGGATGGGGCAAAGGGGAGAGCAGAGAGGGGAGCAGCAAGCAGCTCCTCATAGATGCGGTGGTACAGCTCCAGGATGGCCAGCACTTCAACGTCCGCCTCCTCCTTGCTGGCAAAGGCCGTATGGCCTTCCTGCCACAGGAACTCGCGACTCCTGGGAGGGGTGGGGGTGAGAGGGGAAGAGCGGGAGGGAAGGAAGTGAGTGTGCGGGAGAAAGGGAGCGAGGAAGTGTGTGGGAGGAAGCAGAGGGAGGGGGGATGCAGGTAAAGGGAGAGCAGGGAGGGGAGAAGCGAGGCAAGCAGCTCCTCATAGATGCGGCGGTACAGCTCCAGGATGGCCAGCACCTCCACGTCCGCCTCCTCCTTGCTGGCAAAGGCAGTATGACCTTCCTGCCACAGGAACTCGCGACTCCAGGGGGGGAGGGGTGTGATTGAGGGAAATGGGGCAATTGGAATTTGGAAGAGCATCGGGAGCTTGAAGTTCCAGAGGATGAAAGGCGCGACGCTTGATGTAAGGGGTTGAAATTAATATCTACTCCTGCCACTACCCACTCACTCCCACCCACACACCGGATGAAGGGCGTGGGGTGCTTGAACTCCCTCCTACTCCTTTCTCTATCTCTACGCACACGCACACACACATATCCCAAGCACTCACCGGATAAAGGGCGTGGGGTGCTTCAACTCCCTCCTACTCCTTTCTCTATCTCTATGCACACGCACACACACACACCATTCCACCCACCCACCGGATGAAGGGCGTGGGGTGCTTGAACTCCCAGCGCACGACGCTGTTCCACTGGTTGAGCTTCAAGGGCAGGTCGCGGTGCGAGTGGATCCACTTGGCGTAGATGGGGTACATCACCGTCTCACTCGTGGGGCGGATGGCGATGGGCACGTCTAGCTCAGACTGGCCTGATTTGGTCACCCACGCAACCTGGGGGATGGGGTGTGGTGGGATGTGGTGGGATGAGGTGCGAGTGGATCCACTTGGCGTAGATGGGGTACATCACCGTCTCGCTGGTGGGGCGGATGGCGATGGGCACGTCTAACTCTGACTTGGTCACCCATACGACCTACAAGGATGGGATGCGGTGGAGAGGGATGGGGAGGGAAGAGGAGGGATGCGAGGGGAGTACAAGGAGTGGGGAGGGGTCGGAGGGGGGTATGAGAAGTGGGAAGGGTATTGGAGTGGATCCACTTGGCGTAGATGGGGTACATGACTGTCTCACTGGTGGGGCGGATGGCGATGGGCACATCTAGCTCAGACTGACCTGACTTGGTCACCCACGCGACCTGGGGGAGAAGGTGGGGAAGGGGAACAATGGGAGGGGATGGGAATGAGGGGGTTGGGAATGGGGATAAAATGGGATGGGGATGGTATGGGCGGGGAGGAAGAAGGAACGAGGAACGGGGAGTGGGGAGGGGAACAACGGGAGGGAATGGAGATGAGGAGGGAGGGAGGAGGAGGGAGGGGCATGGGAAGTGCGGAGGGGAGGGGGGAACAATCGGCATTTAGATTCGCCCTTGCTTAACTTGGAAACAGAGCCCTCCATGTGGTCCTTCTTGGCGTTGTGCGCCCCCTTGGAGAAACAGGGACACTTCCGCATTCCCACTCGCTACAGTCAAGACCAACTTGCCTCAACCAGTTACAAAAATCACACGTCCTCACCTCAGGAGCGAAGCCCTCGAAGTGGTGATTCTCAGCGTTTAGCGCCCTCTCAGAGACGAACATGGGGAAGTAGAGACTTGAGCACTTTCACATACACTCATAACAGCAACCTTGCCTCACATACACTCATAACAGCAACCTTGCCTCACATACACTCATAACAGCAACCTTGCCTCACATACACTCATAACAGCAACCTTGCCTCACATACACTCATAACAGCAACCTTGCCTCACATACACTCATAACAGCAACCTTGCCTCACATACACTCATAACAGCAACCTTGCCTCACATACACTCATAACAGCAACCTTGCCTCACATACACTCATAACAGCAACCTTGCCTCACATACACTCATAACAGCAACCTTGCCTCACATACACTCATAACAGCAACCTTGCCTCACATACACTCATAACAGCAACCTTGCCTCACATACACTCATAACAGCAACCTTGCCTCACATACACTCATAACAGCAACCTTGCCTCACATACACTCATAACAGCAACCTTGCCTCACATACACTCATAACAGCAACCTTGCCTCACATACACTCATAACAGCAACCTTGCCTCACATACACTCATAACAGCAACCTTGCCTCACATACACTCATAACAGCAACCTTGCCTCACATACACTCATAACAGCAACCTTGCCTCACATACACTCATAACAGCAACCTTGCCTCACATACACTCATAACAGCAACCTTGCCTCACATACACTCATAACAGCAACCTTGCCTCACATACACTCATAACAGCAACCTTGCCTCACATACACTCATAACAGCAACCTTGCCTCACATACACTCATAACAGCAACCTTGCCTCACAGACACTCATAACAGCAACCTTGCCTCACCTCAGGAGCAAAGCCCTCCACATGGTCCTTCTCGGCGTTTAGCGCCCTCTCAGAGACGAACATGGGGAAGTAGGAGTTCTGCACCCCCAGCTGCTTGATCTCTGCGTCAAAGAAATCCTGCAGGAAGAGGTGGGAGGGAGACGGGGCATGGAGGGGAGGGGTGGAGGGAAGAGGAGCGGGTAAAGGGGTCGAGAGGCAAGGGGGAGTGACGAGTTATGAGAAGAGGAGGGAATGTCAATAGGGGATAAGAGGAGAACAATAGTTTCTGATAACAATAGCAACTAGATGGTGTCCCAGCTGCAGTAGGACCAGGATCGGAAAAATCCCATTAGATATGTTAATGCCTCGAATTTGCCAGTTTCACCTTGATGGTTTCCCAGATGGAGCAGGACCAGGGTCGGCGGAATACCATTCACTGTGTCAACGCCTCGATTGTGCCAGTCTCACCTTGATGGTTTCCCAGATGGAGTAGGACCACGGTCGGAGGATGTAGCAGCCGGAAACGTCATAGTACTCGATCAGCTCTGACTGCACCACCACCTCCGAGTACCACTTCCCATAGTCCTCGGATTTCTTAACCGACAGACCCAGCAGCGTTTCCTTCTTCACCTCCTTCTTCCCCCCTCCTCCGCCTCCTCCGCCTTGTTGGTTGGGTTTTTTCTCCTTAGGGACCTTCTCCTTTTTGGGTTTTTCCTTCTTCTCCTTCTTCTCTTTCTGATCCTTCTGCTCCGTGGCCTCTGCTGCTGGCTTATCGGCGATTGACAGGTCAGCAGCAGCTGCAGCCGTCGCGTCGACGGTCTCTGCTGCAGCAGCGGCTTGATCCTGATTGGTTGAGAGCCAAGGGGTGTGACGAAAAGAACCGCGGAACGAGCAGAAAAAGATTTCACTTCATTATATTATCCTTCGTAGCTTCGGGAAAAGGCCGAAACACGAAATGGAATGACAGATTCACAAGAACGAGGAGATGCCTTAGAACGACGAAGACAAGAAGTAGATGAAAACAGTCTGATGAAGAAGATAAGAAACTAGATTTCGGCATTGACATCGACATTGCAATGGCTCGCTCGAGCTGAAGAGCGTGGTACTTGCGTTAGAGATATTCCGCTATTCGGCAAAACTTGATTGGAAATTGGAATCAAGCTTGAGAATCATAAAAAAACACTCCAACATGACCTGTAAGTCCGGCGCAAACAGTGGAACTCCTGTGGTGCCAGCCAAACCCGAGAATCAGGGTTTTAGATGAGGCTCTCCCAGCAGGGTGGACTTTAATGCCATCTTTTCAGCGATAGGACTGCGGATATTCTGGATAAGGTTGCTCATAATCGATTTTACCACGCGGAAACGGTGACAATGCGGGAATATTAACGCCTGAAAGTATATTCTGAACGCAGAGGCTCTTGGTTTCGAAGAACGTCGAGGGAGTTGAAGCCACAGTAAGCCTACATGACAGACGCACCTTATCCATTGTCGCGATACTGCGAGGAAAACTGGAATGAATGAACGACGCGACGGGAGCGTACACCCGAAGAGCTAACGGCGAGCTTCTGCGGGTGTCTCACAGGATCAGGAATCCAAAGTAGGATTCCAAGGTTGAAGAAAGGAGGTGGAATTTGGAAGAGGGTGTCCTTCAAAAGGCTGGCTTCCATTTGTGGATCAAATTTCAGACAGGTGGATAGCGGTTCAAACAGGTGAAGCCGACAGAATGTTTCAAATTGCAGAGCATCGCTCTTAACCGCGTCTTTTATATTTCTGAAATTGTGGGGTTGGGGGATTTACTCCACGCCGACTTCCCTCAGAAATGCCGAAATTGGCACAACTTGAGATTGTGGGCCACGGGTACACAGTAAATTTTACTATCACTACCATACCCTTACAGATTAGTATGAATGGAATGGTCTACAATGAATAAGATGAAAACCCAGCTTGTTGGGTCACTTTCCTAACTTATCATATCACGTCTGCATATGGCAGATGAAGCTAGAGTTAGAGAGATTTGGGTTAAAGATATAAACATGTGGGTTTGTGCAATTTCTACATTGCCTACCTACACACCATCACGAAAGAGCAGCATTCGCAAGGCTCTCGAGCGATAGGCTCTTCGCAATGTCAGCAAGGCCAGATGATCTAACCGCATACTCCGCCACAAGGCGAGAAAACATGGAATCAGGGTCACGCATGAGCTCAGCGGGTGAATTGCACTCCGCCACGGTTCCTGTAAAATGTGAGGGCAAAGGCAAGGCCAAGGTGGGGGAGGGGGGGGAATGATGAGGCATGGTTGGTTTGCGGGTGTTGAATGAGCTCAAGTGGTGTGTTGCACTGGGCCAGGGAAACCCCCACCAAGGGATTACCGGCTCCCCTTCCCCGCCCACCATGTTACTGTCAGCCTTGCACTAGCTGATGCAGTTCATGGTTGTTGTGTATAGATAGATGCCCTTATTATTCACCTCTATTTTTTTGGGGGGGAAGAAACCAATATTTCAATCACTCACCCCCATTCATCACTCACCCACCCCCATTCATCACTCACCCCCATCCATCACTCACCCCCATCCATGACCACCACCAAGTCACTGTCAATGACCGTCGCGATCCGATGCGCGATGCTGATGATAGTCGCCCCGCCAAAGCTCTCCTTTATCGTCCGTTGGATCGCCGCGTCGGTGGCGGAATCAACGGACGCCGTCGCTTCATCCAGCACAAGAATCCGCGAGTTCTTCAGCAGTGCTCGACCAAGACAGAACAGCTGCCTCTGCCCCACGCTCCAGTTCTCCCCTCCCTCCACCACTGAAAAGTTTGAGGCAACACCACAAAAACACACACACACACACGCACAAACACACACACACGAGTTTGTTAGTTCTTCAGCGGTGCCCGACCAAGGCAGAACAGCTGCCTCTGCCCCACACAGCCACGCTCCAGTTCTCCCCTCCCTCCACCACTGCAAGAAATACATGATTCATCCAAGGAGAATTTTGGCATAAGTTAGAGCCAAGGCAGAATAGCTGCCTCTGCCCCACGCTCCAGTTCTCCCCTCCCTCCACCACTGCAAGATCCAAACCACATCACAAGAACACACACATGCAAAATAATACTCATATAAACAAGCATCCACACACACCAATACACGCACAATTACATGCACACATTGGGGGAGTGACGTGCAGATGTAGGTTTGAGACTCAAATTCATACCGCACGCACACCAACACCAACACAGTGGAGGGAAACTCACAAGTTGTTGAGAAGGTGAACCGAAAGTGCAGCCTCGTAATGCGTGTTTGTTTGTTTTTTTTGGTGTCACTCCCTACCATTCCCTGCCCTTACCCTTCTTGCAGCGTCAGAAAAAAGGTAAAAAAAAAATGGAGATGCCACAGACTGTCCTCTTGCCAACTACTCCCATCCTGATTCATGCTCACCCTGTGCATCCAGCTTCGCCTCCATGCCTTCACAGTGTCCCCCAACTGACACCGATCCAGTGCCTGGAGGGAGGGGAGTAGATTTGAGGTGCCTCGAAACCTTCCCCTTGCCTAGTACTCTCATCCCACCCTGATTCACACTCACCCTGTGCATCCAGCTTCGCCTCCATGCCCTTCACAGTGTCCCCCAACTGACACCTGTCCAGGGCCTGTAGGGGGGAGGAGTGGAGGAAGCAGAAGAGTGGAGGAAGAGGAAGGGGCAAGGCAGGCGGTAGGGAGGGCGGGGAGAGAGAGATGATGGATTAGGAGAGGAAAGGTCAAGAGACAAGGATGAGGGATTGGGAGAAGCACGAACTCAGGCAGTATCCCATATTTCTCACAGACTCACCTCACCTCCCATATTCGAGCATCGCCATATCCCCCTGCAGTTTCCAGACCAGACTGCTTCTGATGGACCTCTGAAACAATCAGAACCATATTCTTCACGAATGGACTTCTGATGGATCTTAGCGAATAATTATCTTTGCACTGGGTTCTTCCACAGTACAACCGCCAATCCCAACTCTCTCTCCCCTCCCCACCTCTCCCCTCCCCACCTCTCCCCTCCCCACCTCTCCCCTCCCCACCTCTCCCCTCCCCACCTCTCCCCTCCCCACCTCTCCCTTCCCCACCCCTCCCTTCCCCCACCTCATCCCTCCCCCTCCCTCCTCTTTGTTAAAGACCCACCTCCCATATCTGAGCGTCACTGTATTCCACTGCCGGGTCGAGGTTCATTCGAATAGACCCCTGGAACAGTGTCGTGTCCTGCGGTATGATCGCCAGCCGCCCCTTCAGATCGCCAAATCTGTTCTCTCACCTATATCTTTACCCTTTCCCCCCTTTACCCTTCCCCACAGTGTCCAGGTTTATCCGGATAGACCCTTGGAAAAGCGTCGGGTCCTACTGCGGTATGATCGACACCCCCTTCCCCCCTCCCCACACACACATCAGACTCACCTCCCATATCTGAGCGTCACTGTATTCCTCTGCCGGGTCCAGGTTCATCCAGATAGACCCCTGGAACAGTGTTGGGTCCTGCAGAATGATTGCCAAACGCACACCCCCCCTTCCCCACGCAACCCCACCCACCCCCATCTCTTCCCCAACGTGTCTCACCTCCCATATCTGGGCATCGCTGTATTCCCCTGCAGGGTCCAGGTTCATTCGATTAGACCCCTGGAACAGTGTCAGGTCCTGTGGTACGATCGCCAGCCGTACACCCCCTCCCCTCCCCACCCCTCCGCTTCCCCAGGGAGACTCACCTCCCATATCTGAGCATCGCTGTACTCCCCAGCAGGGTCCAGGTTCATTCTAATCGACCCCTGGAACAGCGTCGGGTCCTGTGGAATGATCGCCAGCCGCCCCCTCAGGTCGCCCAATCCGATGCTCCCGATGTCCACGTCATCAATCACCACCCTGCCGCCCGCCGGCTCGACCAATCGGAAGAGAGCAGCAACGAGTGTTGACTTGCCGCTGCCAGTGCGGCCGACTATGCCAACCTTGTTCCCTCCTGGGATGGTCAGAGTCACGCCCTTCAGCACCATGGGGAGGTCTGGCCGGTACTGGACCTGGGGTAGAGGAAGGGGAGAGGAGGGAGGTGGGGGAGAGAGGAGACAGAGCAGCGAGCAGCGTTGACTTGCTGCTGCCGGTGCGGCCCACAATGCCCACCTTGTACCCGCCTGGGATCGTTAGAGTTACACCCTTCAAGACCATTCGCAGGTCTGGCCGGTACTGGACCTGGCAGGAGGAGAGTTGGGAGAGAGATGGAGAGAGAGCAGAAGTCTTGGTTGACATTGTTGACTTTGTTGACTTGCCGCTGCCGGTGCGGCCCACAATCCCCACCTTGTGCCCGCCTGGGATGGTCAGAGTCACGCCCTTCAGCACCATTGGCAGGTCTGGCCGGTACTGGACCTGCGTGGGAGGGGGAGGGAGATTAGGATGGGAGAGGTTGGAGCGAGAGCAGGAAGGTGACTTGGTTGACCTTGTTGACTTGCAGCTGTGCTGCCAATAGTGCGGCCCACAAAATGCCGATCGTGTGCCCGCCTGGGATTGTCAGAGTCACGCCCTTCAGCACCATTGGTAGATCTGGTCGGTACTGCACTTGGGGAAGGGAGATAGGTGAGAGAGGGGGAGTGATTGGAACGAGAAAGAGCGGGCGACCTGGTTGACTTTGTTCACTTGCTGCTGCCGATGCCGCTGACAATACGACTCAAATTGGACCTGGGGAGGGGAGAGGTTGGGTGGGGGAGAGAGGTTTGTAAGAAAGAGGGTGGTTGACCAGGTTGACTTTGCTGACTGAGACCATTGGTTCACCAGGAGGGAACACCACGGCCAACCCACACTGAACCGACCCTCAGCCCACACACCTAGGGTCCCCAAAACACCTTCGAGAATTCTTAAAAGTGATTTCAAAACACCCATTAAAGGCTCTAAAATCACACCCACCTGCAGACCGTCCAACTCCACGCAGACCTTGTGCGGCCAGTTGGGGGGAGGCCGGTGGTGGGGGAGCACAAGAGGGGCTTTAGAGGGCACGGCGGGGTGGGAGAATTGCAGGATTCGCTCCACTGATACCATCTGGTTCTCCAGGGAACACCACGCCCACACCACACTGCAACGAACAACCCTCAACCCACCCACTAAAAAGCCCCACAGCAAGCACTGAAGGCCCTCAAATCACACCCACCTGAAGGCCCTCAAACTCCACCTTTCCCTTGTTAGGCCAGTGCGCGGGAGGCAGGTGGTGGGGGAGGACGAGGGGGGCTTCAGAGGGCATGGCGGGGTGGGAGAAGTGGAGGATTCGCTCCACTGATACCATCTGGTTCTCCAGGGAACACCACGCCCACACCACACTGAAACCCCTCAAACCGCACTCACCTGAAGGCTGTCAAACTCTACCCTCCCCTGGTGCGGCCAGTTGGGGGGAGGCCGGTGGTGGGGGAGGACGAGGGGGGCTTCAGAGGGCACGGCGGGGTGGGAGAAGTGGAGGATTCGCTCCACTGATACCATCTGGTTCTCCAGGGAACACCACGCCCACACCACACTGAAACCCCTCAAACCGCACTCACCTGAAGGCTGTCAAACTCTACCCTCCCCTGGTGCGGCCAGTTGGGGGGAGGCCGGTGGTGGGGGAGCACAAGAGGGGCTTCAGAGGGCACGGCGGGGTGGGAGAAGTGGAGGATTCGCTCCACTGATACCATCTGGTTCTCCAGGGAACACCACGCCCACACCACACTGAAACCCCTCAAACCGCACTCACCTGAAGGCTGTCAAACTCTACCCTCCCCTGGTGCGGCCAGTTGGGGGGAGGCCGGTGGTGGGGGAGCACAAGAGGGGCTTCAGAGGGCACGGCGGGGTGGGAGAAGTGGAGGATTCGCTCCACTGATACCATCTGGTTCTCCAGGGAACACCACGCCCACACCACGAAGAAGAGCGCTTGGGAGAGAGCAAGGCCGTAGGAGAGGGACATTCCTGCCAGGCCTGGGGGAGGGAGGTGGGGCGGTGGAAAAGGGGGGGAAGAGATGATGAGGCAGCAGGAAAAGCACAGCACAGCATTCGCCAAGAGCCCCTTCTGGTTCTCCAGGGAGCACCACACCCACACCACGAAGAAGAGCGCTTGGGAGAGAGCAAGGCCGTAGGATAGTGACATGCCCGCCAAGCCTGGGGTAGGAGCGAAAGAGGAGAAGGGGGGAGGGCGGAAGAGGAGAGGGCAGAAGGGCAGTGAGGTGAGCACAATTGCGGAAAAGCAGAGCAGCAGAGAAGCAGCGATCACAGAAGAGGGCAGGAGTTTGGAGCAGCAGAGAAGCAGCGATCACAGAAGAGGGCAGGAGTTTGGAGCAGCAGAGAAGCAGCGATCACAGAAGAGGGCAGGAGTTTGGAGCAGCAGAGAAGCAGCGATCACAGAAGAGGGCAGGAGTTTGGAGCAGCAGAGAAGCAGCGATCACAGAAGAGGGCAGGAGTTTGGAGCAGCAGAGTCCGGTATTCACCTCTAGCACACTAACACCCTATGTCAAGACATTCTAGTTTTGAGACGTCTCAACACTAACACCCTATGTCAAGACATTCTAGTTTTGAGACGTCTCAACACTAACACCCTATGTCAAGACATTCTAGTTTTGAGACGTCTCAACACTAACACCCTATGTCAAGACATTCTAGTTTTGAGACGTCTCAACACTAACACCCTATGTCAAGACATTCTAGTTTTGAGACGTCTCAACACTAACACCCTATGTCAAGACATTCTAGTTTTGAGACGTCTCAACACTAACACCCTATGTCAAGACATTCTATATGGAGAAACCACAGAGGGCAGCAGCAGCACATGAGCATGAGCACAGAGAAGCAGAGCAGCAGCGACCCCAGAAAATTGTTTACCACACAGTCAATTTCACACCGCTCCTACCAGGGGAGACGACAGACGGAGGCAGCAGCGTGAGCATGAGTGCAGAGAAACAGAGCAGCAGCGATACCAGCAAATTGTTTACCACACAGTCAATACCAAGCCACTCCTACCAGGGGAGACGACTGAGGGAGGCAGCAATGTGAGCATGAGTGCAGAGAAGCAGAGCAGCAGTGAGCCCAGCAGTTCCAGGCGGAACCCAAGCCACTCCACGGCGCCTCTGCTGCAGAACGCCACACGCGTGTTGCTGTCCACCCGCGCTGCACTCGTGCACGCAAATCGAGCCTCCTCGCCAAACGCTCGGATCACTGCTGCCCCGGCTAGCGACCTGAGTGATTGGGATGGGAGGAAACAGGGGGACGCAGAGCGGGAGGGTGGCAAGCAGAGCAACAGAGGCTGTGTGTGTGGTGACGTGATATGATGGTTTGTTGAGTTAGGGAATGAGCACAAATTGGGTCTACAAATTGGGCCCAGGGGAGGGGAAACAGGGGAAGCTGTGTTGGTGAGAAAGCTATTTGGTTAGGTGAGGGAACATGTTTGATGTTCGGCTGCAGGTGTTCTCTGCATGCACTCACTCGCTGAAATGCTCGATGATGAGCGACTTGGTGACTCCATCCAGGTGAGAGACGAGGTCAGATAGTAGTGCTGCGAGTGAGTCTACTGACTGAAGAACGGTACTCCATATATGAGAGTTCAGAGCTGTTGATTCATTCATGCATGCATGCACTCACTCACTTGCTGAAGTGCTCGATGATGGGCGACTTGGTGACTCCATCCAGGCGAGAGAGCTCCCTGGTCAGCTGGTGAACAACTGAGTCCTGCTTTCTGGGCGAGGCCTTCGACTCACACGAAGACGCAAAGCCGTTACCAAACAAGCAGGCTGATCTGGGAACTCACTCGCTGAAGTGCTCGATGATGGGGGACTTGGTGACTCCATCCAGGCGAGAGAGCTCCCTGGACGTTGTGAGGTAGTACTCCTGGGGGACAGGAAGGGACACGTGGCATGCATTGATTGGGTTGAATGTCAGGGCAGGAAGACGGAGTCGTACGGAGCAGGCGGGAGAAGTGAGAGAGAGAGACACACACAAACAAGAGCAGCAAGCGGTTGCCACTTCGGAGAATGAGCAGAGGACAGTGGTTGCTTACCTGATAAGAGAAGTAGAAGTAAGCAAGGGGCACGATCGCAAAGAGCACAAGCCAGGTGACTGAGAGGATGTAGAATGAGAGACAGGAGTGGTTACCCGTGCAGGGAGAGGAAGTGGAGAGAAAACAGCGGTTGCTAACCTGATAAGAGAAGTAGAAGTAGGCAAGGGGCACGATGGCGAAGAGCACAGGCCAAGTGATGAAGGAGGTGACTGAGAGGATGCCGAGCAGCTGGAAGAGAAGAGAGAGAACCGTTCCAAAGCGGAACGGGAGGTCTAGATCCACTGTTGCCTGGTCTGTTGATGCCTGTGAAAAGAGATGAGGGAGGATGGGGGAGGAGGAGGGAGGAAAAACAGGGGATGAGGGAGGGTGGGTTACGAAGGGGACAAGCACAAGAGGTTACTGACAGAGAGGATACCGAGCAGCTGGAATAAAAGAGAGAGAACCGTGCTGAAGGGAAACGGGAGGTCTAGATCCACAGTTGCCTGGTCCGTTGACGCCTATAAAACCATGCAGGGATGAGGAATGAGGAATAGGGGGGAAGGGAGGAGGAGGCACGTGAGGTGAGGGAGCGGAGAGGAAGGGCGAGGAGGGAGGAGGGCTAAGGGTCAAGCCCCTTGACTTCAATGCAGAACGCCCACATACTTACCGCACTGCACCACTCACCCAGGAAAGTACTCTCCCCGCGGGTGTGGAGTCAAAGAAGCTCATGGGAGCTCGGAACACGGCATGCAGCATGTGGGCAAAGAGGGCCTGAGCCGTCTCCCACTCCATCCAGGAGACAGCTACAGCGCACAGCAACACACAGAGCAGGCTGCCCAGCGCCAACAGCACACCTAGACTCACCTCACAGCACCGCACTGCACCACTCACCCGGGATAGCACTCGCCCTGCAGGAGTGGAGTCAAAGAAGCTCATAGGCGCTCGGAAGACAGCATGCAGCATGCGGGCAAAGAGGGCCTGAGCCGTCTCCCACCCCATCCAGGAGACTGCCACAGTGCGCAGCAGCACAAAGAGCACACTGCCCAGCGCCAACAGCACGTACACCCGCAGGAAGCCCACCGGGGTGATGGCTGGAGCTAGCAGATCGACGGGGGAGGAAGAAGAGGGGGATAGGGAGGAGGGAGTGGTGGTGGAGGAGGCGGAGAAGGAAGAGGAGAAGGAAAAGGAAGAGGAAGAGGAGGAGGAGGATGTATAGGTGGCAAGCCACCAATCAGAGCCGATCTGCAGCGTCTGCCAGAGGATCTGGACCAATAGGAGCGCAGGGATGGGCCAGCATCCAAGGGCTGTGGTGAGGTATGCCCAGTACACGGCAAAGGCCACTCGCCCTGACGACCTCTCCTCTTCATTTATCAGCTGGCCTGCTCTCGCCTTCGAACCACTCTCCTTGTTCCTGCGCCTGCTGCTGCTACGATTGCTGCCGCTGCTGCGACTATTACCATTGCCGTGCTTCTCTGGCTTGACTACATCCCCGTTCTGCCTCTCGACCACCCTCACTTCTGCTGCCTCTTCCTGCTTCCCTTTCCCTCGATCACCTCGTGAGGCTCGTCTCACATCAGATGTAGCAGAAGTGGAGGAGGGATGGGTGGGAGGGGCAGAGGAAGAGGGGGAGGAGGAGGAGGGGGCATCCGCAGAAGCAAAAGCAGCAGCACCATCATCAGCACCGCCAGCACTAGCAGCACTTGCAGCACCAGCCGGACCACCACCACTAGCACTCGCAGCAGCGGTGGGGGCAGCGGTGGTGGTGGTGGCGGAGAGGGAGTGCATGGCATCGGTGTGAGCGTCCACAAGGGAGGAGAAATCCATTCCCTCCGCCAGCAGGTCCTCATACCGCCCACTCTGCACGATGCGCCCTTCTTTCATCACCTGTGCGTGTGGGGGGGAACGGACGAAGAGAAGGACACACGCGCCAGTGGCATCAACACATGTAGTAGCAGCGGCAGCAGCCGCACCAGCAGCAGCGGCAGTGGTGGTGGTGGCGGAGAGGGAGTGCATGGCATCGGTGTGAGCGTCCACAAGAGAGGAGAAATCCGTTCCCTCCGCCAGCAGGTCCTCATACCGCCCACTCTGCACGATGCGCCCTTCTTTCATCACCTGTGGGGAAGAGGGGGGGAAAGGCGGAGGAGCAGTGGCATCAGCACATATGGTAGCAGCAGCAACAGCCGCACCATCAGCAGCAGCTGTGGTGGTGGTGGTGGCAAGGGAGTGCATGGCATCTCTATGAGCGTCCACAAGGGAGGAGAGATCCGTTCCCTGTGCCAGCAGCTCCTCATACCGCCCACTCTCCACGAATCTCCCCTCTTTCATCATCTGTGGGGGGTTTGTGGGGGGTTGGGAAGGAGAGGATGGTGGGGAGGGGGAGCAGGAGGGGAATACGCATCAGTATGTGGAGACACAAAAGAGGAGAGATCCGTTCCCTGTGCCAGCAGCTCCTCGTACCGCCCACTCTCCACGAATCTCCCCTCTTTCATCACCTGTGGGGGGTTTGTGGGGGGTTGGGAAGGAGAGGATGGTGGGGAGGGGGAGCAGGAGGGGAATACGCATCAGTATGCGGGGACACAAAAGAGGAGAGATCCGTTCCCTGTGCCAGCAGCTCCTCGTACCGCCCACTCTGTACGATGCTCCCCCACCTCATCACCTCAGTGTGTGGAGAGAGAGGGGGGGGTTGGGTGAGGGAAAAAAGAAGCAGCCGCCAGTGGCATCAGAACATGTGGCATCTACCCTAGCCTCAACAGAATCAAATCCTTGAAACAAGTCAACAGAGTCAACGGATTCAATCAAGGGGCAGCACCAGAATGAGGTGCATGGTTGGCTGGCAGGTAGGAAGGTCACCTGGTGTGTGTCACCAGGCTGAAACATACTCTAACCAATCAAATGAGCCAACAGAGTCAACAGAGTCAACCAGGAAAACGGGTTCATGCAAGAGGCAGTACCAGAATGAGGTCCATGGCTGGCGGGAAGTCCAGTTGGTGTGTCACGTGACTAAGTTTGCAGCTCGCTGAGAAATTATGTCACAAGACCGGCTGGCGGGAAGTCCACTTGGTGTTTCACCAGGCTATTTGTAAGCCAAAAGAGAAGAATATGTTCTAAACAGCTCAATCAAATCAACGGAATTGAGAAAGGGGAGGTGGTTACCAGAATGAGGTCCATAGCCGGCAGGAAGTCCACCTGGTGCGTCACCAGAATGACAGTCTTCCCCGCCAGACCCCGCAACACACACTCCTGCCAAGTGGGGAGCAGAGCGGGAAGAGGGGAGAGAGGAGGAAGGTGGGGGAGTTGGAAGACTGCCTTTCTTTGAGGCATATCGAAACAGTTTTTCCAGACAGGCCTCTCAGAACACACACCTGGAAGTAAGAATCAAAGAAAAATGATGCAAATCGTTGCTTCTGTGGATAGGGGGTATTGGTATGTAGTAGTACTGTGGCAGTGCTGACCCAGAGTGAATCAGCAAACTTACAGTGAATAGCTGTGAACCAGTGTGAGCATCCACAGCACTGAAAGGATCATCCAATAGAAACACCTCCGCATCACCCCCTTGCCCGTCCACTCCTCCTTACCTCTCCTCCCCATCCCCCATTCCCTCCGTTGATGGGGATTTGCACTCACAGTGAAGAGCTGCAAGCCAGTGTGAGCATCCACGGCACTGAACGGATCATCCAATAGAAACACCTCCGCATCACCCCCTTGCTCACCCACTCCTCCTTGCTCCTCCGCAACCCCGGTTCCATCCGCCCTCTCCCCCTGCTCCCCTCCTGCTTCTCCATCTCTCATGCCTCCCTCAGGCCCCCCTTCCCTCGTTTCCCCTCCTCCCATTCCCCCTCCCCCTGCATACATCGCCCGGGCCAGTTGTATCCTCTGCTTCTGCCCGCCGCTCAGGTTCACTCCCCTCTCGCCTATCTGCGTGGCATCCCCATGGGCCAGCAGAGCCAGGTCCGGCTGTAGCGCGCACTGCTGCAGCACCCGGCTGTAGCGCGCCCGGTTCATGGGCTGCCCGAAAAGAATGTTGTCGCGCACTGTGGCGTTTTGGATCCATGCGGACTGCGGCACATAGGCTGTGCGGCCCGCCAGGGTGACCTGGAAATGGAAGAATGGGGGAGAGGTGGGGGAGAAAGGTCAACGCGGGGAAGAGGGAGGGTGAGAAAGGAGTGGCGTTCAGGATCCATGCGGATTGTGGCACGTAGGCCATGCGGCCTGCTATGAGGACCTGGAATGCCAGAATGTGGGGGGTTGGGGGAGAAGAGAGGTCAACGTGGGGGAAAGGGTTGGGGAGGGAAAGGTGGCGTTCTGAATCGATACGGACTGTGGCACGTAGGCCGTGCAGCCCACCAGGGTGACCTGAAATGCCAGAAACACAGAGTGACTACCGTACCTTGCATTGCGTCACTTTCTCACCTTGCCGCTCATTCTGGGCATTTCCCCTAGAAGACACAGACACGCCAGCAGTATCGACTTGTCTGCTCCCACCGCTTTCAAGATTTTTAAGAAGGCAACACACTTCCCCACAGGAAAAGGTGCCACATCTCACCTTTCCTCTTATCTTGGGCATCTCCCCTAGAAGGCACGCCAGCAGGCTTGACTTGCCTGCTCCGACCGCCCCGCACACAGCCACTCTCATCCCCTTTTTAATCTCCAACTCGATTCCAGATAGCGTCCGCTTACTGGCATCCCCCTCCCAGCTAAACACACCATTCTGAACCTGCACCACCACATCCTTTGCCACACCCTTCACTCCATCCCTCCTCTCTTCCCTTCCTTCTCCCCCACTCCCCACCCCTTCCTTCGGCCCATTCACGTGCGTCACAGCGTCGCTCTGAATCTCTTCTTCCAGAAGGAAAGTGGTGACTCGCTTGAGTGACACCATGGCCTGTGCTAGAGCCGCCACCACCGAGGGGAACGACCGCAGCGGCTCCTGTTGGGGTGGTGGGGGGCGGGGGGGAAGGTGGTGTGGAAAGAGATTGTTGAGGTGCCTCAGTGCACACGCGTCACAACATCGCTCTGGATTTCTTCTTCCAGAAGGAAGCCGGTGACTCGCTTGAGGGACACAATGGCCTGGGCTAGAGCCGCCACCACCAAGGGGAACGAGCGCAGAGGCTCCTGTACGAGGAACAGGGGAAGGGTGGAGGAGGTGGAAGGTGACACGGGAGAGTGTTGAGGTGCTTCAGTCCTTGCGTCACAGGGATACTTGGATCTCTTCTTCTAGAAGGAATGTGGTGACTCGCTTGAGAAAAAACCATGGCCTGTGCTAGAGCCACCACCACCGACGGGAAGGACCGCAGAGGCTCCTGTAAGAGGAACAGGGGAAGGGAGGAGGAGGTGGAAGGTGAGAGCGGAGAGTGTTGAGGTGCTTCAGTCCTTGCGTCACAGGGATACTTGGATCTCTTATTCCAGGAGGAAGGCAGTGACTCGCTTGAGGGACACCCCATGGCCTGTGCTACAGCCGCCACCACCGAGGGGAAGGACCGCAGGGGCTCCTGTTGTTGGGGCCTGAGAGGGGGGGAGTGGAAGACTATCGGTAGGTGGTAACCATGCGATGAAATCTAGGCAAACCACTTGGCACTTGCCAATACTATTTTGCGACACGGAGAGACTGTGCCAGTCTGTCTGGGGGGGAAGGGAAGATTGACAACTCAACACCCTTTCCCCTCTAAAACCCCCCAACGCACTCCACTTTTGAGTCGACTCAAAAGCTGTGCCAGTCTGTCTGGGGGGGAAGGGAAGATTGACAACTCAACTCCCTTTCCCCTCTAAAACCCCCCAACGCACTCCACTTTTGAGTCGACTCAAAAGCTGTGCCAGTCTGTCTGGGGGGGAAGGGAAGATTGACAACTCAACACCCTTTCCCCTCTAAAACCCCCCAACGCACTCCACTTTTGAGTCGACTCAAAAGCTGTGCCAGTCTGTCTGGGGGGGAAGGGAAGATTGACAACTCAACACCCTTTCCCCTCTAAAACCCCCCAACGCACTCCACTTTTGAGTCGACTCAAAAGCTGTGCCAGTCTGTCTGGGGGGGAAGGGAAGATTGACAACTCAACACCCTTTCCCCTCTAAAACCCCCCAACGCACTCCACTTTTGAGTCGACTCAAAAGCTGTGCCAGTCTGTCTGGGGGGGAAGGGAAGATTGACAACTCAACACCCTTTCCCCTCTAAAACCCCCCAACGCACTCCACTTTTGAGTCGACTCAAAAGCTGTGCCAGTCTGTCTGGGGGGGAAGGGAAGATTGACAACTCAACACCCTTTCCCCTCTAAAACCCCCCAACGCACTCCACTTTTGAGTCGACTCAAAAGCTGTGCCAGTCTGTCTGGGGGGGAAGGAAAGAATGACAACTCAGCACCCTTTCCCCCTCTAAGACCCCCCAATGCGCACCACCCCCTCACCTGAAGAATGCGGAAGGTGGCGATGGCAGTGCAGACAGCTCCGGGGGTGAGCGGTACACCCACTAGCACCATGGCAGGTCGGACTATGAGAAATGCTGAACCCCCTTGTCCCCCTTCACACTCACCCCAACCCCCAATCCCCACTCTCCCACTCTTCCCCACCTTCTCACCTGCAGAATGCGGAAGGTGGCGATGGCAGTAAAAACAGCCCCGGGAGTGAGCGGCACACCCACGAGCACCATGGCGCCAAAGGTCCCCACCGACACGGCCAGAGGCGAGAGCCACAGCAGGCAGATGTTGGCCGCGCCTATCGCCATGTACCTTGGGGAGTGGGGGATTCGAGTGTCGGGATGGGGGTTTGGGGGGAAGAGGGCGGACAAGGGGAGAGGGGGGGCAGTGAGGGGTGAGCGGCACACCCACTAGCACCATGGCGCCGAAGGTCCCCAAAGACACGGCCAGAGGCGACAGCCACAGCAGACAGATGTTGGCCGCCCCTATCGCCATGTACCTGGGGGGGTGGGGGGATGGGGGATGGGGGAAATGGGGGATGAGGCAAACGGGGGATGGGGGAAATGGGGAGGAGATGGGGAGAGCGGGAGAGGGTGGAGAGGGAGGAGAGAGGGAGCCGGGAGGGATATGAGGGGGGGAGGAAAGGGAGCGGTGAGGAGGGGAGGTGTTAGCCTGTTAGGGAAGGTGGCGATGGGAGTGAAAACAGCCCCAGAGGTGAGCGGCACACCCAACTCCCCCTGTTCCCCCAACACATGTACCTGGCGAACCAGCCGGCCTCAGCAGCCCATAGAGATTTGATTTGGTTCTCGAAGAAGGGCTGCCAGGCGTACAGCTTGATGACCCACATGGAGGAGAGCGCCTCCGACGTGGCCTTCATGCGACCGACCAGCACAGCACTGAAGCGACCCAACGCCTCCTTGCTCCTCTTTGGAAATCACCTTTTCGAATTCTCAAAAGCGACCAAAACCCTCCTCTCTCCTCTTTCCCCCAGCAGCACATACCTTGCCAGCCAACCGGCCTCGGCAGCGCGCAGAGATTTGATTTGATTTTCGAAGAAGGGCTGCCAGGCGTAGAGCTTGATGACCCGCATCGAGGAGAGCGCCTCCGACGTGGCCTTCATGCGGCGGTCCTTGGCTTTAAGGATGCTCGCCACTGTGGCGCGCAGCGAGGCCGCTATGAGGAGGTTCAGCAGCAGCGCCGCCACCATCACTGCCAGCCCCGCCACCATGCTCGCCCCCACCACCTGTGAGGGGTGCGGGTAAGGGGTAGGAGAGGAGAAAGGGGGCAGAGGAGTAGGGGAAGTGGGGAAATGGGAGGAGGGGAAAGGGGAGGACGGGAAAGGGGAGGACGGGAAAGGTGAGGAGACGGGAGATGGGAGGAGAGGAGAGCGCCTCCGACGTGGCCTTCATGCGGCGGTCCTTGGCTTCAAGGATTCTCGCCACTGTGGCGCACAGCGAGGCCGCTATGAGGAGGTTCAGCAGCAGCGCCGCCACCATCACTGCCAGCCCCGCCACCATGCTCGCCCCCACCACCTGGGAGAGGTGAAAGGGGGAGAAAGGGGGAAAGGGAGGAGAGGGAGGAGGGGAGGAGGAGGAGAGAGGGGCTTTTGTTGGCAGTAAAATCTGCTGGTATGCGTTGTTAGGATAGGAGAGAGGAGCGCCTGAGAGGAGGCAGTGAGGATGAGAACCACAGGTCCACTAGTACACGCACTCACAGAGTGGCAGTGAGTGAGGAGGCTCAGAGAGGCGCTCGCAGATAGAGAGGCGGTGAGGAGGTGTGCTCATCTGCCTAGACATGTTCCTCTTTTTTTTTTCTTTCTTTCTTTCTTTCTTTCTTTCTTTCTTTTGGGCTGACGTGCATAACAGCCGTTTCTTACATGGAAGAGGATAAGGAGCGCGATGCTGATCTGGAGGGGTAGCACCCACACGTTGTGCAGCTGCAGCATGAGGTCCGCCAGGCGCTGCACGTCTGTCGACATGTAATTCACCACCTCGCCCACCGTGTGCCGCTGCTTCGCTCTGCTTGACAGCCGCAAGCCCTTGTGGTACAGCGCTCCCACCAGTGCTGCTCGAATGTCCAGACCCAGGGCCTGTGGGGAGGAGAGTGAGGAGACACGGCATGTGGCGAGCAGGCCTATCCGCACGCACCACTAGAATCACCTCGCCTTACTGCGTAAGCAGTACCTACGCCTGGAAGCTGAACCAAGGCTGTCTCAGTCGCCTTGGCCAGCAGCAGCACGGCCACCAGCGCCACACCCTGCCCTACGATACGGCTTGCTTGCTGCGGTTCGAATCCTTCTCTACTCAGCAAGAGGCTACACCATGCTGCTTCACAATCAATCACGAAACCCAAAGCAACCCAACCGCACCCAACCCCTCACCTGTGCCTGGAAGTTGTACTGGTGCCCGACAGCCGTCTCAGCCGCTTTAGCCAGCAGCAGCACCGCGACCAGAGCCACGCTCCAGGCCTGGCACGAGCAGGCCTGTCAGAAACACTCAAATCACCCCACCCTGCTGCAAAAGCAGCCCCTCACCTGCGGCCGTCCGTCTCAGTCGCCTTGGCCAGCAGCAGCACCGCCATCAGCACAATCAACCATGAGCCCCCGTATAACCATCCAAAAGAGAGCATAACCGCACCCAACCCCTCACCTGCGTCTGGAAGTTGAACTGGTGCCCCACGGCCGTCTCAGTTGCCTTGGCCAGCAGCAGCACTGCCACCAGCGCCACGCCCTCGCCTTGAAACCACTGCTTGCCCGCAGCGACGCCCACAAAGTGCGAGAGCAGCAGCGGGCCCGCGTACATCACTGCACACTTGAGCAGCACCAGTAGGCCTGTGGTGAGGAGGGGGCGCCAGAAGCAAGCTAGCAGCGCACGGGCTACTGAGGGCATTCTGTTGCTGCTGATGCTGCTGGTGGTGCTGGTGATGAAACGGGGGAGAATGGAGGAGCGGTGCTGCTGCTGGTTGTTCGGGTGCTGCAGTTGCTTGTGCCCGTGCTGCTGCTGCGGCTGGGTCTCTTCGAGCAGTGGAGTCGTGAGGGTGGAATCAGCGCCACCAGTGCCATCACCAGCAGTAGTATCACCAGCAGTAGTATCACCAGCAACAGCACCAGCATTACCACCAGCAGCAACACTGCTAGCAGCCGCACCACCAGCAGCAGTGATACCCCCAGCAGCAGCAGTACCCGCAGTCAGTGCAAGCTGCGTCTGCCAGCAGGCATCAAAGGCACGGAACTGGGCCTCACAGCCCTGAGAAGCTGGCAGGCACGGCACGTCCTCTAGTGAAATCACATGCTGCTTCTGATGATCCCTCGGTTCCAACTCGCTGCTGTGGCTATCCCACTGCTGCTGCTGCTGCTGAAGCAGGAGATTCTGGTTGCCTGTTTCGAGAAGCGGAGAGACCCAGGAGAAAGCAAGATGCGACAGCCAATTTGCACTGGCATAGGGAGAATCCTGCATGTTCCTGTTGCCCACTTGCTTGCCCGCTTCCATCTCATACTCGCCATCCTCACTAGTATCAGACTCGATTTCCTCCTCAGAACCGCTTTCATCCTCAATTGCAAAGAAAGCCCTCCCATTCAACACCCTACTTTCCGAACCCTCCTCAATACTAGTCTCACCCACCTCCTGCTGCTCCCCCTCCTCCACCATCTCTTCTCCTTCCTCTCCTCCTCTCCTCTCCCCCATTCCTCGATCCAAACGAGCCCAACCAGGCCTTCCCAGCACACCAACCACCCCCAAGAAAAGAGCCAATGGCAAGCTGCCAAGTGTCAAGAAATCGCTCCATGCTGTCACCTTCTCCTCCTTCCAATCTCGAAATCCAAATCCCAAACCAGACCCCACACCAACCCCCAAACCAGATCCCGAACCCGATCCCGAGCCAAATTCCAAACCAGGACCCAAACCTAATCCCTCCCACAAATCCGTCCCTTGTCTCTTGCTCCAGAGGCGGAGCAGAATCACCATGGACAGCAGCAGCATGAGCACAGAGTTCTGAAACAGCCACACGCGCGCCGACCCAACAACAGTCACATCACGCCTTCTCTGGAAGAGCAGCAGGACCACTGCTGCCAGCGCATATGTGACTGCCTGCCCTGCTGCGTATGCCAGCTCGTGGGGCAATACAAGGACGTGGCCTGTTGCCGACAAGGCGGAAAACATCTCCCATATAAGCAGCCCCGCCCAGCAGATAGAAGCAGCGAGAGAGAAAAGGAGCTCCGGCCAGAACAGCATGCCTGCACGCCACACCTCTCCGGTCTCCTGCTCCCTGCCTTCCCATCGTTCCTCTCCTCTCTCCCCATTCCCACCTTCCCTGCCTTGCCTCCGTTCCTTCGCTCTCTTCTCACCCCTCTCCACCGTACCTGCTGGTCTCTCCCCACCATTCTGTGCTCTACGGGGCTGGTAGTCTGGCTTGGGACTAGGTTCGGGATTAGGTTTGGGAAGGATGAGTATGTGGGAGAGGGTGGCAAGGAGGAGGAAGGAGGAGAGGAACAGGAAGGAAGCGTGTTGGAGGCAGGGAGAGAGGGAGAAGATGTGGATCCACTTGGGCAGAAAACTTTCTTTGCCTGCCCATTGGAACGACGCTGATATCTGCTCAAGGGAGCTCCAGGGAAGGGGGGAGGACGGGTGGAGGAGCGAGGGGGGAGAATCCGAGGAAAACGGGTGGAGCTGTTGCTGATGTGGCATAAGGAGATGGTGCCACGTGGGATTCTGCAAGGCGTTATATTGAGAGGGTGTGACGCCGGATGGTGATGCTGATGATGCCACAAGAGACTGTGTGACATTGTGCAGTTGGCTGGTTGGCTGTCTGTGACTGAAGAGAGGGTTGCCGGTGATGCAGGCTGGAGTGTACGGGTCATTCGGGCCACAGAAGTTGGCCCAGAAAGCTGCAAAAAAACAGGGAGGGGAGTTGAAAGGGGGAGACAACGTTCAGGCTGGCTGTGACTGAAGAGAGGGTTGCCGGTGATGCAGGCTGGAGTGTACGGGTCATTTGGGCCACAGAAGCTGGCCCAGAAGGCTGCAAAAACGGGAGGGAGGGGATTTGAAGGGGGAGACCCCGGTCAACAGTTGAAGAGCTTTTGGCTCGAAGTCAAGACGTGGTTGGGAAGGATAACAACGGGAAGTTGACAAGCAGGCTTCTGCAAGGGATGGCGCATGTATGATTCCAGAATCACCGCATGATGCCAGACGTACTGCATGGTCCCAGGCCTTCTGCATGATCCCAGGTCTACTGCATGATGCCAGACCTACTGCATGATCCCAGACCTACTGCATGATCCCAGACCTACTGCATGATCCCAGACCTACTGCATGATCCCAGACCTACTGCATGATCCCAGACCTACTGCATGATCCCAGACCCACTGCATCATGGATCTCACATCCGTTTGAGGTCCAGCCAGGACCAGTAGCCATTGAGAAAAAGAGCGATGTGACGAGCATGTGAGCACTAGCCAACAAGTTTTGCCCACCACCACCAGCAATCGCAGCAGCCGGGTTCGTCATCTGGAAGAGGGATGAGAAGTAATGCGAACCGTCAATTTAATCCACCATAAAACAAATAAACAAAATACGAGTGTGGCTGTGGTGTGCAGTTGCACACAGTCATCATTTTACTGCTTCAAGTACCTTGGTGTACAGAAAAGCGGTGATAAAGCCAATACAGGATCGTCACCTTTGATAAAAGTTGTATTTTGAGACGTCTCAAAATACAGGCAATACAGGATCGTCACCTTTTTAGAAGCGAAATTCGTCTCGACGCACATGCATTTTGCGCTGTGCCCATCTCTCAACCGAAGCTCTCACCTTGCTAAACTTGTTCCTGAATGTCCGAGTATGTAAATCCTTTCAGACCACAAATATCAGCGAGATGATTCCGAATGTGCCACTGTCACGATGATAGAGAGTGAAAGCTTCAGCAGGACTCTGCAGGATAATTCTAGAGCTTAAAAAAAGAATAACCAGTCCTACTCAAAGAACCAGCATGTCACTCAATTGTCACTTCCAAACGGACCCTCCATTTCTGCAGCCTGAAGGACGTCCAAGGACGTAAATTTGGCTCCTTCGTCCCTTATACCACTCATATCACGGGACATCTTCGTCCCTCAATCCTACTCGCTTCAACACCTGCCATTACAGCCTGGCACTAACCTACTTATTGACCAACTATCCGTTCTGCGTCGCCTTTCCACGTCCGTCCATGGTTACTTCGTTGAAATTCTTTCAGGGCGAGCTGAACTAGGCATAGGCGTGGATAATCCTTGTGAACAAGTTCAGGATCAGCGCTGGACTAAATGTGACAGTTACCACTTGTGCGAATCTCCTTGATCGTGCTCTTCTGTGGTTTCCGCCGTTCGCGAATCCTTGCGATTGACTGGCGAGGCACTTTGCACGACACGCACGCCTGTTCGTCGCACACCAAGCTCTGAGTTTGCTTGGGAGGGGAGTTGACTGGTGCATGTGTGGCTCACGCTGAGTGGCTCCTTGAGGATAGGACGCCCATTCACTGGACGACACGTACGTACACCAACAAAGTGCAGCTCAGATGCGGTGAACCGCGAAACAATGTGCCGGTTCAGTTTAAAACTCTAGCCGACAACAACCCTTCTCCATCGTGTTGCACCCCTGAGAGCCGTTCCTTGTGGCCCCATTGATGGGTGATGTGGCGCAGCCCCCCTTGGTGTGATTTTCTGCCATTGTAACAGCATGCAATGGTCCACTCTGATTAGTACTGTTCCCTCTCACCTTTTAAGGAGCCTGATGCTCAGAGCTGGCAACTGTGAAGGCAAAGAACAGCTAACATGTCTGAAGCATAGAAACACTGTACGTTCCTTTCTTAGCATCGCATGCCACCAAAATCAAACTGAAATAGGCCTAATGTGGACCTGAACCACCTAATTCCTTATTGCAGGACAGAGCCTGGTCCTAGTATTGCACCATGTTGATACCATGGTGTGGCATTACGATGCACGTCAGACCGGGATCCCTGTACTGCCTATCCACGAGCTCAGTGAGAGGAAATTATTAGGGTAGTATTTGCTGACTTGTGATGATGAAGATACGACGCCAGGTCTCGCCCACGATACTCTTGATGACTGGACACCACCGCCCTTGCTGCCAAACTCTGCCAAGAATGGCTTCCCACCAAAAGTCTCAGAGATTTTCCAAGGCATCCACCCGTTCTTGTTCAGTTTCTGCAAATCCAGAATTGAACAATGCAGAAAAGAAAAGAAAAAAACAAACGGGAAAGTTGAATGTGGCATCTGGGATTAGCACAAATGTAAAACAAATTAAACAAACATGGCCATTTGCACACCGGCAACACCAAGGCAAACTACAGCGCAGAAGAGCAACATCATGGTTCCACTCACCGCAGGCAGGTCAGTGTTGATAAACACCATGGTAGCATACTCCTTCCACGGCCGCCCCAAGTAGATGTCGCCATAGTCACCATTCACATCACTGTCAATCACCACAATCCCACACAGCGCTCCGGACTGGTAGCACCCAGAGGCCAGAACCGTTGTTGTGTAAGTTGGGGATTTAAGCGCGTTGACTGTAGACGATTGCACCACCACGGCACCGTAGCCGAAAATGAAATCAACAGTGCCCTCGATAATGCAGTTTTTGATATAGTGACGACCGGTGGAGCAGAAGAGTGTATCTTGGTAGCCGGTAACCTTGACTTGGTACAGTGCAGCCTGATCGGAATCTAGGCGCAGGGCGACGGCTTGTTGCCCCGAAGGGCCAGCGGTGTTGCGAATGGTCATGTACTTCGCGACAAAGTTGTTACCGTTTACGCCTGGTTGCGAAACAGGATGGGACGGGAAATAATGCGAGAAGACACAAGCAGTGAATATGTGGCAACATGAGTGATTGAAGTGAGGGGGGGATGCCGACTTGAAAGTTCAAACGAATGCTAGTGCAAAAATTGGTGATGTGACAAGAATTAAAGCATCAAAGCGTTGCTGCTCGTTTCATATCAGTGCTTACCGATCGTTGCTGACGTTATGATGTCGTATCCTGACGATACGCTGGCGGACCCAGTAATGATCGTCTTGTCAATGCCATCCCCGATAAGGGTAATCCCCTTCTTGTATATAGATACCATCTCGTTGTACACTCCAGCCTTAATATAAATGACGGAATTGTCCGGCACCGCATTTACAGCATCCTGCAGCTTCTTATAGTCGCCGCTACCGTCTTGAGCGACCGTCTTATCCGCCTTAGTAGACGCCGTTCGGACTGCTCTGTACCCGGTATTCGCCCGAATAGGAGCCTTTACAGGACTCTTAGCGGGACTCTTCGCAGGACTCTTAGCGGGACTATTGGCAGGGCTCCTAGGCGAGCTCTTATTGGTTGCTTGACTGCCCTGGGCACTGCCGCTCTTAACGGTCGTCTGATTGGCTGGCGCGGAATGGCCGCCCTTTCCCTTCGGGTGGTGTCCCTTATCTGGCTCATATTGCCCAACGTTCTTCCCTCCCTTACCGCCCACGCCCGGAGGGTGGTGACCCACCGGCCTTCCCTTCACGTCTACCTTCGCCTTCGGCGTCGGCTTATCTTTTCTATCCGCGTTACTGGAACTGGCGAGCTGGGATTGGAACACCTCGGTCAGGGATTGGTGCTGGTCGAAAGCCTCGCCAGCTGGCTGATACTGATCCGTCGAGAGCGCAGCGGAAAAGGCGCGCTCGATGTTAAGATTCTTGAGTTCAAGGAGGACGGCTCGCAGGGCTTTAAGATCGTCGCCCAGGGCAGCAGCGGCCGTCTGGAGTTGCCCGATCGCCTTGCCACTGACGGTTTGGAATTTCGCCTGCAAGGCAATCTCGAGGTAGTTCTCGCTCGACTGAGCGAATCCAACGGCTGCAATTGCTTCTTTGAGATCCGTACGGTCGATATTGTTCGGGCCGCCGCGCACGGCGTCGGCGAGATTGCTGGTGGCGGAATCAAGGTTCTTGACGATGAGCGATGCCTGTGAGTGCAGGGAGAGACGGATGATAGAACCGGACATGCTCGAGCTTAACAAACTCTTTCCACGTTATTAACTCACTCGAGAAGAAAGAAACATACTCCCTTCAAACAACAACGGCTCTAAAGGCCGCGGCACGGGCTGAGGGAGTGAGGCCTGTGAAGCCTATACGCAGACTCCGTGAAACCAAATCCGTACCTCCGTCAAGACCCCTCGAAAGGCGATGGCGTCCTTTTCTCCGTACGTAACGGCAAAAAACCGTTCGGTCAGCGCCGTAGCCGTGCCGCTCACTTCCTCAAGCAGCTCCACTGCCGCTGTCGTCGGGCTTGTCGCGAGGCTTCTTCTTACGGGACTCGAGGATGCTTGTAACGCGAACGAAGGCCTCTTGGCTTGTTTGATTCTGGCGAGGCCTTGCGCTGAGAGGCCGACGGCAATGGTGGACTGTATGAAAGCTGATACTGAAGCCAGAAAGAGGATAAGTAACCATTTTGGGGGAAGCCTCTGAATTCGCGTCGCCATGTTGAGGAGTTAACGGTGAATGGAATGGGTTTTATGTAAAAAGGTATGTTTGCGGCGAATCAGTCGGTATCGGCGCTGCCTGTCAGGATCAAATTTACCAGGTCTTCTAGCTGCTGAGAGTTACGATCGTCTATATCTGACCATGGTCGAAATGTCGATCAGAGAGGGTCTGTGAGACGATCAGGTGAGCCTTCGCGAGAAGGGTTTGGCAAAGATGCAGGAACAAAAAATCCACTGGCTTGGAACTAAATGGTATGTATCCAAAGGTGCTAAGGAAGAAAATATTTGCGTAGCTGGCTTATGCAACGTCGTTTTGAGCAAGCTTCGCGAGCCAGCGAGTAGCTTTCAGTCATATAAAGTGCGATGATTCAGGACGGCTCTGCACGACACACCCCAGCCAAGTGTAGTAGTGAACGAATTCGACTTTCGCCTTGGCTTTTGACGTTTGCCGCATCTCACGGAAGCCTTGGCATTAGCATAGGCACCTTCGCCGCCAAGAAGCAAGGGGAACGAGGCAGCGCCCGTTTGCCACACTCAAGGAGGAGTTCTCCGGGAATTGCGGTCAGGAAAGCCGAAGGCGGACCTTGGGATGATGGGAAATGGCGCCGACGCGGGCTTGATAAAACTGATGCACGAAGGTGGAGCTTTGGGAATTTCTAACCGCGACGGGACGGAAGGAATAGAGCTAATGGTGACCTGACCAATCACCGATGAACGGATATTTTTCTGGATGGTTGGATTATGGACGCGGAGAACGAATGAACGGTCGGATGGAGGTGAAGGGACATACCTGTGCTGGTGGTGTGTACGTGACTGGGGTCGCTAAGCGGTCCGCAATGATTGGTTGGCGGTTTGACGTTTGTCTAAAACGCGATCCGTTTAGAAGCAGGCGGGAAGCTCATCCGTTGATTGCCCCTCTCACGCAAGCGTCAAATGACCGCTTTGAAACTCACGAAAACGGACTTTTGCCTCTTCAGATATACTCGCTACGGGGCACATCGTGGTTACGCAAACGTATTTGAAGATACACTCCATTATGATATGATATCGTGGTAGTTACTGTGATCCCTCAAACCTTGGGGACCACCAAACTGACAACAAGCCACGTCGCACTTTTACGCGCCTCCAGCTCATCTGCGGCCTTTTTTATTGGTTGACTACAACTGATCGAATCAAGAGTTCTCCAGTCCAGGCACCTTGGAATTGGTTCATCCTCACAGCCATTGGCAGCGCTTGGCGAATCAGGATTCAGAAACCGTCACTGAATCTGTCCAGAGCCTGTCAAGCTTCTGACGGAATCCAAGAACCTCTGACGGAGTAGGGACGGAATACGGCAGTAAGGAATCCTAAAGCCAGAAGCAACTAACGTGGTATTGTAGTTAGCTACCATTTTAAGTTCCAGCTGGTTTGAGCTATTGTGGGATTCAATTCAAGTCACGTCCATTCTGATTAGTTCTCGACACTGCGTGTGGGTTTTTCTTTACTACAATCGCGCGAATCTATCATCCGCCGCTCGTCATTGTATCAAACTCCGAAGTAAATAGGTCAGTTTGCACACTGAACCTCGCCAGGCCTCAGTCAACGGGTTCTGTCAGTAGCGGCGTCCGTCAAAATGCACGCGTCCCCATCGCGGTGCTTACCGAAATCATTACCCTCTGCTTCGAATCCGAGAGCCCCTGTCCTCAACTGCTCGTTACTCAACTCTGCTTTCACGGGACGCATTTCGGGAGCGCCAGGAACAGGAGGTAGCGCCGCGAGCATTGCAGCAACAGCCTCATTTTCAGGGCACGTGTCGCTGTACGATAGGACGACTGCTGCAACGTCAGCTGCCGCGTCAGTTCCTCGCGCGCCGTTGCTGCTAGTGGAGTGTAGACGCGGGAGGTCGTCACCTTACGACAGAGATAGATGGGGGAACAGAGATGGAGAGGGGAAGAGGGAGAGAGGAGGGAACAGAGATGGAGACGGGACGAGGGAGAGAGGAGGAAACAGGGAGAGAGGCGGGAATGGCGACGTGGGGAAGAGTGGCGGACCGCTGGGTGCGGGTGGCGATAAGGCTGACGTGGCACAGCATCCGTACGCGATAAAGATTGTGACTCCACCAGCCAGGGAATTGGGGATCCATTGCCTGCCTCCGGTGAGCTTATAACGAGGATAGCTGGTATGTTGGAGGTCCAGCAAGGAGTAGCAGCGAGTGGCTGCCTTCTCATTCGACGTTTGTTCCGTCCATTGTCCGTTCTCTGTTCTCTATTGGACATAATGTGCTCAGATGGAATACAGGAGAAGAAAGCTTCAGATGTTGTGTTCTAAGATTCAGTAAAATATCAAAACCCCTCTTTTCCCTCCTCCAGAACACCCAATGCGGCGAGACGGTGGAGATAGAGGGCGAGAGCTACATGGTGCTGGGAGTGACGTACCCATTCCCCCACCCTCTCGCCCCAAACCTCCATTCCCTCCTCCAGAACACCCAATGTGGCGAGACAGTGGAGATAGAAGGCGAAAGCTACGTGGTGCTGGGAGTGACCTATCGGTACCGGCTGCACAAGGGCCGGTACACTGCCAGGGAGCGACAGCTGGACGTGCAGTCCAGAGGAAGGTTCCTTGTGAACATGTATCTTACTGACATGCTGGACAGGTCGTGACATTGAGGTTTTGAAATTGTATAGGGGTGGCTTATAGGCACATGCTGCAGCGAACAAGGAAGCAGCCTCGCCTCATCAACCTTGCATAGCGAGGGAGGGACAGCTGGACGTGCGTACAAGAGGAAGGTTCCCCGTTGACCTGTATCTCAGTGATATGCTGAACAGGTCATAAGATACAAGGAGATATTGGGTCGCGTATAGGGGTTGACTTGCTGTCACGAGCTGAAGGGCATATGGCAAAGAGGCAGTCCCTGACGGGGCTCAGGTTTGCAGTGTAATTTACCCTTCTATACTGATAATAAGGGTGAAATTTTGAGTCAACACTGATGGGCTGGGGTATTTTTTTGGTGAATTGGTGTTACACTGATCTGTAAGGGTATCGTTGTAGGCCACACTGATGCCTTGGTGTAATTTTATAGATATCGAAGATTACACTGAAGGGCGTACAGGGACCCCCCCCCCCCCCCCCCCCCCCCCCCCCCCCCCCCCCCCCCTCCCCCCCTTTTTTTTCCCGAGATTTGTCAGATCGTGTCCGATTGGTCAGTTAGGAATAATTCCCTTGCCAGCACGACACGCAACCCAGTGTTGGGGGCAACTACAGTATTGCTGCCTGAACTAGGTCTAGCCACTAGTGTTGGGCTGAAAAAGCCCTTAGGATCTTTGCAGGACTAAATTCCGAGTAGGACAATGTAATAGCGGAAGCGCTAAGTAAAAGGCTTGTGAACCACCTTGCGCTGGTATGTGAGGGCAAAGTTGATTGATTAAAACAAAGAGATACAAGCTTTTATAAGGATACAAGGAATATGAAGAGATACGGTTAATAACCGTTTTACTGTTGCTGTTGCGGTTTGATACAGTGTCGACTCGGGCAACTGCTCAGTAGCGAGTCTGTTGTTTGTCCTTGCTGTCGCGCTGTATTTGTCAGGTCAAAGGTCGCTGACCTTTGACTTTCGCGTAACCTCCAGCAGTTGTTCAACCTCCAAGGGTTGACTCGCTGATGCTTCGATATGTTTCGCTTCGCTTCTGACTTGGTGTTTCGACACGACAGAGGCGCTTAAATCAATTGTTTCCAACAACTGGGACCACGTTCAGACTGTCGGTGCGTGGAGATGCTACCGTATCCGTGTCCCCGACCGAGGCGCTCCTGGTGTTTCTGTCCCGATGCGTTGCCGTGTTGGTTCGGCAAGCACAGCAAGCAGTATCGCCACACACCGTCATTCCACCACCACCCCAAATTTCCACTTGTTGTAACCACTCGCTCTAGCAGCCGAGCTACCACCACCTCGTAGCCATGGCAGGGTCTGGAGACCTAGACGCTGCCAATGCTGATGATGGCGACCCTTCTAGTAGCAACTGGCCAAGGACAGGCCTTGATTTATTGCGAGGCCATGTTACAGAAGTTGCATCTCGCCCTTTGCCAGAGCCCTCGGTTGACAATGAGGGGTGGCAATTTGTGCGCAAAGCTGTGCCACAGTCACCACCGCGACAGCAGGAGCTAGAATCAGACGACGCTGAATGGCAACGTCCCACACGCATTGAGGCGGACCCCGTCGTTCACGACAACGTTGAGACAACGGAGTTCGTAACCGAAGCCCCGGAGTCTTCTAGCTCTGTAGCTCTGAAACGACGCCGCTACACGCAGACTACTATTGGGTTCGACGCCGGCACGCCTCTCGTGAAACCTCCTCCTCCGCCACCTCCCACTGTCACTCCAGCGTCGTCACCTCTCAAGCAGACTGCAGCTGAACGCGTTGAAGCGAAGTTTCAGGAAGCACAGAGAAACTACATGACGAAATGGCTCCCGCGGTTTGATTGGTTGTTAATTGACAGGGGTGATGATGGCCTGCCTTGCTTGCGCTGCAGTGTGTGCAGTGAACATGGCCCAGACAACGCATGATACGAGAGGAATGGAAGCGGCGGACGCGACTTGCAGCCAGCGTCGATGCGGGCGCACCAAGCAAGCACTCGCCATGCGGAGTGCATCGACCGTCAAAAGGGGCTCCTCGACAAGTTGGCAGCACAGAAGAAAATAGACGACTATGAGAGAGCGGACCCGGAGGGCGCGCGCGTGGTCAGGCTCATGCGGAGCATACAGTTTGTGTGCGACGAGGACGCACCGATCGCTATGTACCCGCGGCTCGTGGAGTTTCTGGCCAGGGATGGTGTTTCCGACATCCCTCAACACGGCTACGGTGTTTACATCACAGAGTGCGTATGTTGGTTCATTTTTTTTTTGTACACTTTCTTTGTATACTATGCGGGGGCTAATCCATTTATGCGCATCTTGCAGGTACGGTTTCAAGGAGATGGTAAAGGCGATGTGCACTTATCAGCAGCAGCAACAGATGATGTACATCCACGCGTCACCTTGGATCGGCATCAGCTGTGACTAGAGCACAGACAGAGCGCGCGGGAAACATCTCGTGGTGTTTGCGACTTTCTTGAAGGACCGACAGGTTGCGACCGAGTTCCTAGCGCTGCTAACCGTCCAGAAGTGTGACGCTGCTTCAATCTTCACCGTCTTGCTAAGCCACCTAGAGACCGTCGGCCTGGATCTGCAGAGGATCGTCGCCATCAGCACCGACGGCGCGGGTGTGATGATTGGCACCGAGCGGGGCCTCGTGGTGCGCCTCCGTCAGCGCATCCCACACCTCGTCGGCACACATTGCATCGCTCACAGGTATGTAGTGTTCACATTCAATCACATGCAGTTCTATCCGAATATTACCAGTGTCCTAACAATTATGTGTGTTGCTGTGCAGATAATTTCTTGCGGTGAAGGAGTCGGCGCTGAAGTTCAAAGACCTTGACATCGTCGACGCTGCAATCCGTGCGCTTGGAGACATCGTCACGAAGTCTTCCGTCTGGCATGAACGCTTTAAGGAGCTGCAGCAAGAAATCCACAAGACAAGCCTGGAGCACCAGGGGCTATTCGACGTGAGATGGCTGTCGCGTGGAGATGTCGTGCAGTGGCTATGCAGGGTCCTTGGGGCAGAGGTCGTGGTTTTCTTTGAGTACAACCACAAGATGGCCGCCGTTGTTCAGTCGCTGAAGTTTCACTTCTGCCTCTACTTCTTGGCGGATCTTCTCGCAGAGATCAACACCCTCAACCGGTTTTTCCAACGACGGAAAGTAAGTGATACGTTCACAGTAGATGACAACCCGGTATTTTCAAGTTGGCACTCGTGACAATTCTCTTAACGCAAGCTACATGTTGTTGTCCCCGCCTCAATCTCAGGTTGACATCACGCTCGTGCACCATGAGGTGGACCGCACGATTGGCTGCATCAGGCTGCGCTACGTGGAATACGACAAAGGTTTCGGAGGGGGAGTCAGCAAGCTGCTATCGCCATTCATCGCACGGATGGCAAACGGGAAACGAAAGATCACAGTGGACGGCGTGGATGCGGAGGGCGAGCCAACATCGCATGAGATCGAGCCGAGCGAGGAGCCGCTTCCGGGACACAAGTACGGCGGATCGATGGCCGATTGCATCAAGCTATGCTAGGCGTTTGCGCTGTAGGTGGCGACAAATCTTCACACCCGCATGTGCCTGAAGGACATGGAGGGCAGCAAGCTGTACAAGGTGGAGTCGTGGCCAGATGCGACAGAGAAACGGGAACGACGGGTGGTGCAGTGGCTGGATTCCAACGCACGTGTCTTCAAGAACAGGCTGCCAGGTGTGTTGTTGCTCACGTTTCATAGTTGGATGTGATGTTTGTTGGTTCCATGTTGGTCACAGCTGATGGAGAAAAAGTTTTTGTTCTATGTCTACGTGGCAGGCTTCAACCACCGTGCGGCGGAGCTCGAACTCACAAGCTTCTGCCACGTCATGTCGTGCCACTACGAGGATGCAGACTTCTACCAAGGGCTTGCCAAGATGATGAAGACCAAGGACTGGCTACGCAGCTACCCAAACCTGGTGTCGATGTGGCAGGCGCTTGCAGTGATTCCACTAAGCACCGTGGAGTGCGAGCGCGGATTCAGCCGTCAAAATGTCATCAAGAGCTGGATGCGCACGTCGCTCGGAGACGCCCGTCTATCCGAGCTGATGACTCTCAATATGCTGGACTACGAGTACAATTGGGCCGACGTTGTGGAGATCTGGCGGAAGCAAAAAAAGAGAAGACCCGTGAAAACACCTGCCCCGCACACGCTCTATGCAGGAAAGGGCAAGGCAATAGTGGAGTCGTCTGACAGCGAGGACGAGCACGCATGTGATTGAATGACTAAATTTTATTTGTCTTAAGGTGTGAGTTGGCTTATTATAAGACTAAGCGAACAACTGTCAGTGTACGAGAATAACCAACACTGATGATGCAGGGTAAAAATTTCAACACTGGATGTTACACTGCTCTATAAGTGTAATGGAAAAGTACACACTGCTCATAAGGGTTTTGAAAAATGATACACTTCCAATCGTCAGTTGGCCAAATCCAAAACGAAGCCCTGGTCCCTGAGAAGGTTTTACTTGAAATATACCGTACCTCACTGATATGCTGGACAGGTCGTGAGATCGAGAACTTAGGGCTGTGTGTCTAGGGGATGGCCGCAGGCACTTGCTGCAACGAACGGTACAAAAAGGCTTCCCCATAAAATGCATATGGTGAGGGAGGCCTTGCCGGACGTGCAGCCCAAAGGAAGGTTCCTCATTTGCATGTGGCTCATTGATGTGCTGGACAGGAAGTGTGATAAGATCTCCAGGCGCATGTAGTGGGAGCAAAACTTGTGCATAAGCAGCAGCTGCGTGGAAAAAGTACCTCTAACAAGTAGCTTGGTGTTGTGGTGTTTGACTGCTGCTGGATAAGCGATAGCGTATTTAATTCATAGAGGATGTTGGGACATCCCCTCGAACCAGATATTATGTTTAGAATCAACGCATGCCAGCTACACGCCTCTCGACTAGAATATCCGTAACAGCGTGCTATAACTAACACGACCTAACAGCCAGTCCTGCAGACTACTCCCCTCACTAGCATACTCAACATTCCCTACCCGATCCAGTCCTCCCTCCCTCTCCCTCTCCCTCTCCCGCTACCATCACCGCGACCCGGCCTTGGCTTTGCTCAGCTCCTCCAGCTGCTCTATCAGCTTCCTCTCTTCTCCAGATAACGCCTTGGGAATTTCCACCTGAACCTTCACCAGATGGTCCCCTCGCAGGTTCGGCTTCCCCAGCACCGGCACACCCCGCTTCGCCATCACCAGCGTACTCCCCGGCTGCGTACCTGCAGGGATTTTCAAATCCACCGGCCCGTCGACTGTTCGGACTTGCTTGGTGGTGCCGAGAATGGCTTCGAGGTAGGAGACTTTGAGGGTTTGGAGAATGTCGGCTCCCTTGCGCTCTAGCTCGCGGTCAGGGCGGACAGAGAGGAAGACGTAGAGATCGCCAGGAGGGCCGCCTCTTAGTCCCGCGTCGCCCTCCCCTCGCACTCTCAGCCTGCTGCCGTTGTCCACCCCTGCGGGCACCTGGGTGGGGAAAAGAGGGGAGAGAGAGGAGAGGAAAGACGGGACAACAAGACAACAAGGGGGACAAGACAACGAGGTTTGGGAACAAAGCCGAGTGTATCCCTTGCGTTTGAGCTCACGGTCGGGTCGGGGCACAGAGAGAGAGAGGAGCACGTAGAGATCCCCCGGGGGGGCGCCTCTTAGCCCCGCGTCACCCACGTGTTTGAAGTAGTGTTTTGAGACGTCTCAAAACACTACTTCAAACACTTGAGCTCGCGGTCGGGGCGGACAGAGAGGAGCACGTAGAGATCCCCGGGGGGCCCGCCTCTTAGCCCTGCGTAACCCTCCCCTCGCACTCTCAGCCTGCTGCCATTGTCCACCCCTGCTGGCACCTGGGGGGTGTGGGAGAAGAGAGAGAAGTGAAGAGGCCACCTGCCCCACATACCACCTGCCCGTGAGGGCCTGGAGGCTGGAACATAATACACTAAGGGTGACTACCTCCCCTGGAGCGTGGAAGAACACTGTGCCTTGAGAGTGACCTGCTTGGACTTGCACCCGCCCGCCGCCACTGCACGTGTTGCAGGAAGTAGAGATCTCCCCGCTGCCGCCGCACCGAGGGCACGTGGTCACCTGCTGGAACATTCCCAGTGGCGTGTTGGCAACAGATACGACCTGCCCCTGCTCCCACTGTCCCCCGCAACCCTGGCACCAACTGCCTTGGAAGGTGTGGAAACACCGTACCTTGAGAGTGACCTGCTTGGACTTGCGCACGCGAGCACTGCCGCTGCACGTGTTGCAGGGAGTAGAAATCTCGCCACTGCCGCCGCATCGCGGGCACGTGGTGACCTGCTGGAACATGCCCAGCGGAGTATTCGCCACAGATACGACCTGCCCCTGGCCATTGCAGGAGGAGCAGGTGGTGGGCGTGGTGCCAGGCTTGGCGCCCGAGCCCTTGCACGTGCCGCAGGCTTCCATGCGCGACACGTCTATCTGCTTCTCTGAGCCGAATACTGCTTCGAGGAAATCGATTGTCAGGTCGTACCTGGTTTACAGGGAGAGGGGAGGGTTGGGGGGGGGGGGGATGGAGGACGGAGGAGGGATGAAGGGAGGAGAGAAGGGTGGGCGGGGAAGGCAGAGGGCAGCAGAGGGAGGGGGAGCGGGGCGGGAGAGAAGGGGGGGCGAGGGGGGGTGTGGGATGGAGACGGGGTGAGATGAGTGAGTGGCATGTCCCTGTGGTGCCAGGCTTGGCGCCCGAGCCCTTGCACGTGCCGCAGGCTTCCATGCGCGACACGTCTATCTGCTTCTCTGAGCCAAAGACAGCCTCCAGGAAGTCGATCGTCAGATCGTACCTGGTTGGACGGGGAAAGGGGAGGGGGGTGGAGGGAGAGAGGGAGGGAGGGAGGAGGGGGACGAGGGGGAGGGGAAGGCAGAAGGCGGCAGAGGGAGGGAGAGTGGGGGAGAGAGAGAGAGGGCGGGGCGAGGGGGGAGTGGGACGGAGAAAGGGAGAGATGAGTGAGTGGCAAGCCCCCTTGACACCCGAGCCCTTGCAGATGCCGCACGCCTCCATGCGCGACACGTCTATCTGCTTTTCTGAGCCAAAGACAGTCTCCAGGAAATCAATCGTCAGGTCGTACCTGGTTGGATGGGGAGAGGGGAGGGAGGAAGCGGAGGGGGAACACGGAAGGGGGAAGAGGGGGGGGGGTTAGCTGCTTATCTGCCCCAAACACTGCCTCCAGAGAATCCAATCGTCAGATTATACCTGGTTGGGCGATTTTTGAGTCGACTCAAAAAAATTATACCTTTGTAGAAAGTAGATTTTTGAGACGTCTCAAAAATCGTCAGATTATACCTGGTTGGGCCTGCTTTTGATTCGACTCAAAAGCACTGCCTCCAGGAAATCAATCGTCAGATCATACCTGGTTGGGAGAGAGGGGGTTAAAGGGGTGAAATGGAAGGAAGAAGAAGGGGAAGGGCTATCTATTTCACCATCTCACCTCTCACGCATTTCACCCTCCAAACATCTCCCTCCAAACATCTCCCTCTCCAAGCATCACCCTCCAAGCATCACCCTCCAAGCATCACCCTCCAAGCATCTCCCTCCCTTCCCCGTGTCTCACCTCTCATCGTCCCCTTGTACAGGGGCCGTGCGCCGTCCTCCCATTCCCCCCATGCCGCCCATGCCTCCCGCTTCCGCCCATGCCGGCCCCCTCTGATACCTTCCCTCTCACGTCTCTCACCTCTCATTGTCCCCTTGTACAGGGGCCGTGCGCCGACCTCCCGTTCCCCCGATGCCTCCCGTTCCCCCCATGCCTCCCATTCCCCCCATGCCTCCCATGCCGGCCCCATCTGATACCTCCCCTCTCACGTGTCTCACCTCTCATCGTCCCCTTGCACAGGGGCCGTGCGTCGAGCTCCCATTCCGCCCATGCCCCCCACCCCCCCCAAGCCAGTGCTAGTCAGTCCTCCTTCCCCAATTCATTGCCCTCTCCCAATTCTCACCTCTCATCGTCCCCTTGCACAGGGGCCGTGCGTCAAGCTCCCATTCCACCCATGCCCCCCACCCCCCCCAAGCCAGTGCTAGTCAGTCCTCCTTCCCCAATTCATTGCCCTCTCCCAATTCTCACCTCTCATCGTCCCCTTGCACAGGGGCCGTGCATCGAGCTCCCATTCCGCCCATGCCAGTAAGTCCTCCCCCCATTCAGTCCTCCCCCGCATCTCACCTCCCCCGTGTCTCACCTCTCGTCATCCCCTTGCACAGCGGCCGTGCGCCGAGCTCCCATTCCCCCCATGCCCCCCATGCCACCCATGCCAGTGCCAGTCAGTCCTTCGTCCCCCCCATCTCACCTCTCCCTGCATCTCACCTCTCATCGTCCCCTTGCACAGCGGCCGTGCGCCGAGCTCCCATTCCCCCCATGCCGCCCATGCCACCCATACCGCCCATCCGCCCTCCAAAGAACGTCTCAAAGAGGTCGAACGGGTTGTTGAACTCCTGAGGGAAAATGAGGGTTTGTTGGGAGAGGGGGAATGGACGGGTGGGAAAGAATGAAACGTACGCGAGTTAGTGCCCTTCCCCCCCTTGTCTCCCATCCCGCCCATCCGGCCATTAAAGAACGTTTCAAAGAGGTCGAACGGGCTGTTGAACTCCTGAGGGAAGAGAGGAAAAGGAAAGGTGGGAGGAAGCAGGGGACGAATGTGGGGTTGGAATATAGGGGGGTGGGGTTTGCGGGGGTGAGGGGGTAGAGGCAGGTGAGAAGAGAGCTTGGGCGAGAAGTAGGGGGGAGTGCAGGAGGCAGGTGGACAGGAGAACGATCAGTGGGAAACGGAGATAAGCAATGTGAGGGAGGGCATGGCGGGAACAACACGGTGGGGGAGACTCTAGGCTGGGTTATATGAGGAAGGGCAATGTGGGGAAGGGCAAAGTGGGGAGGGAGTGCGGGGAGGGGAAAATGGGGGACAGAATGCGGGCGGAAGGAATATTGGGGGACCATAGGGAAGGGGGTTTGGGGGGGGAGGAATGGTGGGGAAAGAGGGGGGCGATGTGGGGGGGGGGAGCAATGTGGGGGGGGGGAGCGATGTGTGGGGGGGGAGCGATGTGGGGTGGGGGAGCGATGTGGAGGGGGAGGAGCGATGTTGGGGGGCGGGGGCAATCGCAGAGAAATGGAAGAACGATGGGAGAGAGGAGAGCCAAGAAAGGAGTAGTGAGAGAGACGTACCGAGCCAGCGCCGCCCTTGACACCCGCCTCCCCAAATCTGTCGTACAGCGAGCGCTTCTCATCGTCTGATAGCACCTGGAGGCGTGGAACGCAGAAAAGGAGGAGAGAGGGCGTGGGGAGAGGGGGTTGAGGGGGAGAGGGGAAAGGGGAGGGGGGGGGGGGGGGAGGGGTTGGCTTAGGAGTGAGAGGAAACAGCAGCAGGAGAGAATTGCATTGAAAACGAAACAGTATTCACAAAAAATAGTACAGAGATAGTATGTGCCCTCAAAACTAGAAAGTTTACCTCATACGCGTTACTGATTTCCTTGAACTTGGTCTCCGCCTCTGGTGCCCTGTTCAGTGTAGCAACACCAAGGAGCGATTGTAGGGAAAAGGATGAACAAAAGAAATTCGAAGTTCTCATTAGGAAAAGGATAAAGTTTAGACCTGAAATGCCGTTTCTCTTATGCACCTGGGAATACCCGAATGAACCTGAACACGCCCTAATACTCACTTGTTCACGTCCGGATGATACTTGCGAGCCAAGCGCCGATAAGCTGAAAAGACACGGCCAACGAGAGAGGAAATGGAGGGGTGGGTGGGAGGGCGGGAGAAGAAGGGAGGGGAGGGGGGAGGGAATTGGGGTGGATGTGGGAGGGGGGGAAAGGGAGTGGGGAGCGGGGATGGAGGTAAACGTGAGGGAAGGCGAGCTAATGGTGGTGCTGCGGAGCGTTGATAACAGCGACAGCTCCGAGGGAAGTGAGAGAACAGGAAGGCGGGGTAATGGGGCCGAGACGAGCTGATAGTGCACGAATGCTGAGATGGGCACACGGGGCCCTTCGATTTGCTAAGAGAATGAGTCAACTCTGACTTGTCCGCGTTTCTTCTCCACTGCGGGTGACTTATCAGTCGACTCACAAGTCACCAGAAGCGCAGTGCAGTGCGATACAGTGGAATGCAGTGCGGTGCAGCGGGCAATGCAGTGAGGTGCAGTGCCATGTGGTGCTGTTCGTACGTACCGCTCTTTATTTGTGACTTGTCCGCGTTTTTCTCCACTCCCAGCACCGAATAGTAGTCCTGCATTGCAGTAAAACAATCATCAAACATTCACACATACACATAACACACACACCCAAAAGAACACACATGCAATAAGGCATTGCGGCTCGCTAACCCCAGCACCGAAGTACAACGCGCACGACGCTCGCGCGTTTCATTCGCGTTTGGATCTCTAATGCGACTTGCTATGACGAATCTCTTAGTACGCAGAGCACCACTCGTGCATCATTGTTCCCTGACACGTTCGTTTCCGACTGACCTTTCTTGCTAGTTCGCGCTAGTGATGAACTATTAAATCCTTAGTGGAGCTCGCGCAAGCTCGTTAAATGGTTCCCAATCAAAGATTTCACACAATGGTGCTCTGATTCGGGAAGTGGTCTGACTCGGTTGGTAGTGGTCTGAATCGGTAGTGACCCAACTCGGTAATGGTCTGAATCATTTTCACACCACCGACTCTCATTGCATTGGATCGCATTTGACCTCTGCCCCGCCACCTACGACTGTCTCCATTCCACTCACCACATTTTCTGACGCACACCGCACAGCACCGCACTCAATCTCCGACTCACCGCGTCTGCGCGGACCACGAGCGCATTCCCCCTCCGCCTTTCCGCCCCGCGAGCGGAGGCGGAGAGGAAGGCGCTTCTCGTTCCGCTGAAGAACGACGCCTGAGACGATGAGCAGGCGACGGATGACAGGCTGTTTTGGGGGGGGGGGGGGAGGAGGAGGGGAGATGAGGGGGGAAGAAAGGGGAGGAGGGGGAGTTGAAGGGGAGAGATAAGGGGAACAAGTGCCGCTGAAGAACGTCGCCTGAGACGATGAGCAGGCGACGGATGACAAGCTGTTTTGGGGTGGGAGAGAGGGGGGGGGGAGGTTGAAGGGGGGTGTGAGGGAGGGGAGAGGGGGGAAGGACGGTTGTGGGCGGAAAGGCAGCGGGATAACACGGATCTGAACGTACATGAGGAGAGCACATAAGAACAGAACCACACATTTCGTGATGGTACCCAATGTTTCGACTTTGACGCCTCAAAAACAATAAAAGCTTCGCTGCTGGTTCAAATTCCTGAGATATCGCCCGTAAGAACTGGACGGCAGCTTTTTATTTAAACGCCTCTCGTTTGGTACGTCACTCAGAACCGGTCGTTCTTTGGTGCGATACCTGACACCTAGTCTTTCGGAACAGGACGACAGAGCCACGGTAGCGTGGAGTCGGGCAAGCGAGTTCTGAGAAATCTCAAAACTCGTTCTTTCGGTTCGTACCTTATCGTTCGTCTCTCGGAACCAGAGAACAGAGCCACGGTAATGAGGAGCCGAGCAAACGATGTGACATTTGAGTCGACTCAAAAGACAATACCTGATCGTTCGTCTCTCGGATCCGGATGACAGAGCCACGGTAGCGTGGAGCTGAGCAAGCGGCGAAGCCAACGTTGCGGTCCCCATGATTGGCTGACGCTAGAAGTAAATGGAACTCTGTTACGGAATGTCTGGCAGGAGGGGCTAAGACGACGAGAGAATAAGCGGAGCTCACAAAACGTGTCCTGTGGGCGAGATTAAGCTATCCGACTGGGCCGTGCTTAGGGTAAACCGCGGTTAGGCGCTAAGCTCATGAAGCAACGCGCTACCAGATCTTGTATCGGATTCGAAACGCTGATGCGAGATTCGTCGACGGAATAACGCGAAGGAAGGGAAGTGACTAGGATCAGGCGGCGAATAAAGCTACCATGAACCGCGTAAGCCCGTCACTTATCAAGCAAACAGCCTTGGGATTGCCAGGAGGAAAGGAGAGACTCGGTCACACGGCAACCGAAATCTCGAAATGTGGAGGGAATCCGTTAGGACAGCCTCGGGAAGTCCAAACAAGACTATAGCGAAGCATGTTTCTAGTCCCTTCTCTACGGCGACTGCTGGAGATACGAATGATGAGCTGGAACCAGTACAGCACAGTCCGTTCCGATGTTGGGGCAGATTTGGATAAATTTGGCCATCAGCGGCTCTGCTGCTCACCCTCTCCTCCCATCTTCCGAAAAAACAAGCTTTTGACGTGGCAAATGGTTACGAGAGTGACGTGGCTGGTTCTTGTGTGTCTCCACTCTGGCGACTTCGGGGAGCTACTGTACATCCACATTTGCCACGACATTTGCCAGCTTGGAAAAATACTCGTTAACACCAGAACACTACTTTTGTGTGTGCCACAGAACGTGTTTATGCAAACGATCATGCACACACCAACATGTCCTTCTATACTGTATTCCCCATAATATATCTAGTATCTTGATGCACCACAATCACTGCCTTGGCTTGTAGAATAGTCGTTTCTATACACCACAAGTGTCCAAACATGAGCTAAATGCAATTTGTGGATGTCCAAACAAAGGTAGCCAAATTAGCTGCAACTAAAATGCACAACAGATTGAGGACGCTGAAGCACCTAGGAAACACCATAACCGTCATGTCACTACCAGAACAAAATTTACACGCCACCTATAAGATGCCCCACTTGCTCTCTTCAAGTGCTTTTGAAATCGACGCACTCCGGCGCACCCAGCAGCGATGTCGACTGAATTTTCAAACCATAAGGTTGATGCGGTGATGTCTTCAGTGAGAGATGACACTTGGCTAAAAGCGAAGAACGTCCAAGGGAACGAGGGCAGTTCCAGATTATCCCACGGACACCTTGAAGTTGGCTAGTCGATTCGGCTAATCAAGGCGGGGCGGGGCGAGGCGAGGCTATTACACTGAGTGCTGGTTCTGCTGCTTCTGCGACTCTATGCGACTGATCCTCCGCTAGCAAACCCGACATACCATCAGGAAATCTACGCCAGTTGACCTCTGATGGTGAAATACCAATCCGACATTTTCTTCGGCGGCCACGTGATCTTAACATAATAGTCCGCCGGGGCCTTCGCTATAGCGGAGGCATTCGCTTTATTCAACTTCAGCTTCCCGGTGAAAACCTTAATCCGCCCGCGAAACCCAACCGACGACCATTCTCCCGTGATGTTCCGGCTGACAATCTGCCCGTACAGCCCCTTCTTGCCCTTGTACAGCCCCACTCGCGTCCATGGATCCCACGGATTAAACAGCGACGAGTGCTTCCCCTTCACTTTGCCCGTGACGTTGATTTTGCAGGAGAAAACTGGCGGTTCGACGGATGCCGTGGCCGGTTTCGCCGCTGGGCCCGCACCGGTCGACCTGACCGTTGCATTTAATTTGATATCGATTGGTTTCCCGCCCTGCGTGAGGTCCCAGTCGAGCGACGCGTTCATCCCAAGGGCCTTGACGAGGATCGGGCCGTACCCGCCTTGCACCACGTTTTCTGGGAGAAGTTTCGCTGCGGTGGCGCCTGATATGGGAAAGAAAACGGGAGAGAAAGGAGGTAATGCAAGGAAAAGAGGGACGTTAACGGGAAAGGGGCAATGAGGGAACGATGGTCGCTTTGCACTATATGTGAGAAGGGGAATAAATGAGGAAGCAGTGACGGGGTAAACGGAGACGCAACGGGAGGCGAAAGACACGCGCGGCAGGTGAGAGGACGCGCGTAACTAGGGGAGGGGGTGGACGAGGAAGAGGATGACAGTTTTGGAAAAGGGAGGTGGAGAGCGAGATACTGGTAGATACAGTGTTCGTGAAAAAGGAGGTATGACAGGCTGATGGAGAAATTGAGAATACGTTTCTGAAGGCGCGAGGATGGAAAGTAGGTTGTGGAGAGTGACGGGTGGGAGTGGTATCGATAGACAAGGAGTGAAGATGAAGCTACGTGAGGAACGAGATATAATCGATGTCCACGCTTCTTATTATTCGTAACTCGCAATACGGTTCAATCCTGTGTAGCAAGCAGTCACAAAGGGGCCGAAGAGCAGAATAGTTGACCACCAGGTGCAAGGCAACCTCGATGGCTTCCAGTGACGGCTATTTTCCTCGTTTAAAAGCAGTGAAGGAGGGGAAAGGAAGATCAATAATCACCATGGAAACACGATGCGCTGAGGCAGAACAATAGCACTGCGAGTCCCGCGGAGAGCGCTGCATCCCTGGAAAGCGACATGTCTATCGTGAAGTTACCAGCTTGTTGGGTGAAGTTTCCCGCTCAAGCGGGTCTACGATACGTTGACGAAATGGCGCTGAGGCTGAAAGTACGTGAACAAATGTGGGAAGGGCAGTCACAAATGAGTGAAGTGATAGGGTTTGGAAAGGGTGGGCAATGTGATCGTTGGAAGTGGTGGAGGAGGGGTGGAAATGATGACCAGCTTGACGGGGTGTTGTGTGCAGGTGAGTTTGACGAAACGCACACGAAAATTAACGACGTGGTAACAAGGTGGGTCTTTTCCTACAACTTGCCAGCTGAGCTGTTCGCGAATGGGTGTCACTGGTGATGCGGACACCCACAAGAACTTGACGGAGAAACGACACCGAGGCGCGATCACCACACATGCTGCACCGTGCGCGGTCCAGCGGATTCCCCGTTGATGTTCCTGACATGGGCGAACCGCAATGTCGGCTAGGCGAAATGGGCTTTCCAGCTGGGTGCCCGACTCGGACATGATAATGCCGCCAAAGGCATTTCGCAAAAAGTTGCCTAGGGACGAGCTTCAGTATATCGAAAGTTTATGAGCACAAAATCCTAAAGCTTGCCTCTTGAGAGTATGTGTTTGGGAACGCAAACTCTCATATAGGTCTGTAGGAAGAACCCATACGAGTCAGCTAGTGAAGAGTATATTCAGCTGGTTGTTGAGCCTTCTCTGACACCACAAATCAACGCTGCTTCGTCACAGTGGTTGGTGAGACAGACGTGTCTGGTTTGGGCAAGGTTAACGCGGAGGCTGTTTCGACTCCCGAACCGAAGCGACCGCCCGAGCCTCCAGAACCACCAGCAGATTGGGGCTTGTTTTGTGTATTTGATGTCAGGTTAGGGTCGTGCTCGTAGTAACTCGTAAATGGACCTCTGTGACGCGGATTTTTGAAATTGGAAATGCTATCCAACACACCTCTAGCGCAAAAAAGTTGCCCAGTGTACCCCAGTGAGACACCATTCGGGTGAACTAAAGTCAGTCGTGCAGTGTGAAAACTACGTCAACATCGATCTCGGTTTTCTGAGATGCATCAGTACAACCTGCACCGTCAGCTGTCACGAAACAATTCTCAATATGTACCGCTTTGGAACGCATCAGAACATACAAAACCGTGGTGCGTGAATCGAAGACGAAGCGCGGGAAAACCGGAGGAAACGAAAGGTGCACAGCAAGCTATCTCTCTCACACCCTACTCAACCATCTTGGTGGTAAAGCAGATCGCTGTAAAGCGTACTATACCATATTAAAGCGTAATTAACCTTGTGGAGTTGCACTTGCAACAGAACAGTCAGAACTGATGTCAGATTCCTGAACCAGTAAGGTTCTCACCTGCTGGTTCCAAAATCCACAAGTTTTGGGCAGAGTATTCTTGGTAGGTAGCTTGCAGCAAATTCCGGGTATCTTAGCTGTGTATTGCCGTCCCGTGGACTTTAGTCCCGCCGTCTCTTCGCGACTTCATTACCACCATGGCCATGTGGTTACTAATATTTACGCTTGGTCTTCTTAGCTCGAGCATTCCACGAGCAAAATGCACTTTCAATGTGGAAATGCAAAGCCTGGTGATTTCGTCTCCCGAAAACATCAAGGGGGAGTACCAAAGCGCTATAGCGAATTTCGGGACCCCTCAATATGGAGCATCCCTTCAGGGAGTGGTAATCTACCCCGATAAGGACCCGCAGATGTGCAAATCGTCGCGGAGTAACTACGGCAGGAAATCGTCCGCTGAGCTTCCTCACATTCTCCTTGTCGACAGAGGAGGTAATTGTCTGCGAGCTAGCAAAACTTGGAGCTGTAGCTATCGATAATAACCTTGGTTCTCCAGAAATCGTTGCATTAGTTTGCTGTTACATTCCGTCATTGGTAAAGCTCAACCAAGAAATTTAGGTTTGTCACAAGTGTTCTATGATTTCAACGTCCCCCTCCCCTTTTTCCTCTCTTCCCCCTCCTTTCTTGTGGAGCGCTGAGCCCGAAGAAGCATCCGTGCGTTTGAGCCGATTCAGAAGCCTCAGCCTCAATTCCCCTTTCCTCGCTCAATTGTATAGTATCACCACCAACTCCCCATTCCCCCCATCCCCTTTCCTCTCAGGATGCTACTTCACGGAGAAGGTGTGGAACGCTGAGCAGGCAGGAGCATCCGCGGTTCTGATCGCAGACGACCAGAACGAGAATCTGATCACCATGGATTCTCCCGACGATGATCCCGAGGCCAAGCAAGCCGGCGACCTCATCAGCAACATCACCATCCCCTCGGCTCTCATCCAGAAATCCACCGCGAGCGCAATCAAATCCGCACTCAAGAAGAAACAGATGGTCGTGGCGGCTCTTGATTGGCAGGAGTCTCTGCCGCACCCTGACGCGCGGGTCGAGTACGAGTTCTGGACCAATAGCAATGATGAATGCGGGACCAAGTGCGACATGCAGGCGAAGTTCCTGGAGGAATTCCGGGGGTACGCGATTATCTTAGAGCAGCAGGGTTTCACGCTCTTTACCCCGCATTATATGACCTGGTTCTGCCCGGAAACCCTAAAAGAAACGCGGCAGTGCAAGTTCCAGTGCGTGAACAACGGCCGGTACTGTTCCCCGGATCCTGAGGGGGATTTCGACAAGGGGTATGACGGGCGGCAGGTGGTGATAGAGAATCTGCGGCAGCTGTGCGTGTGGCGCGTGGCGAATGAGACGGGCGCGCCGTGGGTGTGGTGGGAGTATGCGGCCGACTTCAAGAAACGGTGCCGCATGGAAGACAAGCAGTACAACCAGGAGTGCGGCGAGAAGCTCATGACCGGCCTGGGTGAGTGTGTGTGTGCGTTCTGCTGCTCCTGGCATGTGTAGCATGGGGTTTAAAGGCGGTGCCGCATGGAAGACAAGCAGTACAACCAGGAGTGCGGCGAGAAGCTCATGACCGGCCTGGGTGAGTGTGTGTTTGTTGTGCTGGAATGGGGATGCCGGTGCTGCTCGTGGCATGTATAACAAGAAAGGTCGGGAGGCAGGGGGAGGGGGGAGTGGGTAGGAACGATGCCGCATGGAGGAGAGGCAGTACAGCCAGGAGGGTGGTGAGAGGCTCATGAACGGTTGGGTGCGGGCGTGCAAGAGCGAATGCATGTGCAGGCCAACAGGAATGCATGTATGAGCTCAGCAGGCCTGACGTACTGACTCATTCCAATCAACCAGCTCCCCCACTCTACCCGTCTCCCCCACCTCCCCCCCCACACAGTTGTGATCCCGTGCAAGGTGCGGGCGTGCATGTGCGGGCCAACAGGAATGCATGTACGAGCTCAGCAGGCCTGACATAGTGACTGATTCCAATCAACCCGCTCCCCCACCACCCCTTTTCCAAAACCCACGCCCTTTCAGGTGTCGATCCATGGGCTAGCCCAACAGGACTGCAAGTTGTGTGTGCGCATGGGATCCAATCAAAACCCCCTCAACACCCCACCCCTCCTTCTCCCTCCTCTCTCCCCAACAGGCGTCGATCCGCAGAAGGTGCGCGCGTGCATGGGCGAGCCCAACAGAAACGCAGCCAACCCCGTGATGGAAGAAGAGCAGGAGGCTCAGGTGGGTGCTGTGCATGAGGAGGAGGTGCCTTACCTGGTATGGTTGCTCTAAACTAGGCTGTACCCACGCAAGGTACGTGCATGCATGGGCGAGCCCAACAGAAACGCAGCCAACCCCGTGATGGAAGACGAGCAGGATGCTCAGGTGAGTGTTACCCTGCTCAATATACGAACGATCTGCATGTGAAGGGGAGTCAACGTTTGAGTCCCCTCAAAGCGTGCATGGGCGAGCCCAACAGAGACGCAGCCAACCCCGTGATGGAAGCAGAGCAGAACGCACAGGTATGTCACCAGTACCTCTTTGAACTTGCATCGCTCGTTATATTAGTCGACTAAAAGACGTGGGCGTGCATGGTCGAGCCCAACATGAATGCAGCCAACCCCGTGATGGAAGACGAGCAGGATGCTCAGGTGGGAGCTCTTTAGTGTCACATTCACGCCTGACATACCCCTATAATGACTGAGCTTGTCTAAAGACCCAAACCCATATTCTATCCAACCCCATTCCTGCCACTCCCCCCACTCTGCCCCATCTCTGTCAATCCCACCACTCTGCCTCATTCCTCCTGCTCTTGCTCCTCTCCCCCCGTTGTCCCCATCGCATCAGGTGGGCAAGCGTGGGAGGAGCGATGTTACCATGTTACCAACCATTGTGATCAACAATGTGCAGTACAGAGGTAGGCAGTTGGTATCAGTTAAGAGGTGACTTCTGAGTTGATTGTTACTATGTCACCTCTGTTACCATGTTACCAACGATTGTGATCAACAATGTGCAGTACAGAGGTAAGTGGCCAGTGTTTGGCATTAGTAATGCGAGTATTGAACATGCTGCCACACGCACATGCGTTGTGCTCACACATGACAGCATGTCATGGTGATTGCATGTCTTGCTGATGTCATATTGTGCTGCTGTCATACTGTGCTGATGTCATGCATTATGTTCATTCGTATGGATGATGATGGCATGGCGTGGTGATGGCATGTCATGGTGATGGCATGTCATGATGGTGGCATGTCTTGATGATGGCATGGCATGATGGTGGCATGGCATGGTGATGGCATGGCATGGTGATGGCATGTCTTGATGGTGGCATGTCATAATGGTGGCATTTCATGATGGTGGCATGATATGCATGGCAAGTGCAGGAAAGCTGGAGGCCAAGGCAGTGCTCAAGGCTATTTGTGCGGGCTTTGAAGAATCCACAGAGCCTCCCATCTGCCTCGGAGCCGGTATGTACGACCACTCAAAGCTGCTGGCTGCATGGTGATGCATGTGTGGAGAATGCATGGTATGGTGACTACAGGCAAGCTGGAGGCCAAGGCAGTGCTCAAGGCTATCTGTGCAGGCTTTGAAGAATCCACAGAGCCTCCCATTTGCCTTGGAGCCGGTATGATCATGTGCAATGTAACACTCCATGTGATACCCCACGTTTTACTCCTCCGGACCAGGTTAAACTCAAACAGTAGTGCATTCTCATCATTCACAATCCTTAACCAGTCTCAAACACAGGTCTGTTTCGGAGTAGCTACTCGCAACCAACCGATGGCGCCTCCTCCTCCCTCGTTTTTTCTGTTTTTCTTCAACCCGCCACGCCAACAGAGGTGCAAACAAACGAGTGCCTCACCAACAACGGGGGCTGCTGGAAGGGGCACAACCTCACAGCCTGCAAGGTGCGGTTTGTTCTGAACCACAACATTCTGATATCCGAAACGCCATGCTGTGTGTGTGGGGGGCACTGTGAGTCAAGAAGGGCTGCTGGCAGGGCGCACCTCACAGCCTGCAAGGTGCGCTTCATTCTGATCCCCCTCCCTCTCTCCCCCTTGCAGGACACGTTCAGAGGCAGGGTATGCGAGTGCCCCAAAGACTCTGTTTAAATATTTAGGACACGTTTCCCTCTGTCCCCTTTCAAGCAGTTCCTCTCCCCACCTCTCTCCCCTCTGCAGGACACGTTCAGAGGCAGGGTGTGCGAGTGTCCCAAAGATCACATGTTTCCCTTTGCCCTCTCTCCCTCTATCTCTCCCTCTCTCTCTCCCTCTCTCTCTCCCTCTCTCTCTCCCTCTCTCTCTCCCTCTCTCTCTCCCTCTCTCTCTTCCCCCCTTGCAGGACACGTTCCGAGGCAGGGTGTGTGAGTGTCCCAAGGACCCTGCCACGGGGGTCTATCTTACCGGGGATGGCTACACTAAGTGCGAGGGTGAGTACTTAGACAAATTTATTTCCCATAACCACTACTGTGTTTCAGCCCACTTATCTTTCCGTCCTTCGCTGCACTACGTTTTTTATTATTATTATTATTATTTGTTTACATGCTCTCGTGATTCATTCACTTCTTGCACTGCTCAACCCACGTGCTCTGCTTGCCCCATGCGCTCTGCTCCTCTCCTCACCCGCACATGCAGCGGCGGGAGTGGGTCGGTGCCTGGTGGGCAACGGGGGATGCTGGCGGGGGGGTCCTTCATTCACGTGTTGTGTTTCCCTCCCCACCTGACCTGCTCTGCTCTCCCCATTCCCATGTTCTCTGCTGCTCTCCTCTCTTGCACGTGCAGCGGCGGGAGTGGGTCGGTGCCTGGTGGGCAACGGGGGATGCTGGCAGTCCACCCACGAGGGAAAGACTTACACCGCCTGCCATGTGAGTTGTGCTGCGGGTCTGATCTTGTTGTGGCACGATAGACTGCGTGCAGTTTGAGTCGGCTCTGAAAGGGCGATGTGGGAAAGACTTACACCGCCTGCCATGTGAGTTGCTGCTGTGCTGTTGCTGCTGTGCTGTTGCTGCTGTGCTGTTGCTGCTGTGCTGTTGCTGCTGCTGCTGGTCTTGCTTTTGTGCCTGCTATTTGAGTGGAGGATGCTGCCAGCTGGCACAGTTTGCACTGTTTGAGCTGACTCAGAATTGGGCAACGGGGGCTGCTGGCAGTCCACCCACGAGGGCAAGACTTACACCGCCTGCCATTTGAGTTGCTGTTGGTGTTGTTGATGCTGCTGCTGCTGCTGCTGCTGCTGCTGCTGCTGCTGCTGCTGCTGCTGCTGCTGCTGCTGCTGCTGGTATAGCTGTGACGCGGACTGCCATGTGAGTCGGCTCTGAAAGGGCAATGGGGGGTGCTGGCAATCCACCCACGAGGGCAAGACTTACACCGCCTGCCACGTGAGTAGCTGTGTTGGTTGCTGTTGTTTGGTTGTGATTTGTACTCTCTGAGAGCTCACTTCTCTGAAAGGGCGACAGGGGATGCTGGCAGTCCACCCACGAGGGCAAGACTTACACCGCCTGCCATGTGAGTAGCTGTGTTGGTGCTGCTGGTGCTGGTGGTCCTGCTGGTGCTGGGGTTGCTGTTGTGCATACCATGTGAGTCGACTCTGAGGTGGGCAATGGGGGGTGCTGGCAGTCCACCCACGAGGGCAAGACGTACACCGCCTGCCATGTGAGCTTTTGTACGCTGTGAGTTCTGGGTAATGCTCACACCACCCTTATCACTCCTCCCCCCCGCTCACATCAAGCAGGACAGCTACACCTCCCCTACCTCCTCCCGTGTGTGTCACCAAACCTGCCTCCCCTCCTTTGCTCTCACCCCCTCATCCCTCATCCCCCACTCTCCCGCTCACACCAAGCAGGACAGCTCCACCTCCCCCGCCACCACGTGTGTGTGTCCGCCGGGCTTCCTGGGCAATGGGCATCACTGCAAGGACATCAACGAGTGTGCGCCCTCACACCCCGCCTGCAAGTGCCCCGACTGCAAGTGCCGCAACACGTTTGGGTCGTACGAGTGCACGTGTGTGGGCGAGGACATGGTTTATATCGACCAGCTTCAGGCGTGCATCAGTAAGTGGCATATGATTCGACTGATTTATTATTCCCTTTCAAATTTACGAGCTTGGTTATGGTCGTATGAGTGCTCACGCGTCGTAATGGAGTACCTTATTGGCCCGAGTGCTTGTTTTCGCGTCTCACCGCATCTCTCTCTCTTTCACGTCTCTTAGCACTCCCGTGTATATCTCTCTCACACGCATCGGGCAGGGTATCTGAGGGCTCAGCCCGTACTTGTACCATCTGCGGTGGAGTAGTGGCCTTTGTGTTGGCCTTAATCCCTGTCCTCATGCTCTCCACTTCAACTCTCTCGCATCACATGAATGGGGCTGCCCCTTATCCTACTTTTTACACTCCCCACTCCACCCCTCTCACACACATCAGGCAGGGTATCTGAGGGCTCAGCCCCAACTCGTACCATCTGGGGTGGAGTGGTGGCCATAGTGTTGGGCTTCATCGCCGTTTTTGCAGTCCTGGGATATTTAATGTACCAGTACCACCTTCGGGTAAGAATTCCAACTTTCACCATCAGTTTCTCTATTACTGTGTAAGCAGGTGCGAGGCCCTTCGATATGGTTTCTCACCTCTCGCTTCATCCAGTTTTGCGAGTCTGTTGCAGTGTATGTGTTCATGATGATTCCTCATGTTTTTTTTGTCTGACATGTCTGGCTTGTGTTATTTATGTCCAGACACATGTTGATTCTGAGATTCGAGCCATCATGGCACAGTACATGCCGTTGGATGAATCGGACGAGCTTCCAACGGACGTGATCGGCGAGAGCCTTGTGCGGATGCAACAGTCCAACAACTAAGCTGCAGCTTGTGAAATTGAGTGTTAATATTTTGTTTTGAAAACCTAATGCTATGTAGGTTGTGACGGGCTATTTGTAAGGAGAATACGTGTTTGTTCTTGTAAGGAAAACTATTATTGGCTGTATCTGATTGCGACGAATCGCTGACCGTGATACATGAGCTACTGAGGCAGCGAGGAGCTGGATCTGCAGACCTGGGTGCGGGTGTGTGCTGGCTTGCGCTTACTGTGACGCGTCACCAACTCCAACTTCCAGAATCCAAGTCACACACGCGCACGAACGGTTCTGAATTCCCGAGACTCCTTGGGAATGGCCTGGCCCGATACACAAGTGGCTTTTCAATTCACCTCGTTCGGTGTACCTCAGTTCACGAAATGAATCTCTTAACCTGAAGAATCGCACTGAACCGAAGAAAAATATCCTAAAATATTCAGGAACCGCGCATATTGAGTTTGGCGATGCATTCTCAGCAGCCAAGTGATTATTACACTGACAGGGAAGGATAACTGTCAGTCTCATCACCATGGATTTCATATGAAGCAGCAGGTCTGAGCAGCAGAAAACAGAATCTCGAATAACCTGTTATACAGCCGTGGTTTCGGCAGTAGGAGCAGGAGTCGCAACAGCAGAGGCACACGTTTCTGCTTCAGATTGCCCGAACCGTGGCCCTCTTTGTACCCTGTAAACAAGAGATATTATCATCCTGTGCTGCTGCTGCTGCTGCTGCTGCTGCTCATAGGCGACACGCAGCTTGTCCTGCCGAGCTCTCAAATAGCTGCTTGTAGTTCCGCTGACACGACTCCGAGAATAGTTCGTACTTTTATATTTCGAAGCGGACTCGCCTCTCCGTTTTGGGTTGTCGGCTCTCTTTTCCCTTCGAAACGACTCATTCTGTATATTTTCCATTATGGCGAGCCGTGCGTTAGCTGCTGCTGTTGCACGCCGAGGGTTTCGCGAAAGTGAACGAACGCTACGAAAATTATCTGGTTTGGCTCCGCTCGTTACAGCATCAACAGCTCAAGACGCTGCTGGAATCGGACAGACGAGAAGCTTCGTTGTTAGGGTTGGTTCGACGAACCACGGAACCTACGGTGAAATGCGGAATGGCGGCGGAATGGAGCTCGTGGGAGATTCTAGAGTGATTTCGGTAGAAATCGGCCTACGGTGGACGTTGGAAGCTAAGGCGTGAAAAGCGGGAGAGAAATCGGGAAGAAACTGGAGAAATGAAGGAAGAGTGGAGAAGAATCGAGAATGAGTTCGACGGGGGAAAATGTGGTTCGAGACCAAGGCGTGTTCGAGAAATTTCCAGATTCGGGCTCAAGGAGTGTTCGGTGAATTCGGTTCGGTTGCGTGTGCGACTCGGGGTGAACGAGGCGCACGCGGTTACTTGGGAAACAAGTGAAGTTACGAATCGCATTTTGTGTCTTGCCTGACTATAAACCTGTTTGTACTCATTCTGGAAAGACAACATTGAAACTTTGAGATTCTGAAAATTGCTGAAGTGTGTATTGACAACTTCAAGCAGAGCTGCGCATATCATTGGATTCGTGAGATCGTGGAGAACACGATAAGCAATAGCAAGTAGACTATTGCCGACTAAGGTGTTTACGATCCTAAGAACTGGTATCAGAGGTTGACGAACGGGCTCGTCGATCGTCGCGAATTCACTTGGTGCGCTAAGTGAAATTAGTGGAGAAGAGGAGTCGTTCACGCCTACGCTATGGGAGACGAGGCGAGTTCGGGTTCCAGTGTGAGTCTTGGAGACCCGCAGTTGAAGGCTCTTCTCGAGGCCCTTGCGAGTGGCCGATTGGTGGCGAAACCGACGATCGGGCTCAGTGAAGCCCAGCGCTTCAACGGAAGCAACTACAACGTGTGGCGAAAGAAGTTCATTCGAAGGGCAGAGGAGGTGGACCTCTTGCCGTACTACCGTCCCGACGAGGAGACGATGGAGGGAGTTGCGCCATCCCCGACGGATACGAAGGAGAAAATAGCGGCGTTCAAAAAACAAAGTAAGCAAGCGTTCTTTCAGCTTTGTCACTCAGTTGCCGATGGAATCGCGGTGGATTTGGACCAGTTTGCAGGGGAGCTGAACTCTGCACAGAAAGCATGGGAGTACCTGGAGTCCACGTACATGGGCACCAACGATGTCAACAAGAAGGCGATCAGGAAGCAGCTGCTGATGCTGAGCATGGAGAAAGGCGAGAAAATCATCACCTACATCAACAGGGCGAAAAGCTACAACGACGATTTGCGGGTGATGGGAGCCGCGGAGACGGAGCATGAGATGATTGACTATATCATCCAAGGCCTTCCTAAGGAGTGGGAATCCGACATCGGTATGTTTACGTACCAACCGCCGGAGAGTTTGACGAAGCTGCAGGAGATTCTACAGTCGCTTGAGACGATGAAGGAGATGAGGAAAAAGAAAGCGGCAGCAGCAGCTAAGGAATTCGACGAGGAAAGGCCGGCTATGGTGAATGCAATGAAGGCGTTTGGAGCGTGCTACCAGTGTGGAAAGAGGGGGCATAAGGCGATAAACTGCTACGAAAATCCGCGAAGCAGAAACTACAAGGGCAAAGCGGTGGAGAACGAGAAAGGAGAAAATGGGGGAGCAGAGTGGCAACAGAAACGAGGTTTTGGCGGCAAGTGTGATTATTGTGGGCGCTACGGACATCGTGCCGCAGAGTGCTACTCCAATCCGAACAGCGTCCGTCGCAGCAGAGGATTGTGGCGGGTAAGGCGAATGTAGCGGAAGCCGAAAAGGAGGATGTGATTTTGGGAGGAGCGCATCGTGCGAACGTGGTGCGTTTACCGAAGGATGTTCGTTAGACGGACGGACGTGAGAAGACGGCGTGGTTCATGGACAGCGGATGCACGCGTCACATGACATTCAGGTCAGATTGGATGGAGAACGTGAGGGAGTCGAGTGAGGATTATATACTGCAAGGAGTGTGAAGTTGCCAGTGAGAGGAGAGGGTGACGTGGTGCTGCAGAGTCCGTATGGAGAGGTGAAACTGGAGAGTGTGCTGCTGGTTGAGGATTTAAAGGTGAACTTGGTCAGTCAGTCACAGCTTGATGACTTGGGGTGCAAGATATTTTATGACAAAGGCGAGGTTACAGTGTTTGGTCCTGAGTGGGAGAAGTATGCCGATGGATACTTCAGTGACGGGTTCTATGAGATGAACTTGATAGCGATGAACGACAAGGATGAGATCTATGAGGATCCTGAGTCTACTGAGGTTGATGAGAGCGAGGACACGGATGATACGGGAGCGAGTGTGGAGGCAGCAGAGAAGCAGGAAGAGGAGATAGTCACCATGGAGGCAGCAGCAGTGAATGGTGGAGATGGAGATGGTGTCAACACTTTTGCAGCAGCGATCGTGGTTGAAGATGAAGCAGTAAATGCAAAGTGTGTGGGAGTCGCTGTGAAAGGGGACATCATGGTGAAGGGATCAAAGGCGAATGCAACTGCAAAGGGTAGAGTGCTTACGAAAGAGGAACACGTTGAGGGGTATGAGACCCGAGAGGTGTTGCGTGTTGAGATGCCGAGGAGCAGCGAGAGGATCAAGAAAATCTCTCAAGGTTTGGATGTCAAGGCGCTCAACTTCAAGACACGTAAGCAGAGGTTCAAGGTGCAGGAGCTGCAGGGGAGTGTGAAGCCGACCTAGACCCTGTGAAGGCTACAAGGAGCAGGGGAGGAGTGCGAGTGGAGTTCGTGGTTGACGAACCACAGGGGAGATTGTTAGGGTTGGTTCGACGAACCACGGAACCTACGGTGAAATGCGGAATGGCGGCGGAATGGAGCTCGTGGGAGATTCTAGAGTGATTTCGGTAGAAATCGGCCTACGGTGGACGCTGGAAGCTAAGGCGTGAAAAGCGGGAGAGAAATCGGGAAGAAACTGGAGAAATGAAGGAAGAAGAGTGGAGAAGAATCGAGAATGAGTTCGACGGGGGAAAATGTGGTTCGAGACCAAGGCGTGTTCGAGAAATTTCCAGATTCGGGCTCAAGGAGTGTTCGGTGAATTCGGTTCGGTTGCGTGTGCGACTCGGGGTGAAACGAGGCGCACGCGGTTACTTGGGAAACAAGTGAAGTTACGAATCGCATTTTGTGTCTTGCCTGACTATAAACCTGTTTGTACTCATTCTGGAAAGACAACATTGGACAACATTGAAACTTTGAGATTCTGAAAATTGCTGAAGTGTGTATTGACAACTTCAAGCAGAGCTGCACATATCATTGGATTCGTGAGATCGTGGAGAACACGATAAGCAATAGCAAGTAGACTATTGCCGACTAAGGTGTTTACGATCCTAAGATTCGTGAGAAGCTTCACGGTTTCGCCACATCAGAGACAGGTGAGATAATTGTTCTCATTTTGTTTTTTCGCACCATTTCCATGTATCAGGTCCTTCTCTTACCGTTTCTTACTCTCAGACTGAAGTACAGAATTCTGGCCTTCCATTCTGTTGGGTATGCAAGGCTGCTTCTGACACGTATGCATAGTCACCCTCTGAATCTCTGGTTTCACTCCACAGGAGCCCAATCTGTCGTCAGCCGCCACGTCAGCATCCACGTCAGCCGCCACGTCAGTCGCCACGTCGTCAGCAGCAGCGGTAGCGGTATCTCACGAGTTCCCAGGCGCGCGCATGGCGTTCACTTCTGACCTTCAGTTCGTGCCTGAGCATCCGGAGTCTCCTGTGCCGTGCTTCCGTGTGCTGGACCATGAAGGGGGGCTCGTGGAGGGCGGAGAGGAGCCCGAGGTGAGTGAGGGAGCGAGTGAGGGAGTGAGTGAGGAAGTGAGTGAGGGAGTAGAAGCAAGGGAATATGTTTGCGCATGGCATTCACGTCGGATCTTCAGTTGGTGCGGGAACAACCAGAGTGGCCAGTTCCATGCTTCCGAGTGCTGGACCACGAGGTGGGGCTCGTGGAGGGCGCTGAGTTGCCCGAGGTGAGTGAGGGAGGGAGGGAGGAAGTGAGTGCGTGAGGGAGGGAGTGATTGAGGGAGTGAGTGAGTGAGTGAGTGAGTGAGTGAGGGAGTGCACATTCTTTCCCCCCTTCTCAGTAACCCCTTACCAATACCCCCCCTCTTTCTGCCTCTCTCATTACCTCTCCCTCCCATTACCTTCTCCCGTCATCGCTTTCCTGCCACCTTTCTTCCCCAGCTGACTCCATCCGAGGCAGAGCGCCATGTACGGGGCAATGGTGGAGCTGCACTGCAGGCAATGGATTCGGTGTTCGATCCTCCCACCCACAACCTTTATTCATCCAATTACCCTCTCCCACCTGCTTTCCCCCAGCTCACCCACTCTGAGGCAGAGCGCATGTATCAAGCAATGGTCGAGCTTCAAGCAATGGATTCGGTGTTCTACGAGGCGCAGAGGCAGGGGCGCTTTTCGTTCTACATGACCACGGCGGGGGAGGAGGCCGTCAACGTCGCGTCTGCCGCCGCTATTCACCCCCACGACCACGTCTTTGCCCAGGTATGGTGTGTTGTGGTGTGTTGCATGGCCAACCGGCCATACGCAGGCAAGGGACACATAGAAGCAGCACGTGCGACAACAGAGGCATCGTCGCACACTTCCCCGTGCAAACCAAGCATTTACAGCTCTCAGAATTATGAGACTCAGAACTCTCAACTTTGACAAAACGGTTCGTGTAGGCACCAGTTCAAGTGTTTTACCAGCCATATGCCACGTCTTTTAGTATAGCTAGCCTTGAAAACTCAGTCGCGATCATGATGTAGGGGAAACCGTGCGCCTATAGACCTTGGCGCATTCCGTGACCCGCATTCTCTAAGCCCGAACACGGGAAAATCATCAAATTTAGCGTGTCCAATCCCCACCTTCGTCCTCTCCTCGCCAAAAACTGCCGGCGTGGGGTTCATCGCCATTCATCAACCGCCCTTATTAGGTGAAAGGGGAAGGTCGCAGTAGCATGAAGGGTGGAAAGGACGATAGGGACGAGCCAAACGCGGCAAACGCGGCAATGGGGCGATATCACCGAAGTCGCGGGACTAAGGCCCGCCGAGACGCGGGAAAGGTGTGTACCCTGCCGGTGAGCGCGCGCACACCTCCCTTCAAGGGGCGCGCACCCAGCTGTAAGCAGCGCGCACACCGCAAGCAGCTGAGTGCGCCCCGCTGTAGGCATCACGCGCCACCTGAGCCTCAGCGCTCGCCCCGCTATAGGCATGAGGCGCCTCTTTAGCATCAGCGCGAATGCGCCTGTAATCTCACGCGCCATTCGTCACGTAATCGCGCATGGTGCGGGTATGTCAAGCACTACATGAGAGGGGGGAGGAGGAGAGGACAGAGGGGGGGAGAAGGTGCGCTGAGAGGGGGGAGGAGGAGAGGACAGAGGGGGGGAGAAGGTGCGCTGAGAGGGGGGGAGACCCGGTGCTACCCCTCCTATCCCCCCCTGCTTCTCCTCCTTTCCCCCCGGTGCTACCCCTCCTTCCCTGCTTCCCCCCATCCCCTTCCCTGCTTCCCCCCATCCCCTCCCCTTCTTCCCCCCATCCCCTTCCCAGCTTCCCCCCATCCCCTTCCCTGCTTCCCCCCATCCCCTTTCCTGCTTCCCCCCATCCCCTGGCACCCGCACTCTCACTCTCCTTTCCTCCCGCACTCTCTCTCTCCGTCCTCTCCCACTCGCACTCTCCTTCCCCCCACCCTCTGCCCAGTTGTCACCTGCCCTCCCAATGCCTGCCTTTCCCTCCCTGCCCTGCGCTTTCCTTCCCCATCCCTTCTCAACCCTTCCCTTCCTTTTCATGCCCTCCCCTTCCCCCTCACTCCTCACCTTCCACCCTCTAGTTCCCATGCACGTGCACCCATCACTGTCTCCCCATACATTATTTCATCATGTGCGCTTGCTTGTGTTCCCTTGCAGTTGTTCCCTTGGCACCTCACACCACCTCCCCCATGTTCATTCACACAATTCTTTCTGCCTACTCCACTCCCCTAATTTTCAGTGGTGAAGCAGAAGAGCAAGCTGAGGCGCAGCTAAAGCTAGTCCATGCTTTACACCGTACCACCACCTGTTTCTTGTGTGTTGTATGCAATCATGTTCTGCGGGGGGGAAGGAGGAGAGGACAGAGGGGGGAAGGAAGGGTGATATACCAGTTTGCGATAAATTCCCCTAATTTCCCCCCAATCCCCCCTCCGCTCCCTCTCATTCCCCCCTCTGCTCCCTGTCATTCCCCCCCCCCCTGCTCCCTCTCATTCCCCCCTCTGCTCCCTCTCATTCCCCCCTCTGCTCCCTCTCATTCCCCCCTCTGCTCCCTATCATCCCCCCCCCCCCCCCTGTTCCCTCTCATTCCCCCCTCCGCTCCCTCTCATTCCCCCCTCTGCTCCCTCTCATTCCCCCCTCTGCTCCCTATCATCCCCCCCCCCCTGTTCCCTCTCATTCCCCCCTCTGCTCCCTGTCATTCCCCCCCCCCTGTTCCCTCTCATTCCCCCCTCTGCTCCCTCTCATTCCCCCCTCTGCTCCCTCTTATTCCCCCCTCTGCTCCCTGTTATCCCCCCCTCCGCTCCCCATAAATTACAGCTCTGCTTTCCCATCAATTCCCCTACTGCACCAGGTCAATACAGAACCCCCTCTGCTATAAAATAATTTCCCCTTGTGCTCCCCATCAATTTACTCACTCCTTCCCCTCATTTCCCCCTTTCCCTCCCCTCCTTTTCAGCCTCCCTCTTCTCCAGCTGCTTCAGCCTTGACACTCAGGATTTTGTCAGAACTGGTCCGCCACGCATGAATTTTGTTAAGCTTTAGCTATTAAATAGTACCGGTTTGACAAGTACCCATGACATGTATCAATGTTGGATGCTTCTTTATAAAAATCACTTCAGTGTTTAGGATACTGAACTGAGCCATTCAGTTGATCACTACAAAGAAGTGCAACAAAGGTTTCCAGACAAGTCACCTTGCCTTCCAGACACAGCAGGTGCAGCAGAGGCAGCGAGGGAGGAGGGCAGGCCATAGCTGCCCTGGCGCCACCCACCCCCCACCTGCACCACACGCATCGCCTCATACCCCGCCACTGCCCACTCCCCCTGCACGCCCTGACTCGAACCAACTGCGCCCCCCACTGCCTTCTCGCCTCCACTGCCAGCATCTGCATCAGCAGGCTTTGTGTGTGGCGGCAGTGGCAGGAGGGCTGTTGCTTGTGTGCGACCAGGTGCGATGGCGGAGAGGGACGTCCACAAGCAGATGGACGAGAGGGCGTATGGCGGCGTGAAGGCGGGTGGGGGTGGTGAGGTGAGGGTGAAGGAGGGGGGAGTGGCTGGTAGCAGCGGCTGCAGATTCCACTGCACAAATGGGTTCAGAGCGTTGCAGTTGGTGTACGGCTCTCCTGAGGGAGAAGGATGGGGACAGGAGGGCAGGAAGAGGGATGGGGTAGAGTGGAGATGAGAGGGGAAAGGGGAGACAAGATGAGCACTCAGAAATAGAGCACAGAATCAAGGCAGAGGGTAATCAAGTGGAGGCGAGGAGGCGGGCAGCGAGCAGCAGCGAGTGGCCCACAAGCGCTACTGAAGCATCCACCCTGCTTCATCCCCACCTCTCACCTTCCCCACTGCCCTGGGAGCGGCTCTATAACCCCCCCCTCCCGCCCCTTCCCACTGCTCAGCACCCTGTCCTCCTTGTGTTCTGCCACTAAGCAGTGGCAGCAGGCAATCATACATCATGGTGATAATCAAGCACAAGGAATTCACCCACTCAGCTCGCACCCACACCACCATCCTTCCAAAACCCATGCCCCCTCTCCCCTCCTTGGCCTGCCCGCCGCGCATGCTCCTCCCACACTATCTGAACCGCCTTGGGGTTGGCCCCCGCTGCTTCTACCTCTGCTGGCTCTATTCCCTGGTGTGCAAGTCATCTCACTGCCTCCCACTGCTGCTTGGTCACTGCATTGTGTAATGGAGTCCCTGGGGGAGGGCAGAGGGCGGAGGGCAGAGAGCGGGGGGCGGATGGTGGATGAGAGAAGGCGGAGGGATACAAAGAGGAGGAAAGCGGCTCTGGAAGCAGATGCAGAGCCAGAGCAATTCAAGCGGGGTGCAGAGGGCACCGCAGGGTAGAGCGCATGAAGGCAAGAGGGCTAAGAAGCTGGGTGGAGAAAGAAACGAGCGAAGCACTTTCTACCGTTCTTGCATTGAACCAATCATGGCACTCACAGCCGCAAGGCACTCACAGCCGCCAGGCACGCACAGCCGCCAGCAGGCACATGCAGTCCACGTGGCCGCCATACGCCGCCACGTGCAGTGGCGTGGTGGCGTTGCGCGTGCTGCACACCCCCGCTGGCATGCCCATGCGCAACAGCGCCTGCAGCTGCAGGCACATGCATGGGAGAACGGCGGGGAGGGAGAGAAGCGGGCAGCAGGGTGAGTGCGGTCCATGCCTGCGACATTATTGAAGGTGCATGTGAGTGCAGGCACGTGGACGGGGAGGGATGAGTGCACACGCGTGATGGACGGTGGGTTCAGAGAGTGTTGAGCGGGCTGCATGGCTGTGCTGCATGGGTGAGAGCTGGTGCATGGCTGTGCTGCATGGGTGAGAGCTGGTGCATGGCTGTGCTGCATGGGTGAGAGCTGGTGCATGGCTGTGCTGCATGGGTGAGAGCTGGTGCATGGCTGTGCTGCATGGGTGAGAGCTGGTGCATGGCTGTGCTGCATGGGTGAGAGCTGGTGCATGGCTGTGCTGCATGGGTGAGAGCTGGTGCATGGCTGTGCTGCATGGGTGAGAGCTGGTGCATGGCTGTGCTGCATGGGTGAGAGCTGGTGCATGGCTGTGCTGCATGGGTGAGAGCTGGTGCATGGCTGTGCTGCATGGGTGAGAGCTGGTGCATGGCTGTGCTGCATGGGTGAGAGCTGGTGCATGGCTGTGCTGCATGGGTGAGAGCTGGTGCATGGCTGTGCTGCATGGGTGAGAGCTGGTGCATGGCTGTGCTGCATGGGTGAGAGCTGGTGCATGGCTGTGCTGCATGGGTGAGAGCTGGTGCATGGCTGTGCTGCATGGGTGAGAGCTGGTGCATGGCTGTGCTGCATGGGTGAGAGCTGGTGCATGGCTGTGCTGCATGGGTGAGAGCTGGTGCATGGCTGTGCTGCATGGGTGAGAGCTGGTGCATGGCTGTGCTGCATGGGTGAGAGCTGGTGCATGGCTGTGCTGCATGGGTGAGAGCTGGTGCATGGCTGTGCTGCATGGGTGAGAGCTGGTGCATGGCTGTGCTGCATGGGTGAGAGCTGGTGCATGGCTGTGCTGCATGGGTGAGAGCTGGTGCATGGCTGTGCTGCATGGGTGAGAGCTGGTGCATGGCTGTGCTGCATGGGTGAGAGCTGGTGCATGGCTGTGCTGCATGGGTGAGAGCTGGTGCATGGCTGTGCTGCATGGGTGAGAGCTGGTGCATGGCTGTGCTGCATGGGTGAGAGCTGGTGCATGGCTGTGCTGCATGGGTGAGAGCTGGTGCATGGCTGTGCTGCATGGGTGAGAGCTGGTGCATGGCTGTGCTGCATGGGTGAGAGCTGGTGCATGGCTGTGCTGCATGGGTGAGAGCTGGTGCATGGCTGTGCTGCATGGGTGAGAGCTGGTGCATGGCTGTGCTGCATGGGTGAGAGCTGGTGCATGGCTGTGCTGCATGGGTGAGAGCTGGTGCATGGCTGTGCTGCATGGGTGAGAGCTGGTGCATGGCTGTGCTGCATGGGTGAGAGCTGGTGCATGGCTGTGCTGCATGGGTGCAGGCGGGGAGGCAGGTGAGACTGACCACGGGGGAGTCACCATTCCGAGCAGCCACATGCATGGCGGTCCAGCCCCACTTGTCCACCACGCCACTCAGCCCCTCTGCTGACTCCACCCCGCATGCCCGCACCACATGCCACAGCCCCTGCCCCTCCTCCTCCCCACCACCCTCACCACTAGTACATCCCCTCCCCCATGCACTCACCTCCCTGTCAAAAGGGACGACGTCTCTCTTCCCCCTCCTCGGGCAGCACCTGCTCTCCCCCTCCATTCCCCCTCCCCATCAACCCGCGCCTTATTCCGCCCACCCCTAATCTCCTTCCGCCCATCCCTGATCTCATTCCGCGCTTCCCTAATCTCATTCCGCCCTTCCATAATCTCATTCCATCATAACTACTCGCATTTCGCCCATCCGCAATCTCATTCCGCTCTTCATACTCTCATTCCGCCCTTCCTACTGTCATCCCTCCCTTCTTAATCTCGTTCCGCCCTTGTTCCTCTCATTCCGCCCTTCTTCCTCTCATACCGCCCTTTTTCCTCTCATTCCGCCTTTCTTCCTCTCATTCCGCCTTTCTTCCTCTCATTCCGCACTTCTTCCTCTTATTCCGCCCTTCTTCCTCATTCCGCCCTTCGTCCTCTCTTTCCGTCCTTTTTCCTCTCCATCCGCCGTTCTTCCTCGCATTCCGCCCCTCGTTCTCTCATCGCGCCCTTCATCCTCTCATTCCGCCCTTCTGCCTCTCAATCCGCCCTTCTTCATCTCACACCGCCCTTCCTACCTGTTTTCGACGTTCCAAATCGCATTACGCAAACCCTAAACTCATTCCGCACATCCCTACTCTCATTCCGCCCGTAGTAGTCGCAATCTGCCCTTCCTAATCTCAATCCGCGTTTTCCACTCTAAATCCGCCCATCCCGTCTCTCATTCCCGATCAAGGAAGATGCTCTCATACTAATCGTAAACGGGGGAAATAATGCTTAGCTGGCTTTCTATTTCGGTGTTACTACGGCTCAGCGACGGGAGTATGGTTGCTTGGCGTGGGCACTCATTTTCTGACTTCACACTTCTGTCAACCTCAAAACGTGATTGCGTCGCCAGGGTGGGTCGCATAGTTCTCAATCAGACGCAAACCTGTCCCCCAAGGCTCGTCTTACACCCAAACCTGCCCACCCAGGTTTGTTTTGGCCTTGATTGTTGGGGAGTTCGCTGTGTTCTTTTCACCCGCTCGTAAAAACTTTCGTCTTTCGTTACCCAATCACGGACGGGCAAACCCAACCAGGTGTTAAACCTTTGGAAATTTGAGACCCGAGCTTTAACGGTCACGGGCGCAGGCCAAAGTGAAAACTTGAAATCCGGGCTTGCACTTACACTATCTTAGCTAAGGGAAAGTTCGGCTGCTCCAAAGCTGACTTAGAGATATCACAAACACGGGATTGGCTAGAAAACGCTAAGGGAAAAATCCCCTTGGCACACTCTCGTGCAACCTAAGGAGAAAGGGGGGGGGGAGTGGGGGGGTCAGGCAGAATTTCTTGGGGGGGGAGGGTCCTAGAACCGGAAATCAAGACTTTGTGGGTGGGGAAGGCCTGGTTGGAGCACTTAACGCATCCGGGGAAGGGTCGAACGAAGCACTTAGTGGCACGGGTGCAGGGCGATCCTAACACTTTATGCAGTCGAGCTGGAGCGAAAGTAGCCCGGAATGTTCAGGGCATTAAGGGCATATGCCCGTCAATCGACAGGCCTGGTGCGGGGCTTGTGCTATCCCTGTCCCCGCTCAGGGAGGGGATCCAGGGATAGCACAAGTAATGTCGGGCAGGGATAAACTTTGTTCTTTGTCCTGGCTGGCCCTTTTGCTTTCAGGCCATCCAAACATCCAATGGTTGCTCGCGAGAGGAGATTTAACGGTCTGCGAAGGAAAAAACTACCTTTGCCCTGAAGATGCACGGAGGGGGGCAGGAAGATAGCGCGAGACTTCAAATATTTTGATGCGTACCGAGCCTCTTGGCCCTGTTCTGTTGCCCATCGGCTAAATGGTGGGCGGACAGCACAGCACCGCATCAGCTGTGCGAGTGGAGGCTCGGTATGCATAAAAATTTTTGAAGGCTCACGCTATCTTCCTGCCCCCCTCCGCGTATTTTCAGGGCTAATGCTTTTTTGTTTCCTTCGCAGATCGTCAAACCTCCTCTCGCCACCAACCATTGGATGATTGGTGGCATGAAAGCAAAGGGGCCAACCAGGACAAAGAAAAACATTTATCCCTGCCCTGAACCACTTAGTGCGGACCCTGGATCCCCCCTCTGACCCTGAACCAGGGCCGCACCAGTCCCGCACCCATTTTGCCTGTGAGAGGGGGATTGCTTGTGCTTCACTGATTCACCGTTCTTTTGGGCAAAGGCGAGTGGACAGGACTGCACAGCACTCGTTAGGTCTGGGAAGGGGTTCAGTTTCCCGAGCCTGGTATCAAGGAATACACCCTCGAAAACGAAGCTCCTAAGATCTCCGGTAGAACCCCGGAAGAAGCATCAATTTGGTGCTGTGCGGAGGGGTCCGCACCAAGTGGTGCGGCAACAGAACAGGGCCCTTGTAGCACAGCTTGTGCTGTGCTGTGCTGTCTGCCCACCATTAGCCGATGGGCAACAGAACAGGGACACGGAATGGACCATACGGCTGGGGCCTGAGCGCATTTTTCGCGTTTGCAGCAAAAGCATACACAATGATCGTGCTACACTTGAACTAGTTTGAGTAAGCATACTATAGACGTTTCCTTTTGTGCTCTAAGGAAGGCATGTGAGGGGGATCTGCGGTCGTGCAACCCATTGATACTACATATTATCCAGGATGTTTTTGTTAGAATTTGAAATGATTGAGTAGGATCGTAATACTTAGGATGGTAGCTTCCTGTCGTAGCGGAAGTCTTGTATGAGTTAAAGCCAGTTATAGGAGGCTTTGTCTGGACTAATAAAAGCCCATGTAGTGATATGTTTCAGGATCAATGTCTCTGAAATCAGATATATTATAAAATGACAAGCATACAGAATATATAGCTAGAGTAAAGTACCTGTTCGCCTACTTACTGTATTATTCACGTTATTCCTGTTCTGAAAAGGTACGTGACTATTCGTGAGGCCTTTAGCTACGTGCTGACGTCATCCTAGGGTGTGTAGTGCTTTGCTGACTTCAGCCTATCGGTACTTTACTGTTACGTGCGAAGTCTCGCACTGTACTACACGAATCCTTGAAGTGCTTAAGTCTTCATATTATCTCAACACTCCCCTTCATTTCTAGGAGTTCGGTGTAGTTGCCCGGTTGTCTCAGTAATGCCGCTGAGCTGGTTGCAGTGGTGAAACTTCTGTCGTGTCAGTTTCTTGGTAAGTGAGTCAGCTGCCATGTCACCAGTGGGACAGTAGACAAGGCGCATTCTCCCCTTGTCGATCGCATCCTTGACGAAGAAGTAACGCAGTGAAATATGTTTCGTGCGATTGACGAAGCCGGGCTTGTTGGCGATGGTAATCGCACTCTGGTTGTCGCACTGCAACGTAAACTGATTCGGCGTGACGAACTTTGCTTCGTCGAGCAGTTCCTGTAAGTATAGTCCTTCTCGAGTTGCAGCACACGCGGCAATGAATTCTGCTTCAGCCGAGGAAAGTGACACGAGTTCCTGTTTCGATGAGTTCCATGAGATCGGGCCAATTGGCTCGAGACGGAAAATGTAGCCTGTTCGTGATCGACGATCTGACGTGTCACCAGCGTGGTCTGCGTCGACATATCCGCTCAGGTACATTTTGTCGGTCGGTTTTCCTGTGTTGAAAATCAGCCCGACTGTTGGTGTTGCGACAAATTAGTGTAGAGCGCTCTGAAGATCGAGGTGATGTTCTTCTTTTGGGCAGCGTAAAAATTGTGCGAGATAGCTTGCGACGTAAGCAAGGTCGGGACGGCACGTGACTGCTGCGAAGAGAAGGCACCCGAGTTGCTGCTGGTACAGTTGTAGGCCAGCTACCGAAAGTTTAGTGTTGTTCATGATGTGCCCGGTGGGTGTAGACCGATACGGTGTAGCGACGTAATTTGTAGAAATCTTGAAACGCTTAGCGAGTGACTCAGCATACTTCGATGCTGTGAGGTGGATGGCGGAGGAGGTTCGCGAAATGTTTAACCCAAGAAATTGGGTTACTTCGGTGGAGACGGTTAAGTCAAGAGATTTCTTCAGATCTGCTTCGATGCGATCACCCAAGGAAGTCGAAGAATTGACGTAGAGAATATCACCCACGTATGCCACGAGCAGCGCGTAGCTCTCCTTGTCGTCTAGTCGATACATTCCGGGATCATGCGGCAGTTGTCGGAATCCAACTTATGTAAGTTTCCTGTTCAAATGCTGCTGCCACAGTCGCGGTGCTTGTTTGATACCGTACAGCGACTTCTTGAGCTTGCAGACACTTGGCGGATTTGTCGGGTAGGTATGTGGATATTCGACGTAGATTTCAGCATCGACGTCAGCGTACAGAAATGCGTTGGAAACGTCAATTTGTCGAAGCGGAAAATCCTTCGCAGCTGCTTCGCAGATGACGAGACGAACACTTGTGTGTCGGCTGACCGGGGCGAAAGTCAGCGTGTAGTCTACCCCATGAGTTTGGTCAAAACCGCGAACAACCCACCTTGCCTTATAATTTTCGTAAGAGCCATCAGCTTTCGTCTTCACCCTGAAGACCCATTTTCCGGTAAGTATATTTTTATTTGCGGCTTTTTCGATGGGTATGAGATCCCAAGTCTCCCGTTTTTCCAGGGCAGCCAGTTCACGATCCATAGCTTCACGCCATTTTTCGCGATGTGGTCCTGAAAGAGCCTGTCGGGCAGTTTTCGGTTCTGCGACTTTTGTAGAATTGTGCTGTACTGCTGCTGCGAGTCCGAGTATCTGAAGCCCAGTTTGATAGTTAGGACTGTCATTGGTCCGTCCTGCGAAATTGACAGGTTCACTTTGTTCACCACTTGCCCCCCCAATTTCGTCAGGATCGACGCGGATGCTGCTGTCAGTTACAGCTGTGAATTAAGAAAACAGGAATGAAATGACTAAGTGAAAGTTGGGTACAAAAAGCAAACCCTAGAAAACTGTACCCCATATGTGCTACCCCACTATAGCCTACAGTAGCTATGTCATATAAATCTGACACACCCCCATAGGCAAAGTGGGGGAGAACAAGGGGTCACAAGACCAGTCAAGCAAAGCAAAACAAGCTCAGGGTGGATCACAAAGTCACCACACATTCCGAGCACAAGTTCAAGGCCACAAGGCCAGTTCACATGCAGGATTGCATATATATATATATAAGACTAGACAAGCAAGAGCAGGTGTATATATATATGCAACAGTACAAACAAGGTCAAGGGGTGAGCAAGTGAGGCAAGGTAGGCACAAGACCAAGCTGAGTACAGAAGCGCTGATGATCACAAGGCGCAAGTGCCTTGGTGAAGATATCAGCAGTGTTGGCCTCAGAGGCCACGTACGCAAGCCGCAGCTGACCACGCTGCTGTAGCTCACGAGCAAGGAAGTAGCGGAGAGCAATGTGCTTCGTTCTGTGCTCCGGTCTCTGCTCTCGACACAAGGCCAGCATGGCCTTGTTGTCTACGTACAGCACTGGAGGAGAACGAGGCGGCTCTCCGAGGTCAGTCAGCAGGTAGGTGAGCCAGCGAAGCTCCTGTGCAGCCATGGCCCCGGCGTAGATCTCAGCCTCACAACTGGAGCCGAGAACAGAAGACGAGCGGGTAGCCCGCCACGAAACAGAGCCGGAACCAAGGCTGAAGGTGTAACCCTGTGACGACCGCTGCGTAGCCTGGTCGTCAGCCCAAGAAGCGTCTGCGTGCCCAGTGAGGACCACTGGACTCTGCCCTCCAAGCACAAGCCCCATGCCCGACGTACTGCACAAGTAGCGCAACACCCTCTTCGCTGCAGCCATGTGCTCCGGTCTGTGTCTCCCAGGAGCAACATAGCATGCAAGAATGCTAAGAGGGTACGCAAGGTCAGGTCGTGTGCAGGTCATCAGGTACATGAGGCAGCCAACAAGCTCTGGGTACGGGCCACTCGACTCTACGGACTCATCCGAAGGCAGAGCTGAGAGCGAGTGGCGAGTAGGCAGAGGAGTGGCCTGAGGCGAGGAGTACGTGAAGCCGAAGCGCTGAAGGACCTGCTGCACCATGTGTGACTGAGTCAGGGTAATGGTGCGGCGTGCTCTGTCCCGGGTGATCTGCAAGCCAAGGTAGCTGCGCAGTTCACCCAGGTCTGTGCACGTGTGTCTCTTCTGCAGCTCGGACTTCACGTGGGCGAGTCCAGCAGTGTCAGCTGTGGCGAAGACCAAGTCGTCGACGTACACGAGGATGTAGAACGGCGGCAAAGAAGTGTCGGTGCGCAGAAACAGCGACGGGTCGGCAGTAGAGGGAGCAAACCCAAGAGCCGCAAGTGTAGTCCTCAGTGTGTCGTGCCACTCACGCGGTGCCTGGCGGAGACCGTAGACTGGCCGCCGGAGGCTCCACTGGGTGCCAGGAGGAAAAGACCCAGTGAAGCCAGGTGGGCGACGCAGCCAGATCTCCTCGTGCAGGCTGCCCTGCAAGAAAGCAGTGCTGAAGTCAAGAGAGTGCAGCTCGTAGTCGCGGTGAGCAGCTATGTGCAGCAGTACCCGAAGAGTGGTCATCTTCGGGGTGGGAGAGAAGGTCTGAAAGTAGTCAACTCCCTGCCGCTGACTGAAGCCACGAGCCACGTAACGCGCCTTGAAGACAGGCGGAGAACCCGGCGGCCGCTTCACCCTGAAAATCCACATGCCACTGACGATGTTCGCCCCAGGCGGGGGAACCTCGTCAACGTAGGTGCCTGTGGACTTCCAGGAAGCCATCTCTGCGTCCATAGCTGCCTGCCACTGAGAGGAGTAGGGACCCTCTATCGCCTCCGCGTAAGAGCGCGGAGTCGGGATGTCAAGTGCATCCGGGTCTCCCTCAGGGGTAAGCAGTACGGACACGAGATGAGGTGAAGCAGCAGCCAAACACTGGAACTCCTCCTGCCTGTCCTCAAGGACGTCCGTGCCAAGGGCACACTCACCCCCGACGGACGGAGGACAGACAGACTCAGACTCAGCAACAAGACTAGCAGCGTAGTCTAGACGACAGCGAGCAGCAAAGTCGACGAGCTCAGTAACTAGGGCAGACGCAGCAGTGGACTCAAAGGAAGGGTCAGTGACAACAGTAGCAAGGAGACGCGTGACAGTAGGACTGGCAGCACGAAGAGAGTCCGACTCCGGGTCAGGAAGAGCAGGAAGAGAGGACTCAGGAGGAGAAGGCAAAGGGGCACGCAGAGGAGCAGTGGACGGACGCAGAGACATCCGGTGCGTGCCAGGGACAGGAGGAGGACGCTGACGCGAACCACGACCACTAGTGCGAGCAGCACGGACAGGCGACGCAGGGCGAGACGCTGGCTCACGACGCTCAGCAAGACCTCCAGTAGGACCAGTGTAGGGAGAAGGAGCAGGCAGTGGGGAGGCCGGCTGTAACTGTAACTGTGACGGGACAGGCTGTGGACACTCTAAGGGAGGAGGAGGACCAGTAGAAGGCGGGAGACCAAGAACCTGCTGAAGGAGCGGAACGAAGTACGGCCGAGGCCGCGCGGCGACTCCAGACACAGCAGGGACAGCACCAGTACCCCCAGCGGCAGCACCAGCGCCAGCAGCACCTCCAGCTCCAGTACCTCCAGCAGCACCAGTAGCACCCCCAGCAGAACCGCCTCCAGGACCGACAGCAGTAGCCTCAGCGCCAACACCCTCAGCAGCTCCAGCTCCAGTCGTACCCGCAGGCCTAGCAGCTCCAGTACTCCCAGTACGAGCACCTCCGGGACCCGCGGCACCAGCACCCTCAGCAGTCGAAGAACCTCCAGCTCCAGTAGCACGCCTCCAGCGCCGGGCAAACCACTCGCGCAGCTCCTGTGGAGAGAGTGGCTCCCGCCGAGACGAAGCACCCGGAGAACCTCCAGGCTCAGCACCTCCAGACGCCACACGAGCAGGCCCAGCTCCCTCAAGCTCCGCACCCCCAGGCTCAGCACCTCCAGGCGTAGCACCCCCAGGCTCAGCACCCCCAGGCTCAGGACCCCCAGTAGTAGCACCCTCAGGCTCAGCACCCCCAGGCGTAGCACCCACACGCTCAGCACCCCCAGAGTCAGCACCCCCAGGCTCAGCACCCTCAGCAGCACCAGAGTCACCAGTAACCTCGACAGGCTCGACGGCGTCTACCTGGGACACACCTGAAGGGGCAGGACCCTGAGGGGGGAGGGGGTCTACCGGGGGGGGACCTGGCACAAGGAAGAGCGGTGGCGGGGGGAGGGACGGAGTGCGGTAGGGGAAGAGGCGGTAGTAGGGGACCGACTCGTCAAACGTGACGTCCTGGGAGGACAGAACACGGCGAGAGGTGGGGTGGTAGAACTGCCACCCTGGCGCGTCAGGGGGGAAGCCAAGGAAGACGCAAGGAGCAGCACGAGGGGACAGCTTGTCCGCAGACAAGTCGCGGACAAACGCCCGAGATCCCCAGACACGGAACGCAGACGCATCGCCAACCTTCCCGGTCCACAGCAAGGCTGGGGAGGTCTCCGGCATGGAGACCCTGGGGTGAAGGTTGATCTGATGCGCCGCGTACCGAACAGCAAACGGCCACAGAAAATGGGGGGCAGCCGCATGCATCATGGACGTACGGGCGACGTCCATGACCATGCCAATGCGGCGCTCAGCAATCCCATTTTGCTGTGGAGAGTCCGGAAGCGTGAAGGTCTGGCGGATGCCTCGTGCACGACAGTAGGCTCGCAGAAGGCCAGAGGAGAACTCTCCACCTCTGTCAGAGTGCAGACGCAGAACAGGAAAGTCCGAGCCGAAGCTCTGCCTGAGCTGGAGACGAGCTGCGCGGATCCAGTCGATCAACACCTCAGTGACATCACCCTTGCTGCGCAAGGGGAAGACTGAGGTGTAACGCGAGTAGTCGTCAACCACCAGCAGGAAGTAGCGCTCGTGACCCTGTCCACGGACGCGGGCCGGGCCCCACACGTCCATGTGAAGCGTCTGCAGCGGGGCCTCTGTCGGAGGAAACTGAGAGGAGTGAGGGGCAGCCCGCTGCCGCCCCTCGACACAGGGGACGCAGGTAGGGCCAGGCCCCGGAGGAAGGGGAGGGAGGGACCGGGGAAGACCAGAGACAAGGACACGGGAGGCCATGCCTCGGAGACGAAGCAGAGAGGGGTGACCAAGGCGATGGTGCCAGAGGAGAGTCTCGTGAGACAGGAGGCGACACGAACAGGGGGCAGACTCAGGACCAGACCTGGATGCTGCAGCAAACACCTGACCTGACGCAGCTACCTGACCAGACGCAGTGACCGGAGGAGACGCAGTGGTCAGTGTGTACAGGCTCGACCCCGGCCGACGTGTAAACGTGGCCAGGTGTCGGCCTGTCCGAGCGTCCGTGCAGTGGGTCACCCGCTGACTCGCAGGAGTGAACTGGTGAACCCCCGCATCCTGTAGGTCAGCACCACTCACCAAGTTCGTAGAGAACGAGGGGAGGTAAAGACCAGACAGGGTGCCAGAGGGGGCCGCCGGACACGGGAGGACAGTGGAGAAGTGAGCAAGGACAGGACCCCCAGAGGGGTCTGCCAGAGAGACTGCAACTGGCCGGCCAAGCGGCGTGAGTGTGGTGCGGTCTCGAAAGAAGGAGCGAGAAGCCCCCGAGTCAAGGGTGAAGGTGTGGGAGGCCGAAGCCGACGCAGAACCTGAGAGAGCAGACTCACCAGCACCTGAGGGAGCAGACGCACCTAGAGCAGCAGCCTCGCTAGCACCTAGAGCAGCAGCCTCACCAGTACCTAGAGCAGCAGTCTCAATGCCCGGGTCAGGCGGAAAACACCGATAACAGTCACCCTCATCACTAATAGTCACAGTATACATGGCAGCAAGAATAGCATCAAAGTCAAGGTCAAAGACAGCTACACCCGCCCTAGACAGCTCACCCCAGCGGGGGATCTCAGTGGCCTCAGGGAACTGGTGACGCCAAGCGTCCGTCAGGCGGCCAAAGCAGCGCTGGGTGGAGTGCGCACCCCCGCACTGGTCACCCGCGCGGTCGCCGGTGCGGAGGACGTAGGTGCACGGACTAGTACCCCCACCCCTCTGGCGTGCAGTGTACCACTCACGGAGCTGCTGAGGGGAGGGGATGTCACGAGTGCGCTGCTGCTGCTGCTGCTGCTGGCGCTGACCACCACCGGAGCCGACCCTCTGCGCAGCGCCACCCCGACCAGCTCCACCTCCTCCGCCGCCTCCTCCTCCACCGCCGCCACCTCCGCTCCCACTGCCACCGTCGCCTCCGCCTCCGCCTCCACTGCCGCCACCGACACCTCCACCCCCGCCACCACCCCCACCGCCACCCCCACCCCCTCCACCGCCTCCACCTCCGCCTCCACCGCCCCCGCTAGCTCCTCCAGTGCCCCTGCCCCCCTTGCCCTTGCCAGGGCGACGTCTCCCGCTAGGGGTAGACGCCGCACCGACCGACTCAAGCCCAACGAGGTCGGCCGCAGCAGCAGAGGCAACAGAGGGCAAAAGGGGGGAGGGGGAACACCCCTCAAAGATGGGGGTGCGAGGGTCACCACGAGAGGCTCCTACAGCGACTATGCTCTTCTCTGCTGCTAGGAGGGACTTCTCGAGGAGGTCAACGGTGAGAGTGGTGGGGCAAACTGAGAGGAAGTGGTCCCTGACTACGCGAAGGGAGTCAGGGAGCCGGGTGACTATGTAGTAGAGGGTGATGTACATGGGGGGGGGGTTCTTGGCGCAGAACTCAGCAGGAAGCGCAGCGCGGTAGCGAGTGTCACTAGTGCGGAGGTGCGTAATGAGGTCAGCGACTGTGGGAAAGGCAGCAAGGTCAGGGAAGAGGTACGGTAGCATGAGGCGGCTCAGTGCAGCAGTGGCAGGGGAGGAGTAACGCGCAACTACAGCGTCGTACAAGGTCTGAGCACTCTTGTACTGGCTAAAGTGCGCACGCTCAGAGGTAGGCAGGTGGCGACGCACAGCAAGACGTGCAGCAGCATCGCGCGTGGCCCACTGTGAGCGAACAGTGGCGTCAGCATCAGCAGCGGGGGCAGGAGAGGCACCAGAAGTGAGGTCAAAGAGGGAGAGGCCGTCTGCCCTGTCGCACTGTAAGAAAAGCTGCAGGTCATCTATCCAGACATCAAAGTCAATGGCCCGACCCTCAGCGTCAAAAGCGAGGACACTAGGGGTAGCCATGACAGTAGTAGACTAGCAGCGCAAACAGTAGGGTGAGGGCAGTGCTGTGAAAGGGGCGCTGCTCTTACCGGACAGGGCGGCTCGGGTGGCTCGGCTGCAGGGCGGCTCGGCGGCTCGGCTGCTGGGCGGCTCGGCGGCTCGGCGGCTCGGTTGCTGGGCGGCTCGGCGGCTCGGCTGCTGGGCGGCTCGGTGGCTCGGCTGCTGGGCGGCTCGGCTGCTGGGCGGTTCGGCGGCTGGGCGGCTCGGCTGCTGGGCGTCTCGGCGGCTCGGCGGCTCGGCCGTTCGGCTGCGACTGCTGCTGCAGAGACGGCGGCGGCTGCTGCCTCAGGGACGGCAGCGGCCGGCCGCTAGGGGCCGCGTCAGGTGCAGGAGAGGGCCGCGTCAGGGGCGGCGTAGGGGCCGCGGCAGGGGCGGCAAAGGGGCCGCGTCAGGGGCCGCGTCAGGGGCCGCGGCAGGGGCCGCGGCAGGGGCCGCGTCAGGGGCCGCGTCAGGGGCCGCGGCAGGGGCCGTGGCAGGGGCCGCGTCAGGGGCCGCGTCAGGGGCCGCGTCAGGGACCGCGTCAGGGGCCGCGTCAGGGGCGGCGTAGGGGCCGCGTCAGGGGCCGCGTCAGGGGCCTCGTCAGGGGCCGCGGCAGGGGCCGCGTCAGGGGCCGCGTCAGGGGCGGCGTCAGGGGCGGCGTAGGGGCCGCGGTAGTGGCGGCGGAGGGGCCGCGTCAGGGGCCGCGTCAGGGGCCGCCTCAGGGGCAGCGTAGGGGCCGCGTAGGGGCCGCGTCAGGGGCCGCGTTGGGGCCGCGTCAGGGGCCGCGTTGGGGCCGCGTCAGGGGCCGCGTAGGGGCCACGTCAGGGGCCGCGTTGGGGCCGCGTCAGAGGCCGCGTAGGGGCCGCGTCAGGGGCGACGTAGGGGCCGGGTAGGGGCCGCGTAGGGGCCGCGTAGGGGCCGCGTAGGGGTCGCGTAGGGGCCGCTAGGGGGGGGCCGCTAAAAAAAAAATTAGGGCAGGGGCGCAATGCGCGTCGGGCAGCTAAAAAAAAAATTCGTTATGGTGGGCCCTTAGGAAGGAACGGTCCCATGTAGGAACCCGCTCTATACCATGTGAATTAAGAAAACAGGAATGAAATGACTAAGTGAAAGTTGGGTACAAAAAGCAAACCCTAGAAAACTGTACCCCATATGTGCTACCCCACTATAGCCTACAGTAGCTATGTCATATAAATCTGACAACAGCTGGCATGGGACGTCGTTGGTCGTCCACCAGGTAAGTATGATGAACTTCACGAACGTCGTCCGGATGAGCGTCGACGAGAGGAATGAATTCCGGAAATCCTGAAGAAGTGGTTGGTATAGGTGGATCAGGAGCAGCTTCACGTGCACCGTCAAGGTCAGGTTCTTCGCTGGCAGCGAGTTCGGCGTCAGTGCTGGCGAATGAACGAACACCGTGGAAAAGTGTAGCAGGGTCATGCTGCGTGGCGAGATACTGTTCGAAGACAGGAAGGGTCAGATTTTCGTAGAAAATACAGTCACGGGCAGGAATTAAAAGACGACTGCGGTAATCCATGATACGCCAGGCAGAAAACTGCTTCTCAAGGCCGAGATGAAAGGCCCACTTAGCACGTTGATCGAACTTTCCGAGCGGAGCGGTGGGAGGACGATATTGCACGACACACCCAAAAACTCGAAGAAGTTTCGTAGTGCCCGATTTTCCTGTCCACAACAAGTGAGGTGATGCGTTGTTGGGTAGAGCCGATAAAGACAGGAGGTTATGCAACAATGTTGCGTGGTCCATTGCGAAGGGCCAGTAGAGTGGGCCGAGTTGAGATTGGGCGAGTAAAGCTCGCATCTTTTCTTGCAGGGTGCGATTGAGGCGTTCAGCTACACCACTCTGTTGGTGAGCGTGAGGAAGTGAGAACAGGCGCCGGATGCCTCTTTCTTGCAGGTACGCTGTAAACTCGAGACTGCGATATTCCCCAGCTCCGTCACACTGGAAGGTTTTGAGTTTGGTGTCGGACTCGCGTTCTGCGAGAGGCAGCCATGTTTGAAACGCTATGAAGGCAAGAAAACGGTTAGTCATGTTACCAGTCCAGACGTATCGAGTAGAAGCTTCAGTGAACATGATGACGTATTTCTCGCCATTGAAACCCTCTGCAAGTAAGTTTAAAATATCGCTGTAGACTTTTTCCATCAAGCGAAAATCCTCAGCGCCAGGAAAATGAGTCGGGTACGGTTCGTGCGGTAGATTTGCTGCTGGGAAGATCAAGCAGGGTGACAAACGATTAACCGGTTTCATTTCGAGGCCACCAGGTAAGAGAAGAGAATTCTTGTCGAGAACAGCTGCTTTGATTGTGTTACTGAGCGTGGACTGCGACGGATGACCAAGACGTTTATGCCATATGTCTGCAGTTGCTTTGTGTCTCTGTGCGCGCAGATAATAATCGGCGTTAGCGAAGAAAGATAACAGCAGCCGATGACCGTCAGCGCAAACATGATCTGTGACAGGTGGGATGAACCGGGTAAGGTTAGGTGGTGGAATTTTAATTTCAACGTCGATGTATTTGCCAGGTGAAAGAACTAACTCCCCGCTTTTTTGATCTGATGCTGCAGGTTTAGGCTCAACGCCGACTAGTCGTCCGGAGTCAAGGACTTCCATGTCAGCGACACGCTGCTCTGCTTCAGTGAGAAGACGTCGATCACGATCAGCAGGTGTCTCTCCCCAAGTGGTCTTGTCAGGTTCCTGTGCCCCCCAAGCGCCTTCATCCGTGGGCATATTCGTCGTATCTCCCCAACCTGTGAGAGAATTGACGAAAGAAATGAGTGAGGATGAATGCACTAGAAAGCATTGGGATACATATAGCAAACCCTAACAGGGTTGTACTCACTACAGAGTACCCCACTGCAGACTAGAGAAGCATAATATTCTGACACACCCCCATAGTCAAAGTGGGGTATGATCAGCACAAGAAGCAAAGCAAAGCAAGCTCAGGGTGGATCACAATGTCACCACACATTCTGAGCACAAGTACAAGAAGTAACAGTTTAAAGTTCACAATAAATAAGCAAAGCTAGAGGCTATCACAGAGGGCAAGTGAGGAGGAGGAGGCTGGACTAATAGGAGAGGAGAGAGGAGGCAACGGCGGAAGCTGCAGACACACGGGCAACAGGAGCGGCGCGCACTGTGGCTACCGGAGGCGCACCTCCGGACTACAGGAGTAACTGGCTCCGCGGCTAAGACGAGCGGCAGGAGCAACGGACCCACAGGCGACTGGCGCAGCGGCATCACTGGGCTACCGGAAGCGCACCTCCGGACTACTGGCACTGCTAGCAACACGACGGCTACCTCCACCCAACCTCCCTCTACTGCCGCACCCCCCATTCACACACCCCCTGCTGCACCCCTAGGTTCACTCACACTCCACCCCCTAGCACCACTCCGTCGACTCACACACACCCACCCCCCTCAGCGGCAGCTGCAGCAGTGGGAGACGGAGTAGGAGGAGGAGCAGGGGATGCCACACCCGCCACCCCCATACCCTCCCCCACTGCTGCACCTGCAGCAGGGGATGGAGGAGAAGGGGGGGGGGGGGGGGGGGGGGGGTGCTGTGCATGGCGCGTGCAGAGGGCAGCAGGGCGCACGGGGCGCACAGGGCAGCAGGGCAGCAGGGCGCGCGGGGCGCACAGGGCTGCAGGGCGCGCGGGGCGCACAGGGCAGCAGGGCAGCAGGGCGCACGGGGCGCACAGGGCAGCAGGGCGCGCGGGGCGCAGCAGGGCTGGCGGGTTGGCCACACCCGCCACCCCCATACCCTCCCCCACTGCTGCACCCGCAGCAGAGAGATGGGGGGGGGGGGGGGCGGGGGGGGCAGGCAGGTGCTGCAGGTCCCCTCCCCCCACTGCCGCATCCGCTCCAGGGGGATGGCAGATCCCCTCCCCCCCACTGCTGCACCCGCAGCAGGGGGAGGGAGAGGAGAAAAGGGCGGCGGCGCGGGGTCCAGGGGCGGCTGCTCCAGGGGCCAGGGGCCAGGGGCGGCTGCTGAGGTCCAGGAGCGGCTGCACCAGGGGCGGCTGCTCCAGGGGCGGCTGCACCAGGGGCGGCTGCTCCAGGGGCGGCTGCACCAGGGGCGGCTGCACCAGGGGCGGCTGCTCCAGGGGCTGCTGCACCAGGGGCGGCTGCTCCAGGGGCGGCTGCACCAGGGGCGGCTGCACCAGGGGCGGCTGCTCCAGGGGCGGCTGCACCAGGGGCGGCTGCTCCGACGCGTGGCCCCCCCGCCCAGGTCGCCCCTCCCGTCGCCTGTTGAGGCGACCTGAGGGGGGGGGGGGGGGGGGAGGAGTACGGGGGCCGACGCGCGGCCTCCCAGGGCGCCAGAGCAGGCGGAAGAAGGGGCGACGCGCGCCCCCCCAGGGGCGCCCCCCCCCCCCCCTCGCTCGCCACGTAAGGCGACGGGAAAAGGGGGGGGGGGGGCGGTGCACGGGCCCCTGGTGCGCCACGACCGGCATGAGGGCGGGGCCTGGGTCGGGGCAGGTCCGGGACAGGGCCAGGACGGGGCCGAGGAAGGGCCGGGGCGGGCCGCGAAGGGGCCTAACGGGCCGCGAAGGGGCCGCGACAAGCCGCGACGGGGCCTAACGGGCCGAGAAAGGGGCCGGGGAAGGGCCTGGGCGGGCCGCGAAGGGGCCTAACGGGCCGCGAACGGGGCCTAACGGGCCGCGAACGGGGCCTGACGGGGCCTTACGGGGCCTGACGAGGCCGGACGGGGCCGCAAACAGGGCCTGACGGGGCCGCAAACGGGGCCTGACGGGGCCTTACGGGGCCTGACGGGGCCGCAAACGGGGCCTGACGAGGCCGCGAAGGGCCTCACTAGGGGCCGCGAAGGGGCCTTACGAGGGGGCCGCGAAAGGGGCCTTACGAGGGGGCCGCGAAGGGGCCTAACGAGGGGCCGCGAAGGGGGCCGTACGAGGGGCCGCGAAGGGGCCTTACGAGGGGCCTTACGAGGGGCCGCGAAGGGGCCTAACGAGGGGCCGCGAAGGGCCTTACGAGGGGGCCGCGAAGGGTCCTAACGAGGGGCCGCGAAAGGGCCTTACGAGGGGGCCGCGAAGGGGCCTAACGAGGGGCCGCGAAGGGCCTTACGAGGGGCCGCGAAGGGCCGTTAAGGGCAGGCGCGACGCGCGCCTAGGGTAGGAGAAATTTCAGTGGTGGGCCCAAGGATCGAAAAACAGCTCTATACCATGTGAGAGAATTAACGAAAGAAATGAGTGAGGATGAATGCACTAGAAAGCATTGGGATACATATAGCAAACCCTAACAGGGTTGTACTCACTACAGAGTACCCCACTGCAGACTAGAGAAACATAATATTCTGACACAACCACCAACTTGAGCAAGATAATCTCGGGAGTTCTGGACGTCATTCAAGCCTTGATTGTCGAAGGTCAGCATGACAGCGGCAGCCGTGGCTGAAGACGTGGGTACGACTCCTTCACGAGGAACGGTATCATCGGTGTAATCGATGTCATCACGATGTTCCCATGGGCCGAGAGAGAGAATATTGTCGGAATCGGCAGTGGTGCGTTCAGGTACGAAGTTGAGAACGAATACACCGTTCTGTTCGATTGCCGTGCCGAGTTTCCTGTCTCCATACTTCAAAGTAAATTTTCCCGGTTCGCCAAGAAGAGTAATCCCATTCCTCATGAGCTGTGCAGATGACATCAGATTGAAGCCAAGTCGAGGAACGAGGAGTACATCGTTAAGATGAAGACTGAAGTCTTCTTCAACGGAATCAAGAATGATGTTACCCATCCAGTGTGCTGTAAGGCGTTGATTGTTGTCGACGGTTACAACGCACGGGTTCTGAAGACGACGCTGATTGATGACGAAGCGATTTTCTGACGAACACATATGCTGGCCGCAACAACTGTCGAGATACCAAGTGTTGGGACCTTCCAAGGTATGTGCAAGGTTGGCGTAGACCTCGGGTGGTATGGGCGTATTGAGTTCATCGTTGAAGTTACTATGAATACGGTCTTCAGTGTCAGGATCATAGACGGTAGAAACTGACGTCATGCAATATGTAAAATTTTTAAAGTTAAACTTCTAAAAATTTGAAGATTGTGATTCGACTAGAAGAGGAGTTTGCTGTAAAGGAGACAAACTCCTTTTCATTCCCGCAGGTCTCTCAGACCTGCCACCTAGTCTCATTTGCATTTTCAGATCTCCAATTTGCTTACCACCAGCACACTCCCTAAACCCCTCCTATGCCTAGAGTTGGGCATAGGAGCACTTTAATCAACGACGTGATCAACGTCAGGTTTTCAACCATGGCGTCTGGCTTTGTTTCCGCAGTAACCGGCCGACCCCCCGCTCCACGAATGGTTACGCGCAGCAGCGGAAGGCGTGCTTCCCCGCCAAGAGATGAGGATCGCGCATCTTCCTCCCGCGATCGCTCAAGATCGCCACGTCGAAATGGCGGAAACGCAACATTGACCGCGCTGGACCTGTTGAATGGCGCGAGACAGCCTCCTCCTTCTGCACCTAATGTCGTCGCCGACGGACCTGGTAACGAGCGTGGGCCCCCCGGATTTCATGTCGAGGGGCGAGCGGCACGTGCAACCAACGACCCGCCTCAGCCAGGCGAAAACGCCCCCGCGCGCCAAGGTCCTGCAATCCAAGCACAAGACCGCAATGATCGCGGTCCTGCACAAGCAGATCGCAATCATCGCGATTCTGCACGTGCAGATCGCAATCAGCGAGATTCTGCACGTGCAGATCGCGACCGCGATTCTGCACGTGCAAGTCGCGAGCGGGATCCTGCGCGTGGCGAGCGTCAGATTCGGGAGCCAGCACGCGAGGATCACCGCCCCGATTCTTCAAATCGGCGCGCGAATCAGGGCGAGCAGCGAGATCCGCAGAATCCGGCAGCTGGGATTGCCGAAATCGCTGAAATCATTGCTCGCCTTGACCCCGCCAGCCAGCAGAATCTGAGGCGAATGTTCACTGAAACTGGCGGCGAACGCGTTATGGCGCGATCCAGCGCTTCTACAGGGCGCCGTGTACCCGAGAATTATTCGGCGCGCTACACTGGAAACAACACCGGAGCGGCAGCAAATAATAACGACGCAATCGGCCACGTGATCGGCCTTCTCGCGGCGCTTCAGCGCGGCAACAACGGTGAAGCCGCAGCAACAGCTGATCCTGTTCGTCCAGCTGCCGCAGCAGCAGCAGCCCGTCCCCGCGCTCCCCCTCCTCCTCTTAATCCCGAGGGTGACGACGACGACGACCACGACAACGTTGAGAACCTCGACGAAGGTAATACCACTCGTCTCAAGGCCAATCCAGCAACCATTAGTCTTGCCCCCATACCTCCTGCACGTCCTCAATTACGCTCCTCACTCGTCAAAAGCGACGGCATTCGTACTCAACTTTTTAGCTTTGAACGCATTCAAGCTATCGCTCGTCATGCCTTCTCGATTTTACCTTCCCACGGTGGCGAGCAACTCGCTGATTACCTTCAGCAAATCATTGACGAGGCTGAAGAAAAGATTCATTTATTATTTACCGCGGATCAGCGCGGTTTTGAAGTAGCCAACATGGCTTTAAAGATTAAGTACGGCGAGGTGGTGGAAGATAAAAACGTTAAGGCCGCCACCCAGATTGTGGCGGCCAGCAAAAAAAGGCCACGCGGGCCCACATCCACTTCCCGTCCAAGCCCTGCACCTCGTAATCGAGGCCAAGGGGAACGCCATTGGACCTGGCGTAGGGATGGCGATGGGCGTTGCTTCTATTGCCGAGAGCCCGGTCACGGAATAGCCGATTGTCCGCAGCGGGGCCAAGGGGCCAACCAACCTTCTAAGATTGTTTAAGATTTGTGTTTGGTTGTTTTCTTTATTATAAAGACTATTTGGACTTACCCGTCGATCTAAACATTCCCGATATACATCAATGTCAAGAGTTGTTTATTTTAAAAGAGATCATGCAAAAAAAAAAAAAAAAAAAATCAACAAACAACAAACAAACAGACAAATAAGAAGATTATCATAACTGAGAGCGTGATTATGCATTACGCCCCTAAACTTCGCTCTTGAAAAACCAAAAAAAGGGGGGAGAGAGACACAATCAGAGAAAAGAGAAAAAGGAAAGAGACAAACAGAGAGAAGAAATAGGAGAGAGAGACCGATTGAAAGAGACGATGGATTCTACAATTTGGTGACACATGGGTGGGCATGTGCGCCCTACACGTCTGCCATGGTCATAGGATGGTATCTCCCCACAACGAGTTGCGTTTAATATGACTAGATAATCATATAACATGCTAATCTAATCCCGTGCGTGATCTTACCCATCCCCCTCCAGAATTTGGCTTCATGCCACACATCAAGGCACAAGGTGATGTGCGACACATGCGAGGACGCTTGCGGGAACGTTCCACATGGTGGAACTCCTGGTGCACGAGACGCTTCATCTTGTCAGTCATTGTGTCGGGGTATCGCCTACCGTGGCGGTCACACGAACCTACCCCGCACCATGCCCCGAACCACTCGGGAGCGTTGCAACACACGGCTTTCGCGGTCGAAGCAGTGGCTGGCCTACTTGCTTCAGGCGCGGCCCGCATCGTCCCGGCCGAGGAGCCGGTCACCTGTGTTAGCCCACTAAACGTGGTTGTTCAGCCTTCTAAGAAACGACTTATACTGGACCTACGGCATGTAAATTCATTCCTTTCCATCCCTCGATTCCGGTACGAAGGACTCAACAGGGTCCCCGACCTAGTCGGTTGGTTGTTCACCATCGACCTCAAGTCGGGTTATCACCACGTGGACATTCACCCGTCATTTTGGCGGTTCCTCGGATTTTCCCGTCAAGGCCAACGATACCAGTTTCTGTCACTACCCTTCGGGCTTGCTACAGCGCCCTTCGTGTTCACACAGCTAATTAAGCAGTTGGCAAAGCGTTGGCGCAGTAGAGGGATCCGATTAATTCCTTACGATGACGACCTTTGCCGACTGCACTGCACACTCCTCGGAGAGTCGTGTCACAATTATTAACTTCTTTCGCTTGTGTCTTGGTAGGTGTAGTAGGCGGCTTCGGAGAGTTCGGCTTGGCAGTGTTCTGCTTCGCAGCTTCCGGCTTCTCAGCTTCACCTGAAGAATCTTTGGTGTGTTTCGATGCAGACCGCTTCTAAGATGGTTTATCCTTCGACCAGCAGGTATCGATAGTGTGTCTTGCTTTGCGACAAAAGGAACAAACGGGCTTGTGACGTGGAGTAGAATAAAAACTGACTGTGTTGTTTACCACCTTTTTCCCTCCTCGAGCGTTGTGCAGGTCCATATCCTGCTGCTCGGCAATGAGAGCGGCACAGAGTGCCCCCTCGGACAATTGTGCTTGCATCCGAAGAATAGAGCGACACTGTCGCCATTCTGGTCCAAGACCCGCGAGTAGCACCGTGTGAAACATAGCGTCGGGGAAGTATCCTCCACACTTCTGAAGCTGGTCGCGCAGATTTCGAGCGCGGTTGATATACTGCGTCACCTTCTCGCCGTTTATCATCTGTATATTTGACAGCTGCGTTAAAGTTTTACTCTGGTTGACGGTGTCCTTTGCCATGTGAACCCCTTGCAGGTATAACCAAGCTGCTTCAGCGGGAGCGGCACTGGTACGAAAAGGACGGATACCAAGCTGTTCAGTCGGTGTCAGATTGCGAACGAGAACTGTGTATGCAGTCAGCGACGCCGATCGAAAAGTAGCCTGTTGAAGTGGTGAGCCGTGAGATGGAAAGGGTGCTGTGCAGTCGAACAACGGCCAGAATCCCGCGGTCTGAACAAGAAGCTCGAATTCAAAACACCAGGTATAGAAATCTTGACCGTTAAATGGCATTGTCGTTTTAATCTTTGTTGGGTTTGCAGAGGCGGGAAGATAGTTTCCAGTGCCGTCAGCTGACTGTAACTGATAAAGCGATGGCATCTGTGACCCTTGTGGTGCTTGTTGTCCTTGTCCAGCAGGAACAAAAGAGAAGGAGTTATTCGACCCGTCGCTCCCTTGTGGCATCTGTCCATGCTGATAACTGGAACCATCAAGACTCATAGGAGTTGGAAACATCTGGTTAAGTGACAAGACGGCAGCATTGACACGTTGTTGAAGATTTGTTGGCTGGTAAGCACCTTGATACTGATATGGTCCAGTCGGTACAAAACTAGACTGTTGTCCTGGTTGATTAGTAGAACCAGTTACTGCAGCTGCAGCTGTTGTGGCTGCTGATGCCGCTGTTGCTGCGGCTGCTGCCGATGATGCCGCTGCTGCGGTTGTGTGTACGGGCTGATTGCTCAGTGGCATGCTGTACATCGGTTGTTGCTGATATTGTTGTTGTTGACGTTGTTGCTGCAGATAAGAATTATCAGCAACTGGAGACGCTGTTGGGCGTGATGGGCTCGTAATAGAAGAGCCGTTGTTGGATCGTGGAGAGCCAGACATACCGTAGTTGCAGAGTATGTAGTTGGAAGCTTGTAGAATCCTAAGACGCTCGCAATACCATGTTAGAATTTGAAATGATTGAGTAGGATCGTAATACTTAGGATGGTAGCTTCCTGTCGTAGCGGAAGTCTTGTATGAGTTAAAGCCAGTTATAGGAGGCTTTGTCTGGACTAATAAAAGCCCATGTAGTGATATGTTTCAGGATCAATGTCTCTGAAATCAGATATATTATAAAATGACAAGCATACAGAATATATAGCTAGAGTAAAGTACCTGTTCGCCTACTGTATTGTATTATTCACGCTATTCCTGTTATGAAAAGGTACGTGACTATTCGTGAGGCCTATAGCTACGTGCTGACGTCATCCTAGGGCGCGTAGCGCTTTGCTGACTTCAGCCTATCGGTACTTTACTGTTACGTGCGAAGTCTCGCACTGTACTACACGAATCCTTGAAGTGCTTAAGTCTTCATATTATCTCAACAGTTTTTACTACACATTCTTCATCCTTCACCCCTACCACTGAACGATAAGCTGCCGAAACCGAAAAAGGAGGAAGCTGTGGGGTTGGCGGCAACAGCAGCAGCACCTGCAGCGCTGCCAGCAGCGGCAAAGGATCGCAGAGTACCGAGAATTGCACCCTCGCCCCTCTCTGCTGCTGCGGCAGCTGCTGCTTCTGATGTCAGGTCTGGAAGGTTGAACCGTCGCGACAGCTGCGTTGGGGAAGGTGGGGTTTTGTGTGGGTGGCAGTGTGGAATGAGGGTGGAAGTGAGTCTGGACATAAAAGTATGGAGGTGGGTGGATAAGAGGGCACTAAAGAAAGGCTAACAGCCAGAGGGGATGGCGAGGATACGGGGATTACCCCATGCAGATCTAGCCTCTCTCTCTCCTACCCTTCTCACCTCTCCCAATTTCCCCTCCCTCCATTCCACTCAGCTTCTCATCTCTCTCCGTTTCTCCCGCATCCTTGATCCTGCCAGCAAATTTAATGCTCCAAGCACTGCTCCTTGCTGCACACACAACTCCACAAACACCCACACTCAGCCGCATCTCCAATCCTGCTAACGTATTCAGGAGCCTCTACCATGGCGCCTTGCTCGACACACGCCTCCACAAACGCCCTCAGGCCCACCAGTTCACCACTACCCTGCACCCAACTTAACCCCTTCTCACCTCTTCCCTTTCTCCAGCATCTCCAATCCTGCCAACGTATTTAGCAGCCTCCACCACAGCGCCTTGCTCCACACACGCCTCCACAAACGCCCGCATGCACATCCACTCACCACAAACCTCCCCTGCACCCAACCCAACCCCTTCTCACCTCTTCCCGTTCTCCAGCATCCCCGATCCTCCCAACGTATTTAGCAGCCTCCACCACAGCGCCTTGCTGCACACACGCCTCCACAAAAGCCCTCAACCCCACCCACTCACCACAAACCTCCCCTGCTGCACCCAACTCAACCCCTGCTCACCTCTTCCCTTTCCCCCGCATCTCCAATTCTCCCAACGTATTTAGCAGCCTCCACTACAGCGCCTTGCTCCACACACGCCTCCACAAACGCCCGCAGCCCCACCAGAGGCCGCCGCTCCTTGAACAGCTTTTCCAGACCCTCCCAGTCCCTCAGGCGAGCCAGAGCCTGCAGTCTCAGCCAGTAGTAGCGCCGCTCAGGGACCTGCTTATAAGAGGTACAAATTGTAGACGATACAAGTCTTGGTTTGGACTGGATGAGGGTGAAAATATCAGCAGCCCCACCAGAGGCCGTCGCTCCTTGAACAGCTTCTCCAGCCCCTCCCAGTCCCTTAGGCGAGCCAGAGCCTGCAGTCTCAGCCAGTAGTAGCGCCGCTCAGGGACCTGCTTATAAGAGGTACAAATTGTAGACGATACAAGTCTTGGTTTGGACTGGATGAGGGTGAAAATATCAGCAGCCCCACCAGAGGCCGTCGCTCCTTGAACAGCTTCTCCAGCCCCTCCCAGTCCCTTAGGCGAGCAAGAGCCTGCAGTCTCAGCCAGTAGTAGCGCCGTTCTGGGACCTGCTTATAAGGGGTACAAAATGAAGTACAGGCGATAAATTGCAACAGGCCCACCAGAGGCCGCCGCTCCTTGAACAGCTTCTCCAGACCCTCCCAGTCCCTAACGCGAGCTAAGGCCTGCAATCTCAGCCAGTAGTAGCGCCGCTCGGGGACCTGCTTATAAAGGGTACAGAATGTAGATGATGGAAGGAGGGGAGTGGGGATACCACCAGGACCACCAGAGGCCGCCACTCCTTGAACAGCTTCTCCAGCCCCTCCCAGTCCCTTTGGCGCCCCAGAGCCTGCAGTCTCAGCCAGTAGTAGCGCCGCTCTGGAACCTGCTTATAAGGGGTATGACAAGCACAGGGTGCGTCCAGGGGGTGGAGGAGGGGTGGTTGGCGATGGAGGGGGGTAGCAATGCCAGTAGCCCCACCAGAGGCCGTCGCTCCTTGAACAGCTTCTCCAGCCCCTCCCAGTCCCTCAGGCGAGCCAGAGCCTGTAGTCTCAGCCAGTAGTAACGTCTCTCCGGAACCTGCTTATAAAGGGTACAGAATGTAGATGATGGAATGGGGGTGGCGATACCAGCAGGGCCACCGCAGGCCGAAGATTTTTGAACAACTTCTCCAGCCCCTCCCAGTCCCTTAAGCGGGCCCGAGCCTGCAGTCTCAGCCAGTAGTAGCGCCTCTCGGGGACCTGTGCGTGTGGAAGAAGGGGAGTGACAAGCACAGGGGCGGTTCAGCAATGGAAGGGGGTGGGGATACCAGCAGGCCCGCTAAACCGTGTCGCTCCTTGAACAGCTTCTCCAGCCCCTCCCAGTCCCTCAGGCGAGCCAAGCCTGTGGTTTGAGCCAATAGCAGCGCTGCCCTGGAACCTATACAGACCATGGATGAGAGGAGTGGGTGGGAGTGCAAAGGGGTGAAAATACCGGCAGGACCACCAGAGAGGTTGTCTCTCCTTAGACAGTTTCCCCAGCCCCTCTCACGCTCCTAGGCGAGCCAGTGCCTGCATGTAATGAGTCGTTTTTTGATTCGACTCAAAACCAAGGTTCAAAAATACGGTTTTCGTATTTTACGGTCCGTTTTTTACAGTAATAAAAAAAAAACGGCGTTTTTTTGTTAAAAAACTGTTGTCACCAAGAAAAAAAAGGGAAAAACAAGGCCGGATACATGTTCAATCATGCCAACAAGTGTACACATGCAAGGAGGGGTTCGTCCTCTTCATCCTGGTACCTTTCGCCATCAATTTGGCCCCACACATCGGCCATTATTTTTTTTCAAACAAAAAACCCCTCCTGGAACCGATTTAAACCGTTTTTTACGATCGATTCTTACGGTACCGTTTTTTGCAGTGAAATTTCAATAATACGGTCGTTTTTTTTTAACCCTGCTCAAAACACGTTTCCCCAGCCCCTCTCACGCTCCTAGGCGAGCCAGTGCCTGCATGTAATGAGTCGTGTTTTGAGTCGACTCAAAACACGTTTCCCCAGCCCCTCTCACGCTCCTATGCGAGCTAGTGCCTGCAGTCTTAGCCAGTTCGTTCGGGCCGTTCTTCTCCGCGATAAGTTTTTTCATGCTTTTCTTTATTTTGCCATGCATTAGAGACCACAAGGAGGGTGACACACGCAGGTCTCACCTTGAAATCGCTCTTCAGGTTTTGAGCTTCTCTGTGGTTCCCTGTGATGACTTTTGAGTCGACTACGGTAACAAAGTCACTTGGAGTCGACTGAACAGTCATTTAAATTCAAACTTAAAAGCAGGACTCACCTTGAAATCGCTCTTCAGCTTTTGAGCTTCTCTGTGGTTCCCCGCGGCTAGGCAAGCCGCAATCGTCTCGTTCACACTCGCTCCCACCACATTCCTCCTCCTGCCCTCCTCTTCTCCAATCCCCATTCCCTCCCCTGCACCGGTGGCAGTGGCGGTGGTGGTGGCTGCGGCCAGGTGCACTCCTGCTGCTTCTAACTGCTGCTGAAAGCTGGGTGGGAGAGAGACGGGCATGGGTCACACAAGGGGGAAAGAAGAGTAAGGAGATTGTATGAGCCCCCTTCTGTGCAACGAGGCATCACAGCCCACCGCTGCAACAGCTAGCAGGTGGGCAGCAGTTGGCAGTGTTCAGTTCAGTGTGCTCAAGATAAGTCCGTGCGAGATTCAGACATGTCTCAGTGAGCTGCGCACGTGCAGTAGGCTTAAAGCAAAGGAAAAACAGCGGTGGGCAGCATTTGGCAGTGGTCAGTGCGCTCAAGATAAGTCCGTGCTTGATGGAGCTGCTGCTGCTGCTGCTGAAACCAGCATCAGCATCAGCATCAGCATCAGCATCAGCATCATCCCCAATCCCAACCGCAACACCACGAAACACCCCACACGCACCGCAGAAGCTTCACGGAATCTTCCACCGCTTTTGACTGAAACCCATGGTCCCTGGTCCTTGAGAGCAGCTCTGCTGCTGCCTCCAGCTCCCTCACCCTCTCCGCCCCCCACCTGCTCAATCCCTCCTGCAATCCCTGTTTCACGATCTGCTCTGCCACACACTGAGTGCAACAACAGCGAGGGAGGAAAAGGGAGCGTGAGAGAGAAAGGGAGCGAGGGGTTGGCTGGGAGGAGCTCCCCTGCTGCTTCGAGCTCTCTCACACTCTCTGCCGCCCCTGCGCCGTAACTGTTCATTCCCTCTTGCACTCCCTGTTTCACGATCTGCTCTGCCACACAGTGAGTGCGACACGGGGTGGAAAGAGGAAATGCAGAGAGCTGGGTTGGGTGAGAGCACTGCTGCTGCTTCGAGCTCCCTCACCCTCTCCACCGCCCCTGCCGCCCACCTGTTCATCCCCTCTTGCAATCCCTGCTTCACGATCTGCTCTGCCACACAGTGGGTGAGACAGGGGTGAGGGATGGGAAGAGGGAGCGCAAGAGGACTTCTGAGGCGCCTCAAAAGTGGGTGAGACAGGGGTGAGGGATGGGAAGAGGGAGCGCAAGAGGCGAGGCGGTGAGCACAAGATAGCAATGCAGGGCACGTGGCTTCAGGCGCATCACATTTCGTGAACCACACCCTATCTCCTAAAAACACCTGCCAAAAGACCTGGGAACACTATTTTCCAAATCACCTGATACACCACCTGCCAAATCACCTGGTGCATGGAGGAGCGCTCATAGAATCGCATGAGCAGAGGAATGTCAGATTTTCTGGGAAAGCACAGAGAGAGGGAAAGGAGCAAACAGGGAGAGGAAGCACATGGTAAGAATTGTCATGTTTACGGTGAGATATGAACAGAAACTCCTGTGAGAAATAAACAAACAAATGAACAAATTGAAATATAATTAAAGGCACAGAAAGGAAAACAACAGAAATCAACTTGACAGTATGATAATATTAGTATGTTGAGAGAGGGCGCTTACTTGCAGTATGAGATGAAGAGGCTTCGGGCAGTGGGATGACTCTTGAGCAGCTCAAACACCTGCTCCTCTGGTGCCTGTGCGGTTTGGTTGGGTTGGGTTGGGTTGGTTGGTTGGGATGGGTTTACCATGTGGGTTGGGTCAACCAACTACCACCTAGGGTGATGGGGTGACTCTTGAGCAGGCAAAACACCTGCTCCTCTGGTGCCTGTGCGGTTGGGTACAGTTTGTTTTGGTCGGGTTGGGTTGGGTTGAGCGTGAGTGCAAATACCACACCAGAAAGCGCACTTGACAGCAAGTCCGCCTTTGACTCAAAATGCAGCAGCAAGAATCGATCCGCCTTGCCCTGAACGAGTCAGCCAAACACACACCTTATGGAGCAGCGAGCAAGCAAGGGATCATAAACTCTCTCACCTTATCGAGAAGTTGAAATAGAACTTGAAACACAAAGTCAGCATCTGGCCCCGCCTCTGCCTTCCATAAAGCTGCCTCAAACGCTCCCATCTCCAACAGCAGTCGCACCTGTTGGGAGGGATGATAGGGGAGGGGAGGGAGAGAAACGACAAAGAGGAGACAAACATTTTGAGGCCCCTGAAGCATAGCATCTGCCCCCCCCTCTGCCTTCCATAAAGCTGCTTCGAACGCTCCCATTTCCAACAGCTGGCGCACCTAGAGGGAGAGAGGATAGGGGGAAGGAGGGGAAGGAAGGGAGATGAAGTATAGAGAAGAAAATATCCAGGCACCGACAAACGCTCCCATATCCAAATGAAGACGAACCTGGGGAAAGGGGGATGGAGAAGGGAGATAGGTGAAGGAGGGAAGGCCACCCGTTGTAAACCTCCCTCTCAGGCTCTCACCTGTCTCTTGACCATCCATCCCTACCCTTCTACCACACCTGTGACTTTTGAGTCGACTCAAAGCTGACTTGTGAGTCGACTCAAAAGCTGACTTTTGAGTCGAATCAAAAGTCAAAGGCCACCCGTTGTGAACCTCCCTCTCAGGTTCTCACCTGTCCTTGACCATCCATCCCTACCCTGCTACCACACCTGTCGTGAGTCGTATTTTGAGTCGACTCAAAACACGACTCAGGTTCTCACCTGTCCTTGACCGTCCATCCCTACCCTTCTACCTTACCTGTCGCTGCCATCTCTCATCTGCCCTGTCTTTCATACTACGCACCTGCCTCTCCCGTGTGAACCTCCCTCCCAGCAGTTGTGTGGCCAGCTCATGCCTGCCTGAGTGGACGGCTGTTGGAATGGCTGTGGCCATGGCACATTGCTGTGGCCATGGCACATTGCTGTGGCCATGGCACATTGCTGTGGCCATGGCACATTGCTGTGGCCATGGCACATTGCTGTGGCCATGGCACATTGCTGTGGCCATGGCACATTGCTGTGGCCATGGCACATTGCTGTGGCCATGGCACATTGCTGTGGCCATGGCACATGGCTGTGGCCATGGCTGCAAACGGCACTGCCGATAACGCACTTGCCACCATGGTTCTCCTTTCCAAGAGGCCCCTCACCTGCCTCCCCGTGTGAACCTCCCTCTCCAGCAGACGTGTGGCCAGCTCGTGCCTGCCTGTGTGAAACGCCACTGTTGCCACAGCTGCAAACGATACTGCCAGGCTGCCCCTCTTGTCCGTGTCGATCTAAAGGGGTGGTGGAGGGTGGTAAAGGAAGATGCAGTACCAGCATTGATGCAGCATGCATTGCATCAAGCAAATGTGTGGAATGTCACTGTAGCCACAGCTGCAAACGACACAGCCAGGCTGCCCCTCTTGTCCGTGTCAATCTGGAGAGGGTGGGAGGAGGAGGGGGGAGAGGGAATAAGGCAGTACATACATAAATAAGTTTAAAATTCAGGTAATACAAGTGTGGGCAAAGTACGAAGTGAATGGTTCTAATTCGCTATAGAGTGACTCACCTGCTTTATAATGGTGTCGTAGAGCACTTCGTCCGGCATTTGCGACGCAGATAGGATCTTGGAAATCGCCCAGTGCTCCAACACACTCTCCTGATGAATATTTGCCAACAAGGGGAGGTGGGAAGAGCGGGGAGCGGGACAGTGAGGCACGGAGAGAGACGAAGATATGTTGGAGATCGCCCAGTGCTTCAGCAGAACACCCTCCTGGTGAATGTCCGCAGAGACAAGGCAACAAGTGAACGCAATAGGGGCGGGATGGGGCACGTGAGAGAGGAGGAGGGAGTGAGAAGAAGGGAGTGGGGAATGACAGAGGGAGCAGTGAGGGAAGGAGTGGGGAGTGAGCGAAGGAGGGAGGAGTGAGGGAAGGAGTGGGGAGTGAGCGAAGGAGGGAGGAGTGAGGGAGAGATTGGGGAGTGAGGGAGAGATTGGGGAGTGAGGGAGAGATTGGGGAGTGAGGGAGAGATTGGGGAGTGAGGGAGAGATTGGGGAGTGAAGGAGAGATTGGGGAGTGAAGGAGAGATTGGGGAGTGAAGGAGAGATTGGGGAGTGAAGGAGAGATTGGGGAGTGAAGGAGAGATTGGGGAGTGAAGGAGAGATTGGGGAGTGAAGGACGGAGTGCTGATTCAGACTTTTGAGGCGCCTCAAAAGGAGTGAAGGACGGAGTGCTGATTTAGACTTTTGAGGCGCCTCAAAAGGAGTGAAGGACGGAGTGCTGATTTAGGAAGGGAGCAAGGAGGGCGAGGGAGTGAGGAGTGAGGGTGGTGCCAAGGTCTCACAGTGCGAAGGCCGAGGAAGGCAGCGACTCGAAGGGCGAGCAGGTGGTGGTGCGTGGAGCACAGGCGGGCAATGAGGCGTGATGGAGAGAGCTCCTGAGAGGTGAAGAGCGGAAGGAGGGGAGAGACGGGGACGAGAGTATGAGTAGCATAGCTTGGATGGCCATGCCATGGCCTTGAGTGTGTGGAGTATAGTAGGTTGATGAGGGGCATGGGGGAGTGGTCCTGAGGGTTGAGGAGTGGGACAGATGGGGGGGTCGGGTCAAATGCCATGAGTGGCCTTGAGTGCATGGAGCTAGACATGAGCAACGGGTCCCGACCCAACCCGACCCAACCCGACCCGACCCGACCCGACCCGACCCGACCCGACCCGACCCGACCCGACCCGACCCGACCCGACCCGACCCGACCCGACCCGACCCGACCCGACCCGACCCGACCCGACCCGACCCGACCCGACCCGTCCCGACCCGTCCCGACCCGTCCCGACCCGACCCGACCCGACCCGACCCGACCGGACCCAGTCCAACCCGACCCGGCACCTCTTGAGGCATCTCAAAACACAACACACAACTGGTGCACGCACCATGCACTATGCACCATGCACCATGCACTATGCAACATGCACCACGCACCATGCACCATGCACCATGCACCATGCGCCACGCACCATGCACCATGCACCACGCACCATGCACCATGCACCATGCACCATGCACCACGCACCACGCACCACGCACCATGCACCATGCACCATGCACCACGCACCAAGCACCATGCACCATGCACCACGCACCACGCACCAGGCACCATGCACCATGCACCACGCACCAGGCACCACGCACCAGGCACCATGCACCACGCACCACGCACCACGCACCAGGCACCAGGCACCATGCACCAAGCACCACGCACCACGCACCACGCACCACGCACCACGCACCATGCACCATGCACCATGCACCATGCCCCATGCGCCACGCGCCACGCACCACGCACCACGCACCACGCACCACGCACCATGCACCATGCACCACGCACCACGCACCACGCACCACGCACCATGCACCATGCACCATGCACCATGCACCATGCACCATGCACCATGCACCACGCACCACGCACCACGCACCATGCACCATGCACCATGCATCAAGCACCATGCACCATGCACCATGCACTGTGCGCACCTTGTACTGTGAGTACGTGAGCGGCATGCCTGCTGTCTCCATGGCCCTCACGCCATTGGTGAGCCCGTCCTCCTCCGCTCTCCGCACCGCATTCAACACCCGGAGGTCCTTGCACAGACTCATCATGCGGTCACGAGGAAACTTCCTGGGAGGAACCCAGGGGGGATGGAGAGAAGAGACGTGCGCATTCGGCACATGGAAATGGAATTACAGAAGAATACACAAGGGGACAGCCTATACCACCACCCCCATCACTTACAACCCATCACCACCACGCCCATCAGCACATCCCCCACTCCACCATCCTGTCTCACCTGCAGAATGCTCGGCCAAAGGCAGCAGCAGATAGAAGCCGCTTCTGCCCATCAAATCCCCCTCATGCGCTGCACTGTGGTGTCGGCAGGCGGTGCTGGCAAGAGTCTAGGCTGCTACTCTAGCTTGCAAGCTCACCTGCAGAACGCTCTGCCAAAGGCAGCAGCAGATAGAAGCCGCTTCTGCCCATCCACATCCCCCTCATGCGCTGCCGCGTGCATGCACCCTCGCACCGCCTCCCCCATCACCGCCACCCCCATCGCCCTCACATGCTCATCCGCCTTCCCCGACCGCCTCTCAAATAGCCCAAACGCCTCTAGTAGGAGAGCCGGGGGTGCTGTGCTGGCGAGGGCAAAGGCGGCTACGGTGGGTTCGGGAACTCGAGAGATGAATTCAGAGTGGGAGGAGGAGAGGAGGCGGACGCCGTCACACTCGGGGATGAGGATTAGACGACTGCCGCTGGTGGTGGTGGTAGTGGTGGTGGTGCTGGCATCAAGAGCTGATGCTGGCGCTGGCACACTGTAGTGTGGAGAGGGGAAGCAGCAGGGGTGGGGGGATGAGAATGAGGCGACTGGTGGTGGTGGTGCTGGCATCAAGAGCTGATGCTGGGGCTGGCACACTGTGTGACTGTGGTGTGGAGAGGCGAAGGAGAAGACTTGGAGGGATGAGAACTAGGCAGCAGCGCACCTGGCATGCAAGCAGATGACGGCTATTTTATTTCATTTTGAGATGTCTCACGCAACACAACGCACCTGCAAAGAGACTTTTGAGTCGACTCAAAAGAACGAGGCAGCAGCGCACCTGGCATGCAAGCAGGTGACGGCTATTTTATTTTATTTCATTTGGAGCCGTCTCAGGCAACGCACCTGCGAAGAGCTGCCGAGCCGAAACGCAGGGCGCCTACTCACCCCCCCTTTCTGTACTTTGAGTCACTTTTGAGAAATTTCGAAAGTGAGGGCAGGGGAACGAGAAGGGGTGAGCAAGCAGCACACCTGCGAAGAGCAGCACACCTGCAAAGAGCAGCACACCTGCGAAGAGCTGCACACCTGCAAAGAGCAGCACACCTGCGAAGAGCAGCACACCTGCAAAGAGCAGCACACCTGCGAAGAGCAGCACACCTGCAAAGAGCAGCACACCTGCGAAGAGCTGCACACCTGCGAAGAGCTGCACACCTGCGAAGAGCTGCACACCTGCGAAGAGCTGCTAAGCCGAACGCACGGCCCCTACTCAACTCCCCTACTGCCTCTCCCACTCCCTCTTCCTCCTGCCCCTCCCCCTCCACCTCCTCCTCCTCTTCCTCGTCCTCTTCCCCTCCTAGTGAATATTTGATGGCATCCCCAGGGCCCACGAGCATGAGGGCAGGGGGGTGCTGCCAGGATAGCAGCACCGCGTCCTCTCCACACCATGCCATGGCGTCTGGTGGTAGCACGATCTGCAGGAGGGAGAGGGGAGAGAGTATCCGTGTGTGGATGAGGCCCGAGCGGGGGGGTGCTGCCAGGAGAGCAGCACCGCGTCCTCTCCACACCATGCCATGGCGTCAGGTGGCAACACGATTTGCAAACAAGCAGTGGAGACACGGGGGAAAAGAGGGTTGCGTGGGCAGGACAGGGAGTGCTTGATGACGTCCCGAGGACCCCACGAGCATGGGGGCGGGGGTGCTGCCAGGAAAGAAGTGGTTCTAATCATCCGAGTCTATTTACACCACCTCCCACCTGAGTGACATAGAGGGAGGGAGATCCTCCTGGAGAGGTATGGTGTCAGACTGACCCATCAAGGTATCTGTAACCGGGTACTTCGAAAAGGTATGGTGTCAGAGAGACCCATCCAGGCATCTGTAACCACATTCTATTCACCCCATGCGCCACCTGAGTGTTGTACTGGGAGATCCGCCTGGAGAGGTCTGACGTCAAGCTACCCCTATGGGGTAATCACCCAAGTGTTACTGACAATCCGAGTCTTTTTACCCCACCCACCCACCCACCCACCTGAGTGTCATAGTAGCGTCAGACTAACCCACAAGGGTGTAACCACACAAGTATTTGTAACCATCGGAGTCTATTTACCCCATCCCCCACCTGAGTGTCTTAGTGGGAGATCCGCCTGGAGAGGTCTGACGTCAAGCTACCCCTATGGGGTGATGATTACCCGGTAATTACCCAAGTGATACTAACAATTCGGGTCTATTTACCCCATCCCCCACCTGAGTGTCATAGTGGGAGATCCGCCTGGAGAGGTCTGACGTCAAGCTATCCCTATGGGGTGATGATTACCCGGTAATTACCCGAGTGCTACTAACAATTCGGGTCTATTTACCCCACCTCCCACCTGAGTGTCATAGTGGGAGATCCGCCTAGAGAGGTCTGACGTCAGCAGCACATGCAGCTGTCCATCAGCCGTGAAGCACGCCAGAAGCTTCCCAGAAGCTGACACTGCCATGCGCTGCACTGCTGTGGACATCTCTGGGGCACCCTGCGAGCAATTGAGGGGAGGGGAGGGGGGGGAGGGAGGGGAGAATGAGGGAAGGGAGAATTGGGGAGGTGAGGGAATGGGGGAGGGGAGAAAGGAGGAAGGGAGAATTCGGGAGGTGAGGGACTGGGGGAGGGGAGAATGGGGGAGGTGAGGGAGAGGGGGGATGAGAATGGGAGACAATGCGCGCTGCACCGTCTCCCCATCCACGCGCAGCAGAGCAGTCTTCGTGCCAAGCAAGGAGACTCTTGAGCAACCAACTGACTAGCCGCTTGCGCCCCGAATTTCCCCCATCCAATCACCAAATCCTCCCTCTCCCCCATCCAATCACCAAATACTCCCTCTCCCCCTTACACTCACCACGCGCTGCACCGTCTCCCCATCCACCCGCAGCAGAGCAGCATCCGTGCTAAGGAGAACGACATCTGTACTTTGAGTAAAACAACTATAACTATGCCCCGTCCTCTTCTTCTCACACCCTTTTTCTCCCCCCATCCACTCACCACGCGCTGCACCGTCTCCCCATCCACCCGCAGCAGAGCCGCCTCCGTTCCCAGCAGCACAGCCACCTGGGACGCGCTGACGTCATCCGCTGACGTCAGCACGGGCTCCAACACAGCCATGCAGGCGGGCGGCTCTGACAGTCCCGGGTCCGCCAGGGGGAAGACCTCTGGTTCCTGTTGGGGGGGGTAGGGCCGGGGGAGCGAGGGGGGAGCTGTGTTTGAGGGAGGGGGTGAGTACGCTGCTAGCTAGTGGTTCTTCTTGACAAGCCTGGGTCCGCCAGGGGGAAGACCTCTGGTTCCTGCTAGGGGGAAAGCAGGGGGAGGGGGAGGTGGGAGGGGGAGTGAAAGGGTGTTGGTCGGATGGGCTTGCCACTGTGAGTGGCTCTGAGAGGCCGGGGTACGCCAGGGGGGAGACCTCTGGTTCCTGTTGGGGGGAAAATGGGGGGAATGGGGGGAAGCAGGGAAGGGGGAGGGGAGAGTGGGGAAGAGCTAAAATCCAACATTGAAGGCATTAGAAACTGTCAACGGTTTTGAGAGGCCTGGGTCCGCCAGGGGGAAGACCTCTGGTTCCTGTTGGGTGGGGTAGGGTCGGGAGGAACGAGGGGGAGTTGTGTTTGAGGGAGCGCGTGAGTACGTTGCTAGTGGGTCTGACAAACCTGGGTCCGCCAGGGGAAAGACCTCTGGCTCCTGTTGGGAGGGGAAGTGGGGGGGAATGGATGGGGGAAAGGGGAGCGGGAAGGAAGGGGGGAGGGGGGAGAAGGGGCTTGACATTGTGAGTGGCTCTGAGAGGCCGGGGTCCACCAGGGGGAAGACCTCTGGTTCCTGCTCGGTGGGGAAAGCAGGGGGGAGGAGATGGGAGAAAGCTTGAAGCTGGAAGGAGTGAAAGGGTGTTGGTGGGATGCGCTTGCCACTGTCAGCGGTTCTGACAGGCTGGGGAAGTCATCCGGTTCCGTGATAAAAGTGAATTTTTGAGACGTCTCAAAAATGTCAGCGGTTCTGACAGGCTGGGGTTCTGATAGGCTGGAGTTCTGACCGGCTGGGGAAAACAACCGGCTCCGGTTGGAGCGGGGAGGGAGAGGATAACGGGGGGAGATGAGGTACCTTGTTGGTGGGTGGGTCTGACAAGCTGTTGAGCAAGGTGACTCTTGAGTCAACTCAAAAGAGGTGACTTTTGATAGAATTGGAGCTTAACTCATTGACTGATCAAGAAGGCACTAGGCCTTAAGTACAAACAAGGTTGGGTTGAGCAAAGCTAGGGAAAGGATGGGATGGGAATCCTAGCAAATCTCCAATTGGAGAGTTGGCAGATTTGCAGGATTACGAGGGAATCCCAACCAGATAGGGTTGGGATTACAAATCTACACCCAACCCGCAAATAACCTAAACCATATAAAATAGAGTACACAAAGTGTTGACAGCCTATTTCTAACAACTTTTTTACTTTTGAGTCGACTCAAAAGTCATAACGGGGGGAGATGAGGTACCTTGTTGGTGGGTGGGTCTGACAAGCTGTTCAGCAAGGTGACTTTTGAGTCAACTCAAAAGAGGTGACTTTTTTACTTTTGAGTCGACTCAAAAGTCATAACGGGGGGAGATGAGGTACCTTGTTGGTGGGTGGGTCTGACAAGCTGTTCAGGACAGCACGATTTCATACATCACAGCATGATCACAGCATCCCAGCCCAGCCACCCCTTTTGAGAATTCTCAAAAGTCGCACCAATACAGCACAGCACGATCTCATACATCACAGCATGATCACAGCATCCCAGCCCAGCCACTCCACTGCTAACAACTGGCAGGCCTCAGGCCTTTGTCAGCAATCCATTGCCGCCCATCTCATCCACTGCCGCCCATCTCATCCACTGCCGCCCATCTCATCCACTGCCGCCCATCTCATCCACTGCCGCCCATCTCATCCACTCACAGACCAATACACCCAAATCCACCTTTCCACTAACAAGAACAGCAGCTGACAGCTCTCAGTCAAGCACACCACCCTGCCACCTTATCCCACCCCATTCCATAACACTCGCATACTACCCACATACATCACACACATTGATACAAGCACATCCACCTCTCCACGCACGTCCCCATTTCTTTCGTTATACTCACATCAAAGTCAACCATTGCCAGCAGCTGACAGCTCTCAGTCAAGCACACCACTCCCGCCGCCACACGCCCTCCCCCTCCCCCTCCGTTCCTCCCACCCTCTTCTCCCCCTCCCCCATCCCTCGCCTCCCCCTCCGCACCCTCACCCCCTCTATCTCCCTTTCCCCCCCCTCCCCCTTGTCCCCCTCCCCCTCGCATGCCGAATATGTGAGCCTCTGTGATGCCCTCTAGGTTGGTCGTGTGCAGGGGGATTCGAGGGAGAGTGCCTTTCCCATGCATTGAACACTGCAGGGTGAGGGGTGGGGAGTGGGGAAGGAGGGGGAAGAGAGGGGAACGAGAGGAGGGCGGGGGAGGGGGAAGGGGAGGGGGAGGATGATGGAGCGGAAGGAGAGGGAAAGGAACGAAATAAATCATTCAGCCTGAACCCCCTCCTCCACCTCTCATGCCAAATATGTGAGCCTCTGTGATGCCCTCTAGGTTGGTCGTGTGCAGGGGGATTCGAGGGAGAGTGCCTTTCCCATGCATTGAACACTGCACACCGTTGTAGGGGGGTTGTGGGGAGAAACGTGGTAAGGGAGAACTGAACTGAAGCTTGGGTCAAATCAAGATAAATAAAAATAAGGCATACAAAGATTCCTTCGTTATAATCTCACCTGATAAACAGTGCCATTATTCAAAATTGATCAAGCAACCTTCTCTATTCCTCCCACCCACACCACCTCGCTATAATCTCACCTGAACAGTGCCATCTTCCAGCACCAGACCTCTCACCGCTCCTCTCTCCATCTTAACCCGATCAGCCCCCTCCCCCCCCCCCACAATCAGGGTTCAGTGAAGGTAAGAAAAGATCCCCCCCGTTATAATCTCACCTGATGAACAGTGCCATCTTCAAGCACCGTTACAAGCACCAGCCCTCCCACTGCATCCTCTCTCCACCCCAACCCCATCAGCCTCCCTCCTGGAGGCTCCCACAAAAACCGCGAGATCGGCCGCCCAGCTGCTGAGAACACAGATATGTACTGCCGAGCCTGCGCTGCCGAATCTGCTGCCGAGCCTGCGCTGCTGCCGCGCCTGGGAAGGTGGTTCGGGTCGCGGACTGTGGCGATTGGTCCACCGTAAGGCGCACATGCGACCATGAGTTCTGATAGGTCCACGTCCTATGTCGGGAGCGGGAGCGGGAGATGGAAAGAATCATGATCAAAGAAAAAGTTGTCAGGCGTACGTATCGACAGCTGACAATCATGCAGTCTGATAGGTCCTTATTAAGGGGTGTTTTTGAGTCGTCTCAAAATACACGTCTCGAAAGCCGGCCATGCGGTCTGATAGGCCCTCCTTTAAGGCGGAAGAACCGACAACCAACTGCGCGTTTCACAGGAATCGGGAACCAGCTACTACGCGCTCATATAGAAGCCTGAATACGGAAGGCTGACGGTGTAGATGGACGGAAAGTGGACTGGAATCAGCATCAACACGGATGCTGCTTATCGCCATGTCGCTGACGCTAACGGAATGGAATTAGCATGAACAAGCGGAAACGTGGCCGTCTGCGTGTACGAAGCGCTAGTAATAGACACAGGAGGAAGGTGGCACGCGCTATTCACCTGCCATTGCAGGTCTGGCAAAGGCTGTACGCGATAGAAGCAGTTGGAGAGCTCCGTCCACTCCGCTGCATCGGACACAGCCATGGTTGCTGTCATCTCAGAGCGTGCTACTTCCGCTCGCACGCTATTTCTACTCTCCCTGCTTCCCCCACTATTGAATCAATCTCTACTTTGCGAAACACAAGCCATGTCGCGAATCCTGCAGGTAAGGAATGCAGAGGAACTCAGTGCTAAGCACAAAAGCACAGAGGTTCAGTGAAATTGCCTGCTGTTCTGCGTCTCATTCAAAATCCCCGCTAGCAGGTTCCTCGGTAAAGTGCAATCAGCTGAGGAAGAAGGATTCAGGATGCAATGCAAGCAGCAGCACAGGGAATCCAAAATGGAAAATGATAATCCCAAGGTAGCTGGAACATTTACTCCCGTACCGAGCTGAAACGCTTCGCGGCGACAAGTACCGTTGTGGAAAACGAATTTTGAGAATGGTACTTGCCTTGGGATTTTGCCTTGGGAAACCATAACACGAGTCTATTCTTGCCTCAGATTGCCAAACCTGATTCTACGGCAAGTTACGTCAGGCATGGTTGGACATATCTGGCCAATCGAGCCTCGCCATTGTGGCTCGGGAGCCCAGCAGCACCCCTCGTGAAGTTTTGGTGCATTCGGTTCGGCAGAATCATGGCAAGTACGATTTTTTTAGGGTAAGTAGCTTTGGCGGGGGTACTACTAGCGACCCTGCGCTTTCCAGGGAACTACACTGCTAGTTGCAGACACTTTCCGCCCCTCCACCCCTCAGACAGGAAAGTTATTGCAACAACACAGAACTCGGCCCCACATACACCCACGTGTCACAAATTCTCAAGCCATTGGAAAAGAAATCCATTCACCTGACCGAAACAAAATAAAGCCCAATCGGAAAGGGATGCGTCTCGGGGTGGCATCAACCCTAAAAACATTGCGGGTTCCCGTGTTTAGGGGAGAGATCATCGAGGGGCCGAACATTAGCAGGGAAGTGGTGGAATTAGGGCCGCATGAGTCGCACCCCTAGTACGTAGGTACGAGCCTAAGTCTTATTTTTCGAACCATAACAAATATAAACCCTTATTGGATGGCATGCTTTTAGGGAGAAATCAACCCTAAACACTCTGCGACAAGGTGTTTAGGGTTGACTTGATTCTGAACAAAATTCCGTCAGCTTGTTGGGTGTTTAGGCTCAAAATTTGTTCGGGCTAGTTGCGGCGCTGGTTCGGCACTGCTTCGAAGGAGTGCGACTCATACGGCCCTAATTCGGCCATCTCTCTACTATTCTTCGGCCCTAATTTGGTAATTTCCGCCGTGTTTAGGGTGGATCCCTCCCGAAAAAGAGTCCAAGTTCCCTAAGGGTTTTATTTTTTTCTGCCCTGAGTTTTCTATTTTTTTCCCGAATTTGTGACACGTGGGTGAACGTGGGGCCCAGTTCTGTGCTGTTGCAATAACTTTCCTGTCTGAGGGTCAGAGGGGCGGAAACTGTGCGCACATAGTACTGTAGTTTCCTGGAAAGCGCAAAATATATAGCATTACCCCCGCGAAAGCTAATTACCCAAGTTTTGACAGTTAATTCTGTCAACATGCCTGAAACTTTCATTTCTCCTGTCAGTGCATTTGTGAAGGCTGGAACAAGCTGGTGTCCGGAGCAAGCCAGTAAGGGGGTGTCCGAAGTGAACGTCGACATCCATTGACATCCGTTTTGGGGATGTCGGTAAATCCTGACGGTTGGAACCCTCGATCCGAGGGTTGACATTTACCGACATCCAGCGACATCCATCGACGCTTCACTTCGGACACGCCATAAAGCATCGTCCGCCGTAATTTATCTCTCAGCTGACTCTGCGATTAGGTGCATTTTAAACCGGGGTGCACATTCAGCTGAATGTGCATCAAAGGTTATCCCTTGACTGAGTGGGTTACGAGGTGTGCTTTCAACCCCTTCAAGTCGAAATTCGTTTCCCCCCTCCCCCGCAATTTCGTTTCCCCACGCCCCCGCAATTTCATTTCCCCCTCCCCGTCGAAATTCGTTTCCCCCCTCCCCCGCAATTTTGTTTCCCCCCTCCCCCGCAATTTCGTTTCCCCCCCCTCCCGCCAATCTGTTTCATCCCTCCCGCCATTCGGTTTCACCCACACTTGCCATTTCACCCCCTCCCGCCACCTACGAAATGCCCGAAGCTCTAGCGGAATCATTTTTTTGTCGCCCCTCGTGAGCCAATCACTGTTTTTCTCCAAACCCCCTTCCCAACATCTCAAGCCGAACCGCGTTGAATGTGCACCCTGGTTTTTAGTTGTCATATTCCTCGCGCAGCTTTCTTCGGTTTGACACTACTCGCGGTGATATTGACTCCTGAAACCAGTTAGCTGCTGAAACACATAGTCCGTTTGTCGTAACTTGCCGGCAAACTGCTTTAGTCTTCGGCCAGCTGGCAGCTGAAACCGTCAAGGTATTCTGGACCGTCATATAATAACGATTTCGCGAGCACATTGGGAATTCCAAAAGTACAAAATTACGACGGAAATACCCTTCTGACAACCACAGCAGCTTATTTGTATCTCACCACACTTCCTTCAATTCCCTCGTTCCAATATCATGATTGCCAACACGTCCTCCTCGTCTTCTTACGAGTCTACGAGACACCAAAATGGCGTCACTGATTCCACTTTTGAGACATCTGAGAATTCATCCGCGAACTCATCGGCTCCTTCCTGGAAAGAAAACGGCATCACGGATAGGATAGTCTGCTTTTTAGAAAGCCTGGGGTCCCCCTCCGGGTGCCGGCACGAGGACTTCCGGTTGCAGAACGGTCAAGAGGCGTTTCGCGGTTTGCACTCCGATTGGGTGACGAACGAGCTGCTGGCGTGTGCGAGACCGACGGACGCGATGATCGCGGAGGGGCTGGCGGATAGGTTCGCGGAACGAGGCATCAGGCTGATTGTGAACCTGGAGGTACAGATGGGTGCTTATGGAGGTAGAGACGGGTGCATATAAAGGTACACATACATGCATATGGGGGTACAGATGGGTTGCGTTCAGGGGAGAGGCATCAGGCTGGTTACAGTTGGTGTTTGTGGGTCCTCAAGAACTAACCCGTCGGGCTGGATTCCTGAATTCCAGATTGGGAGAGGCCTCAGGTCGATTGTGGACTGGGGAAACAGACGGTTGGGAACCTGGGAGTAGAAGATTTCTCGTGTGATGCTTCGTTTCGTGCTGTTGAGAGGCCTTGGTTGATCATGAACCTGGAGCTATGACGGTTGGGAGTGTATCAATGCTCGTGTTACGTTTGTTTTCAGGCTCAAATGTCATCCCTCATATTGAGCACACCAAAAACCCAGTCCCTTTTCTTGTTTCCGTGCATGCACACAGGAACCAGGAGAGCATCCGTGGTGCGGGTCAGGGATCACAGCGTCAGGATTTTCCTACACTCCTGACAAATTCATCAAGGCTGGAGGTTCGCTAGTAACAATCACTCGCTCTTGCTGGTGCCAAATTCTTGCTTTTACTGCTCACTTATTCCCCCTTTTTCGGATGGTCTCTGTCCTTATCATTGTCTCCCTCTCCCTCCCTCCCTCTCAAGCAGTCCTGCACTGACAGAAACATCCATGCCATCCATAACCATACATCCGTCTGACCCTGTGTGGCCAGTGGGCTACCTGCATGCACCATGGAAGGACACGACATGCCCGCCCTTCCCAACCATGCCACTCACTTTCTCCCCCTCTCTCACCCCGCAACCACTCCTGCACTAACATCTCTCACATCATCCGTCTGTCCCTGTGTGGCCAGTGGGTTACCTCCATGCACCATGGAAGGACATGGCATGCCCGCCCTTCCCAACCATTCTACTCACTTTCTTCGCCCCTCTCATTCACAACCACTCTTGCACTAACATCTCCCACATCATCCGTCCGTTCCTGTGTGCCCAGTGGGTTACCTCCATGCACCATGGAAGGACATGGCATGTCCGCCCTTCCCAGCCATGCTACTCACCTTCTCCCCCCCTCTCACCACTCCTGCACTAACATCCCCTTATCATCCGTCCGTCCCTGTGTGGGCAGTGGGTTACCTGCATGCACCATGGAAGGACATGGCATGTCCGCCCTTCCCAACCATGCTCTCCATCGTGCAGAGCATCTCCCTCGCCATTGGCCGCCGCCACAAGGTATGCCATCTGTGCAAGCAATGGATGTTATTCGTGCAATCCATAAAAACTGTATTCGTATCGTAGTTACTCAAGTGCATCTATTCGTAGCAGGTGTACTGTTCACTGCTAGCGTCTAGGTGTACTGCTCATGCCTCGTCTCCAGGCTCTCAACAATGGCTGATCAATATCACCTGATGTTGTTTTGTTTGTTTCCTTGATGCAGGTGGCTGTTCACTGCCATGCTGGCCTAGGTATGCAAAACAACTATCACGGTTCAAATCAAAGCAGCTTCAACAAACTCGTTCCAACTTGCTCGCATGGATCTGTTCATTCCGAGCGTGCTTGCCTGTTGCACAACGCACAGTCTTGAAAACCATACGTGTTACATGAAACTGTTTGATCGTGCAGGAAGGACGGGCCTTGTCATTGCATGCTACTTGGTTGCAGCCAACTCGCTATCAGCTGCTGATGTAAGCCACTCCCCCCTTTCCCCGATAGCCATCCCATTCAGTTTCTGTACTTCCTGTGTTTTACTCCTAGGCTCCTCGTTTTGTGTTTTCCGAATGCTCGCAAACTGTCTGGGGTACGCATTGATGCTGAAAGGCTTCCCTCCCCGTTTTGTGAATTTCCCTCTGTACCTCCCTTTCTCTTTTGCTGATGCAGGCTGTGGCTGTTGTGAGAGCAATGAGGTGAGGTGCAACGTGATGAGAGTGCCCCATTATCTTCCATGCAACGTGATGAGAGTGCAATGATGAGAGTGCCCCGTTATCTCCTGTGCTGCACAATTCTCACCTCTTGTTCGTTTTTCTCATTGCGCCTGCTTAGCTGCTTCTTGCCACCTGTTGCTTACCTCCTGTTCGCTGCGTATCTGTGCAGGCCTGGGTCTCTACAAACCAGGAAGCAGGAAGTCTACGTGGCAGAGTTTCAGGTGAGTTGCATTTCTAGGCGTCTCACGGTTTTGCATTTGTGTAGGCCATTTTCTAGAATTCCCAGGTAAGTTGCATCTCTAGCCAGGCCAGTCCCAGGTCAGTCCCAGGCCTGACGATTGCAAGGAGGAAAAGATCACAACTGAGTTCCAGGTACGTTGAGCTGTTATGCATGCACCTCACAGCTTTTCATGTGTGTTAACTTTTTTTTAGGCACCTCAAAAGTAGCATTATTGAGGAACCACTATGCCTATGTGGTGAGTTCCAGTATTTGCTCATAGTATTTGCATCTCCCAGGCTCATAGGGGTTACCCCAGACCAGAGCACAAATATTCGGCATGTTCACTTTTAGCACCTTCTCATGCGCCAACAATCTTATCCCGCCCATCTCGTTCTTATGTCCCGGTGCATGATGCATGTGAATAGGCATTTGTACGTGGAGATGTCGCCAGTGGGTCGCAAGAACAAGCCCCATTGTTGGCCGGGCAGTACTCCCCTGAGGTACGCAGTCATGTTGACCACGTACACATTCTTTGTGTCTGTCTTGATGGCCACTTCTTTGTCGTGCGTGCGTGTTGTAAGGTTTGTACAGTAACTAGTGTTTCGACATTCGTTTCTGTACTATGAATTGCAGGGTGCATGGATGTACAGGATTCCGGATTTGGCGTCTTACGCCTGCCTTCTGTGTTCTATTTGTTGCAATCGGAGGAGAAGGCGAGTTGCTTGTTAATCAAACAGGCTTGTGCTTTACATTTGGTCTATTCATATTTATGAGGTTATCTTCAGTGTAGCAAATTGGCCGAATTGGCCTCACGGTGACGCAACTCCAGATTAGAAAGGGCTGGTGATTAGACGGGCAAGATCAAGAGTGAAGGAGGGGTGGGGCGATTACACGGTTGCGATGCATCCTCCCAAAGTCGCCCAAATTACGGCAATTCAAATTTGATTTTGCTTGTTCCAAGTTCGTCAACCTCGCTCGAACCCGGAGAAACCAAGGTTGTCGAAGGTGATGGCGTTTGGCCATTTGACTATGTCAATCAGGGCTGACAGTTTCGGCCAGGCTGATTACACCGTCTGTAGTTGGAAATATCTCAGTCCACCAGAAATCGTCCTGTTCGTGATTTATATTCCGGTTGCCGATTAAACTATTTTAAACCTTGGCTAGACAACGAACCTCTTGATAGTTTCGACTCTGGTTTAGAAAAAGGGCCTCTCGACGAAGCGGCTATGACTTATCAGACCCCGCATACCGGCCAGATAGGATCATCACCAAGCTCTCATCATGCTCTGGACCCAGATTTCGAAATTGACGACATTGATGTTCTGGATCACGATTGTCCCGCATCTAACGGCGGAGATCGTTCGGGTGGATACGACAGCGAGGACGAGCTCTTACAGCCGTCAGGGCCGGCGGACATGTCCGCTTTCAAATGCTTCGTTTCTGAAAACGTCTCGTCGAATGCCGGCAGCAACGGACGCGCTGCTTTCGCTTCAAAGGCACCTGCTTTCGCGCCTTCGTCATCCTTGCAGACCGCCTCTGCTCGATTCGCTTCCGTTCCTCCTCCGACCAGAGGGTCTCATGCAAACAGAACAGCTGCTTTCAGCAGAGGCGCTCCTCCCAGCAAAAGAGCCCCTCCGAGCAAAGGAGCTCGCGTTTTCGCTCCTCCAGCGACGTCTAAGTTCGAAACTGCACGATTCGGTTCCATGGCTCCGAGCCCCAGTGGCGCAACTCCTTTTCTAAGTGGAGCTGGGACAGGCGGTTTGGACGGAAGAAAGAGCAGTGGGGCTATCATCACTGGCCGTAGCATGGATAGTTTACAGGCCTTCAGTTTTTCAGGTCTTCAGAAGACTGTTGACATGGGAAGTAATGCGTTTGCTAGTAACGCAGGGGTTTCAGTGGGAGGTTCAGTTGGGGGTTCAGGTCGCAAGGTTTCTAATGGCGTCAGGGGAGACATTGGATCAGGTGTGGGGTTTCAGTTCATTGGCGGTAACAATTTGGGTAAAAAACCGGGTAACAATTTGGGTAACGGATTTGTTCCGATTACTGCGGTAAAGTCAAGTGCTCCCAGCAGCTCCGCCTTCCGTTCGGCCGTCGCTCCAGCCGTCGCATCTGAACGGATGGAACGGCCGGCAGGAGCAGCGGCAGTAGCACCACCACCACCACCACCGACAGCAGTACCGATCACAGCAGCAGCACCACTGGCAGGAAGACCAACGACGCCAGCAAATGCAGCCGCAGCAGCCACAGCAGAGGGAGCAGCAACAGCAGAGAGAGGAGCCACAGCAGCAGCAGGAGCAGCAGCAAGGAGATCAGCCGCCTGTTTTGGAATGGAATCAGAGCATGATGCCATGGCAGCACCAACCACAGCAGCAACAATAGGGGCAGGAAGGACAGCAGCAGGAGCATCAGCACCAGGAGTGACAGAAGTAGGGATGGCAGTGGTAGGGGGTTTGACAGGTGGCTCGGTATTCTCATCTGGAGGGGTTTCCAGCGAGTGGGAATCCGTGGGGAGGGATGCGACAACTGCAACCATGATAGAGAGTGCAGTGAGGAGAGCGAAGGAGAGGAGTGTGGGGGATGTGGAAGAGCACTCGGGTATTCGCCTGAGGTGAGGCAGAAGGCTCGAAAGGATTGAGGATTTCACTCGTCTTAGAAGTTCATTTTATGCGAATGAGCGATATAGAGGAACAAAACAACTTATTTCAACAGTACCAGGGGTGCAGCTCGTAGTGTAAAGAAGATTCTCATATGCGTTGCTCTTTGGTGACTGTTGTCCGTTTCATCTCCCAACAGGAACCGTTTCATCTCTGCACCGCAGCTCAGGCAGAAACTGGCCGACATTCGTTTCCTTCGTCTCGAAGCCATCTCGTACGTGCATTCGCATCATGCGTCCGATGTATTCTGTTCAAATGCTCTCTAGCCGTTTCTGAGACACAGATATTTGTTCCACGTGTCGTGATGTGTCTCATCCTCTGGCCGACATTCGCTTTCTTCGTCTCGAAGCCATCTCGTACGTGCATGTGCTTTCTGCGTTTTGCATTATTCGTTGTATGTGTTTCACACTTACGGCTCATTCGTTGTATGTGTTTCACACTTTCGGCTCATTCGTTGTATGTGTTTCACACTTTCGGCTCATTCGTTGTATGTGTTTCACACTTTCGGCTCATTCGTTGTATGTGTTTCACAGCCTTCTTCTCACATCCTCTTCCTCTCCCTTGCTCACCTTCCCAACCCCCCTGCGCTGCTCCAGCTCCGCTCTGATTGGCGGAAGGAGCCAGCTGGCAGGGGCGTGGGCGACCATTGCTGTCATATCCGGATGTTCATCTGTTAAAGCCACTGCCACTGCCAAACCCTCCGCTGCTGCTAAGCCCACTGCCGCCACCAAACCCTCTGCCACCGTTAAAGCCACTGCTACCGCCACCAAACCCTCCTCCTCCTCGCGTCCGTTCATGTCTTGGAAGCTCTCCTGTCTCTCTGGTCCTCTGGCGGGAGGCAGAGGAGGAGGGGGTGGAGGAGGGGGGAGAGGAGGGAAAGGAGGAGGAGGCGGGCAAGGAGGAGTGGAAGAGGTGACTCTGCTCTTGTTCGGGGCGGCGTTTGATGTGTACTGCAAGCAGGAGATGGGGACGGTGGTGGCAGTCTTGGGAGCCGAAGCCAGCCCGCCAAAAGGGGTGAGTCAAGGGACCTACAGAGGGGGTCAGCAGAGGGGGGCAACAGAGGGAGCGTGCCAGGTTGGGAGGAGTGGAGGAGGAGACTGTGTTATTGTTTGGGGTGACGTTTTTCCAGGTGCCTCAGAAGTTCTTGGGGGTGTGTGTGAGAACTTTATCAATGCTCCCACACACTCGAACAGCACTCACGCACACTCACAATCACACTCATCAGCACTCATTTCCACACTCCCCACGCGTTCCCATCCACATGTTGCCATGGCAGTACTTTCCGCCGCTCTCTGACTTTTGAGTCGACTCAAAAGTCAACTCGACCAACACTCACGCACATGCACGCTCACTAACACTCGTTTTCACACTCCCCGCACGTTCTCACCCACGTGTTGCCATGGCAGAACCTTCCGCCGTCTCTCCGCGTGTTCCGAGCCAATCAAATCCTGCCAGTTGGCATTGCGAGAGACTTTGGCATATGCAAGGGGGTGACGGAGGGCAACGAACCTTGCAATTCCGTGATCAACAAGTGAGCGTTATTATCCCACCCCATGCCATCCTATGATCGTATCCCATGCCATGTGTCATCCCATCCCATCCCGCGCCCTCATCCTGCACCCTCCCATCCCACGCACTCTCATTTCACGCCCTCCCATCTCGCGTCCATTATCGCATGCCCACTACTGACAGAACCCTTGCAGAGTGTTGTGACCAATACCTTGCATCTCATGCCATCGCATCTCAACCATCCCATCACGTACCCTTTCACCTCAGCCAATTTTGATCCCATCCGCCCTCCCATCCCATACGCCATCCAATCCCATCCGCCCTCCCATCACATCCGCCATCCAATCCTATCCGGCCTCCCATCCCATCCCATCTCACACGCTCTCCTCTCAGAACCCTTGCAGAGTACTGCGACCGGCACATTGCAGCAGCGTATCACAAGGTGAAGCCAACCCACCTTGAGCTCGACACTATCTCACCTCATCCATCCCATTCCACGCCCTCCGATCCCACGCCCTCGTCTCTCAGAACCCTTGCAGAGTACTGCGACCAGCACTCTGCAGCAGCGTATCAGAAGATGAAGCCAACCCACCTTGAGCTCGACACTATCTCACCTCATCCATCCCATTCCACGCCCTCCGATCCCACACCCTCCACTGTCGGAACCCTTGCAGAGTACTGCGACTGACACATTGCAGCAGCGTATCTGAAGATGAAGCCTACCCGCCTCAAGCTCGACACTATCTCACCTCACGCCATCCCATCCCATCCGCCCTCGCATCCCATCCGCCCCCCCATCCCATCTCCTGCCCTCCACTCTCAGAACCCTAGCAGAGTACTGCGACCGCCACATTGCAGCAGCGTATCAGAAGATGAAGCCTACCCGCCTCGAGCTTGACGGAGGGTGAGTGTGGATGGAAATCCCTGCCACTGCCGGTTAAAGTCTAGGATTAGCATTTGAGAATCCTGAAATGCAGCTTCAGCATGTCGATTTGATACTCCCCTGTCCTGGTTAAAGGCTTGTTTTACCCCCACCTCCACCACCACCCACACTTACCAGTTCTCTCCATATAATCACACCCTCAAAGAAACTGTTCATAAATGCAACATACTGGCATGTGCCGCAAATTTCTCGTTATAATCACACCTTGCAGGAACCTCTCGACTGCGTTCCTTTACCGAAACAACGTTCGGCGGTCCCGGCAGGTGCTACTGGGCAATGGTACATGTGGCAGCGGGAGCAGCAGGAGGAGGGGGGCAAGGCCCGTGGCTGCTCTGGACCAAGATGCTCTGAGGTGCATTCTCAGGGAGAAGGATAACCTCACGAGCCGGCCCGTGTCGCAGGGAAAACGATTTCTGGCCGCGGCATCGGGGGATGAGGAGCAGGCTCCGTATGTTCCTCCGCTCAAGCGAGCAAAAGGCGTGGAAAATGGGACTGTAAGGGGTGAGACACTGGGGTGCGGGAGCGGGGTGACAGTGAGTAAGGCTACTGGAAGTGGGGTTTCTGGGAAGGGGGGGCTATTACCAAGAGGGAGTGTGAGAGGAGGGGTCAAGGAAGGGGTGGATGTTCAAGATGGGGTTATTAGAAGTGAAGTGGGGGGAGGGGTGGTCGAGGATGGAGGAAATGTTCATGGTGGGGCTAGGGGGGGGAAAGTAGTCGGTAGAGGTTTGGTGACTCAGGGGAACCAGGGGAAGAGCCCTAATTGGATGTTGAGGGAGCAACGCTTTCAACCAACGGAGAAAATGGTTGAGCTCGATGTTGACGACAACGATGATGAGGACAATGACATGGGAGCAGCAAGCGAGGTCAGTGCATTACACATTTTTCGTACAGATGCCTCTTAATCACAACATCTTGTTCGTTTCCCATTGATTTTTTTCTTTCTTTATTTCTTTGGCTCCTTTCAGGCTTTCATTCTTGACCCCTTTCTCAAGACAAGCCAAACAGCTTGTGGCATATAAAAATGCATGTTGCTGTAGAGCTTTAGGTGAGACGGACTTACGGGGAGGGCGCTGTGTCTACACGGCATACTCGTCCCCAGAATTCCCCTCGTCTGGTCTTTGGAATGGCCCAACAAACGTTGACGCCTTCCACTTCCATGTAATTCAGTTACGGTAAATGCCACCTCAGCCTTTTTCAAGCCTCTTGTCAAGGGTTGACCGATCTTCGTTGACCCGTCTCTGCTTGTGATTGCTCCAAAGCATTCGGTGTCACCTGTTTCCTGACGTGGCACCAGGGGATCTGAGGAAACTTGGGCACCGCCCTCCACATCACTAAGGGAGCAATTTCGCCGCAAAGATCGCTCAACCAGTTGCATTGTCGTGGAATGCTCTAGCGAGCACGCGACGACGCTCGCGAAACAACATTACAACTTACACTGGGGACAACCTTTTCCTCGCAGTATCCTACCTGTCGCAAACTATGTGCGCGACGAAATACCCAGATGCGGTTCGGGCTTGGTATAAACACGAAAAGTGATTGCCACTCTTCCCGCCCACAACCACAGATGCCCAGCAGACCAGAACTCGCTGAATTTCGACACTGGCCTTTGTTTTTGTCCAATTTCAGCTGATTTACACAGATTACAGCTCAAATTGTTATTTCTGACTTCAGTTCTCCGGATTCTGACGCGTAACCTCTAATGGCACACGGTCCTATAAACATGACGCTTGTGTCTGCATTCATCGCGACTCTTACTGTGCTATCGGCGTTCAGGGTTGCTCTTGCCGCAAGGCACTTCACACCAGACGCAGCTGTAGTGACGGCAGGGAGAGCGTCTGTGAGCGGCGTGGCTCTGGCAAACGGGACTCAGTACCACACGAATGCACTTCCGTGCAGCAAATCGGCTCTCCCTGGATTCGCGAAGAAGGTTACGCTCAAATCAAAGTAAGTCCTTGCCACCACGTCATTGTTCCCTGGTTTCTTTTAAAATTCAAGTCCGACAGTTCAATACGATGTGACAAAACGTAGAGCTGCAAAACATTTGCAGTGACGCAGTTTGCAGCGTCGGATTGAAAACGTTGAAGATGTTTGAGGCGTTGGATCTCTCGTTGTAAATCACCTCGCATCTCCAAATCTGACTCGAATTTTCATCCAAACCTAACCCTGGCACAGGCTCTTATTTCACTGGAAGATCGTGGGCACGACGCTCTACGGCGCCATTGTCGCACAGGCTGGCGGTGGCGCAAAGAACGGGTGGCTGTCCGTTGCTTGGACAAGGAGTCCCGGCCAGATGTTCCCAGCAGACGCGGTCGTGGGGAATTTACCCACACCGAACTCTGCCAGAGTAAAGGCGTACGCGTTAAACGGTTACAGCATGTCGTCCGTTGTGCCATCATCCGCGTTCAAAGTGACAGCTACATCCATTAGTAATAGCGCCTCGGCTACAACCATCAAGTAAGTCCGTTTTCACAGCATCGTTTCCACGGTAATTTTTTCCAAGTATTTTTAGATAAAATGGTTTGGTTACAGCCTCGAGAATCTCCATGCGCCACAGCACAGAGATACGTTCAGTGATGCACGACGCGTGTTTGTGAAGCAGATTGTCCGTAAGATTCAGAAGAATCATCCTAACCTTTAATTCAAATGCCATTCTCTTTTACTCGACTTCCTACCTGGTCTCCAGATTTACCCGGAGCGGCAAGACAGGCCTTTCGCCGATCAACTATGCTGGCACGAACAATATGATATGGGCACACTCTTACTCGGGTTCCTCTAAGACGCTTGGAGACCACGGTGGCAACTGGTAGGTACATTCTGTTATCATCCATGTTTTTGCACGTGCACACCATGTGCATTCCTTTCACATATGAATCAAGCCATAGCCACTAATATGTTCATTCGTCCCTCGCCACTTCAGGGGCTCTGTAAGTGTCAACCTCGCATGCAGCGTATAGGGCGTTTGGAGCGAGAAATTGTACAGCTGTGTAATGGACATGCTTCTTATATGCACGTGTCACGTGTTAGATGCTGCTCTTTTGCCTCTCACAATATCACTACCTAGTTAGCAAAGATGAAATGGGATAAGCAAGGTAGTTTTCACCACACCCTCATTACAAGTTGATTGTGTTATAGAGGACTCTCCTCTAGTTGGCAGGAACTTGGGATTTGAACTGAACAATAGAGCACTCTATTGTTTAGTTCAAAATGTCTCACTATAGTGCTCCCCCTCCCGTTGAGTGTATCCTTGAGCTACAAGCCTCGCCTTGTAGCGTTCGACACTCCCATCGGCTCACCCCACCACTCGCTTCCAAGCTTGGAGTGTTGAAGAAGTGAACGAACAGCTTCCACCAACGTGCGATTAAGTCGCTCCGCCGCTCCATTTTGTTGGGGTGTGTAGATGGTTGTGACGTCGTGCTTAATGCCCTTGCTCTTCATCGATTTCTCAAGCTCCGCATTCACGAATTCGCCGCCACCGTCGGTGCGAATAGACTTGATCCGCTTCTTGTCGTCGTCGCAAACTTCAAGCGCCCACTCTTGAATCGCCTTGGTCACATCTCTCTTAGCCTTCAAGAGCCGGGTCCAACACATCCGCGTCGCGTCGTTGAGCATCACCAAGAGGAACCGCGCTCCTCCTTTTGATGCATGCCGCATCGGTCCACACACATCCATGTGAACAAGCGCAAGCGGGTCCTTAGCGAGGGGTGAGCTACGGCTACCAAATGGCTTGCGAGCCATTTTTCCTTCGACACACGCCACGCACACGCCCTTCTCGTCGTCGCCGGCAATCACGCCGACTCCCTTCGCAAGTCCTTTGTTGGCCAACTCCTTGACCGACTCGTTGTTGGCATGCGCAAGCTGATTATGCCACGCCTTGAGAGTCGCCTTGGAGCCTTGCGCCACGTTGGATGAAGCCGCTTTCGGATGCGTCTTGAGTTGGTAGAGTTCTCCGTTGAGAACGCCTTGTGTGAATTGCTCCCCCTTCCAAAAGAGGTTCATCTTCGCATCGTCCATAGTGAAGGTAAGTCCCTTCTTCGCAAGTTGCGAAACGGAGAGAAGATTCACCTTCAACCCTGGGACATGAAGCACGTTCGTGATTTCCACCGGTCCGCTATCGACGATGAGTCGCGTACTCCCAACTCCAACCACCGGTAGCAACTTGTCGTTTCCGAAGACGACGCACGTGACGTCCCCCGGTGCACCAACGTTGGTGAGGAACGATGCCGAGTGCGTCATGTGTTGTGTTGCGCCGGTGTCGAGGAACCATGCGTTGCTTGGAGTGTTGGTCCCGTCACCCGCCAATAACACGATTGACTCCCTTGAATCATCCGCCTCGCCGGATGCCGTATGCGCATTGCCCTCGTGGTTCCGCGCCTTCGATGGAGTCCAATCGCTCGGGCGCTTCCGACACTCACGCCAAAAGTGTCTCGCCTTGCCACAATAGTGGCACTTGCTCGAGTCATTCGATGTGTTTCCCTTGCCGCGATCGCTTCCACCGGACGACTTCTTCGTCTTACCTTTGCTCCACATGGACTTCTTTCCGGAACTCCCTCCATAAAACATGGCGGCACCCTCGCTCTCATTAGCGAATTTGTCGGCGACGCGATTCTTCATGGAGAAGCCGACCGACCACCATTTCCTTCGTCCATGTGTCTTGCACGCTATCGAGTGTCGTAATCACCGTCGACCACTCTACCGGAAGGCCGCATAGCAAGGTCAAAATACAATCCTCCTCCGTGGCCGTTCCACCGAGGTCCATGAACGTTTCCCCGAGTTCCTCCACACGAGTCGCATACTCGTGCATCGATTCGCCCGCGCGCATCTTCACCGTGTAGAACGCATTCCGGGCTAGGATCTTGCCATGGAGAGTCTTGTTCACGTGCATCGTCTTGAGCCGCTTCCACGCTTCATGCGCCGACGCTTCGAGCTTGATGCACATGCGCACCGAGCTCACGAGATTGATGCCGATGCGCGAAATCAAATTAGCGAACGCCTATTGGTCCTTCTTCCATGCCGCGATGCCGCTCTCATTGTCCGGCTTCTTCTCCGTTCCATCGAAGAAACCCCAAAGTCCCCGCTCCATCATGAGCACTTGGAACTTAAACTTCTCACCGAACCGAATTCTCATTGAGTCTCGAATGTTCCTGATGCTGCCATGTGGCACCGAATTGGTGGAGTCTTCCGAAGTCAAACTTCAACCCCACGCAAACCTGCAGCTCACTCGAAAGTGAGCATAAAAAACAGCACCGCTTGGTGGTTGGGGGCAAAACTGCCCCACGCAACCTCCAACACTCCCCCTTGCACCCAAGCCACTAGGTGCTCAAGCCAACACATTCACAGCATGCACTGAACGAGTCCTTAGGGAGTGGCTTGGTGAGGAAATCCGCCGGTTGAGCTTTGGTGCTCACATAAGTGAGTTTGACCTCACCCTTCTCAACCGCCTCACGAATGAAGTGATGCTTCACTTCGATATGCTTGGTTCGCCCGTGAAGGACGGCGTTGTGAGAGAGGCTTATGGCAGCTTGGTTGTCACAAAAGAGAGGAGTTGGGTTCGGTTGAGGATGCCCAAGCTCCGCTAGAAGACGCCGTAACCATATTGCCTCCATGGCAATATGGTTACAAGTTGATTGAAGGTATTCCCGAGGTGAGAAGGCACATTTGTTGATTGATTTTTTTTTTAGTTATGTATGCTGAACCCTGGAACTCTCCTCTTTCAAAGAGCAATTGTTCCAAGATTCATTGTTGACCAGGCAGACATAGCATAAACAAGACACTTGCTGCTGTCCATAGCTACTGGTATTTGATTTAAGGTCAGTTAGCTTTGCCAAGAACCGACCACGCAATTTCTTTTCAGATGCCCTTTTTTTTTTTTTTTTTTTTTTTTTTTTTTTGGACGTAGTACATTATACAATGCATACATCCACAGTCGTAACTGTAAGAGAGGAAGGCACAGGCCAACCTTATCAGGTCTGCACTGTCCTTCCTTACACTGATTTACGGCGGCTCAAAGAAGGTGCTAGGTCTCTCTCATATCGATCTGAAGGCCTTGCTCCACGTCAGTTGCTCGTCCTGTTCACATATACGGCTCAGCGCTGCCGCCTCTCCAGCTGTCAAATGTTGCCAACCCCCTTTATCCTTTCCTCCATGCTGGCCTCCCTTACCGCTGCTCCCTTCACTGTAGATCCGAACGTGCCTCCTGAAATTGGCCCAAATCTTCCTGACCACCCGTTTAGGCTCGAAATTTTCTTACGGAAGACCGCGTCACACCTCTCCAGCCAGATGTGTCTGAATGTGACCGCAATAAGTGTGGACTCCGGAAAACCGGATGTTGCGCTGTCCTCAGTGAATAACAGCTCTCCAAGTGACCCCACCGCCCTTCCAGAGTTGATTAGCTGGAGTGAATCTTGATGCGCGCCACAGACCCGGTGACGACCGGGCAGCTCATCAGGCAGTGCGTTGGCGACTCCTCCTGCCCGCAGTATGGGCAACATGCACGGGATCCAAAGAAGGCCAACCTGCTGCCCACTTGCAAATTGTGGTTGTGCAGCCTCAACAGTACTTCCCTCGCTTTAGCCGGGATTGCAATCGAGTCCCTCTTCGCAACGACCTTCCCCCTGTCAATCTTTCTTCCCCAGGTCTCCTCCCATTTTTTCTGCTGCTTGGGTTGAGTGGTAGGCTTCCTGAGTAGATGTCTTAGCTTCCGTTGCGCCGATGTTTTTCCCTCATCCCACAGGAAAGAAGCACGCATGCGCGTCACATGCGCGTCACTGGGTCCCCTGCTTGGCCCAACACACAGCCTTCTCTGAACACCATCGGAGTTAGGATATTCAGTAATGAAGGCGGCTGTTGTCGAAAGTAGGTAGTTTAACGTAGGAACCATAGCTAGGGTTCTAGGAGCTAGCATTGGTGTCGAGAGAGTAGAGCAAGGCAAAATGGAAGAAAGAGAGCGATCGTGGATTAGGTGAGGAGGGGGGGGTACAAGAGTGTCGAGTAAATCTAGTTGTACCCTGTAGGGATAACCCCTACGCAACCTAGAAACATATAAACATATAACTGTTTTGACACACCCCCATAGGTGAAGGAGGGGATAGCCAAACCGAACAGCAGTTACAAGACTGTTAGAATGCTAAGCTGCTGCAGCTGTGTCACCCACCACCCACATCCCCTGAGCCTCCCCACCACTTCACACTCCCCCCCACAGCAGCAGGTGCGGCTGTGAGAGAGAGGAGGCAGGTTGGCGCTGGAGGTGCAACCTCCCCCTCACACCCTCCCCTCCCCTCCCCTCCCCTGCACCCCAACTGCTGCACGTGCAGCAGGGAGAGGGAGGAGAAAAGGGGGGGAGGGGGGGGGGAGCGGGGTAGGGGCTGCGCATGGGGCTGCAGATGCGCGTGCAGAGGGCAGCAGGGCGCACGGGGCGCACAAGACAGCAGGGCACACGTGGCGTGCAGGGCTGCAGGGCGCGCGGGGCGCGCAGGACAGCAGAAAGGGCTGTAGCGGCCGCAGCAAGGACTGTAGCGGCAGCAGCAAGGGCTGTAGCGGCAGCAGCAAGGGCTGTAGTGGCAGCAGCAGGGGCTGTAGCGGCAGCAGCAGGGGCTGTAGCGGCAGCAGCAAGGGCTGTAGCGGCAACAGCAAGGGCTGTAGCGGCAGCGGCAGGGCAGCAGAGCGCGTGGGGCGCAGCAGGGCTGCAGGGCGCGCGGGGCGCGCAGGGCACGCAGGGCAGCAGGACAGCAAGGCGCGCGGGGCACGCAGGGCTGCAGGGCACGCGGGGCGCACAGGGCAGCAGGGCAGCAGGGCGCACATGGCTGCAGGGCAGCAGGGCGCACAGGGCAGCAGGACAGCAGGGCGCGTGGGGCGCGCAGGGCTGCAGGGCGCGCGGGGCGCACAGGGCAGCAGGGCAGCAGGGCGCACAGGGCTGCAGGGCAGCAGGGCGCACAGAGCTGCAGGGCAGCAGGGCGCGCGGGGCGCGCAGGGCTGCAGGGCGCGCGGGGCAGCAGGACAGCAGGGCGCGCGGGGCGCACAGGGCAGCAGGGCAGTAGGGCGCGCGGGGCGCAGTAGGGCTACAGAGCGCGCGGGGCGCACAGGGCAGCAGGGCGCACAGGGCTGCAGGGCAGCAGGGCGCGCAGGGCAGTAGGGCATGCGGGTTGCACAGGGCAGCAGGGCGCACAGGGCTGCAGGGCAGCAGGGCGCGCAGGGCGGCAGATCCCCTCCTGCCTCCCCCTGAACTTCCAAGCTCCCCCCCCCCTCCCAACACAAAGTGGAGCAGGGGGAGAGAGAGGAGAAGGGGGGGGCGGGGGGGGGGGGGGGGGGGGGGCTGATGCTGCAAATCCCCTCCCCCCCACTGCTGCTCCACTATCCGTCACCCCCCAGGGATGAAGGAGAAGGGGGGGGACGGGGGGGGTTGGTGCTGCAGATCCCCTCCCCCCCACTGCTGCACCCGCAGCAGGGGGAGGTAGGAGAAGGGGGGGGCGGGGGGGGCTGGTGCTGCAGATCCCCTCCCCCCCACTGCTGCTCCACAATCCTTCACCCCCCAGGGATGGAGGAGAAAGGGGGGGCGGGGGGGGCTGGTGCTGCAGATCCCCTCCTGCCTCCCCCTGAACCTCCAAGCTCCTCCCCCCCTCCCAACACAAGGTGCGGCAGGGAGAGAGAGAGGAGAAGGGGGGGCGGGGGGGGGGGGGGGGGGGGGGGGTGATGCTGCAAATCCCCTCCCCCCCACTGCTGCTCACTATCCGTCACCCCCCAAAAATGAAGGAGAAGGGGGGGGACGGGGGGGGTTGGTGCTGCAGATCCCCTCCCCCCCACTACTGCACCCACAGCAGGGGGAGGTAGGAGAAGGGGGGGGCGGGGGGGGCTGGTGCTGCAGATCCCCTCCCCCCCACTGCTGCTCCACAATCCTTCACCCCCAAAAAATGGAGGAGAAAGGGGGGGCGGGGGGTGCTGGTGCTGCAGATCCCCTCCTGCCTCCCCCTGAACCTCCAACCCCCCCCCCCCCCCCTCCCAACACAAAATACGGCAGGGAGAGAGAGAGGAGGAGGCGTGGCGGCAGCTGCTGCTGCTGAGGCACATCCGCCACCCCCTCACACCCTCTCCCCCCCGTCCCCATGGAGGGGGGGGAGGGGGGCGGGGGTGGAGCTGCACGTGCGACTGCAGGGCACGTGGGCAGGAAGCCGTCACCCCTGTTTGAAGGCAGGAAGCCGTCACCCCTCTTCCCACCCCCTTACCCTCCATGATGCGACAGGGCACCGGGGCCGCGGCTAGGGGCGACAGGTCGCGAGGGTCCATAGCTAGGGGCGACGGGGCGACGGGTCGACTGGGCAGGTACGGGGCGGGGCGCTGGACACGGAACGGGGCCGGGCGCGGGCTAGGGACGGGGCCAGGCGCGGGCTAGGTACGGGGCCGGGCGCTGGGCTAGGGACGGGGCCGAGCACGGGGCTAGGTACGGGGCCGTGCGTGGGGCTAGGTACGGGGCCGGGCGCAGGCTAGGGACGGGGCCGGGCGCTGGGCAGGTACGGGGCCGGGCGCTGGGCGCGGAACGGGGCCGGGCGCGGGCTAGGGACGGGGCCGTGCGTGGGCTAGGGACGGGGCCGGGCGCTGGGGTCGACGGGCCGCGGGCTAGGGCACGGGGCCGGGCGCGGGCAGGTACGGGGCCGGGCGCTGGGCGCGGAACGAGGCCGGGCGCAGGCTAGGGACGGGGCTGGGCGCGGGCTAGGTACGGGGCCTGGCGCTGGGCTAGGAACGGGGCCGGGCGCGGGGCTAGGTACGGGGCCATGCGTGGGGCTAGGTAAAGGGCCGGGTGCAGGCTAGGTACAGGGCCGGGCGCTGGGCTAGGGACGGGGCCGGGCGCTGGGCAGGTACGGGGCCGGGTGCTGGGCGCGGAACGGGGCCGGGCGCGGGGCTAGTTACGGGGCCGGGCGCGGGCTAAGTACGGGGCCGGGCGCTGGGCTAGGGACAGGGCCGGGCGCTGGGGTCGACGGGCCGCGGGCTAGGGAACGGGGCCGGGCGCGGGCTAGGGACGGGGCCGTGCGCGGGCTAGGTACGGGGCCGGGCGCTGGGAAGGGGCCGACGGGGCCGGGCGCGGGCTAGGAACAGGGCCGGGCGCGGGGCGAGGGGCCGACGGGGCCGGGCGCGGGCTAGGAACGGGGCCGGGCACGGGGCGAGGGGCCGACGGGGCTGGGGGCCGGAGCCTAGAGGCGACGTGCGACGGGCGACGGGCCGGGACCGGGGCCTAGGGGCGACGGGGCCGAGGGGCGACGGGCCTAGGGGCGACGGGGCCGGGGCCTAGGGGCGACGGGCACGAGCCTAATGTCGAGAGAAGGGCCACACGAGGGTGGCGCGTAGGGCAGCAGGTGGTGGGCCCAAAGAGGTCGTATCAGCTCTTAATACCATGTCGAAAGTAGGTAGTTTAACGTAGGAACCATAGCTAGGGTTCTAGGAGCTAGCATTGGTGTCGAGAGAGTAGAGCAAGGCAAAATGGAAGAAAGAGAGTGATCGTGGATTAGGTGAGGAGGGGGGGGTACAAGAGTGTCGAGTAAATCTAGTTGTACCCTCTGGGGATAACCCCTACACAACCTAGAAACATATAAACATATAACTGTTTTGCGGGTCAGTGCGCCCATAACCCCCCAAGGACAACGAGCCTGTAACCCTTCCCTAGGATCAATCGGGGATCACCAGTGGACCTCTGACACCCCCCCGCACTAGGATGCCCGAAGTGCACACACTGGGATTCGAACCCGAGACCTTCGCTCTGATACCATACCAGAATCCCAACCACTAGACCATTGGGATAAAAGGGCGTGTTAAGTAGCGGGTCAGTGCGCCCATAACCCCCCAAGGACAACAAGCATGTAACCCTTCCCTAGGATCAATCGGGGATCACCAGTGGACCTCTGACAGCTGCGCCACTTCTCCCAGCTGCCTGATTTTTCCTTTGTTATCTACCTCCACTCTTTTGCACTTCAATTCTTTGTTTTCCGCCAGCGCCACTTGCAAGTAATTTTGCCTCCCCACCGTCGATTTCCCCACCTTCACCACGGTGGTAGCCTTGGTGATTTCCGCCGCCGATACCCTCGCGAGCAACTTTATTTTCCAGCTCTCTGGTACTGCTTTCCAGGCCATGAGCGCCCACCTCGCCGTGGACGACCTTCCCGTTTGTTTTGTCAGAGTCCACAGATCCTTAATTCTCCAGCGCTCACTGCCGCATGTCCATTCTGCAAGGATTGCTTTGTGTGCCAGCAGCGTAGCCCACCCCAGAGGCATGTTCGACGCTTTCCCCAGCAACCACTGCTTCATCGGGTTCTCCTCCAGTAAGACTGCTCCCTGATTCCACAGCGCTTGACTGTTGATTCTCCCCGTCGGACTGATCACCCCCAGCCCCCCATCTTTCCTTCCCAGGTGAGCCAAGTACTCCAGAGGATGAAATGCTTTCCCACATCCGCACACCCTTTCGAGATGAATTTATGACATAGCTTCAGGATTTTCTTCCAGATCTGCTTCGGGGGTTGATAAATCTGTGCCTGGAAAAGTACCACCGGCATCACATATGCGTTCAAGACCGTTACCCTCACCGATGTGGTCAGATCCAATTTCTCCCTGTTGCTCAGGATCGTGTTAACCCGCACCATCGCTCTTTCCCACGTTTGTTCCGCATTTCCGTCCGACGTAATCCAGATGCCTAACAGCCTCTCCGGCTTGTCCCTTTCTGCCCAGCTGAAGCTTGTGTCTGCAGGCAGGGGGTACACCCTGTTCTTCCCCAACGGCATCACCGTCGACCTCCCTTGATTGACATGCAGCCCGGATCTGTCACTTAAGTCTTTCAACAATGACTGCGCCTTTCCAAGTTGCTCCTTGCCCTGGAGTATAAGCGTCGTATCATCCGCGTACCCTAGGTACAGTAGCTCTCCTTTCCCCTTTTTCCGCAACCCTAGCTTTCTCCTTTTTGCCTCCTTACTTAATGGCTCTGTTGCGCAGATGAAGAGGTACGGTGCGAAGGGGCACCCTTGCCGTACCCCCGACCCCACCTCCACCTTCTCTCCCAGCCATCCGTTGATCAGCAGTTGCGTCGCTGCTTGTTCATGAAGTCCTCTGGACCACTTGACGAAAGCCTCCGGGAAGCCCATGCGTTCCAGCGTGTAGAAGAGGAAGTTGCGCGACACAGATTTGTAAGCTTTCTTAAAGTCAACGAGCAGTAAGTACCAGTCTTCCTTCCCCAGCGCCACTGCATCAATCGTATCAGCCACCACCTTGACTGCATCCGCAAGGCGCCTGCCCGGGACGAAGCCAAACTGATTTTCCGAAATGACCTGAGGTAATTCTTTCTTCATTCTGTTCGCCAGCAGCTTCGCAACGATCTTGTAGACCGCGCTCAGTAGCGTAATAGGACGATAGTTCCCCAGATCTGTCTTCTCTCCTTTTTCTGGTTAAAAGAATAGTTACTGCTGTAGAGAAGCTTTCCGGCAGCTTCGCAGTTGCCTCAAAATCTCTCATGAACTCCATCACCGTGTCCCCCAACATGTCCCAGTTATCCTCCAGCAGCTCTTTCGGCAAGCCGTCTGCTCCCGGTGCTTTCCCTCTTGGAAGTTCTTTCATCGCTTTCTTTACTTCTGCCTCCGACCATGGTGCAGAAAGCCTACGCACCCCTTCTTCGCTCAGTACCTTCCGAGGATCCATCGGCCACTCCTCCACCTCATCACGCTGCGGTCCTTCTCCGAAGATTTTGGAGACAAATTCTGACACCGCCGCCAGGATCTCTCTCTCCCCTTCGTAGCTGTTTTCGCTGTGCATCACCGTCTTAATCGTTGTTTTAGCTTTCCTTGACACTATCCTCCTTGTCAGATATTTTGTCGTGATTTCCCCTTCCATTTCTTCACCCACTCCTGCCATTGTTAGCTTCCGCTTCCTCTGACTGTCCCTGTATCCCTTGAGCTGCGCCTCGAATTTGACAAACTCCTCATATTTTCCTCCCAAACTGGTGTCCGCCATAACTTCTGTCTCAGGGCCGCCACTCTGTCCTCCAGGTGAGCAAGCGTTTTGCCAATCCTCTTCCTCTCCTCCCCTGCGTGAGCTCTAAGGCTTGCCTGCAGCACGGTAAGCGTAAGTTGCACCCTTTGACCACCGCTTCCCTTCTGACTTTGCAAGACCTCCTGTTTTATTTTCCATACCCCCGGACTCTTCGCCTACGCAGCGTGCATTCTCCATAGCCCTTGGCCCCACTCCTCACCAGTTGACGCCGTCAACACCGTGGTGATGCCAAACCAGTGGTCTATAACTCCCACCGGGGACGCCATGTGATACGCATCCGCAACCAGCGGAAGCATGGAGAGCGACACCAGCGCGCGGTCAATACGCGAGCTTGTCATCGTCGACCTTGAGAGAAAGGTAAACTCCAGCCTCGTCGGGTACAGCATTCTGAAGGTGTCCCTCAAATCCCATCTCAAGCATATTCTCAGCATCCTCTGATTTTCCGCATCCGACCCTTTCTGTGAAGTCTTATCCATGATTGGATCTGCCACCACATTAAGGTCTCCTGTTAGCAGCAAGTTGTTAGTAGCTCCCTCCAGCTTATTCACACCGCTATCAGCCTCCCTGATTCATGCAGCCGAACGTCCTCAAAAAACACTTATTTGTTAAAGCTAAGTGCTGCCACCCCACCTGCCGTGTCTGCCGATGCAACTACCGCTGCTGCCTCTGACCCTGTTTGAGTCCAAAGGTTATTTCAGGGGCTATTTTTGGTTTTAGCACACCTTTAACTATCAGGGTGCTATGGTGACATCACCCTGACTGCCAAGATGGTTTTTCCTCCACCCTGTCCCCATAAGGGTAAATGTTTTCGCACACTGATTGTGTAAGGGTGTTTTCTAGAAATTTGCCAAAGTACCGTACCTTGTTTAGGGTGTAGCGTCTACTGTTATTACGGACATTCACTCTACAACGGTAGTGAGCTAGACTACGGGGGTTGGCACGAACTACTAGGAGTGATCGTAGCTTTGCCTAGTTCCTTAGTGCTTGCACAATCACGGAAAAAATCGGCAAGAGTTTTCACTTGCAAATTTGGGATTACAAAATTGTTGAACAAGCAATGACAATAATGACTACATCAGGCACCTAGCAACTCTGCAGTTAGCCTGGTCGACCGACAGCATAGCATGGTCGACCGCCTGCCAGTGTTACGTAGAGGAGCCGCGCCAGCATTGCAGAAAGGCGACCTGCCAACACAGCAGGTCGACGGTGTGCCAACACTGCAGCGGAGCGGCTGTCCAGCGTTGCCCCGTAGAAGACAGCAATGCGCACGCTCGCAGGTGCGCGCAGACGATTGGCCCGACTTGCACCGTTGTGCATCTGTCGGCTATTCTCTGCGCCTGATGAGCCACATCGACTTCGAGATACCAACCCGAAGTCGCCTTCGCCATTGCGACCTCGACGACGTTCGCGTGCCTCCGCAGAACTCGCCGAGTAGATTACCCGGTCGACCTGGACAACCCCATGTGCTCTGGTCGACCACCAAGTGCTTCTGGTCGACCACCGGGTCCCTCTGGTCGACCACCAGGTGCCCCTGGTTGACCACAGCTCCCGTCGAGCTACCCCCTGGTCGACGGAACCCCTTCCGTCGACCAGAACTGTCAGCGGTTGTCGCCGAGCTCCCCTTGTCGACCGCTGCTCAGTTGTCAAGTCAACGGACTGCTCCGTTGACCTCCCAGTCGAACTGCAGGTCGGCGGACTGCTCTGTCGACCTCCCGGTCAAACTGCAATCCGTCGACCTCCCGGTCAAACTGCCCCTCCTGGTCGACGGCCCACCCGTCGCCCAGACCAGTCAGTTGCAGCTGTCGAGCTCCCTAGTCGACAGCAACACCACAGCAGTCCCCTGCAGCTCGACGAAGCCTGTCGAGCAGCACTCCCACTGTGAACGGTCGGCTGCTACTCCCGTACATCCGACCAAGTCGTCGGCGTTGCCCAAGCGAGGGCGGGGCCAACACTCCATTCCCGTTAACAGTTATGGCCATACTATAACTTCTGGCCTGATACGGTAGCGCGTCTTCGTCATCCTCGTCTCGAGTTCTACGCGTGAGTCACAGGTGTGTGTGGAACAGATGTGAATGACCTGAGACGATTGAAACTGCCTTCCAAGAAGCATACGAAGTCCCTCACAATACAACACAGATAAGCACAGGTAGGAGGAGCCACAGGCAGGCAAGCACATCCAAGTGCAACAAGACAATTAAGTGCTAGCAGCCAAAGCTGCCGCCAGTTCGAATGGTAAAGCCAGGAAGAAAAAACAGAACCGTCCACCTTGACAGCACATGTGGTCGGTGGGCGGAATGCTTTAATCTGAGTACAGTTACGCGAGAAACTCCAGAAACAATGATTAGGTAAAAGGGTACTTTTCAACCAACACTGACTGGAACGTGTAACAAAACACCAACCCTGACAAGAACATGGTGTAAAATTTCCTACACTTTTTGGGAAAGGGATGCAAATCAGCTGGCCTTACAAAATCAGGGTAAATGTAAAAAAAAACAGCTTTCAGAAAGGGGAATCAGGGCAAATCACCCTTGAAAAAATGCCCCTGGTTATGATCCACCAGTAACCTAGTGACTAGTGAGTGTGAGTATGATCTGTCCCCTGGATTTGTTAAGCCACTCTTGCAGGCACTCCCGTTTCTCCGCACTACCTAGTCCATTGACATTGAGCGCACCGATTTTAAATTCATGCCGTTTATCCATGGGTCAGACAGCTTCTTTGCAGAGGACGCCTTGACAGCATCCCACTCAGACGCCACAAGCATCCACCGGTTCAGATGCCCTTTGGAAACGCTGTTCACGCTATGGTGGAGTTTCATACCGTACCACCTTGGCAGTCCATGAGAGTGAGGAATTGCGATGATTCGCCCCAATACGCTATTTATAAAAAAGAATGGTGACATCTAGGGAAGCATCAGCCTGCAACTGTCCTACCGCATTCTTGCATGGAAGCGATTTCACCATTAGATAACTACTATCTTTGCAGACGAACGTCTCTCTCTCCTACACAATGATGTCGTCTTACACCTTGCAGCCCAAGTTGACAATCACGGCTCCTCTGTACAGAAAAACAAGAGGAAGTTGGAAATCAGTCGTGAGTGAAATCGAACATTAAAGATATTGCAGCTAAAACGTGCGTATATGGTTTAGTAGTTGAATCTCGAATCAAAACCGTGCGGTACAGTACTGTACAGTACCTGTTCATCGGAGTGTGATTGTCCAGGACCTTGGACGCGCCAGAAGCGGAATAGGCCCACAGAAGGGTGTTCTTCGCACCATACTTCACAGGGACAGTACCCGTAGAGCCAGAGCGGGTAAACCTGTTTGAATGGCCGAGGAAAAACTAACGTCGTGCGTTTTAGAAAAACTAAGAAAAGCAGATGAAGAGAGAATTTAGATTGAGATGTGCGAGGATAAAAATGTTGAAAGTCGAACATGTGTAAAGCACGCTTAAGGACGAGCACTCACTTCATGATGGTTCCCTGGGCGTTGGTAACCACGCTCGTCTTTGTAATCGCGAACTTCTTCGTCGGCGTCACATCGGGTTTCGCGATGCTCTTCATGAAGTACGTATCAATCTTCTTCACGCCGGGCAGGTTGCCGATCACCGCATCTGAGCCGGTCATCTTGCCCGCAGTGGAGAATCCGACGGACAGCCAGCCCTTGTGGGCTTTGCTCGCAGCTTTTGCCTCCAACGCGAAATCGATGGTGGTTGGGTTGACGGCCTTCCAGTGAAGCAATAGCCTGATCAAAGGAGACACGGGGCAGGTTCGAGGGATGGCACAGTAAACGTCGGAATGAGCTTTGATTGTTCATTTCCTTCCATGATGAGCGGGGATGGCTGGGTTAGCGATGGAATTTGGAGATAAGAAACAATGAAACGACAAGGTGATAAGAGGCGACTCGAGATGATACGAGGTGATCAAAGGTGAAACAAGGGTGGAGGAGGTACCAAACCTAGTCGACTTTAGGATCGCCTGAATGATCATCTTTAACCGCATAACTCGTTTGTACAACGGTACGGCAGGGGTGACTTCCGAGTTGACTGAAAAGCCAACTTGGATACAACGGCGGATGGAGGCCACTGGCACCGAGCGATGTCACAATGAATTGAGCTGTGCGACATTGCTGAAGTATGTCGCGATGCACCACAAGCTGTGCGACATTGCTGCGACGCCGCAATGTAGGCAAGCCGTGCGTGGATGCTGAACGAAACACATCGAGTCAGACTTGACCTTACCCTCTAGATTATCAATTCGACATTTTCGCGAAACAGAAACATTAGCCTCGACTAAAAAAATTTGGACCGTACCCAGATTTGAGAGTGACCGCAGCGTAACCAGGGTATAGCTTCGACTTGGAGCATGCCACAACCACTGGCGCGGCGGACACAAGCAGGCCATCTGAAAAGCCTCCAACCAAGACCAGTGCGAGGACGGCGAGGGACGCGAAACGCGCCAGACCATGCTGGTGAACTGAGTGAAGTCTAGCCATGGCGGCGACGGGATGACTCGTTGGACGCGGAGGCGAGAACTGGCGGATGGGAAACGCGAAACACAGCAGTACTGGGAAAGGTGAAGCAGGCGGCTTTTGGGAAACTGGTGCGCTGTGTTTATGAGAAAAGGCTCAGGAGGGAAGATATAAAACGTGTGTGGTGGACTCCCAAGACTGTAAAGTTGTGTATGGCCGATCGTGATCGGTTACTCTTGTGAGTGTCAACGGTGGGGTGCGGGGCGGCTTGGATGGAGCTTAGTTTGACGCGGATGAAACTTGGTTCAGTTCCCTGGCAAAGCCGTGCCCGAGGCGCGTCGGCATGGGTATGGCGTGTCGGTGACACACTGACGTCGTGCTGAAAGCGCGCACCAGGGGTGTTATGTCGGGAGGGGATTCGGAAAACCCATTCACTTCCACAAGGCAGCATCCGTTCTCCCGCCGACGTGCACTTGCGGTCGAATCGTTTATTGACATGTGGAGATTGACCTGGCGGTAAGTTTGTTTGAGCGTGGGGTGTGAACGGCCACTGTGTCATTCAACCGCCATTGTACTGACCTTTCGCAAGCTGCATTCCCTTTCCTCCCATCTGTCGCAACTTTTTATTGCGAACGCGCTCACCGAAATTCTTTTGCCCATTCGCTTCGCGGTGCTTGGATTCGAGCCCTGAACAGTCAAAGCGACGCGACTGCAAACGACGAACCGTGATTCTTCCGAGCCGACCAGGGGAGAGTGATTGGCAGCATCCACCTACAACCATTTTCTTTCAACCCAAAACAGTCGTGATGTCCACCCATTTCATTGGTCAGCAAAATTCCAGGCACTGATAAGGGGGGTATCAAGCTTGTACACTTGATATGTCTTTTCTCTACATCTTCCTTGAAAAGCACTCATATACTGAAACCTTGTACATTTTGGAAAATGGCTGTGATCCCAAATACAGTGTTATAATTTTTTACAGATGAATGAGTAAAATCAAGAATACAGGCAGGAAAACTGTTGCTAGGAGCTATAAAAAGCTAGGCATGGATGCCAAATGTGAGGGGGGCTTTGATACGGGTTCGGACGAGCGAAGTCGAAGGACGAGAAGCACTCTTTGAGCATTTATCTCTTAAAAATGGATTAGGTGGTAGCAATAAAGGCCCTAATGAAGCTATTCAATTATGTTCCACTCCAGTCGGGCATAAGGTATAAGATTCCTGCCTGTTTAACTTGTTTATGAACGCCGTTATACATCAATGACGCTTGCAACACAGCGAGCATTAGTGTGCTGCAAGCCACAAGATTCCTGCCTTCAGGCGGGCCAAACTCTCCCAGTTCAGGGTTTACGTTTCCCGCCAAACGAGAACCAAGTTCTGGTGGTAACGGCGACAGCCAAAGCCGTCGATGTGCAAACTTTTTCTGGGTTTCACCGACAGAAAAAACATGGGAGAGCACAGATTGGTCAAATTCCAACGACCGTCAAGACTCTAACCAGCAGCAGGGAGAGGTCACTTTTTGGCGAGGACATTCACGAAAAAAACACCGAACCGCGGAGTGTATAAGCGAGTCGCGCGCCCGTTTCGCAGTCGGACTTGCAATTTCGAGAAGCACAATTCTCGTGCCCATCCTTTTCCGCCTACCCAGTTTTTCTTCGAACAAACCGTCCAGTCACCCACCCATTGCTTCACTCACATCATGAGTTTCATCTCAAAACGGAACAACCAGCCTTTGTTGCGGGACAAGGAAAGTCACTTCTCAGGCACATAGCCGGCACATGAATAGCTGACATAGTCGAAACGACCGCTTATCTTAATCTTCAGAAGCACGAGAAGGGACCAAATATCGCTTCCTTTCCACCGAGCCATCTTCATTCTGAAATACGGGCAACGGTCCTTCAACGCATTAGAGAGCGAAGAAGCGTTGGTCTTGTCTCTGAACCTTCTCCCTTGGTTTTCATAACTCGTGTTTTAGCTCTATCTGTTCATCCGTTTCTATTTTCACCTTGTCTCTGTCGCGTATCTCACGAAGGCGCTTTCAGTCGAGAACCTTCCCGATGGCGTTCTTACCTAGTCATCCGTCAGTCAGATTTCAACTCAGCCCGTTCACCCTCGCATCTAGCAGCGCATTGCTTCTCATACTGCTCTTATCGTCCACTTCGGATATCCCAGCAACACCCGGCGGGCAGGGAAGTCTTCACTCTGCCCGCAGCGCCCGCGGATTTTTCCAGCTGGCCGAGGCAAGGGACTTACCGGACGAAACGCTCTTCGGCCGCCTAGGGCTGCAGAGGGGCCTCCTGGGTCGTGGGCCTGAATCTCATGACGGGAAACAAGTGACTGCTGACGGGGGGGATATGGCAGCGGCGGAGAGACTCGCGGAGGAGAAGGAAATGCGTGAAACGAGGGTAAGGGAGCGAGATTTGCTGGGGATCCGACCAGGATCGCAGGGGGGGCAGCAGCAGCAGCAGAAGCCGGAGAAGTGTGTTGCGTCGACCTTGTCGGATTACACGGCGATGATCACGCTTGCTGACTACGCAGGGTGCGTCCTCGTCCTTCAATCGCTCGATATCAAAGCCTTTTTCTCACTAAATTCGCCGCAGTATGGAGCCTCTCATCCCTCCAATACTTCCGTGCTACTTTCGTACCACTTCCATTCTTAAAGTGCGCTAATGGATTTTGAGCCGACGTGAAAGTCACTTTCTTCCTCCCTCATTTATCCCTTGATCATGATGCACGGGCCCTCCTCGCAGGCTGTACTTTCATTTCAACGTGAAGGGCTCGACTCTCAAGGCAGCAGTGGAAGCGAGGAACGTTGCTGATGGAGGCGCCAGCAAGGGATGGTTCGCTATAGGCTTCTCCAAGACAGGCAAAATGACGGGGTCCGATGTAGTTCTCGGAAATTACGTTCCGTCCACCAATAAGAAGCTTCCCGTGGGCTCCAAGCCGGGAATCGGCGGTCCGCAACCAAGGCCAATTGCTTACCTAAGTGTCAACGGTACTAAGAGCGGAAACGGCACCAAGAGCGGTGGGACTGGGAAGAAGGGCAGCGGGGCTGGAAGCGGGAGTACGAACAGCACGAAAAGTGGTAACAGTGGTAACAGTAGCAACCCTGGCAGCGGTAACGTGGGCAAGGGCGGCAAGCACAAGGGCGCGTTGGTGGGAGCGTTTAACATGCAGAGCCTTACCATGGGAACGTATGCCATGGCGGACAACTTCAGAATCGCGAACGCCTCCGTTACAGTCACGAAGAGCGGCACAGTAGTGAGGTGAGCCTTGGTGGATCGACCCTGTCTCCTGTGACTGTTACATAATCGCTTTGTGTCATATTTAGTACGCTTGTCATTTCCTACCGTATCACGCCACCTCATAAACTTCTCACATCATTCCACCGTTTGAACGTGCGGTTGATGAGCCTATCTGAATGTACAGCGGCCTTACATTTTGTGTGTGCTAATACATCAATTTCCTTACGAGCCCTCGCGCGTCATAAACGGTTTTCGAGTCTGGATTCCTTACTTCCCCTTTGTTAACAGGTTCACGAGGAGCGGGCCTGGCGGGTCAGTACCAGTGAAGTACAATGGGCTCAACACGCTCATCTGGTCCTACTCATCAACTGGCGCTACCAAGGTGTTTGGAGGACATATGAGACACAGGTACCAGCCACAAGCAGGACATTTCATCGTTTGTACTGCAATTTTAATAACTTTCCTTTTTTACTGCGTCACTTCCAGCTTCACTCTTCTGATTTCAAACCCTGTATGCCATGTGGGCCTGTTGCCTGAACGTCATGCAGGGGCAATGCAGTGGTGAATCTGGCGTGCAAGGTATGACCACTCATGGAATTGTTTTTCTAGATTGCAAGCGTTCTCCTTATACATAGCCATAACTACGTTTCTAGATTGCAAGCTTTTGCCAAATGCTTAGCCAAAGCTACGTTTGACTAGTTTGGTAGTACTTGCTGACTAGTTTGGTAGTTACAGAACATGTGTCAGCCCACACCACACTCGAAGCTGATTCTCCCAATGACAATGTTCTATAGCTCTCCGCCATGGCTGCCTGACACTTGCCTGACAAGCGCATTGTGTGAAGCATGTTTATCAGTTGGCTTTAAGAATTAAAGCATTGTACTGTCAGAATCCCAACCACTAGACCATTGGGATAAAAAGGCTTGTTAAGTAGCGGGTGAGTGCACCCATAACCCCCCAGGACAACGAGCCTGTAACCCTTCCCTAGTATCAATCGGGGATCACCAGTGGACCTCTGACATGTACTCGCCTCGTTAAGACGAAGAGCTTGGTACAAACTAGGTGTTCAACTGACAAACACTGTATCAACCTCAAGTTCTGACCTGCTGTTATCTACACTGTATCAACCTCAAGTTCTGACCTGCTGTTATCTCTTTTAACAAGGCCCAAGGCTGAGCCAGCATGCACGTCAGTATCAATGGCTACGCGGAACAACAACAACAAGGCCAACAAAGCGTACTCCTATTGGTCTCTAAGATAATGGTTATCGCTAATGAAGGGTTTCCCCAGGGTCCACACTGCAGCCTATCATCATCCCCAACAAGAGCAGCGGCTCGCGGCTCGAGGCTCCCATCTATTAAATGGATCAGTGCTCAGACATCCAGCTCATCAGGCATCTTGTGCCTTCATCTCAAGCTTTCAGCCGTTTTCAAGTCATCATTGCACCATGCCTCGCACACCTGCCAAGGGGAAGCAAGTGGTGGAAGAGGTCCCGGTTAAGGATGTGTCTGGAGTCACTCTGCCTCCCTCTGACGCTTCGGCGAGAGCCATCAATGACGCTGGCGACGCTTCCTTGCATCCAGTGTCGTCTGCTGCGGGAGCAGGGAGCTCTGGTTTAACACCTGCAGAGAAGGCATCGACAAAAGCTCTGTTATCATCGGATGGTTTCCTGGAAGACGACTCCGATGAGGAGCTTGATATTGATATCCAGCAGGAGGCTGCTGCTCGCCTCCGTTTCACGGCCATCTTACTAGTACCATTCATGCTGCAGCAAGAGTTGGGTGCAGTCATCAACACGGTGCGAACGCTGCTGCGGAAGGTCTGGTTTTCCTCGTTTTCAGAGGGAGCAGCTGAAGCAGCAACGATCCAGACCCTTCCAGCGACGTTCGTTGCAAAGCAGCACTTCTGTCGCCTGCAACTCGCGTTTCTTCACGAAGAAGATGCGGTTCCAGTGAGATCGAAGGTCGTAGAGTTCCAGCGTCCGAAAGGGAAGGTTACGCTCTTCTGGCAGCACACGGAAAACCTGGCATATCTTAAGGAAGAAGCATCTACTCAGCATGTCATTAAGCTTTATTTTAAGGATGTCCCTGCTAACGCCTCACCTGAGTTGCTGAATATCATGCTCTGCCGCTATCCCTTGAAGATCCGCCAAGTTCCTGCCTTTGTCAAAGGCCTTTGTTCCCATCGTATCCTTCATCCGGTATCTGGAGCTGACACGGATACGGTGAAGGGACTGGTGATCGCACATCAGGGTGACCTGCATCGCTGGCGACATGTGGTCAACAACCCAATGGATACCTCGAAGCAGAACTTGGTTCACTACCCCGTGCTATCCTGCACGTTCTGCGGCGGACATCATTATGACAAGTTTCATTATATGTTCGTCACCGAACGCCAGAATAACATAGGGAAGTGGAGCTTGAATCTGGGGAGGGTGCATAAGCTCAACGGTAACGCAGATCCGCTTTCTTTCATACTCACAGTCCTCTTACCTCCTTCTTCTGATACTAACGTTTGGGTCGTCTGTCGCAGCCGCGTCCACCCGCACATCACCACTTGTTACCCCCATCCTCTTGGACCCTGCCATTGCGTTGATCTCTACTGGGGGAAATCGGGAGGAGTGGGTTTGCACTCAGGCGGGTTGCAGATAGGCGAAGGGCAAGTCATTCATGACGGCAGCAGATCACATCACCTCGGCGACGAGGACTGGTTTCTCCTCCTGGTGGATTTTCAAAAAGCATATGATTCCATCTCCAGGAGCTTCATGTTACAGACACTGGAAAAATTGGGGTTCTCGGAAGAATTCGTAAGCTGGACAAAAGGGCTTCATGAGCAGTCGGGAACGCAGCTGCTGATCAACGGCTGGCTGGGTGACCGAGTGGGGATGGAGAGAGGAGTCAGACAGGGATGCCCTCTAGCTCCGTACCTCTTCATCTGCGCTGCAGAACCACTCAGCCAGGAAGTCAAGAGAAGATGGCTGGGGGTACGGAAAACAGGAACTGGGGAAATTGGATACTTGGGGTACGTAGATGACACTACACTAGTGCTGCATAGGAAGGAGCAGATTGGGAAAGCCTGCGATTTGCTGGAAGAGTTTGGAGGAAAGTCAGGGTTAAGAATTAATCGCGACAAAACAGTGGTGGTGCCTCTGGGCAAGAACAGAGCCTTACCTCTGCCGACGGATGTACCGTACGCCTGGGCTGACAAGGAAGAGCCGTAGCGTTTGCTGGGAGTTTGGATTACTCCGGGAGGAGATCCCGGACCTTCGTGGGAGAAAGCGGCGGATCATGCAGGGGAGGTGCTGATTAAATGGCAGAACCAGCACGTCAACACGTCGGTAAGGGTCACGGCGCTCAACGCATATGCTACGCCGATCCTTCTTTTCCAAGCGCAAATATATCTGTCACCAAAAGGGACGTGGAATGAGTGCCGTAAATCCAAGCACAACTTCACGCCCAGCGGCAAAGCATCGGCGGATCGGCACTTCGTCTTGTGGAGTAGGGACATGGCTTAAAAAGACAGGAAGGAGGGGGGCTTGGGTGTCATTAACCCAACAACACGCGTGGAGTGCATGGCTCTCAAAAACCTGGGGGAAGCAGTTCAGCAGAGGGGCTCGATGAAAAGGTGGTTGATGGAGAAATCGGCTTGCATGCCGTTTGGTTGGGCGACGCTCCTTGCGCACCGAGTAGTTCTTCGACTGTGGGGAAAGGGGGGCGAAAAATGGCGGAGAACAGTGATTACCTTCTGGCAGACCCTGCAGGCGAATATCCCAGAACCTGCAAACTGTTGGGAGTATGTGAACGAGAGGATTTGCTTTAGCAGGTATATTTTCTTCAGGGGCAAAAGCCCTTTCGGCCGACAAAAGGGCTCGAAGTGTCTGCTGGAACTGAAGCTGGGTGACCTGATACAAGCAGAAGGGGATGGGACGAGTAAGCTCAAAGACATATGGAACCTGACAAGGGAAACGAGCAGTTCAACCACGGCACGATGGGCTTTAAAAGCTTGGAAAGCAGTTCCGGAGTTTTGGAAGATGGTGCTTTTGTCAAAGCTCACGGGAGAGGAGTTTCTGAAGCTGACGAGACTGGCCAGCACGCGATCGCTGTCTGGGAGATTAATGTAATGGCAGCTTCTATCAGCCGAAGGAAGCACGGTCCTAGGAAAATCGGCGGAAGTCGGAAGGAGCGGAGAGGTGCTGCTAGCAAACAGAGCCAGTCAGATACAGCTCGTGGTACACAGTCTGACTCCGTTACTCGCGGAAGAGGGTGTGCTGGTGGGGGAATCTGGCCGCCCGCTTACGCGGCTCAAACTATCGGTGCTCTGCGAGAAGGGGAAAGGGGCTCCACTGAGGAAGCAGAGAGCAGAGCTGAAAGGTCCGGTTGAGCTGCCAAAGCAGCAGAAAAAATAGGAGCAGGAGTATGGGAAGCCGATTGACTGGAAGGGCGAGATACGGAAGCGGGACACTTTGGTCACGCCGGGCAGAGCAAGGGAAGTTATTCTGAGAGTACACTGTAAAAACCTGCAGGCGGGGGACAGCTGGGAGGGGAGGAGACTATTGCACACTGTTTGCTGGAGTGTGGCAAGATACAGCCTGTCATTGGCGCGCTGAAGGGGGCTTTGAAGCAGATGAATCCAAAACGGGAGGTGGGGAGGTTGGAGGACTTCCTGTTTTCAGAGGATGGCACAAAGTCGGGGTTTCCAGAAAAACCGCTGATAGCAGTGGCTTTCCACCAAGTCTGGCCGGAGCGATGCGAGGCGGCCTTTCGGCAGGACACGTTCCAGCCACATAGGGTGCTCAGGAAATTTGGCGTGAACTTCATGAAACTCGTCAGAATCTACACTGCTCGCAAGCGGCACGTGGCAAAAAATGTCAACCAAGGAGAGGCGCAAAGCTGGACCTATCTGGAGCGAGACAAGGCTGTAGTGCTGAGCCGGGTTTTCCAAGACGACGACACGTTGACGTGGAAGGATGGCTTTAGGTTGGTGTGGTCCAGCCCGAGAACGGCTTTCCAACCACCATAGGAAGTTACCGGAAGGGCAGTGCGGACTCAGTGTCTCCCATGTCCCTTCCCCCTTTCCAGTTACGACTGTGGATGTAACCGCTTTTTATAAGTGTATTGCATCCTAAAAAAAAAAAAAAAAAAGTCAGAATCCCAACTACTAGACCACTGGGATAAATGGGCTTTTCAAGTAGCGGGTCAAAGTGCGCCCATAACCCCCCCAGGCGAACGTGCCTGTAATCCCCCCAGGATCAATCGGGCATCCACAGTACAGATCTACTGACACCCCCCCCACACTTGGAGGCCCAGGACTGAGCACAACGGCAACGGCCTACATGTGCATACATCGGGGTTCGAACCCGAGACCACTCTGACACCATGTCAGAATCCCAATCACTAGACCATTGGGATAGGAGGGCTTGTTAAGTAGCGGGTCAGTGCGCCCATAACCCCCCAGGCGAACGCGCCTGTAACCCCCCTAGGATCAATCAGGCATCCATAGTGCAGATCTACTAACACCCCCCCACACTGGGAGGCCCAGGACTGAGCAAAGCGGCAACGGCCTACATGTGCATACACCAGGATTCGAACCCGAGACCGCTCTGATACCATGCCAGAATCCCAACCACTAGACCATTGGGATAAAAGGGCTTGTTAAGTAGCGGATCAGTGCGCCCATAACCCCACAGGCGAACGCGCCTGTAACCTCCCTAGGATCAATCGGGCATCCACAGTGCAGATCTACTAACACCCCCCCACACTGGGAAGCCCAGGACTGAGCACAACGGCAACGGCCTACATGTGCATACACCAGGATTCGAACCCGAGACCGCTCTGATACCATGTCAGAATCCCAACTACTAGACCACTGGGATAAAATGGTTTTTTAAGTAGCGGGTCAGAGTGCACCCATAACCCCCCAGGCGAACGCGCCTGTAACCCCCATAGGATCAATCGAGCATCCACAGTGCAGATCTACTGACAAAAAAAACATGTGTCAGCCAGTAGTAAAACATTGTTTTCTTACTATTTAGAAAGCTTGCTTTCTTTCATGTAGCAATGGCATCGTCTCATTTCAAATGGGTTTAGTACAATTTGAAATCCAAGCAGCCTATCGGACTAATGTGCTAACACATTTCAAGGGGTGGGTGGGCGGGAAAATCGGCTAAACCGTTTGAAAATGAGAGACGTGGGTGGAGGGAAATGACCTCCAGCCCACGTTTTGTACTCCAAAACGGGCGTATAGCGCGGTTCGTCGCTGCCCATTCCTACATTACAGACTGCTTCGCTTTCAAAATACGAAATTTTGAAAAGCGTTACACTTTTAAAAATATTCATATTTAGAAAGTTTGCTTTCTTTCATGTAGCAATGGCATCGTCTCATTTCAAATGGGTCTTCTGAGACATGTGCAGTGGAGGTTGTCGTCGTCGCATCAGGGCCGCTGAGTGTTGCACTAGTGACGAGGCTCGTGCCGGGTCTTGAACGTGTCGAGACGCTTCGACCAGCTGATCGACCGCCGGGGTGATGTACATCTCCTTGGCAGTATCGCTGCGCCACCGTCCCAACTGTTTCAAAAAGGGATCTGGTACTCCTGAGTTGGCGGCGGCAGTGGCTGCGCCTTTGCGAAAGGAGTGGGTGCCGAGATGCTCGAGACCTAAGCCGATCTTTTGGAATGCCTCCTTGCACCAGTTGCGGATTGTTGTGTAGGATGGTGAAGTGGCGGCAGTGCCGAGACTCGTGGTGTCTTGACCGAAAACTCGTATGAGCGGGCCTCTTTGTGCATGGTTGTATCCCGCCAATTAGCGCTTGGTGCACTGTACGGGGCAGAAGGGACCTGAGCTTGCTGCTACTGGAACCCATGCACCTTCTCCTGCCTGGTCAGTCTTTGAGCGGGGAATAAAGAGCCACATGGCGTCTTCCTCGAACTGGATGTCGTGCCACTTAATTTCGACGAGGTCCGAGTAGCGTAGAAGGCCGGCGTACATTAGGATTGGGATGAGTCCCTTCTGGAACTCGCCGGGATTGTTTGACTCCAGGTATTCCGACGCCATTTCGTGGACTTGGTGCAAAGAGATGGGCTCTTTGAGTCGTCGGGGGCGCGGGCAATGTCGCTTGGCGAATTCCCGCACTTGGGATGTGAACGGCCCAGTTGATGGGCACGGGGCCCCGATCATCCGATGTGCGAAGCGGACTGTCGAGCATGTCAGTTGTATCACTGATACTGTGGCTTTTTGTTGAATCGCATGGACCAGGTATAACGCGAGCATCATGTCTGTGCATGGCAGAAACTGTAGCTTGACTCGTTTGCAGAACGCGCGGAACTTGGCCCAGTACGGCTCGTAGGTGCGAATCGTAGAGTCGGCCCGTGTTTGCGCAGTTATACGGAGCAATTCTTGCTTGAGCCTCTAAAGTAATCCTGCACCAGGTTCGTGAGAGGTCAGGTAGCGAACGACACTCGTAAAGCGAGAATAGGGCTATGAGGCATTCCTTCGCCAGAGAAGGCACAAGTGTGGGTGCCCGCGGTGAGGCACTGACTCCCATGGGTGAGGTGGATGTGAGCGCGAATGCAAGGGGCCCACTTCGGTGGGGTGGTTTGTAGCAACGGCCACCAGCTTGCCCCTGGCCAATGAGGCACTACGAGCGTGAGCGATGCTCGCGTCCGTTGGGCGTTGTGAAGCACTGCTGGGATGAGGTGTGGTGGTGGGAAAGCATAACCGTGCTCAGCGTTCCATGATATTGAGAAGGCGTCGGTAGCCTCTGCGTCCGGGTGAGGTGTTTTGGAACAGAAGCGGGCTAACTGTGTGTTGCTTGCATTGGCGAATAGATCGATGGAGTGCGGTCCCAAACGCCGCTCAATGAGGCGGAACCACGGTGCTTTAATTGAGTAGTCGTCTCGATCGATCATCTTGGAGAGTTCGTCCGCTCGTGTGTTGAGCTCGCGTGGGATCCATTCGACCGTCAGGCGAATCCTCGAGGCCATGCACGTTTGAATAATGGCTCTGCATGTTGTGGTGAGACTAGGGCTTCGAGAGCCGCCTTTGCGAAGAATGAAGAATACGCCTTGGTTGTCCGTTTTGGCTAGGACGTGTCGGTTGTGGATCCCTCCCGCGAACGTTTGGATTGCCCATAGAACTCCTTCCATTTCTCGTTGCGTGCTCGAGGTCCTTGAGAGACGCTCGGGCATTGCTGCATTCGCCTCGGTTCGCCCTCCCGGGAACGTGTCGAGTGTGGCTCCCCAACTGTGTGCGCTGGCGTCCACATGGATCACTGCGTCATATCTGCTCGGGACGTGGAAGGAGGCGCCATTGAAGTTGTCGAATTCTTGCAGCCAAAACTCGAGTTCCTCGATTACGGCGGGGACTAATGGCACCTTGCTGTTCCATGAAGCGGCCTCCTGAATGGTCTGCAGCAGTTTCTGGCTAAATGCCCACGCAGTTGCGCCGATGGCAAGTGACATCGAAGCGAGCATGCCAGTGACCCTCGCTACATGGCGGATCGGGACCTTGCGCTTGGCTCTGCCTGCCATGCAAAGTTCTTGAATGGTCGAGCGTAACGATGTACGCCGCTCGGGACCAATGGAGAACTGGCCGTGCTTAGTATCCAGTTCGACACCCAGAAAGCGCAGCTGCTGGGTGGGTTGCAGATGCGACTTCTTAGAATTAATGACTAGCCCCGCCTTGTTGAGGTCCTCCACCACCATCTGACACGTAGTTCGAGCCTCTGCTTCCGTGTGACACAAAAATATGATGTCGTCAACGTACGGGATGACTCGTACCCCGAGGGCCCGCCAGCGGCGGGCGAGCTGCTTGATAAGTTGCGTGAATACAAATGGGGCCGTCGCGAGGCCGAAAGGGAGGGAACGAAAGACGTATGAGCGCCCGTCGAATTGGAATCCCAGGTACTTCCAGCATGACGGATGGATGTCGACGTGGTGGTATCCTGATTTGAGGTCGACAGCGAACATCCAATCGCCTATGCTGACGAGCTCCTCCACCCGCTTCAATCCCTCGTACTTGAATTTGGGGATGCTCAGATTTTGGTTTACTCTTCTGAGGTCAAGAATCAGTCGGCACTTGTCTCTTTGAACCAACACATTTAGTGGACTGATGCAGAGCTGTTGGGATCCGGGGGCGATAATGGCCGCACCACTATCAAGGAGCTCGATTATGGCCTGCTTGGTGAACTTTGAGTGGATTAGTGCTCCCGCGTGGTTGTCTTTCTGAAACGGCGTGGGGGGCCCATGCTTCCATGGCATCCAATAGCCATTTAAAACCACCGAGAGTATGAAGCTACTCTCGCACCATGAGCTCCACCAAGGAAATGCTGCGCGCAGGCGTCCGCGCATGGTCGTGACGAGCTTGTCGGTGATCGCGATCTCGTACGGGTCATACTCAACCATCGAGCCGATACCCGGTGTATCATCTTCGTCTTCTTCATTGTCGCTGTCGGTGGGGTTGTTCGTGACTGGGGTCGCAATGGCGCGTGTGTCTTCGCCCCTTCCGGTGTTTGTCGTGCGAGCGCGCTTCACGAACTCCGTTTTCGCCTTTTCGCTTTTAGCAGAAACCGAAGTTGCGTTTGGTGTAGCGATTTCTTCAGTAACAGCAGGGGTCTGCTGCTGTAACAGGGTCAGCAGCTGCTGCAGTTGGGCTGCAGTGAATGATGGCGCCACTTGCGCGCCCGTCGCCACTTGCGCGTGAGGCCCCACAGGTGCGTCAGGGCCCACAGGCGCGTCAGGGCCCACAGGCCTGCGTCGCTGGCGCGGACGCGGGGTGCCAGCCGCGCTGGTTGGTGCCGATTTGGCGCCTTCTGTCGTGGCCGGCGCGTCAGGGGCCACAGGGGCTCGAGGCACACCAGGGGCGTGTGCCTCGACACCAGCAGCGTGTGCCTCGGTCGCGCCCAGCAGGACGTCGACGCCAGTCGGGGAAATTTCCCCGTCTTCTGCCCGGCGCTTGTTTGGGCGATCGCCCGCGATTTCGCGTGCGTTTCTTGCGGACTCGGGTCGAGTGGGGGCCGTAGCGGTATTAGACTCCCCGCCGTTAAGTGCCATAGTTGTTGCGTTGTGCGCGAAAATGTCAGAGAGTAAAGTCGACGGGGATTGAAAGCGAGGAAGAGACTTGGTCCTCGCCAGCTTGAGTGTGGGAGACGAAAATCGGCTAAACCGTTTGAAAATGAGAGACGTGGGTGGAGGGAAATGACCTCCAGCCCACGTTTTGTACTCCAAAACGGGTGTATAGCGCGGTTCGTCGCTGCCCATTCCTACATTACAGACTGCTTCGCTTTCAAAATACGAAATTTTGAAAAGCGTTACACTTTTAAAAATATTCATAATTATGGAAGTAGATGCAGGTTACAGTACTCTCGAAGCTCTTGTTTGAATGGCCCTTCACTAGCTATTGAAATTATACTATTCCTTGCCATAGCATACTCTGGGTGCAGCCAAAGGCCTCACGTACTGACTGGACTTCCGAGGCCGCAGCACTTTCGAGATGTCCTTGTACCTTTCTCCGTGGTTATGACTATATATAACCTTAGCCTTGTACCTTTCTCCGCATTTTTCAGCCAATTTTAGCATGATGTTCAGTGCCTCAAATACCAGGGTAAAACACCTTACTACCTTTCGCCTCCCTTCCAAGCCTCATATTGGCTAGAGGTCCTTCCCCAGCTCGATTCCACCTTATTTTAACCTCGTTATGTTATCATCAAGTACCCTAGTTACGACTGTTATTGCTGTATACATCTGCTGTACTTAATATATATATCAATTACCAAAAAAAAAATCATCAAGTACCCTTACATCATAATTGAGCGCATTTCAGTTCGCCTGTGAACCCATTAGGAAGAACTTGGGAGAGCACAGATTGGTGAGTTTCCTAACCCAAACAGAGACAGCTCATTTTTGACCAGCACAATAGTGAACAACTGAATCACCCAATCGCGAGTAGCATGTGGTAAGCGAATCGCGAATTTACTAAAGCAGCCCGTTTCGCTATCGAAATTTCAATTTTGCGCGTCATTCTCCTCCCGCCCTTTTCCGCCAAGCTGACCCACGCTCCCAACAAAATGCCTTCCCACTCGACCACCAACAGCCTCACTCACACATCATGGAACAGAAGACTTTTTCCTCCATATGGCCAGCACAAAGACTGCTTGCGTGGTCGAGTCGGCGTCCATCCTTATCTTTTTTCATAAGCACGATAAGGAACCGAAGTTCGCCTATAATTTCCAGAGAGCCACCTACTTTTCGATACGGTCCTGATTTCTTTCCACTTCTTGAAGTAGTGTTCCTCTCTTCTTTCGCCCGTACTTTTCCTATCGGTTTTCTTATTCGTCTCTAATCCCCTTGCTCTAGCATCTGTTCCTGCGCGCCGAATCTGCGGCCACCTCATCTTTCTCGCGTATCGCGCTTAGACCTTTTCAGTCAAGAACCGTCGGGATGGCTTTCCGTCCAAGTTATCCGTCAGTCAGATTTCAACTCCGCCAGTCCACCCTTGTATCTAGAAGCGCCTTTCTTTTCATAATGCTCGTATCGTCGACGTCGGTTATCCCAGCAACACCATCCGGGCAGGAAAATCTTCACTCTGCCCGCAGTGCTCGTGGTTTTTTTCATCCAGCTGAGGCCAGAAACTTACCGGTCCCAACGATTTCCGGCCGGCTCGGAATGCTAGGTTTCACGTCCGAATCGCAAGGCGGAAAACGAATGACAGTTTACGCAGAAAAAATGGGAGTGGGGGAGAGATTAGCAGAGGACGGGGGGTTGCGCGATACGGGGAAAAGGAAGCGAAGTTTGATGGGGCTTCGACCGGGATCGCAGGGGGGGCAGCCGCAGCAGAAGCCGGCGAAGTGTGTCAAGTCGACCCTGCCGGGTTACCCGGCGATGATCGCGCTGGCTGACTATGCAGGGTGCGTTCTCATCCTTGGCTCGCTCGGATTTCACATCAATGCCACTGAACGACTAAATTCCGCCACAGAATAAACGCGACGGATCTGCATAAAGCTTGCTTGCTTCGCTTGCTGGTCCTTTGCTACCTCCATTTCAAAGTGCATGTATGGATGTTGAGCCGCCTTAGGAGTCAGTTTCTTCCTCCCTCATTCAAGCTATCCCCTGGTCATTCATGTGCCCTCCTCGCAGGCTGTACTTTCACTTCAACGTGAAGGGCTCGACACTCAAGGCAGCAGTGGAAGCGAGGACCGTTACAGGGCGGGGCGCGGGCAAGGGATGGTTCGCTATAGGCTTCTCCAAGACTGGAAAAATGACGGGCTCCGATGTAGTTCTGGGAAACTACATTCCGTCCACCAGCAAACAGCTTCCTGGGAGCTCCAAGCTCGGTAGCACTAGCGATCCGCAGCCAAGCGCGAATGGTACTACGACCGAAAACGGCACCGAGAGTGGTGGGAATGGAACGGATGGCAGTGGGGCAAGAAGCGGGAACACGAACAGCACGGAAAGTGGTAACAGTGGTAACAGCAGTAATAGCAGTAGTTACCCTGTCAGCAATAACGTGGGCATGGGTGGCAAGAGCAACGGTGGGCTGGTGGGAGCGTTCAACATGCAGAGTCTTACCATGGGGACTTATGCTATGGCAGACAACTTCAAAATCGCGAACGCCTCCGTTACAGTCTCGAAGAGAGGCACTGTAGTAAGGTGAGGTGAGTCTGTGTTGAAGTCTTGAGTGAGTTAAGTCTTGTCGATTGTGTCTCCCAAGCCTGTGCTGCATGAAACCCTGAGCTTGGGCTTCTAAATTTTGTGTCGTGCACTCCTGCCCTTGTTTTATGTGGATGACTGTGCTTGCTTTATGTGCACTCGAGTGCTTGTTTCTGGTGGATTCCTGAGCTCGTGTTCTTTGTCTAATCACTGCGCTTTGGTACCTTCTCATGCCACCTCATCAGCTCCATCCCCCTTTTACAAATGAGGTTCACTAAGGAAGCTCCCACACCTGGTAGTATGATGCACGCGCTAGTGTGTACATGTAAGAGGGATTATGAAAAAGCCCCGACGTTTTTAACCATTCTTAAAACTACATTTCTCACTTTCCCACCATTACCAGGTTCACACGGAGCGGGCCTGGCGGGTCGGTACGAGTGAAGTATGATGGGCTCAACACACTCATCTGGTCTTACTCCTCAACTGGCGCTACCAAGGTGTTCGGAGGACATATGAGACACAGGTACGACCACACTTGTATATGCATCCGACATTTGGTTGTGCCTTGACGTGGGGGGGCTGGAGGGACATTTGGATACTTAATCACTGCAATGCTTCCGCCTTAACTCGTCTGACTCAATACTTTGTATTCCATGTGTGCCTTGTCTGAAACGTCACGCAGGGGCAGTGCAGTGGTGAATCTGGCATGCAAAGTGCTACCACTCGTGAAACTGAGATTCTAGAGTGCATGCATTCACCATATACATACCGTAGCTATTAGTTGTCATGAAGTTTGTTAGTTATAGCAAACACACTTGAAGCATCAGCTTCACAATGAAACAAGTGCTGGCAGCTGTCGTTTCATGGGTGATTGAAGGAGCTAACGAAGAACGAGGCAAGCAAAAGATGCATAAACAGCAAAGACTCGAGCAAACATATCGAATGTGTCAAAACATATTTGTAGTTCTGCTAGGCTACAGTGAGGTGCTCAGTATAGGGTACAACCCCAGTTAGGGTTTCATACTTGTATCTCCCTGTTGCTAGTTACTCATCATTCCTGGACAGATTATGCTGACATGGTTTCAGAGCAGGAAACCTGTTAAGTTTTTAGAGCCCACCGATAGTTCCGCTTGTTCCTGCCCGAAGCGACCTTACGCTGTCCTGCCCTGCTCGCACAGTGTCGCGCTGCCCCGCTGCCACGCGCGCTGCCTGCCCTAGCGCGCTCCCCTGCTGCAGCCCGCGCGTCGCGCCCCACTGCTGCCCGCGCGTCGCGCCCTGCAGCCCGCACGTCGCGCCCTGCTGCAGCCTGCGCGTCGCGCCCTGTTGCCCTGCCCTGCAGCCCGTGCATCGCGCTGCCCTGCCCTTAGGCCCGCGCACCGCCCGGCCCTGCAGTCCGCGCATCGCACCCTGCTGCCCCGCGCTTCGCGCCCTGCTTCAGCCCGCGCGTCGCGCCCTGCTGCCTTGCGCGTCGCGCTCTGCTGCCCCGCGCGTCGCGCCCTGCTGCATCCCGCGCGTCGCACCCTGCTGCCCCGCGCGTCGCGCCCTGCTGCAGCCCAGCGAGTCGTGCCCTGCTGCCCTGCCCAGCGCGCGCCCCGCTGCCCTTTCCAGCGCGCGCCCAGCTGCCCTGCAGCCCGTGCATCGCACTGCCCTGCCCTTAGGCCCGCGCGCCCTGCCCTGCAGCCCGCGAGCCGCGCTGCCCTGCCCTTAGGCCTGCGCACCGCCCTGCCCTGCAGCCCCCGCACCCTACTGGCCTCCACAGCCGCAGCGACCACCGCTACTTCTACAGCTCCAGATACAGCAGTTGCTACTCACGCTGCTGCTCACGTACTCTGTTGGCCTCCACAGTCACTACAGCAGTCACTACTAATGCCCTTGTGCCGCTGCTACTAACTGTCACTACCTGACATGGCCACTATCACGGTAGTTGCAACGTCTAGGGGTGGACAACAGCAGTCACTGCCTCTCCCGGACAACCCCACCCCTCAGCAGCTTCGTGAGTGGGTTATTCAGCGAGGCAGTCGTGGTGGTGGAGGTTTTGGTTTTATGGGTACTGCACAGCGGCGGCAGCAGCGTCCGCAGGGCACCTTCTCCCTGCAGCGGCTTCGCGACTGTGCTTCTCACCGATGCGTCCATGGTTGCGTAGAGGCTGCTGCTCTGGGTTCTAGTGAGTCTGCTGCCACTCCAGGTGCTAGTGAGTCTGCTGCAGCTCTAGGTGCTCGTGAGTCTGCCGCCGCTCTAGGAGCAAGTGCGTCTACTGCCACAGGTCCTGCCTCAGCTGAGGCCTTGCACACTTTCACACTTGACTCAGGCGTCACGTTGCTTCTTTCATGATTGCACCACAGTCACACCACTCGCAACACCTATCCCAGTCTCACTGGCTGACCCCACTGGGGGCCAGTAGTCGCGCGAGCCTCCAGTGTCCTCCCGTGTCTGGCAGTCCCCTCCGGTTCTCTATCAGGTCTCCACCTCCTCGCGTTCTCGATGAACTTGTTGAGCAACGCAGTTCTCCAGGATGTATGGGTTGATACCTTTATTCCTGGAGGACAGCGTGTGGTAATCTGTACGTGCTCACGGACTAGCCATCACCTTGCTACGTCCACTCGTCAGCCTGGGTCCGGTCTGTACACACTGGCCACTGAGTCTGCACAGGTGGCTGCGTCAGGTCAGGTGACTGCGTCGAGACAGGTGTCTACGTCTGGTCAGCTTGCAGCGTCTTGCTCGTGTCGGTTACTCTCCCACCAGACTCTCCTCTGGCACCACCGCCTCGGTAACCCCTCGCTGCACTGTCTCCGCAGCATGCACTCGCGTCTCCTTGTCTCTGGCCTTCCCAGGTCCCTGCCCCCCTTCCCGCGCTCGCCTGCCCCGCCGTGCCTTCCTTGCATCGAGGGGCGGCAGCGCGCCGCTACTCACTCCTCCGATTTTCCTCTGACCACTGCTCTTCTGCAGACGCTCCACATGGACGTGTGGGGAGCCCCCGTCAGTGGAACGGACCAGGAGCGCTACTTCCTACTGGTTGTTGACGACTACACATGTTACACCACTGTCTTCCCCTTGTGGCGCAAGGCGGACGTCAGCGGTGTTTTGATACCCTGGATCCGTGCTACTCGTCGCCAGCTGCGCGAGCAATTCAGTTGGGACTTCCCAGTCCTGCGTCTGCACTCTGACAGGGGCGGTGAGTTCTCTCCTGACCTCCTTGCGGAGTTCTGTCGAGACGAGGGCATTGTCCAGTCGTTCACGCTTCCGGCCTCTCCTCAGCAAAATGGGATTGCTGAACGACGCATTGGCTTGATCATGGAGGTTGCTCGTACCTCCATGATCCATGCGGCTGCTCCCCATTTTCAGTGGCCGTTTGCGGTCCGATACATTGCGCATCAGCTCAACCTCTGGCCCCATGTCTCTGAGCCAGACACCTCGCCCACACTCCAGTGGACGGGGAAGGTTGGCGATGCGTCGGTGTTTCGGGAATGGGGTGCGCTCTCCCTTGTTTGCGATGCCAAAGTGAGCAAGCTCTCCTCTCGCACTCTCTGCTGCGACTTCCTTGGCTTCCCCACCGACGCCCCGCCGTTGCAGCTACCACCCGCGCTCGCGTCGAATCTTCTCCTCCCACGACGTCACCTTTGACGAGTCGGTCTGTTTCTACAGGCTCCACCCGCACGCGTCCCACCCGGTCCCCCTGGCGCCTCTCTTCTTGGTACTAGTCCCCCCCCCGGTAGACCCCCTTCCCCCACAGGGTCCTGCTCCCTCAGGTGTGTCTCAGGTAGACCCACCCCCCTTGGTTGAGCCTTTGGAGATCTTTTCTGACTCCTCTGGCCCAGCTGAGGGGGGTGACCCCACCGCTGACGACACGGCGGCCACTCGCCGCTGTCCTCGCTTAGAGACCCCCCCCCCCCCCCCCCGGGTTTTCCGCCTCGGCCGTCTTCGCCGCCTCCGCAGCCTACTGCTGTGGACTCTGGTGCTGCTGCGGGTGGTGACACTGGTGGTGCGGGTTTTGGGGGTGCTGAGACAAGGGGTGCGGGTTCTGGGGGTGCTGCGACTGGAGGTGCTGAGATTGGGGGTACTGGCACTGGGGGTGCTGCGAGTCCTAGTGGCAGTGGATCCGTGGGTGACCCTACTGGAGGTCCTAGAGTTGGACAGCCTAGTCGACTTGAGACGCTCTTGCCTCAGAAGATTCGTGAGTGGATCGTTCAGTGAGGCCATCCTGGTGGTGGAGGTTACGGTGTTATTGCTTCTGGAGCTGCTGGTGCTGGAGGTATTAGAGGAGTTGCTGGTGCTGGAGGTACTAGAGGTACTGCTGGTGCTGGAGGTGCTGAATCTGCTAGTCGTGGAGGTACCGGAGGTGCTGCTGGTGCTGGAGGTGCCGGAGCTACTAGTCCTGGAGGTGCTACTGGTGCTGGAGGAGCTGGAGCTGCTAGTCCTGGAGGTACAGCTAGTGCTGGAGGTGCTGGAGCTGCTGGCACTGGAGGTGCTGGTGCTGCTGGTGCTGGAGGTGCTGGAGGTGCTGCTGGAGCTGGAGGCGCTGAAGCTGGAGGTACTAGAGGTGCTGGAGCTGCTGGTCCTGGAGGTGCTCGTACTGGAGGTGCTGGAGCTGCCGGAGCTGGAGGTGCTGGAGCTGCCGGAGCTGGAGGTGCTGGAGCTGCCGAAGCTGGAGGTGTTGCTGGTGCTGGAGGTGCTGCTGGAGGTGCTGGGGGTACTGGAGTTGCTGGCACTGGAGATGCTGGTGCTACTGGTGCTGGAGCTGCTGGAGCTGCTGGTCCTGGAGGTTCTCGTACTACAGGTAGTGGACCTGCCGGAGCCGGTGGTGCTGCTGGTGCTGGAGGTGCTACTGGAGCTGCTGGTGCTGGAGGTGATAGAGGTGCTACTGGTACTGGATGCGCTTGAGGTGCTACTGGTGCTGGAGGCGCTGGAGTTGGAGGTACTGGAGGTGCTGGAGCTGCTGATCCTAGAGGTGCTTGTACTAGAGGTGCTGGAGCTGCCGGAACTAGTGATGCTGCTAGTGATACTGGTGCTGGAGGTGCTGCTGGTGCTGGAGGCGCTGGAGGTGGAGGTACTAGAGGTGCTGCAGGTGCTGCCGGTGCTGGAGGCGCTGGAGGTGGAGGCAGTGGAGGTACTGGAGCTGCTGACAATTCGAGTACTGCACCGCGCCGACCGTTTTTCTACCCGCAGCCGCAGTCATCCCTTACACCGCCTGACTAAGCCCTTCGCCAGGTTCTTAGTCTCCCGTCATCCACCGACCTCACACCACCTCTCCTGTGCCCACCGACAGACCAGTCTCAACCACAGCTACTACCTGGCTCCTCGCTGCTTGCTCCTGCTTCTTACACTGAGGTGACTGAGTCCTTGACTGAGCGTTGTGAGCCTGAGACTCGTGCTTCCACACCTGTTCGTGCTCGTCGTGTTGTCTGTCCTTGTCCTCTTGCTGTCCCAGGCACTCACGGTATGGCACTTCGTCCTTCCTCTGTTCCACAGCGTGTTGTCCTACCTGAGCCTCCCGCGTCCTCTCTTCCGCACGTTCCTGACCCTGAGTCCGACCTTTCTCGTGCTGCCAGTCCTACGACCACTCGTCTCCTTGCTACTACCGTCACTGACCCTGACTTTGATTCTACTCCTGCGTTTGCCCTTGTCACTGAGCTAGTCGACTATGCAGCTAGGAGTCGTCTCGACTACGTCGCGAGTCTTGTTACTAAGTCCGAGTTTGTCTGTCCTCCGTCCGTCAGGGGTGAGCCTGCCCTTGGCAATGACGTCCTTGAGGACAGGCAGTTTGAGCTTGAGTGTCTTGCGGCCGTTTTACCTCGTTTTGCATCTATGTTGCTTTGCCCCGAGGGAGACCCGGATGCACTTGACATCCCTACCCCGCGCTCTTACACTGAGGCGATCGCGGGTGAGTACTCTTCTCGGTGACATGCAGCCATGGACGCGGAGATGGCTTCTTGGAAGTCCACAGGCACCTATGTCGGCGAGGTTCCTCCTCCTGGGGTAAACATAGTCGATGGCATGTGGATTTTCATAGTGAAGCGGCCGCCGGATTCTCCGCCTGCCTTCAAGGCGCGTTACGTTGCTCGACGCTTCAGTCAGTGACAGGGGGTCAACTACTTCCAGACCTTCTCCCCCACCCCGAAGATGACTACTCTTCGGGTGTTGCTGCACGTTGCAGCACATCGTGAGTACGAGGTGCACTCCCTTGACTTCTCCACATCTTTCTTGCAGAACAGCCTTCACGAGGAGATCTGGTTGCGCCGCCCACCTGGCTTCACTGGGTTGTTTCCTGCGGGTACCCAGTGGAGCCTCCGGCGGCCAGTCTACGGTCTCCGCCAGGCGCCCCGCGAGTGGCACGACACACTGAGGACTACACTTGCAGCTCTTGGGTTTGCTCCTTCCTCTGCCGACCCGTCGTTGTTTCTACGCACCGACACTACCCTGCCGCCGTTCTACGTTCTCGTGTACGTCAACGACTTGGTTTTTGCTACTGCTGACACTGAGGCACCGGCCCTAGTGAAGGTGGAGCTGCAGGAGAGACACACCTGCACTAACCTGGGTGAGCTGCGTAGCTATCTTGGCTTGCAGATCACCCGGGACAGAGCACGGTGCACCATCACACTGGCTCAGTCACACATGGTGCACCAGGTCCTTCGGCGCTTGGGCTTCCAGTACTCTTCACCATAGCCCACTCTTCTGTCTACCGGCCACTTCCTCTCAGCTCCACCTTCGGACGAGTCTGTAGAGCCGAGTGGTCCGTACCCAGAGCTTGTGGGTTGCCTCATGTACCTGATGACGTGCACACGACCTGACCTCGCGTACCCTCTCAGCCTCCTGGCTCGCTACGTGGCTCCTGGTAGACACCGAAAGGTGCACTGGGATGCTGCGAAGTGGGTACTGCGTTACTTGTGCGGTATATCGGGCATGGGGCTCGTGCTTGGAGGACGGGTATTAGTGGTACTTACAGGACACTCTGACGCTTCTTGGGCCGACGACCAGGCGACTCAGCGTTCGTCACAGGGTTACACCTTCAGTCTTGGCTCTGATTCTGTCTCGTGGAGGTCCACTCGTTGTTCTTCTGTGCTTGGTTCCAGCTGTGAGGCCGAGATCTACGCTGGGGCTATGGCTGCACAGGAGCTACGCTGGCTGACCTACGTGCTGACCGATTTGGGGGAGCGGCCTCGTTCTGCTCCGGTTCTGTACGTCGACAACAAGGTCATGCTTGCCTTGTCTCGGGAGCAGAGACTGGAGCACAGAACGAAGCAGATTGCTCTTTGCTACTTTCTTGCTCGAGAGCTGCAGCAGCGTGGTCAGCTTCGCCTTGCAATTAACACTCTGCATGTGAACTGACCTTGTGGCCGCTTGCTTGTGCTCGGAATGAGTGGTGATCTTGAGATCCACCCTGGGCTTTGCATTGCTTTGTTCTCTTGTCTGACTGTTCTTGTGACCGTTTGTTGTGTTGGCTATCCCTCACTTTGCCTAGGGGGGTGTGTCATAACATATTTGTATATTCCTAGTTCTGCTAGCCTACAGTGTGTCAGTAGATCTGCATTGTGGATGCCCGATTGATCCTACGGGGGGGTACATGTGCGTTCGCCTGGGGGGGTATGGGCGCACAAACCCGCTACACAAACAAGCCCTTTTATCCCAATGGTCTAGTGGTTGGGATTCTGATACAGTGAGGTGCTCAGTATATGGTACAACCCCAGCTAGGGTTTCATACTTGTATCTCCCTGTTGCTAGTCACTCATCATTCCTGCACGGATTATTCTGACAGGATGCGCTCTAACATTAGCACAAGAAGCATTTCTGAACCTCGAATGCTGGTATGGATCCGTGGGCTGTCTACGAAGCACAAGATCATGCTAATGTTGTAAACAAAGTAGGGATGGTAAAAATGTACCATAAGCGCATAGGGTGAGGTTCCGAAACAATGCTGTCGTGAGGCTGAATGCAAGGCAAAGACATTCAAATTCCGTAGAATCACGTAGTATAAAGTTTACATTCGGATTTGAACACGGTAGGCCTACACGTGCCATATGATTTTGGTATATATACTGTGCGGTTAGGGCGTGTGTGATTTTTGGAAAACTGTAAAAGTCCGAACTGTAACCGCTTTGCACCGTGGCCACACATCTCTCAAATGTATTCTACCATGTAGAACCATTATAAAAGTTTGAACTTTGGGAAGTTAGAAAAAGAATCACACACGCCCTTATATACATATCTAGGTTCACATAAAACTAGAAGTGTACATGAGATGAGCCGGCGCGGTGAGATTTTGTGGGCGGAAGCTTCTTTCATACTTCATGTTGAGGAAGCTTCTTCTATTTTTCTTCTCTCAGACCAAACCGCCCCTGTCAGTTTGGTTCTGGCCTGGACCAAGCGTGGTCGAGCTCGTGGGCAGCACATGAATTTTGGTTTGGCGGTCCAATCTCACCTCGCCACCGATCGGCTGCTCCAATCATGTCCGCTGAATTGGCTCGTCTTGCTGGTTTGTCGAGCTGGCTAAGCGTCTCGTCAGCGAGCGACTTGATCTGCAGTTCGGAGTCGCCTTACACACCACATATGGCGAAACGGTCCTTTTCGCCACACTGTGACTTTTCCTCGCGTCATGGACGAAGTTTCAACGACGCTCGCATGCGGGTGGCCCGTGTTTTCCCAGCTCAACTCTTGTCCACCATGCTATTGGTTCAGAGAAGGGAGACACACGAACCGCCACGCGCCTCGTCACAAACTTGGGCATGCGATCCGATGCGACCAGACATTTGACCAGTCACTGTCCCAAATTCCAAAGCAAGCAGATTCATTGCTTGGTTCAATTTCCTGAGCAAACTTCCCATTTCACCATTTCACAGTTCGTCAATCCCCCCTTCCACTACTCTCAGCTGGCAGCAGATCCACAAGCCTCGACTTATCCACACCTATACCAAACATGGCTCGCACGCTCCTCATTTGCATGGTGATCGTCCTCCTCGTCGCACCATCCGTTTTCGCCCGCAAACATCCCGACGGCGCTGGTCACCATAACCGCAACGGCACGCGCACTGGAGGACACCACAAGGGCGGCGGGCACCACAAGAGCGGTGGGGCCAGCTCGTCGGGTCTAACCAGCAGCAAGGGCGTCACGGCGGGCAAGACCTGCAAAAAGTCATCGCTGGGATACAAGGCGGCCGTCGATCTCACCGGAAAAGGGTATGTCACCGTCGCCCTGTTTTTTCGTTCGAGTTGTGGATATTCGACATAAAAACCGTTGACCAGCTTTCAAGTTTCCCGTCGAAATTTCGCACGCGATATCTTTCCTAATCCATCGCTTTGACATCAGGGAGACGTCTTTCCATCACGGGGATGAATCATGACGTAGTTCCGTACTAATGCTGTTTTCTCGCCTTTACCCCCGGTTTTCTCAGGCTGCTTTTCCACTGGACGGTCTCTGGCTCGACCCTCAGCGCCGCGATTGAAGCCAAGTCCACCAGCGGCGCCAACAAGGGCTACGTCTCCGTCGGCTTCTCGTCGAACGGGAAAATGTACCCCGCGGACGCGGTCGTGGGCATTAACGGGGGCTCCACTACAGCGTACAAGCTGACCTCGTACAGTTCGTACGCGCCCAGCAAGACTTTATCGTAGACCAGCCTGACAGCGACCTCCAGCAGCCTTGTCGTCAAATTCTCCCGGCCGGCTAAGGGAGGCCTCGTGAACATCAACCTGACAGGCAAGAACAACGTCATCTGGGCGTTCGGGAAGAACAAGAAGTTCGAGGCTCACACTCCGACCGACCGGTGAGTGCCATCCTTCTGAAATCCGCGTGAAGTGACAAAGAATGATGCTGGATTGAGCAATCCAGAAGGGCACGTCGCGAGCAGGTGTTGTAGGTTTTCTATGGCCTCCTTCTGGGCGTCCGAAAGCAGAACTTCTGCTCGGCCGTTGCTTTCTGCCTTCCTCCTCCTTGTCCGACAGCGTTATGCCGTCACGCTCCAGCAGGGTGTGTTCATCATCCCTTTCTTCTCCACCTTCCCATTTCAAGCTCCATGCACATTTACGTTGTTAAGCAACGCGCCTCTGACTCATCTCGATGTGTAGGTGCTAACACGCTAATGCGATGAGGTGAAAGGTTTTATAATGCTAACTACTAGGTTTTTTTTCTCGTTACTCTCCCTGTTCCTTACTCTTTATTCTCCACTCCGTGTTGCCCCTTGTTATTGCAGTGGTTCCAAGTCCGTGGATCTCTCATGCGTCGCCTGAGAATGCTTCATAGCTAGGCATAGGCTGTTGCGCCAAACTCCAGATAATAGCCCACTTTGAGTAGGTGCCCGCCCCATAGCGTAGCGCATGTCGACAGCATGAATGTTGATTGGATGACGATGGTAAGTTCCCACTGCCCATCAGAGTCATCCCTGCACTTGCTATTCACGTAACTTCGTTTGTTATAGATGTGGTGCTTGTTTATCTTCGTTTTGTTCCTTTTAAACGATATACAGTTCCTGCTGGTACACATGACATTCCCAATAGAAGGGCGTGTAACATTGTATCGACCAAGCCTAAAATCCGACCGTATTTGTTGGGTCATGCGAATACAAATCGGTGTAACGTTTGAACGAACCCTGCCACACATTTCGAACAGAATTACCATTCTCTTTGCGAGCTGTGGGGAACCCTTCCTTAACTACCGTTGTAATTAACAGTTGAAAGTTTAATCCAAGTTTCCGCATTCGAACGGGGTGTGGAATATACGGGAAAAAGAAAGACAGTAGTAAGTTCGTAGGCCTTCGCGAAACTATATCGGGGGAAACAATTGGAAGTCAAACACCTCTCCCTGCCCAGGAGAGAGTAGTACAAGCCGCGAAGTCCGTGCCAGAAATTTGAATGAAAATAACACCTGAATAATTCTTAAAGTCAAAGTAGCTACAACGTAATGCTTATCTGTGGGTGTTACCCCAAATAGTTCGCAATCGTCAGAACCGCCCAATGGTCGTTTTTTAGGCTGGTTGGTACAATGTTACACGCCCTAAGGCTCGTGTGACGTGGTCGCCTGAGAGCAGTTTAAGATTCGTACCGCTTCAAACCATTGCGCACCATATGAACCTTTCAAAGGGAACGAAAATGACTTGCACAGAACTTCGTGTGCCAAGCATGTTGAAGTAGTCGTTGTGCACATCAGCGGACACGCGTGCCACGTGTTCACCTGGTCTTTCAAGATTTGTTCGCACCGCACTCCTTCGCCGTCCATAAATGAACATTTCTCTTGATTCGAGGTGCGACTTGAAATCCATTCCACTTCCAAGCGAGCTGAGGAATACATGCGGCGCGCGACCCGATTTTCATCAGGCTTGTAATTGTCAGCACCGCACATTTCCGGAGTGAGTTCCGTAGTGCTAGGCCAAAGACAACCCAGCTTCTGCTGCAAGCAGGTGGCACCAGTGGAAATGGAAAGTTCCTAGCCTGCTTCTCAACTCAACTCGTTCAATCACCAACACGCGCATCCACACCTGCCCAATCTCTCAAAATTCGACAACCAAATCGCTTTTCACACGAAGGGTATAAATTCTTCAACGAGTTTCCTTCTCTCCCATCAGAGAGCAGCGCCTCTTCCCACTTATCCAGAATCGCTCAGCCTTAGCGATTCTTTCTGTAACTCGAGGTTCGTCACGAGCCTTAAGATTCCGTTTCCGACCATTCGCGGTTCTACGTTTCCTCCACGAACTCGAATCGATCGCCCGCCCTTTCCGCCCCACGACGCCAATACCACCGCTCCAAAATCTCATCCGCTTCCCAATCCCAACATCATGGCGCGCGCTTCTCTCGCTTTGCTGCTGCTTCTCCTTGTCGCCCCATCCGCCGTCTTCGCGCGCAAGCGCGTGTCGCAGGCCAGCTGCGTGAAGTCCACGCTCGCGGGATACACATCAGCAGTCGACCTGAACGGAAAAGGGTACGCTGATTATGCCTTTCATAGCAGTTGATAGTATAACATTAGTAGAACACGCAAACTCCGTCAGAAACAATCTCCATCTCCCCCCTAATTGGCGTCTGACGAGGATGAGCCAATTTAAATGCTGGCTCTAGTTATTAACGGCTAACGCAATCTTCTCCGCTTTCCCTCCACCTTTTCGTTGCCCGGCTGCTTCTCAGGCTCATGTTTCACTGGAAGGTCTCGGGATCGACTCTCAGCGCCGCCGTTGAAGCCCCGTCCAACAAGGGATCAGTCTCCGTTGGCTTTTCTAAGAGCGGCAAGATGTACCCTGCAGACGTTGTCACCGGCTATAGCGGAGGCTCCGTTGCATCGTACAAGCTCACGGGCTACTCAGGAGGTTCCACCAGCAAAATCAAAGGCAGCAGCGCCAAATCCTCCTCTGGCGCTACTACTTTCAAGTGAGGCGTGCAGATTTTCTGGGTATTTTTGCCGCGAGTCGCGTGAAAATATGTGACCGCTTGAAAAAAACGTGAGCTGCACATCATGGTGATGCGCCATTAACTCCGTATTGCCTCTTCTCTCCCCCTCCTCCTCCCCCTTCCCACCCCCCCTCCCCCCCTTCCCCTCCCCCGTTTGGTTAATCCTAACGCAGGTTCACTCGCTCAGGCAATGACGGTTCAGTTTCCATCAACTACTCTGGTTCCAACAGCATCATCTGGGCGTACGGCGCAAGCAGCAAGAAGCTGGCTGACCATGGCAAAAATCGGTATGTTATTCGGCGTGCCTGCATGTCTCCTTTCTGCGCATGACAAAGATAGCGAGATACAGCTGTTTCTAATGTGAATGCTCCGTTAGGAGACCCTGTTGCTAATTCATCCCCGCTCCGCTTCCTCTCATGCTATGTCTGCGAACTCACCTCAATTCCCCTTCTCCCACCCATGCTGTGTCTGCTCCTGCAGTGGCTCCAAGTCTGTGGACTTCTCTTGTGTTGGCTAAACTTATTGTTTGTGTTGGCTAAAGATATTTAGGCGTTTTACTTTATCCTGCTAAAAGGCTTTCTATTCGAGCCATGCTTTGAGGCTTCAAATTATGACCGAATATGTCTGGTTATGGGACTGTTCTAGGGTTTATGAGATAATAAAATTATGTTAATACAGCAGTATCTGACTCCATAAGGACATGAAACAATTATTTTACATGTAGTCTATAAAGGAATCTTGTTTGTGCTCCCCCACTGACACCACTGGTGAGTGGAGGGAGGGGTTCAGAGAAACACATGTCCAAGCAACAAGCCACCCTCAAATAAGGAGAATTGTCGGCGGAGGACGTTGAGAAAGGACACGGCCGTTATGTATGAGAGCTTGCCATTGGCTGATCGGTTAGTTTTGCCAACACCAAGAACCGACATTCCTCCAAGAAACGCCCTTCCCTTGCCTTGGAATACCAATTGCCGTGGCGCATTTCTCGCCACAATCTTGCATTGGCGGCTAGCGAGCGAAATTCCAATCCGCTCGCCCTCCCCTCACAACAATTGCATTGCTGCGACAGCAGTGTGTAGAAGGGTTTCAAAATGCATTCCTCGTTGCATTCTGGTGCGCTTTCCCGCAAGCCAGTGACAGGGTTATTGATTGCTTCGCTGCCCTAGACAAGCGCTGTGTCTCTCTTCGAGAAAAAGCGTAACACTATTTGTTGTTGTGCGCTCCGCCTCTCATAGTTCCTGTTGCCGCCATGGCTGGATTTCCCCGCATGATCGCGACGCGCCGAATCCAGCGTGGTTTACGGTGCCACCGCGTCCCGCGGGTCCCGTTCACGTCCCTCACCGTACTAGCTCTCATCTTAGTAGCTGCCGGAGGCTTCTTCTCTAATGGCGCCGGCGTGCGCGGCGTGTCCGCCGCGCCAGTCCCTGTGGCGAAATGCTTCAAGTCCACGTTACCTGGTTACACGAACGCCGCCGCTCTCACACGGAAAGGGTAAGGGCCACGCCTGTCAATGTAATTTAGTCGACTCGACTTCACAACAAATCGCTTCAGTCGAATTAACCTCCACAGACCGCAATACGCGGTTTCCGCAATTTCTGCATCACCCTTCGAGAACAAAGGTTCATGCTTCGCTTGTTACCACATCGCGCTTCGCGAGTTTTCTTCAGAAGCGCATGGTGCATCCAACAACCAAAACCACCAAACCATTCCATCCAGCCGAGTCCATATTTTCTCTCCGCTTGGCGCCCTACATTTGTTTTGGGCTGAAATTTCTAAAGTTTTTCCCTCAGTCACGCGGTATCGCTCTGATAATTTCCGGCCTCCACTCTTCACCTTATTTAACCTCGTTCCTTGCACTCACTGCAAGACCACCCGTCTCCACTCCTCAACCTACGCCTGTCGGGCTGAAGCAAAGAGCTTTGGGGGCCTACAAAAATGATACCCATTATTATCCGCCACTTACCCATGTATCATCATACTCTACTTCTGTTTTGTAACCGTTGTACGTACCTTCGTTCCCCTTTAACCCCTGTGTCGCTTGATCAGGCTGGTGCTCCACTGGAAGGCCGTCAACCCAACCACCATGAACTTCGCGTTGGAGGCAAAAGCTGCGAGCGGCGCTCACAAGGGCTGGATATCCGTCGGATTCTCCAAGGCGGGCAAGATGACCGGCTCAGATGCGGTGATCGGCAACCTGCCTCGGCCGAACGTGATTGGTCCGTACTACATGGGGAGCATCGTGAAATCCTCAGTAACGAGGACGAACAAGTTCGCGATTACAAAGACGAGCGTGGTTACCAACCCCCAGGGAACCATCATGAAGTGAGTTCAAGTGCTTTGGTGAGCTTTGTGATCAAGTGCTTCTATAGCAATGCCTTAGAGCCTTTCATGGTCTCAACAAACCAACTCGTTGTTGCCAGGTTGGCTGACTTCAGCTGCTTTGTCTCTGTAACATATGTTGGTAATGTCACCTTTTTTTAGTATTCATTCTTAGCTGTTTCTAAAGACGCATGTTTTGTTTCCCTTGCCATTCAAACAGGTTCACCCGCTCCGGGCCTAAGGGTACTGTACCTGTGAAGTACGCTGGGAAGAACTTCATTCTTTGGGCGTATTCCGCCACTGGCAAGTCCAAGGCCCTGGACAACCACTCTCCAATGAACAGGTAGCGTACCATGTTTCTTAATAGATGCTATATGAAAAGGTATGCTCAATGTGTGCATGCCACGTGATACCTGTAGCTTACATTTGTTACACCTCATTTGTGTTTCCAATGCAGAGGTGCCGTGTCTATCAACTTGGGCTGCAAGGTGTAAAACCATCGCCGCATGGAAGAGAATATAGATGGTTACGAGAGATCAGGTTAGGACGTGCATGACATCGTACTGGTATCTTACCGACCATGGCCAGTCAGCCATGATGCATTGCCAATTTGACATATTTAATGAGCTTGACATGTTTGATGAGCTGGTGATGTGTTTTGTCACATGGAACTTGGATACAAGTTTCAAGAAGAGAACTGCACATTGGATTGGCCCTAGTCCAGAGCTGGCAAATTGATTATTTCCCACCTGCAGTTTGAAGTAGCACACTAAGGGCTGGTTCCAAAAGTACGTCACATGTGGCCTCTGAGGTTTGGTACCGCACGACACCTAGTGTTCTATTTCTAAAACCATACACAATTGTTAGGGTAAGGTATTTTGCACATTTATACCACACCTCTGGATTCCGCCCTAAGCATTGTGTGCTGTACTTAGCTAACCAAAGCTACAGTAAGCCCGCTCCATCATTCATCAACGAAAAGCGAGTATACAGGGAGCGGGGTCTTACTGCTGATGTTCTGTGCTGGGTCTGGAATATCCGAAATTTGAGAGGAATCTGCAGCTGACTTTGTTGATAGGCAAGCCACAGGGTCAGAAATACCCTTTTGAGGCGGTTCAAAACAACATGAAGCTGGGAAATTTGAAACTTGAGGAGAATCTGAGGCTCCTGGTGATATGGATGCCGGGGAGTGAGGAAGATGCTCCTCCTTCAAGGACTTGGTCTTTGATGCAGTAGCTGCCACATCAGCTGCCACATCGGCTGCAACATCGGCTGCCACGTCAGCTGATACATCAGCTGATACGTCAGTTGCCAGATCAGCTGATGCATCAGCGGACGCATCAGCAACCAAGTTAGCTGCCATGTCATCCTGGTCTCGAGTCATGTTCTTATCCCAAAGGGCCCTAGCAATGGCCTCCGCCACGTCAGCTGCCACATCATACGCCAGGTCATACTCGTACTTATCGTCGTTCAGGCAGCCGTTTTCATTGGTGTAGAGAGCAAGAGAGAGGAAGAACTCCCTTCCTGTCTCTATGTCGAGAATATAGCTGGATAGGAGGCAAGAGGGGAGGAGGAAGAGGTGGTTGGGGGGGAGGGGTGAGGGGAGACTGACTTATGACTCCGTTTCAGCCAGGATAACTAAGGAAGAGTACAACAAAAAAAGAATGAAAAAAGAATGACTTATGACTCCGTTTCAGCCAGGATAACTAAGGAAGAGTATAGAGACAAAGAAAATTTGGACATGATTGGTTCTTGAGGATTGCTAATTAGTGAAGGGTGTAACATGACTCACGCGTTATCAATAGTGAAGCCAAACGCCTGCCCAATCTTGTTGTAGACGCGCAGAGCTTCCTTTGGCCGCACTCGGCACAATCCGGGCAGAAAAAACTGAACGAGCACAGGCAGAAAAAATAGTATGTTTGCTGGGGAAAAGAAAACCCGTACTTGCTTGTGCTTCTCAGTGGACTGCCCTTCTTTGACACCATTGGTTGAAAAGGCATCCCTGTTCTCTCAGACCAATACCCCATCATACCCCATCAAATCTCATCACACCCCCTCACACCCTATTACACCCCATCACACCGCACCACACCTTGCAGTAATCGTCTGTGTACTTCTTGTCAGCATATCTGGGGTTGCGGGATTCCCGTGGATATTGCCTCATGGCCTCCAGCAGCAGCACCCCAACACACCTCATCACACCCCTATCACACCACACCACACCCCACCACACTGCATCACACACCATCACACCACATCACACCGCACACACCTTGCAGTAATCATCCGTGTACTTCTTGTCAGCATATCTGGGGTTGTGGGACTCCCGTGGGTATTGCCCCATGGCCTCCAACACCAGTACCCCAACACACCTCATCACACCCCATCGAACCGCACCATACCCCACCCCACCACACCCCACCGCATCACACTGTGCCACACCTTGCAGTAATCATCCGTGTACTTCTTGTCAGCATATCTGGGGTTGTGAGATTCCCGTGAGTACTGCCTCATTGCCTCTAGCAGCAGCAGCCTGTGACCTTCGTCCAATCCGATTGGCTGGCAGCCAGGCAGCTGGATCAAGCGTGGGAGTGGCAATGCATGGAAGGAGGAGAGACATCAGACTACTCTTTTCAGTTACGTCTGGGAGGGATGCATATGGGGAAATGCATCCCTCCCATGAGTCTTTCATGGGTGTAGACGTCATCTAGAGACAACAGAGGTCAAGTGATTGTAGAGGGGAAAAACTAATGGGATGTTTCCATGAGCTGTAGACACAAAAAACAACCACATTTGGCAAATACCTGTATGTCTGGGCGCATGAGCAGCACAAGGAGGTTCTGCAGGTCAACGAGAGTCAAGCGATTCTTGGGGGAGAAGTCCAAGGGCGCATTGACCTGTAGAGACCCGCCTGGCATTCACCAACATGCCATGCCATGCCATGCCATACCATGCCACGCCGTACCATGCCATGCCATGCCATGCCATGCCATGCCACGCCGTACCATGCCATGCCATGCAATGTCATACTACGCCATGTCACCCCTTGCCACGCCACGCCATGCCACGTATGCCATGCCACGCCATACCATGCCATGCCATGCATGCCATATCACGACGATCAATGCACCACAGTCACCATGTCATGCCAATAAAAAAAAGAACCCAAGGTGTAGAGAAACGACGATAAACTTCATGCCTCACCATACAAGCAGAGGCAAAGAAACGCACAAAAGCATGACGGAGGGTAACCTTTGAGACATTTGAAAATTCAACAAGGAAACACAGATGCCCCAACCCAACAGCCACAGCTAGCTACTCCCTCATTACACACAATTCACGATATAAGCACACCCACCTTGGTGCCATCGGCATCGATATAAGCACGCCCAACCAGCAACCCCTCCACTCCCTCCACCGGAGCCAGCACACGACTGCTGCACTTGGGAGGAAAGCAGAATGCGGATGCATTGGCTTGGCCTTCCAAGCCCACTTGCACGGGTTCACAGCGGCGATTGTCGAGAGGAGAGAGGGGGATGGAGAGGCGGTGGGAGAGGTGCGCGGAACAGAGACCCAGGGAGTGCCTGGAGAGAGGGAGGGAAGGACGAAATTACATAGCAGCAATTACTGCGTAGTGGAAACACGTGAGAAGTAAGGTGGTGAGCGGAGAGGAGAACCAAAGAGCGCCTGAAGAGAGAGAAGTAGAAGTAGAAGGAAAGAAGAAGGCTATTGTGCTTTGCTTGCTTCCAAGCGCAGCTCATGACTTTAATGCTTGGGGAAAAATCGAATTGTTTGAAGTTCTCGGAAGCCTAAACAAATACGTTTCCACCTTCCCCTAATGTCTCCAAGTCCAAGACGTCAGTGCTGGCAACTGAGTCGTCTTTGCCCTACCAGGTGACTTGTCGACTCAAAAGTCATAAGTCACCTTTTGAGTCGACTCAAAAGTCAGTGCTGGCAACTGAGTCGTCTTTGCCCTAGGCGTTACTTTTGAGAATTCTCACGAAGGGCATAGGCATCGCTGATATGAATGAAGGCATCGAGTTGTTTTTGGGCAGTGATACTCACATGGCTTCATTGAGTCGCCTTTGTCCTGTCAAGGCATAGAACCTGTTGTACGCTGTGTTGCTAGACACCTGAGTCGAGCAGAAAGAAACATGAGGATGTGAACCACAGCATGCAAGGGATAGGAAAAGCCACCTGATTAGGAACACATCAAGAACACATTTCTAATCTTTATAAGCACCGGAAATTTGCCATCCACCCATTCAGGTCGGACGAATCTCGGCTCTCCTCCTTGTATCCAGATAGGTGGCTTTTGAGACTTCTCAGAAGCCGCCTGTAGTGTCACTCACCAGGAACAGCAGTCACCAGGAACAACACTCACCAGGAACAGCACTCACCAGGAACATCTTTCTGATCTCATGAGCTATGGTGATATGCCCTCCGTTCAAGTTGGACGGGTCATGGCTCTCCTCCTTGTCTCCAAGGTACAGAGGGAGGAAGGAGAGAGGCGAGTGCAACGATATGATTTCGCCTCGAGCTGCGAAGGAGGAGTAGTTGGAGAGAAAGTCGGGGGGGAGGGGAGAGCGGGAGAGGAGGAAGGGCAGGGGAGTAGAGGAGTGGAAACAGCCTGTTTCGGTGTTGGATTTTGAAACAACAAGGCTCAAGAAACGGGCAAGGCAGCATCACACGAGTGCTACTCGGAGACTTACAATAGGGTGAGTGAGAGAGAAGGGGTGAAGGAGTGAAAAGAAGTTCTGCTGGTGGTGTGCTGTGTTGCAGAAGACGCACATTTAGACGCAAGACGCATGGGGTGTTTTTTTTCCGGTCTGACCGATTTTTTTTTTGCCCGCGCGCGAATTTGACATTTGCCATTTCGACGCCAAGGTCGAAATCGCGAAATCCCCCCCCCCCCCCCCCTCCCCCCAAACGAAATCGACCGTCAAAACCAGCCCAAAACCCAAAAACGGAAACCCCCCCTACCAAAATTTACGCCACATCCTACTCCACCGCACAAGATCTACTCAACCCAACCACAATTGCATACCACCAAGAGTATATTGGAGCACAAGTGCTTCATTTGTGCTCCTCCACTTTAGTTCAACCAAATTCTCCTCGGAAAACCCTCAGGGGTTTAGCTCTTAGTAGACCTAACTTATGGCTTCTCCTAGTTCTTCCTCCATCTCCTTGTATGTGACGTGGTGAAACTTCTCCTAAGGGAGAAAACACTTGGTACGGGAGATTTTTTGGCTGAAATGTGAATTATGTAACCCCCCCCCCCCCCCCCCCCCCCAATGCCCCTTTGGGGTTTTTTTTGGGCCTGCCCGAACCTTTTTTTGGTCTGCCCGGGCTTGCGTCTGTATCTGCGTCTAAAAAGGCCCAAAAATGCGTCTTGCGTCCTGGACGCAGCGTCTAGACGCACTTTGTCCAGGACGCAAGACGCGTCTTCTGCAACACAGGTGGAGTGAAGTGAAGCCAAGCCAACAAGGCCACATTCTCAGGAGAGGGAAGGGCAGTGTCCCAATATGCTCATGCAAGGAAACCTTGCTGTTGTACTCTGTCACTTTTCACACAAGAACCGCTTCGAGCCCATTTGAACCGCCTCGAGCCCTTTGAAACCCAACGTACCCCAACCAACATACCAGTCTCTCACCTTGGAACTCTGCCACTCTCTGAAGAGCCTCCACTGCAGCACACAGACTTTTGAGGCGCCTCAAAAGAACCGCTCTGAACCCATTTACTCAACGTACCCCAGCATACCAGTCTCTCACCTTGGAACTCTGCCACTCTCAGAAGAGCCACCACTGCGGCACACAGCTTGATGGCACTGAGAGGCGGAAAGCCGAGAAGAGGAGGATGACAAGAGCGGATACAGACACACAATGGGAGGAGACGAGGTTTGGGGTGGAACCTTAAGGAAAAAGGATGACAAAAGAAGAAGACGGACAACAACGGGACACCTGGCAGGATAGAGCATCTGCTTAGGGCAGCAAACCTGGCAGGAAGAGCATCTGCTTAGGGCAGCAAACCTGGCAGGATAGAGAATCTGCTTGGGGCAGCAAACCTGGCAGGATAGAGCACCTGCTTAGGGCAGCACACCTGGCAGGATAGAGCATCTGCTTAGGGCAGCACACCTGGCAGGATAGAGCATCTGCTTAGGACAGAAAACCTGGCAGGATAGAGCACCTGCTTAGGGCAGCACACCTGGCAGGATAGAGCATCTGCTTAGGGCAGCAAACCTGGCAGGATAGACAATCTGCTTAGGGCAGCAAACCTGGCAGGATATGGCATCTGCTTAGGGCAGCACACCTGGCGGGATAGAAGTACTCATGGTCCACTCGGTAGCCATGTCGACGCAGACGAGGCTGGCCGCTTACGTTTGCAGCAACTTCTGATACAAGCGCCTGTGGGATAATGGACAACGGAAAACGCAAGGACGTCAAGACTGGCACATAGAAAGCATCAAACTCGTTCTGAGAACTTGTGGAGGCGTATACGTTGAGCGAATTTTATTTCTTTCTTCTTGGTTTGTTTGTTTGTTTGTCTGTTCGGTTTCTTTCAGCTGTCAAATCCAAAATCTGAGCCACCGCATAGTACTTTGGAAAGGATCACAGATGGAGTTCAGAAAACGGATAATGTCAGAACGCAATTTTGTACCTGGAACCTATACGTGGAAGGGTCCTCCAAAACACGGCGAAGCTTCTTGGAAGGATGCCGACGAAGGATCGCCTGATGCATTCAAGCAAGGCGAACAGAGGATAAAGGAATGACGATGATCATGACGGGATCACGGCGGGATCATGACGGAATTATGACGGGATGATGGCGGATGTTGACGGATAATGACGACGAGCGAAGGAGATGAGACGACTGAAAAAATTGCACAACGAAAGGAAGTCTTTTGATAGTAGAATGGCTAGCTTGAATGATGATGAACTGTAAAACCAAGGGGGAGAAGCTTCGAGTCGCACACCTCCACGTTCATCGTTGCTGCTGCAGTCAATGAGTCGCGAATTGACTGAAACGAAAACGGTCAATGATTCGCGACTTGACTGAAACGAAAACGGCCAATCACAGATCGTTCCCGCCTTAACGTACCAAGGCCTTTTCGGTCTAGACCTTGGTTCAAATGTAGGCCATCATGGATTCGTACTTGCTTTGCTTGTGTATGTGTGTCACGACTCACTAGCAACGTGACTGGTGCTTGCGTCTCTCGTACAGCCGATAAACTAGACGCGGTAAAAGTGCTCGATTGGGGGGAGATCGATCCGGTCACCGCACTGAAACCTTGCGTTTTGCATATGAAAGATACACAACCGTTTATAACCGTGCTATAAAACGATCCTGAGGCGATCGATTCTCCACTTAACCGCATCCTGATAAAGTTGTCTGACAATCCCAAGGTGACGTAGCAAGGTTGAGTGACGAAGCAGGCCACGAGGCTGCTGGGTTCTCGTCGCAGGCGGGCCATGTCATGCGGTTCATTCACCACAAGTTGGGAACCGAGAAAGCAAAAGCCAATTATCAAAGCCAGCAAGTACACGAGTCTGCAACTCAAAGTAATTATAAGCAATATGATACAAAGTAAGAAAACAATTCCAATCCAAAGTGCAACGATCGGTGCACATTGATGAAAAACGTTTGTTCATGCCTACTCCAAAAAAAATTAATACCAGTTGCCATCAGGTTTTTTGGGCAACCAGCCTCGCTCGTAACTGTTGACAAACTGCCAGTGGTGCGTGCCTGCAAAAATGGAAAGGAAGCCAGACGACACGAAGAGCAAGAAGAGGAGAAAAAAGAGGAGAGCATTGATGGAAGCACCAATGGGGAACAAATTAGGCGAGGCACTGACAAGTGGGAGAGGAGTGCAGCACGGACAAACCAGTGGTGTGGAGTTATCAGGACAAATGGATGCAGCACAACAAGAACACGGGCACGTACCGGTGGTGTTGAGAGTTTCCAGGACGAACGGATGCAGCAGAACAAGAGCACATACCAGTGGCGTTGAGTTTTCAGGAAAAAGGGTGCAGCAGAACAAGAGCACGTACCGGTGGTGTTGAGTTTCCAGGACCAGAAGAACCAGCCAGCCTTGGCGTGGCTGAATGCTTTCATCTGGCCGAGGGAGAAGTTGGCCTGCTGCTCCGGTGTTGCGGGGTTGCCCATCGCATTGCAGAACTCCCCCACCAGCAGCTGCCACCCCACTTTCTGCACCCAACGTAGCAGTGGCACAGAGCACAATGTTTAGACAGCGCAATGCGATGGGAGACGTGCCGTGTGGTGTGTGGAATTCGTGTGGAATGCTGACAACACAGAGCAACTGCTAGAGAATTCGAGCCTTGTTGAGTCGACTCAAAATGAGGAGGGAAAAGCCTCCGATCATACGCAACCCACCTCTTGAAAGCTTACGAGTCGACTCAAAATAAGGAGGGAAAAGCCTCCGATCATACGCAACCCACCTCTTGAAAGCTTACGATGTTGTTCACCTGGGTGGTGTAGGCATAATCAAGTTCAAAGTTGACGCCCTTGGACCCAGCCCGTGTTGAACATTGAAGCAACCAACCCTTCCCAACCCACCTCTTGAAAGCTGACGATGTTGTTGACCCGGGTGGTGTAGGCGTAATCAAGTTCAAAGTTGACGCCCTGGGAGCTGAAGCAGTTGAGGCGACTCAAAACGAAGGAGAAGCCAGAGATCATAGTCAGAACACTCACCTCTTGGAAGCTGACAATGTTGTTAACCCGGGTGGTGTAGGCGTAATCAAGTTCAAAGTCAACGCCCTTGTTGGGTGAACTCAAAATCATGGGAAAGTCACGTATCGCAGGCAGCGTACCTCTTGGAAGCTGACGATGTTGTTGACCCTGGTGGTGTAGGCGTACTCAATCTCCCAGACTCTAAGCGAAGGAGAAGCCAGAGATCATAGTCAGAACACTCACCTCTTGGAAGCTGACGATGTTGTTAACCCGGGTGGTGTAGGCGTAATCAAGTTCAAAGTTGACGCCCTGGGAGCTGAAGAAGTTGCCAAAGACCTCGTAGATGTGCTGCTCCAGGATCACGTTGTTGTGCCACGCGTCGCTCATGTGCCACATCACGTCGCCAAAGTTGCTGCCCACGCGGCCCTCCATGGCCACGAAGCAGCACAGGCAGCGCGCGCGGATGGCGTTGAAGGCCGCCGAGTAGTACCCCCGCATGTCCTCCACATCCACCCCCGCGTACCCGTTGGCCCCCGGCACCACCGGCTCGTTCAGCAGCCCCATGCCCAGCCACATAGGGTCGGCGCCGTACCTATAGGTTTGGAAGCCAGGAGCAAGAAGCCATTGGAGCAAGAAGCCATTGGAGCAAGAAGCCATTGGAGCAAGAAGACAATACAGTTTCCGTGTATCGTCGAGTACTGGTTGAAATTTTGTCCCATTCGTTATGAAATGTGCTAGAAATATTTCAAAACTAGGTTCGCAGACTCGCTCAACAATAAAAAATGCGAGCGGATAGCCTCACCTGTCAGCAAGCCATGTGACAAAGTCGAGCGTGCGGTTGATATTCGCCCCTCGCCAGCGAATCAGCCCGTCCCGCGCATTCCCCTTGCCCGCCTGCGACCCCGGCGCCACATGCACGCTGAACCAAATCCTCACTCCATACTTCCTCCCCATCTCAAACGCCCAGTCCAGGTACGTCGCCGCTCCGGGCACAAAGGGGAACTCAGGGGAGGCGTCAAGGCCGATCCAGTAGGCCAGAGGGATGCGCACTGTGTTGATCCCCAGCTCTTGCATCTTCTGCCAGTCTGCCTCCTTGAGGAAGTTTCGGCGAATGTTCTCGTAGATCGATGGTGCGGCCACGCCGGCTGTGTAGGCCGCCTGCCAATCCGCCTCCACTCGCCACAGCTGGAGTGGAGAGAAGAGGAGGGTGGGGGTTGGGGGAAGAGGAGTGCAGTGGAGATTTAGGGTAAATGCTGATGAGAATATATAGGTTCTCTACGAAGGCCGCCCGCCAGTCCGCCGCCACCCGCCACAGCTGGGGGTGATGGGGAAAGGTGGAGGGGGGGAGTGGGAACTTGGGTTACGTTTTGATGTGGAAGGGCGTTTGTTGTGTAGGCCATGGCCAGTCTGCTTGCATATGCCACGAGTTGAGGAGAGGGAGGCTGGAGAAAACAGCATAGTAGGACGGGCGCACTAACCATAGAGAGAAAGAAGGGAAGGGAGGAGGGAGGTTTGCGAGGGAGAGAAGGAGGTAAGGAGGGAGAAAGGAGGAAGGGAGGGAGGGAACACTGACCACAATTAGGCAGTGGGGGGAAGGAAAGAGAGGAGCCAGCAGCAAGGGAGGAAGGTAAGAGGGAGAGGAGGGAGAGAGGGAGGGACGCCCCACTTACTCACAGTGAGGTCTACTTTTGAGGCGCCTCAAGAGGGAGGGAGGGAGGGAGGGAGGGAGGGAGGGACGTCACACTTACCACACTGAGGTCGAATGCAGCAGCGTTGAGTGGAGATGGACGAGGGAGTAGGGAGTGGAGGGGGAGGAACGGAGGACGGGTAGGAGGACGGAGAGGACGCACACTGGCCACAGTGAGGTCGAATGCGGCAGCACTGCTCTAAATGGCGTTGTTGTCAAGTGAGTCGAGAAGATCAGCAGTGAGGGAGCCGTCTGGGTTGGCTTGGAGGAAGAGGCTGTTGGGAGGAAGGGAAGAAGGAAGGAGGAAGGAGGAAGGAGGAAGAAGGAAGGAGGAAGGAGGAACTCCCAAGCACTCACCACAGTGAGGTCGAAAGCAGCAGCGCTGGACCAGATGGCATCATTGTCAAGTGAGTCCATAAGATCAGCAGTGAGGGAGCCGTCTGGGTTGGCCTGCCGTCCCAAACCAGCTCGTGATTTGCACGGCTATGTGCTCTGTTTAGAAGCCCCCAGATACTCACCACAGTGAGGTCGAAGGCAGCAGCACTGGACCAGATGGCATCGTTGTCAAGTGAGTCGAGAAGATCGGCAGTGAGGGAGCCATCGGGGTTGGCTTGGACAAAGAGGCCATTGGGAGCGCGCAGCACCACGCGCACACTGCTGCCCCTCTGCTCCGTGGACCCGTTGAGTGGTATTCCGAAGATGAACAGCTCAAAGTTGCTCGCTGTGCCCTGGAAGAGGCAAGGGAATGACAGGGACATTGGGAGGGGAGAGGGTGAGCTTACGCACGCAGCACCACGCGAACACTGCCACTCCTCTGCTCCGTGGACCCGTTGAGTGGTATTCCGAAGATGAACAGCTCAAAGTTGCTCGCTGCGCCCTGGAAGAGGCAAGGGAATGATAGGGCTATGATGGATTTGACCCCAAAAACTGAAAACGCAAGGGTCAAAACGTGGCGTTTTGACCCTTGACGCATCAAACCGTTTTGACGTTTGACGCTACTGGTAAACATTTTCGGGCAGCCCGATTTCGGAAAAAAAAAGTCAATAATTTTCGAAATCGAAATTTTGCTCTCAAAACGCGACCCGCCAAATTGAACTCGACATTTTGAGGCCCCAAAACAGGCCCCAACCAAACCAACACCCAAACCACCCTCCACCCCTTGGAAACTACTCAACCCAACCCATCCCCTAGTACTTCACCACAATTCTGCTTTGGAAACCCCATTCTAGGTTTTCCAACCAGCAAATCGTTTTTTACCTTCTCTTTCTCTACAAGCAAGTTCTAAGCCTCCCTTACTAACCCCCCTGTTCCCAGTTTTTTTTTCCCTGCCCGGGATTTTTTTTGCCCTGCCCGCCACAGCGTCAAACTGGGGGTACCCCTTGGACAGGGGGCGTCAAAAGCGTCAAAACGCTAGCGTTTTGACTCAGAGTCAAAACGCTGAGCGCGTCAAATCCATCATAGTGATAGGGTCATGGGGGAGGAAGAGAGTGAGCTCTGGCGCGTGAAGCACCACGCGCACACTGCCACCCCTCTGCTCGCTCCGTTGATGCATTCAGTGGAGTGCCAAAGATGAAGAGCTCAAAGTTGCTCGAGGCACCCTGAGGGGTTAAGGCATGGGCGGGGAGGAGAGAGGGAAGAGAAACAGGGGAGGAATAGGGATATGGAAAAGCAGCAACGGCGGATGGAGGGTTGGGTGGGTGGGCAGAGATGGATGGAAGGTTGGTTGGGCGGAGATTGATGGCACAGCGTACCTCGGGCTCTGTGGATTGGACCCAGACGTTGGGCGAGTTGTCCCGCACGGCCCAGTATTGTAGCCACTGCACTGATATCTGGTGAGGCAGAGACGGGTGGAACAGGGGGGGAGCACGATGGAGAGCAGTAAGGGAGAGCAGTAAGGGAGAGCAGTAAGGGAGAGCAGTAAGGGAGAGCAGTAAGGGAGAGCAGTAAGGGAGAGCAGTAAGGGAGAGCAGTAAGGGAGAGCAGTAAGGGAGAGCAGTAAGGGAGAGCAGTAAGGGAGAGCAGTAAGGGCGAGCAGTAAGGGAGAGCAGTAAGGGAGAGCAGTAAGGGCGAGCAGTAAGGGCGAGCAGTAAGGGCGAGCAGTAAGGGAGAGCAGTAAGGGCGAGCAGTAAGGGAGAGCAGTAAGGGAGAGCAGTAAGGGCGAGCAGTAAGGGCGAGCAGTAAGGGAGAGCAGTAAGGGCGAGCAGTAAGGGCGAGCAGTAAGGGCGAGCAGTAAGGGAGAGCAGTAAGGGCGAGCAGTAAGGGAGAGCAGTAAGGGAGAGCAGTAAGGGCGAGCAGTAAGGGCGAGCAGTAAGGGAGAGCAGTAAGGGCGAGCAGTAAGGGCGAGCAGTAAGGGCGAGGAGCATTGAGGGCGAGCATAATGGGGCCTTACTCTTCGAGTGTTTGAGTCTGACAGGGGGCCTTACTCTTCGAGTGTTTGAGTCTGACAGGGGGCCTTACTCTTCGAGTGTTTGAGTCTGACAGGGGGCCTTACTCTTCGAGTGTTTGAGTCTGACAGGGGGCCTTACTCTTCGAGTGTTTGAGTCTGACAGGGGGCCTTACTCTTCGAGTGTTTGAGTCTGACAGGGGGCCTTACTCTTCGAGTGTTTGAGTCTGACAGGGGGCCTTACTCTTCGAGTGTTTGAGTCTGACAGGGGGCCTTACTCTTCGAGTGTTTGAGTCTGACAGGGGGCCTTACTCTTCGAGTGTTTGAGTCTGACAGGGGGCCTTACTCTTCGAGTGTTTGAGTCTGACAGGGGGCCTTACTCTTCGAGTGTTTGAGTCTGACAGGGGGCCTTACTCTTCGAGTGTTTGAGTCTGACAGGGGGCCTTACTCTTCGAGTGTTTGAGTCTGACAGGGGGCCTTACTCTTCGAGTGTTTGAGTCTGACAGGGGGCCTTACTCTTCGAGTGTTTGAGTCTGACAGGGGGCCTTACTCTTCGAGTGTTTGAGTCTGACAGGGGGCCTTACTCTTCGAGTGTTTGAGTCTGACAGGGGGCCTTACTCTTCGAGTGTTTGAGTCTGACAGGGGGCCTTACTCTTCGAGTGTTTGAGTCTGACAGGGGGCCTTACTCTTCGAGTGTTTGAGTCTGACAGGGGGCCTTACTCTTCGAGTGTTTGAGTCTGACAGGGGGCCTTACTCTTCGAGTGTTTGAGTCTGACAGGGGGCCTTACTCTTCGAGTGTTTGAGTCTGACAGGGGGCCTTACTCTTCGAGTGTTTGAGTCTGACAGGGGGCCTTACTCTTCGAGTGTTTGAGTCTGACAGGGGGCCTTACTCTTCGAGTGTTTGAGTCTGACAGGGGGCCTTACTCTTCGAGTGTTTGAGTCTGACAGGGGGCCTTACTCTTCGAGTGTTTGAGTCTGACAGGGGGCCTTACTCTTCGAGTGTTTGAGTCTGACAGGGGGCCTTACTCTTCGAGTGTTTGAGTCTGACAGGGGGCCTTACTCTTCGAGTGTTTGAGTCTGACAGGGGGCCTTACTCTTCGAGTGTTTGAGTCTGACAGGGGGCCTTACTCTTCGAGTGGTTGAGTCTGACAGGGGGCCTTACTCTTCGAGTGTTTGAGTCTGACAGGGGGCCTTACTCTTCGAGTGTTTGAGTCTGACAGGGGGCCTTACTCTTCGAGTGTTTGAGTCTGACAGGGGGCCTTACTCTTCGAGTGTTTGAGTCTGACAGGGGGCCTTACTCTTCGAGTGTTTGAGTCTGACAGGGGGCCTTACTCTTCGAGTGTTTGAGTCTGACAGGGGGCCTTACTCTTCGAGTGTTTGAGTCTGACAGGGGGCCTTACTCTTCGAGTGTTTGAGTCTGACAGGGGGCCTTACTCTTCGAGTGTTTGAGTCTGACAGGGGGCCTTACTCTTCGAGTGTTTGAGTCTGACAGGGGGCCTTACTCTTCGAGTGTTTGAGTCTGACAGGGGGCCTTACTCTTCGAGTGTTTGAGTCTGACAGGGGGCCTTACTCTTCGAGTGTTTGAGTCTGACAGGGGGCCTTACTCTTCGAGTGTTTGAGTCTGACAGGGGGCCTTACTCTTCGAGTGTTTGAGTCTGACAGGGGGCCTTACTCTTCGAGTGTTTGAGTCTGACAGGGGGCCTTACTCTTCGAGTGTTTGAGTCTGACAGGGGGCCTTACTCTTCGAGTGTTTGAGTCTGACAGGGGGCCTTACTCTTCGAGTGTTTGAGTCTGACAGGGGGCCTTACTCTTCGAGTGTTTGAGTCTGACAGGGGGCCTTACTCTTCGAGTGTTTGAGTCTGACAGGGGGCCTTACTCTTCGAGTGTTTGAGTCTGACAGGGGGCCTTACTCTTCGAGTGTTTGAGTCTGACAGGGGGCCTTACTCTTCGAGTGTTTGAGTCTGACAGGGGGCCTTACTCTTCGAGTGTTTGAGTCTGACAGGGGGCCTTACTCTTCGAGTGTTTGAGTCTGACAGGGGGCCTTACTCTTCGAGTGTTTGAGTCTGACAGGGGGCCTTACTCTTCGAGTGTTTGAGTCTGACAGGGGGCCTTACTCTTCGAGTGTTTGAGTCTGACAGGGGGCCTTACTCTTCGAGTGTTTGAGTCTGACAGGGGGCCTTACTCTTCGAGTGTTTGAGTCTGACAGGGGGCCTTACTCTTCGAGTGTTTGAGTCTGACAGGGGGCCTTACTCTTCGAGTGTTTGAGTCTGACAGGGGGCCTTACTCTTCGAGTGTTTGAGTCTGACAGGGAGCCTTACTCTTCGAGTGTTTGAGTCTGACAGGGGGCCTTACTCTTCGAGTGTTTGAGTCTGACAGGGGGCCTTACTCTTCGAGTGTTTGAGTCTGACAGGGGGCCTTACTCTTCGAGTGTTTGAGTCTGACAGGGGGCCTTACTCTTCGAGTGTTTGAGTCTGACAGGGGGCCTTACTCTTCGAGTGCTGGAGGAGGCGTTTCGAACGGTGGTGAGGTGAAGGTAGGTGTCCTTGTTGAGGGAGCCGTTGCAAGTCATCTGATTGTGGCAAGAGGGCAAAACGAGCACGTGGGTGGGTAGGGGGACATGAAAATTCCGTGCATTTTGAATAGTGGTGATGCTTTTGAGTCGACTCAAAAGTCACCCGCATTTTGAATAGTGGTGATGCGCAGATATATCTGCTCGTGGCAAGAAGGCAAAGTGGGGGATACGCAAGAGAACGCAAATGGATAACTGCTAGAAGTTCCATCAGCTGTCAATGCAATGATATTGATTTTGCAAGTAAAAAAAAAAAGGGAGATAGTAACATATTGTGATGTTGAGTGTGTGCACTTACGATAGTTCCACCACCACCGGGTGCGGAGACGTATTGGCCCGATATCACCGAGCAAGGTAATTGTCTAGTCGGCTAAAAAGCGATAGTAACATAACACATCGTGATGTTAGGTGTGTGCACTTACAATTGTTCCACCGCCACCGGGTGCTGTGACGTATTGGCCCGATATCACCGAGCGAAGAGTGAACTGCCATGCCATGCACCATGCCATGCACCATGCCATGCACCATGCCATGCACCATGCCATGCATCATGCCATGCACCATGCCATGCACCATGCCATGCCATGCCATGCACCATGCCATGCACCATGCCATGCACCATGCCATGCATCGCCATGCCATGCCATGCAGCAGCAACCATGCACGATGCCATATTCCATGCCATGCATCCACCATTGAATATGCCATAGCATAACAGAACGAGAAACATTGAGGGAACAACGTTTATGCTAATGGTTTGAAGAATTCCCTCCCCCCCCTTCCCCTCCAACCCTCACCATCCCTCCCCTCCCATTCCTTCCCCTCCCCTCCCCTCCCCTCCCCTCCCTTTCCCCATCCCCCCTCCCCTCCAAGTCCCCTCCCCGCTCCCCCAACCCACTCACCCGAGTGCCATCACCATAGCCAGCAAACTTGAACGCCTCTCCGTTCATCCACGGCTCAGTCATGAGCCACGACCCCAGATTCGCCCCTCGAATCGCCGGCACCCACATGATCTCCCTCACATCAAGCCGCTCCCAGTCGCCCGGCTCCCCTCTCCACCAGAACTGCGGGCCCTTGTCGCCATCCTGTGAGATGTACCATCCATCGGAGGATTTGAAGACCACGTAGACCGTGTCCGGGATGTATTCGATGGTGAACACTGTGAGCGGGTCCGAGGAGTTGGTAGTTGTCTCTAGGAACATGGATGGGGCCTTGGTTAAAAAGGTGTTGCTGGGAGTCAGGAACTGGAACTGCAGGGGACGGGCCAAGGGGATATATTCAATGGTGAACACTGTGAGCGGGTCTGAGGAGTTGGTGGTTGTCTCCAGGAACATGGACGCTGCTTTTGTTAGCCAGGTGTTGCTGGGAGTCAACTTTTGAGGCGCCTCAAAACCTTTGAGGCGACTTTTGAGGCGACTTTTGAGGCGACTTTTGAGGCGAATTTTGAGGCGACTTTTGAGGCGACTTTTGAGGCGACTTTTGAGGCGACTTTTGAGGCGCCTCAAAAATGTTAGCAAGGTGTTGCAGGGAGTCAGGAATTGGAACTGCATGGGAATGGGTATTAAGAAGAAAGAACATTGCATAAGGATGGTGAGCTGAGCGCCTGTGAGGCACTGGGCGTGGTAGAGTAGAGACCGGGTCGATCTCTTGCACCAGATATTCATGTGAGTTTCTTGATAGCACCTAGGTATAAGAAAACCCCACCACTGTTCTTACCTCAGTGTCGGAGACTCGAATGATGGTGAGTGCCTGTGAGGCACCGGGGGTGGTGCTGACTACTCCCCACATGTGACTACATACATACATCTGTCGCACGAGCGTGGGTACGAGGGGCCCCATCCCCCTTACCTCAGTATCTGAGACTCGAATGATGGTGAGCGCCTGTGAGGCACTGGGCGTGGTGCTGACCCCATCTCTCGCACCCGCACACTGTATAAGAGACTCCATCCCCCTTACCTCAGTGTCTGAGACTCGAATGATGGTGAGCGCCTGTGAGGCACTGGGCGTGGAAAAGACCCGGCCTACGCGCCCCTCCCAGTTGACCCCGTCTGCTGCTGCCCACCACGTGCCCCATGTCTTGGTGCGCACTATCACCTGGAGGAGAGAACAAGAGAGGAGGAGGGGAACTCCTACGGGTTAAATATAAGAGAGGGTGCGCGACTAGCTTCCATCCACCACGTGCCCCATGTCTTGGGGGGCACTATCACCTGGAGGAGAGAACAAGAGAGGAGGGGGGGGAACGGAAGGCAAGAGAGAGAGAGATTTTTAGGGCATGATGGTGAGGTGAGCGCCTGTGAGGGAGGGGGCGTGGAGCTGACTCGGCCTGCAACCCGCCCTTCCCAGTTCACCCCGTCTGCTGCTGTCCACCACGTTTGCCATGTCTTTGACCGCACTATTATCTGGAGGAGAGGGCAAGAGAGGGGGAGGGAAAGAGAGGGGGAGGGCAAGAGAACGTGTGTGCCGCTCCCAGTTCACCCCGTCTGCTGCTGTCCACCACGTTTGCCATGTCTCGGAACGGATTATCACCCGGGGAGAGGAAGATGGGAAGGCGAGAGAGAAGTTACAAGCATATGATGCATGGGAAAGGGAGGACCAACTAATCACGTGCCCTTAGCCATGCCCATACCCATACCCACCAACACCCATACTGTCCCCTCCACTCACCCTAGCCCCGTGTGCCAGCTGGCTGCTGAGCCACAGCGACGTCATCTTGGGAACGCCGGGGGCGAGCGTGGGAGCAGCGTTGGAGCAGCACTTCCCCTCGCACCTTGGGATCATCATACCCCAACCACCCACACCCATGCCCATACATGCCCATACATGCCCATACATGCCCATACATGCCCATACATGCCCATATCCTTCTGCACTCACCCTAGCCCCGTGTGCCAGCTGGCTGCTGAGCCATAGAGATGTCATCTTGGGAACACCGGGGGCGAGCACGGGAGCAGCATTGGAGCAGCACTTCCCCTCACACATCGGCCCCGGAGGGGGAGGGGACCTGAGCGGAGGGGGACTGAGCGGAGGGCTTGGGGGAGTGGGGGGCGGAGGCGACGGGCTGGGGGGAGGAGGACGAGGAGGAGGGGAGGGGGGTGGAGGGCGGGGGGGAGAGGGAGGGCGGGGGGGCGGGGGACGGGGGGGAGAGGGAGGGAGAGGGGGCGGAGGACGTGGGGGAGGCGGGGACCTTCTTGGCGGAGGCGGTGGGGGGAGTCTTCTGATCGAGGTGGAGGGTCTGGGAGGGGGGCTTTTCTTAGTTGGGGGCGGTGCTTTCGCTGCTATGACTCTGCGATGCACTGTGGAGGAGGAGAGGCGAATGTCTCTGGACAGCCCAACGTGAGTGGAGAAGGACGAGATGCGCCACGGCTCATTCCCTTCTGCTTCCGTGCCCCCATCCTCCCTCTCACTCTCCCTTCCCTCTTGTTCCTCCGCCTTCCCCATTTCCTGCTCCTGCTCCTGCTCCTGCCCCCCCTGCTCTTGATCCTCCGTGTTCTCCTGATGCCGAACCTCGTCCTCAACATCCTCTTCCCGAGCCTCTTCTCGAGCCTCCGCCGGGCGTCTGGGCCGATGCACCTTCCCGAACAACATGTGTTTGGCGGCATGCGCCGCCCAAATGGCCTCTATCTCCGACTGAGGCTCATCTCCCACCGGCTCCACCCATTGAACCCCCCCAACTCCCCTAACTCGCCCAACTCGCCCCTTACCCTCTGAGCCAGAGCGTAAATGGTTCCCGGCGTTGGGATCCGGATCGCAGCCTTTATTCTGCTTCCCCAGACACAGGCTCTCGAGCCATGGGTCTGTCTCCGAGTCCTCTGGTTCTTCCTGGTGGGGATAGGTCGGTTTGATGCTGTCCGGGTGGGGAGATCTCCTTGATTGGAGCTCAGTCAAGTCGCCTGCATCGGATGCTGCTCGGTGAAGATCGGACGGCTCTGGAACGTCGGTTTGAACGGGCGTGCTGGTCTGAACGGCCGTGCTGCCTTGAACGCGTGGGAGGTCAAAGGTGGGAATGCCGTGCTGCGAGGGAGTCGATGATAGGAGCAGGACGACTGCTGTGCTAATGAGGAGAGCCGTGACCGCAAGAGGCAGCCTGGGACGACGGGACGAGGAGGGGAGAGCAGGGAAGGGTAGGGAAGAGTAGGGAAAGGGGTAAGGAAGCTTGAACGAGCGTGCTGCTCTGAACGCGCGTGCTTCCGTCAACGGGCGTGCTGCCTTGACCTGCCTTGAACGCGTGGGAGGTCAAGGGTGGGAATGCTGTGCTGTGAGGGAGTCGATGATAGGAGCAGGACGACTGCTGTGCTAATGAGGAGAGCCGTGACTGCAATAGGCAGCCTGGGACGACGGGACGAGGAGGGGAGAGCAGGGAAGAGAAGGTAAGAGTAGATAATATTTTTGAGTAGAGACAAACTACGATGAATGCCGGCCTAATGAGGAGATCCTTGGCTAAGAGGCAACCTGAAACGGACGTAGGGAAGACAAGGAGAGACAAAATGCTGTTGTGTCATAACTGGTTAGGATATAAAACAGCTGCAGAAGGAAAGGTCAGGAAGTAGCAACGGTGGGAGAGAAGATGGGTGCGGGGAGGCATAGCGGATAAATTTGCGTTGGGGAATACTTGCGACGGTAGAGGAGACGGCAGGAAACGTCAGAACTTGGAGAATGTAGGGTTACATGAGTGCTACGAGGGGAATGAGACAAAGTTTTTTGGGGTGGGGGCAGCGTAACGGCGGCTAAGATAGAGAGCTGGAGTAAAAGCGTTCGGAATACGAAAGACGTTACCGAACCCGTAGGAACCGTCTTAGAATGTGCTCATTGAAGCTTGATAAAACATAGTTGCGTAAGTGGTGGAAGGATACCTCATAGCCGTTGCGAGATGGAGGAACCTAGGTGTCTCTTCATTCGGCTCGTAGGCCTATTTTGAACAAAATGAAAGCATATCTCAAATGAGCCCAGAAAAAATCGTCCTACGACCTAGTTCTAACAAAATGCAGGTATCTCTGTACCATTTCGCGGCTCGTCCGACGAACGACATCTCTGGCTGGTGACGTCCACGTGGCAGAAGCAGTTAATCAAGATTCCGCCATGAGCCTCCGAGGCTGGCGAAAAGTCAATGGGGTTACCCTGTCCTCGTGCTCTCTGTGCAACAATGCTCACTATTCTAAAAACGCAACGGTGACCAACTATCGTTTGGCAAACTCTCGAGTCTGTTGGGGTCTGTACAACGCACTGCTAACAGCTTGAGAGGATTTCTGGCTTCAAGGTAGTGAAAGCCGACTCTGAGCTTCGGAGACAAGTCATACGCGAAATGCCCGCACACAAGATAGCGCTACAGTAGCAGGAATCAGTACTATATTACCCAGTCCAAAGAAGGCTCGCGGTCACGGTACTTATACTGCTAGGTTTGACGACAGTGAAGAGGAAGGTGTATCGCAGAAGCGAAACTAGAAACGAAGGAAGGAACACGCCGAAACGATGCGTAGGAAGAGGAATGGATAATGGTGTGTCGCGTCGTGAAGGGTTACGTCACGGACTCACGGGCCTTCCAAGAGGACCACCTTCGCTGGAGTCGGCGGGGAATGAGCTGGATGAGTGGGAGAGAAAGATGAAATTTTTGAAAGCGCAGCTGAAAGATTGTGAAAGCGCAGCTGATCGTAGTGAAGCAAGGCAACTGCGAATGCCTCTTCCCGAGTACATAACGAGGGTTGGAGGCCATTTGGCCTCCACCCACATCTTCATTTCGGAACTTTTCAGTTCCGCTTCATTCTCGTCCAACCACTTCCGTTCACAACTTCTCTTAATTCTCACTCATGCTTAATTCCCACTCTAGAAGCACGGAGGCAACGCTAGGACAAGTGCTGCAGCAGCGTAACTTATACATTAGCTACTACGCGCGTCAACTGCGGAGGGTACAGCATTGCGCCCGCGATGCACTTGGCGTACGCGCAACTGAGAAAGAAGTGCGCATGAAGCAACGGCCACTGGCGCATCAGTGACGAAATCGCCACGTGCGCCAGTGGCGTGCGCTAGTGACGAAATCGTCACTTGCGCCAGTGGCGCTCGTGTCTGGCGAAATCCCCACTTGCGCCACTGGCGCGCGCGTGTGGCGAAATCGCCACTTGCGCCACTGGCGCGAGGGTGTGGCGAAATCGCCACTTGCGCCAGTGGCACGCGTCTGTGGCGAAATGGCCATTTGCACCAGTGGCGAAATCGCCATGGACGAAATGGCCAGTGGCACGGCAGTCAAGAAACTGCTACTGCCGCGCCTAAGGCGTTTGACTGGGCGTCAACCACCAACGATCCCAGTGGAGCACCCCATGTCACCTCACCAATTATTTCGTTGCATATAAATCGTTTCAACTTCTTTTCATTTTTTTTTTTCTTCTTCTTCTTCTTCTTCCAGTTCTAATTTTTACTCTCATTGCCTATAAATCTCGATACCCCCTTGACTCTCTTGATGGCAGAAAAACCGGAACAAGATGGAAAGCCGTTGATTGAAGTCGCGCGGAAAAATCGCAACGACGACGGGATCAACTGCACGCACATCGAAAGGAGGGGCCGGGAGCCGCCCCTAGGGGGGAAGGGACCGAGGGTTCGCAAGTTGGCCTGAGAGCCGCCCCCAGGGGGGGAAGGGACCGAGGGTCCCCAACGTTGGCCTGAGAGCCGCCCCCAGGGGGGGAAGGGGACCGAGGGTCCCCAAAGTTGGCCTGAGAGCCACCCCCCAGGGGGGGAAGGGGACCGAGGGTCCCCAAGTTGGCCTGAGAGCCGCCCCCAGGGGGGGAAGGGGACCGAGGGTCCCCAAGTTGGCCTGAGAGCCGCCCCCAGGGGGGAAGGGGACCGAGGGTCCCCAAAGTTGGCCTGAGAGCCGCCCCCAGGGGGGGAAGGGGACTGAGGGTCCCCAAGTTGGCCTGAGAGCCGCCCCCAGGGGGGGAAGGGGACCGAGGGTCCCCAAAGTTGGCCTGAGAGCCGCCCCCAGGGGGGGAAGGGGACCGGGGGTCCCCAAGTTGGCCTGAGAGCCGCCCCCAGGGGGGGAAGGGGACCGAGGTCCGTGAACTTCGATATTTGGCAAAAAAAAAAAAAAAAAAAAAATCTAAGTAAAGGTTCTAAGTATGCTGGCCAGAGGGCCACCTTCTTAGGGAGGGAGGATTTGCGGACCCGATGAGATGGGGAAAACCCCAGTTATTTTGTATGTGGATCCGTAGTATCATTGGCTATTATGTGTACAATATGATAATAGTGAAAAAAAAAGGAGCAATTTTGGTCCTAATCGGATGTTGAAGCCACAAACTATTTGACTGACTTTGGTAAGGTTGGTAGAGTGCAACTACCGTACCGGTAGTAAGGACATCTATGGGATCCTACTTTATCACGCACCTACACTGCACGACGAGGAAGGAGAGAGTGTCATGCAACCATTATTCACTAGTACGATGACTTGTTTCGTCACACATTCCGAACAATAGGGGGGAAAGTCAAACATGTACCGAATGTCAAGGTAATTTACCTTCCACTACCGGTAATCGTTACGCTTCGACAATATAATTGTTGACTGGAGCCACGAGACAACAGTAACATGGTGTGGCAGTGCAGCCAATGCACCTCTTGTCGCTTTTCTTGTGCAACCATCATATACGGTCCAAGATAGAGAGGAGCAACCGATGGGCCATGAGACGAGCAACCGATGGGCTAGGAGACCAGCAACCGATGGGCCACGAGAAAAAGCAACCGATGGGCCATGAGACAAGCAACCGATGGGCCACGATACGAGCAACCGATGGGCCACGAGACGAGCAACCGATGGGCCACGAGACGAGCGGCCGATGGCCCACCGATAGGCCAACGGGCCAGCAACCAATGGGCACGAGACGAACAGCCGATGGGCCACGATACGAGCAACCTATGCGCCAAGAGGCGTGCAACCGATGGGCCAAGAGACGAGCAACCGATGGGCCACGAGACGAGCAACCGATGGGCCACGAGACGAGCAACCGATGGGCCACGAGACGAGCAACCGATGGGCCACGAGACGAGCAACCGATGGGCCACGAGACGAGCAACCGATGGGCCACGAGACGAGCAACCGATGAGCCAAGAGAGTAGCAATTGATGGGTTAATGGACAAGCAACTAATAGCCCACGAGATGAGTAGCCGATGGGCGACGAGACGAGCAACTGATGTGCCACGAGACGAGCAACCGATAGGTCAAGAGACGAGCAACCGATGGGCCAAGAGACAAGCACCAGAAGGGCCAAGAGACGAGAAACCGATGGGCCAGTAACGCATGGCTGGAGGTTTTGTTATGCGACATTTTTCTTACAAACCCACACCCTTTCGGATCTCAACTTGATACAAATGATGCATACCGTACCGGTCCCGCAAGCATCATCTTTCAATATCAGCCACTTCCCTACGAACACACCTCATTCTGGGCCCCCCTTAGTTCCTCAAGCTAAAGATCTCGTACTCGGTGCCAATCGCAAATATGAAAGTCTCAAACTAAAGCATTGATTTTTTATAACACGTCACTAGTCCAAGACCCTACACCGCGTCATCGACCAAACAACATCAAAAATCGCGGCTCCAGTCTACGCGCAACACTGGGAGCTTCATCACTGATACATGGGCCGTCTTCAACAACCATCTTCTCCACCGCGCATGCCAGCATAACAAACATTCTAAACCACGGGCCCCCTCTCCACCAACAACGATGGGCACATACATCTACCAAAGGAGGGAGCAACTCGCATAACCACGTCGACAGGGAATGCAACGACCTGCACCGACAACTGATATCACTGGACATCGCCATCAACCGGCTTCGCGATCTACACTCAGCCTACGCACGCACATGTCTCAGAAGACCCAATTAAAATGAAGCACGTTGCCTTGCAATAATCAGAAAGCAAGCTTTCTCAATATGATTTTTTTTGAAAGTGTGAAAACACTTTCTAAAAATAAAGATTGTGAAAGCGCAGCTGATCGTAGTGAAGCAAGGCAACTGCGAATGCCTCTTCCCGAGTACATAACGAGGGTTGGAGGCCATTTGGCCTCCACCCACGTCTTCATTTCGGAACTTTTCAGTTCCGCTTCCCCCCCGCCCACCCCTAGTTGATGTTTATGTAATGTGTGAGTTGGACGAGAATGTTGTAATTACCCAATTAAAATGAAGCACGTTGCCTTGCAATAATCAGAAAGCAAGCTTTCTCAATCTAGCAAATTGAAATGGGTGAAGAAGGCCCAGTCTGATGCATTGCACACTGACCGAACCATGGCGTCGACTGTTCATGGATATGCTTGAAGGCCGTGCAGCCGTGCTGTCTGTGCAATGTGGTACAATTATTGCCAGCCAGCCAGCGAAGGTGAATGCGAAGGTAAAGGTGACGTTGACGCGCGTTGTGCGAATCAACCAACCGACCGACCGAAACCATGTCTTCTCTCGTTCCCTCTCGTTTTTCCTGTTGGTGATTCCAGGATGTGCTAAAAAAACCCTACACAACATTAATCCAACCGCTCTGAAACAAAACGTATCTTACCAAACCTCTAAGTTGTCTCTTGTGGCACATGATTACAGCAGGCATTTTCTGATTCTGCCCTGATTTCATTCAGGGTGGGCGAGCCCGCGACAACACCGATCTGATTCGCCACCTTCACTGTGCCAGCCTGACGATTTTTGCGAAGGACCTTCGCGAATTCACATGCAACGCCGCCACCCAAAACCCCACCCACCTACCCCAGGTGGTAATGTATCTTCCATTCGTACACTGTAGCAAATCCACACCGCCAGACCCATACAGTTCCACGCGAAGGACAAGAACACGTATTTTCTTTACATTTCTTCTATGTAAGCGACAAACCAGTTTGACTACACTAGAAAGATTATGGAGGTTATGTGTACCACAAACAATGTGCTGCTCTTGCTCTTTATTACTATCACATGTAAAGGTCACATTGCTACTACCAGCAAAACGAGCAGGTTGTGATATGAGCGCATAGAGTACAGGTAGTAGTGATACCTTCATAACATAGCGAATAGAATTTGAGGGGGATTGGAGCACGAAAAGAATTGCCTATATTTTTTTCCAGCCACCCGCTGCTCCTTGCTCAGCGTTACTGTATCTCATAGACAACAGTAATAAAAAGTTTAATCATCCTGCGCATCATCATCTTCATTGTCATCGCTGCCATCGCTGCATGTAAAACACCGAAGCAACATAGTATAGATCATGAGCGGTCAAGATAAGCTCAGAATACCCACGAAAAACATAATAACGAGAGGACGGCATAGCTGGAGACACAAACAAGCCTCAGTTGACAGGAAAGGAATAGAAGGAAAAATAGTTACCTGACAACGGGCATCTTTGCAATGCGGCGAGACTCGAGCCCTGTGAGATACTTCTGTGCTGCTGTCACCTAGTCCGGGCCTGGTCAGTCAGAGAATACAGACAGCAGCAGGTAGGAAAGACGATGTATCAGTTGCAACGTGGGAGAATGTGAGGAACAATCAAGGCTAGGCTGGACATACACCGCACTGAGCTGGAACTCACCCTTGCTGAGCTGGAAGGCGTGCAGGATGGTTCGCTCTGCAGCCATCCTCACAGGCTGACTCGTGTCCTTGAGGCACTCGGACAGCGGCGGGCCCAGTGCTGCCATGAGCTTCGCAGGGATGGGCTCCTGTGGTGCAGCAGAGGTGGGTGGGTGGGTGGGGAAGTGTGGGGAAAGCGGAATGAGGAGGGCACACAGGCTGACTCGTGACCCTGAGGCACTCGGACAGCGGCGGGCCCAGTGAGGCCAGGAGCTTCGCAGGGATGGGCTCCTGTAGTCACATCACAAAGGGGAATGGGTGGAGGAGAGGGGTGAGGAAGGCACAGGCTGACTCGTGTACTTGAGGCACTCGGACAGGGGTGGGACTAGTACCGCCATGAGCTTTGCAGGGATGGGCTCCTAGAGTCACAGCCAAAACAAAGAGGAATGGGTGGAGGAGAGGGGTGAGGAAGGCACACAGGGTGACTCGTGTACTTGAGGCACTCGGACAGGGGCGGGCCCAGTGCTGCCAGGAGCTTCGCAGGGATGGGCTCCTGTAGTTGTGGAATGATGGTGGGAGGGAAAGATGCAAATCAAACACATTAGAATAACGTTCCAATTGAGTGAGAATAACAATGACCATGTTGACCCCCGAAACATGTTGATGCGGAACATCTTGACTTCCTTGACCCCATTGACACCGTTGACTGTATTGACCCACTCACCTTCTTGGCAACCATCTTCACAGCAGAGCGTGCCTTCCTCCGCACGTCACTAGCAGCAGGAAGTAAGAGAGTACTGTCCGCGCAAGTTGACCCCGTTGACCCCTTTGACCCCATTAACCCACTCACCTTCTTGGCAACCATCTTAACAGCAGAGCGCGCCCTCCTCCGCACGTCACTAGCAGCAGGAAGTAAGAAAGGAGTCGTCCTAGCAACTTGACCCCTTTGACCCCATTGACCCACCTTCTTGGCAACCATCTTCACAGCAGACAGCGCCTTCCTCCGCACGTCACTAGCAGCATCCCCAAGCAGCGAAGCCAGCACCGACACCACCCCCCCCGCACTCCCCCCGCCCATCCCAAACAGCATCAGCCATCTCCCCGCCTCCTTAGCCGCGGTCTCCCGCACCGGCACCTTATCATCCCCTGCATGTGCTCTTATCGCCGCTGCTGACTTTTCGGCTACAGATGTGAGCTGGGATGCTGGCAGGGGTGCGGGACGGGAGGCGGTGTGGCGGAGGAGGGAGGAGAGCGCGAGGGCAGCTGCGAGGCGGTGCGACCAGGGGCGGGAGGAGGGGAGGGGGGCAGCGAGAGCGGCGAGGAGGCAGAGGTAGTCGGGCTCCGATAGGTACTGGAAGGGGTGGGGGGCAGGAGGGGATAGGGGTATGGGGGGAAGAGAGAGAAAAAAGAATAAGGTCAATTTTCTGTATGGAACCTACGAAACCTCATCTCAGCTGCTCTCTGGGTGTCTCTGTCTCTAAATGATAGTAGCTGGGAGGTTGAGGTCGAGAGGCGGTGTGGCGGAGGAGGGAGGAGAGCGCGAGGGCGGCTGCGAGGCAGTGCGACCAGGGACGGGAGGAGGGGAGAGGGGCGGCGAGGGCGGCGAGGAGAGAGAGGTAGTCTGGCTCCGATAGGTACTGTTGGGGGTGTGGGGGAGGGGGAAATAGGAAAATTTTGGAGTATGGTAAATGAGAGAGAGAGGACATCCTCCACACGCTGGAGGGGTAGAGGGTCACTCAGGGGGGAGGAGGGTCAGAGGGATGGGTCAATGGGTCAGAGGGTCTAAGGGAGCCACGAGTCAAACCGTATGTTTGTACCCCCGCTGAATTAATACAAAGGACCATTTGAGAGAGGAGGGGCCAATTTCCTGCATGGAGCCTCATCACAAGTGCTCTCTCTAGGTGCTTGTGCTTCCAGTCCGATGGCAGTAGCTGGGAGGAGAGAGCGAGGGCGGCAGCGAGGCGGTGTGACCAGGGCCGGGAGGATGGGAGAGGGGTTGCGAGGGCGGAGAGGAGAGTGAGGTAGTCGGGTTCAGATAGGTACTGTTGGGGGTGTGGGGGAATGGGGTGGGAGGGAGGGGGGAGGAGAGATTTTGACACGTCTCAGGGGCGGTGCTGTGAGCTATGCTTTGTGTACACGCAATTGCTCAACAAATTATTAAAATTCATTTTAAAGGCACCCTCTCACCTGTGCACTGTCTCCCAGAGCTTCCGCTCTCCCTTTCTCTCACCTGCGCATTACCCCCCAGGGCCCTGGCTGCAACGGAGCGAACAACAGAATCATCGTCGCTGTCAGAGGCGAACAACACCGCCTGCAGCGATGAGGAGAGGAGCTCCAGAGACGCGGGGGAGATGAACCTCACCCCCCCCTTCTGCCTCCTCTCTCTCCCTTCCTCTCACCTGCGCAGTGCCCCCAAGAGCCCTAGCGGCAACGGAGCGAACAACAGAGTCGTCGTCGCTGTCAGAGGCGAACAGCACCGCCTGGAGGGATGAGGAGAGGCGCTCCAGAGACGCAGGAGAGGCCGCCTTGCCTCCGTGCCTCACCACCCCTCGGATTGCCATCGGCATCGACTCCTTCACTGCACCATCCGCACTCTGTAAGAGGGGAGAGGTAAAGGGGGAGTTTGTGTGTGCGTGTGTGTTGAGGCGGACCAGTGCCCACTACAGGGATCACAGGGAGTACAGAGATCGTCATGCCTTGCCTCCGTGCCTCACCACTCCACGGATGGCCATCAGCATCGACTCCTTCACTGCACCGTCCGCAGTCTGTGAGGGGAAGAGGGGAGGGGGGCGGAAGGAGGCACAATACTCACTACAGGGATCACCCAGCCTTGCCTCCGTACCTCACCACTCCGCGGATGGCCATCGCCATCGACTCCTTCACTGCACCGTCTGTGTTCTGTAAGGGAGGAGATGGGGAGGAGGGGCGGATGGGGTTGTGTGTGTTGAGGCTCACTACTCACTGTAGGGTTCACTATCTGCTGACCTGGACTAAGTGCTGACCTGGACAGAGTGCTGACCTGGACAGAGTGCTGACCTGGACAGAGGGCTGACCTGGACAGAGGGCTGACCTGGACAGAGTGCTGAACTGGACAGAGCACTGACCTGGATGGAGTTGAGGAGGTCGGAGATGAGGGCATCCACTCTCGGGTTGAGTGCTGTCAGCCTCCCCAACGCCTTGGCTGCCCGCGAGCGCACCGTGCTGGGGTAGGAAGGGGGGGAGAGGGAAGGTGGGGTGAGAGGGTATGGTGTGAGGTTGAGGGGAAGTAGCTGGACAGCTGTCAACTGCACCAACTACTCTCGGGTTGAGCGCCGTCAGCCTCCCCAACGCCTTGGCTGCCCGCGAGCGCACCATGCTGGGGTGGGAGGGGGGGGAGGGGGCAGAGACAGGGGGAATGGGTGGGGTGTGTGAGGTGGAGCGGAAGGAGATGGGAAGCTGTCAGCCGCCCCAACGCCTTGGCTGCTCGCGATCGCACCGTTCTGGGGAGATGAGTGGGGGGATGGGGGGTAAGTATAGACGAGCTTTAGGAAAGGAGGGAGATTCATAATGGTTAGTGGGAGTCTGACTTTTGAGTCGACTCAAAAGGAGTCTTCCTGGCAGCAGATGAAAGTAGTGCGCAGGTGCAGCTGCAGCAGATGAAAGTAGTGCGCAGGTGCAGCTGCAGCAGATGAAAGTAGTGCGCAGGTGCAGCTGCAGCAGATGAAAGTAGTGCGCAGGTGCAGCTGCAGCAGATGAAAGTAGTGCGCAGGTGCAGCTGCAGCAGATGAAAGTAGTGCGCAGGTGCAGCTGCAGCAGATGAAAGTAGTGCGCAGGTGCAGCTGCAGCAGATGAAAGTAGTGCGCAGGTGCAGCTGCAGCAGATGAAAGTAGTGCGCAGCTGCAGCTGCAGCAGATGAAATTAGTGCGCAGCTGCAGCTGCAGCAGATGAAAGTAGTGCGCAGGTGCAGCTGCAGCAGATGAAAGTAGTGCGCAGGTGCAGCTGCAGCAGATGAAAGTAGTGCGCAGGTGCAGCTGCAGCAGATGAAAGTAGTGCGCAGGTGCAGCTGCAGCAGATGAAAGTAGTGCGCAGGTGCAGCTGCAGCAGATGAAAGTAGTGCGCAGGTGCAGCTGCAGCAGATGAAAGTAGTGCGCAGGTGCAGCTGCAGCAGATGAAAGTAGTGCGCAGGTGCAGCTGCAGCAGATGAAAGTAGTGCGCAGGTGCAGCTGCAGCAGATGAAAGTAGTGCGCAGGTGCAGCTGCAGCAGATGAAAGTAGTGCGCAGGTGCAGCTGCAGCAGATGAAAGTAGTGCGCAGGTGCAGCTGCAGCAGATGAAAGTAGTGCGCAGGTGCAGTTGCAGCAGATGAAAGTAGTGCGCAGGTGCAGCTGCAGCAGATGAAAGTAGTGCGCAGGTGCAGCTGCAGCAGATGAAAGTAGTGCGCAGGTGCAGCTGCAGCAGATGAAAGTAGTGCGCAGGTGCAGCTGCAGCAGATGAAAGTAGTGCGCAGGTGCAGCTGCAGCAGATGAAAGTAGTGCGCAGGTGCAGCTGCAGCAGATGAAAGTAGTGCGCAGGTGCAGCTGCAGCAGATGAAAGTAGTGCCCAGGTGCAGCTGCAGCAGATGAAAGTAGTGCGCAGGTGCAGCTGCAGAAGATGAAAGTAGTGCGCAGGTGCAGCTGCAGCAGATGAAAGTAGTGCGCAGGTGCAGCTGCAGCAGATGAAAGTAGTGCGCAGGTGCAGCTGCAGCAGATGCAAGTAGTGCGCAGGTGCAGCTGCAGCAGATGAAAGTAGTGCGCAGGTGCAGCTGCAGCAGATGAAAGTAGTGCGCAGGTGCAGCTGCAGCAGATGAAAGTAGTGCGCAGCTGCAGCTGCAGCAGATGAAAGTAGTGCGCAGGTGCAGCTGCAGCAGATGAAAGTAGTGCGCAGGTGCAGCTGCAGCAGATGAAAGTAGTGCGCAGGTGCAGCTGCAGCAGATGAAAGTAGTGCGCAGGTGCAGCTGCAGCAGATGAAAGTAGTGCGCAGGTGCAGCTGCAGCAGATGAAAGTAGTGCGCAGGTGCAGCTGCAGCAGATGAAAGTAGTGCGCAGGTGCAGCTGCAGCAGATGAAAGTAGTGCGCAGGTGCAGCTGCAGCAGATGAAAGTAGTGCGCAGGTGCAGCTGCAGCAGATGAAAGTAGTGCGCAGGTGCAGCTGCAGCAGATGAAAGTAGTGCGCAGGTGCAGCTGCAGCAGATGAAAGTAGTGCGCAGGTGCAGCTGCAGCAGATGAAAGTAGTGCGCAGGTGCAGCTGCAGCAGATGAAAGTAGTGCGCAGGTGCAGCTGCAGCAGATGAAAGTAGTGCGCAGGTGCAGCTGCAGCAGATGAAAGTAGTGCGCAGGTGCAGCTGCAGCAGATGAAAGTAGTGCGCAGGTGCAGCTGCAGCAGATGAAAGTAGTGCGCAGGTGCAGCTGCAGCAGATGAAAGTAGTGCGCAGGTGCAGCTGCAGCAGATGAAAGTAGTGCGCAGGTGCAGCTGCAGCAGATGAAAGTAGTGCGCAGGTGCAGCTGCAGCAGATGAAAGTAGTGCGCAGGTGCAGCTGCAGCAGATGAAAGTAGTGCGCAGGTGCAGCTGCAGCAGATGAAAGTAGTGCGCAGGTGCAGCTGCAGCAGATGAAAGTAGTGCGCAGGTGCAGCTGCATCAGATGAAAGTAGTGCGCAGGTGCAGCTGCAGCAGATGAAAGTAGTGCGCAGGTGCAGCTGCAGCAGATGAAAGTAGTGCGCAGGTGCAGCTGCAGCAGATGAAAGTAGTGCGCAGGTGCAGCTGCAGCAGATGAAAGTAGTGCGCAGGTGCAGCTGCAGCAGATGAAAGTAGTGCGCAGGTGCAGCTGCAGCAGATGAAAGTAGTGCGCAGGTGCAGCTGCAGCAGATGAAAGTAGTGCGCAGGTGCAGCTGCAGCAGATGAAAGTAGTGCGCAGGTGCAGCTGCAGCAGATGAAAGTAGTGCCCAGGTGCAGCTGCAGCAGATGAAAGTAGTGCGCAGGTGCAGCTGCAGCAGATGAAAGTAGTGCGCAGCTGCAGCTGCAGCAGATGAAAGTAGTGCGCAGGTGCAGCTGCAGCAGATGAAAGTAGTGCGCAGGTGCAGCTGCAGCAGATGAAAGTAGTGCGCAGGTGCAGCTGCAGCAGATGAAAGTAGTGCGCAGGTGCAGCTGCAGCAGATGAAAGTAGTGCGCAGGTGCAGCTGCAGCAGATGAAAGTAGTGCGCAGGTGCAGCTGCAGCAGATGAAAGTAGTGCGCAGGTGCAGCTGCAGCAGATGAAAGTAGTGCACAGGTGCAGCTGCAGCAGATGAAAGTAGTGCGCAGCTGCAGCTGCAGCAGATGAAAGTAGTGCGCAGGTGCAGCTGCAGCAGATGAAAGTAGTGCGCAGGTGCAGCTGCAGCAGATGAAAGTAGTGCGCAGGCTGCAGCTGCAGCAGATGAAAGTAGTGCGCAGGTGCAGCTGCAGCAGATGAAAGTAGTGCGCAGGTGCAGCTGCAGCAGATGAAAGTAGTGCGCAGCTGCAGCTGCAGCAGATGAAAGTAGTGCGCAGGTGCAGCTGCAGCAGATGAAAGTAGTGCGCAGGTGCAGCTGCAGCAGATGAAAGTAGTGCGCAGGTGCAGCTGCAGCAGATGAAAGTAGTGCGCAGGTGCAGCTGCAGCAGATGAAAGTAGTGCGCAGGTGCAGCTGCAGCAGATGAAAGTAGTGCGCAGGTGCAGCTGCAGCAGATGAAAGTAGTGCGCAGGTGCAGCTGCAGCAGATGAAAGTAGTGCGCAGGTGCAGCTGCAGCAGATGAAAGTAGTGCGCAGGTGCAGCTGCAGCAGATGAAAGTAGTGCGCAGGTGCAGCTGCAGCAGATGAAAGTAGTGCGCAGGTGCAGCTGCAGCAGATGAAAGTAGTGCGCAGGTGCAGCTGCAGCAGATGAAAGTAGTGCGCAGGTGCAGCTGCAGCAGATGAAAGTAGTGCGCAGGTGCAGCTGCAGCAGATGAAAGTAGTGCGCAGGTGCAGCTGCAGCAGATGAAAGTAGTGCGCAGGTGCAGCTGCAGCAGATGAAAGTAGTGCGCAGGTGCAGCTGCAGCAGATGAAAGTAGTGCGCAGGTGCAGCTGCAGCAGATGCAAGTAGTGCGCAGGTGCAGCTGCAGCAGATGAAAGTAGTGCGCAGGTGCAGCTGCAGCAGATGAAAGTAGTGCGCAGGTGCAGCTGCAGCAGATGAAAGTAGTGCGCAGCTGCAGCTGCAGCAGATGAAAGTAGTGCGCAGGTGCAGCTGCAGCAGATGAAAGTAGTGCGCAGGTGCAGCTGCAGCAGATGAAAGTAGTGCGCAGGTGCAGCTGCAGCAGATGAAAGTAGTGCGCAGGTGCAGCTGCAGCAGATGAAAGTAGTGCGCAGGTGCAGCTGCAGCAGATGAAAGTAGTGCGCAGGTGCAGCTGCAGCAGATGAAAGTAGTGCGCAGGTGCAGCTGCAGCAGATGAAAGTAGTGCGCAGGTGCAGCTGCAGCAGATGAAAGTAGTGCGCAGGTGCAGCTGCAGCAGATGAAAGTAGTGCGCAGGTGCAGCTGCAGCAGATGAAAGTAGTGCGCAGGTGCAGCTGCAGCAGATGAAAGTAGTGCGCAGGTGCAGCTGCAGCAGATGAAAGTAGTGCGCAGGTGCAGCTGCAGCAGATGAAAGTAGTGCGCAGGTGCAGCTGCAGCAGATGAAAGTAGTGCGCAGGTGCAGCTGCAGCAGATGAAAGTAGTGCGCAGGTGCAGCTGCAGCAGATGAAAGTAGTGCGCAGGTGCAGCTGCAGCAGATGAAAGTAGTGCGCAGGTGCAGCTGCAGCAGATGAAAGTAGTGCGCAGGTGCAGCTGCAGCAGATGAAAGTAGTGCGCAGGTGCAGCTGCAGCAGATGAAAGTAGTGCGCAGGTGCAGCTGCAGCAGATGAAAGTAGTGCGCAGGTGCAGCTGCAGCAGATGAAAGTAGTGCGCAGGTGCAGCTGCAGCAGATGAAAGTAGTGCGCAGGTGCAGCTGCAGCAGATGAAAGTAGTGCGCAGGTGCAGCTGCAGCAGATGAAAGTAGTGCGCAGGTGCAGCTGCAGCAGATGAAAGTAGTGCGCAGGTGCAGCTGCAGCAGATGAAAGTAGTGCGCAGGTGCAGCTGCAGCAGATGAAAGTAGTGCGCAGGTGCAGCTGCAGCAGATGAAAGTAGTGCGCAGGTGCAGCTGCAGCAGATGAAAGTAGTGCGCAGGTGCAGCTGCAGCAGATGAAAGTAGTGCGCAGGTGCAGCTGCAGCAGATGAAAGTAGTGCCCAGGTGCAGCTGCAGCAGATGAAAGTAGTGCGCAGGTGCAGCTGCAGCAGATGAAAGTAGTGCGCAGGTGCAGCTGCAGCAGATGAAAGTAGTGCGCAGGTGCAGCTGCAGCAGATGAAAGTAGTGCGCAGGTGCAGCTGCAGCAGATGAAAGTAGTGCGCAGGTGCAGCTGCAGCAGATGAAAGTAGTGCGCAGGTGCAGCTGCAGCAGATGAAAGTAGTGCGCAGGTGCAGCTGCAGCAGATGAAAGTAGTGCGCAGGTGCAGCTGCAGCAGATGAAAGTAGTGCGCAGGTGCAGCTGCAGCAGATGAAAGTAGTGCGCAGGTGCAGCTGCAGCAGATGAAAGTAGTGCGCAGGTGCAGCTGCAGCAGATGAAAGTAGTGCGCAGGTGCAGCTGCAGCAGATGAAAGTAGTGCGCCAGGTGCAGCTGCAGCAGATGAAAGTAGTGCGCAGGTGCAGCTGCAGCAGATGAAAGTAGTGCGCAGGTGCAGCTGCAGCAGATGAAAGTAGTGCGCAGGTGCAGCTGCAGCAGATGAAAGTAGTGCGCAGGTGCAGCTGCAGCAGATGAAAGTAGTGCGCAGGTGCAGCTGCAGCAGATGAAAGTAGTGCGCAGGTGCAGCTGCAGCAGATGAAAGTAGTGCGCAGGTGCAGCTGCAGCAGATGAAAGTAGTGCGCAGGTGCAGCTGCAGCAGATGAAAGTAGTGCGCAGGTGCAGCTGCAGCAGATGAAAGTAGTGCGCAGGTGCAGCTGCAGCAGATGAAAGTAGTGCGCAGGTGCAGCTGCAGCAGATGAAAGTAGTGCGCAGGTGCAGCTGCAGCAGATGAAAGTAGTGCGCAGGTGCAGCTGCAGCAGATGAAAGTAGTGCGCAGGTGCAGCTGCAGCAGATGAAAGTAGTGCGCAGGTGCAGCTGCAGCAGATGAAAGTAGTGCGCAGGTGCAGCTGCAGCAGATGAAAGTAGTGCGCAGGTGCAGCTGCAGCAGATGAAAGTAGTGCGCAGGTGCAGCTGCAGCAGATGAAAGTAGTGCGCAGGTGCAGCTGCAGCAGATGAAAGTAGTGCGCAGGTGCAGCTGCAGCAGATGCAAGTAGTGCGCAGGTGCAGCTGCAGCAGATGAAAGTAGTGCGCAGGTGCAGCTGCAGCAGATGAAAGTAGTGCACAGGTGCAGCTGCAGCAGATGAAAGTAGTGCGCAGCTGCAGCTGCAGCAGATGAAAGTAGTGCGCAGGTGCAGCTGCAGCAGATGAAAGTAGTGCGCAGGTGCAGCTGCAGCAGATGAAAGTAGTGCGCAGGTGCAGCTGCAGCAGATGAAAGTAGTGCGCAGGTGCAGCTGCAGCAGATGAAAGTAGTGCGCAGGTGCAGCTGCAGCAGATGAAAGTAGTGCGCAGCTGCAGCTGCAGCAGATGAAAGTAGTGCGCAGGTGCAGCTGCAGCAGATGAAAGTAGTGCGCAGGTGCAGCTGCAGCAGATGAAAGTAGTGCGCAGGTGCAGCTGCAGCAGATGAAAGTAGTGCGCAGGTGCAGCTGCAGCAGATGAAAGTAGTGCGCAGCTGCAGCTGCAGCAGATGAAAGTAGTGCGCAGGTGCAGCTGCAGCAGATGAAAGTAGTGCGCAGGTGCAGCTGCAGCAGATGAAAGTAGTGCGCAGCTGCAGCTGCAGCAGATGAAAGTAGTGCGCAGGTGCAGCTGCAGCAGATGAAAGTAGTGCGCAGGTGCAGCTGCAGCAGATGAAAGTAGTGCGCAGGTGCAGCTGCAGCAGATGAAAGTAGTGCGCAGGTGCAGCTGCAGCAGATGAAAGTAGTGCGCAGGTGCAGCTGCAGCAGATGAAAGTAGTGCGCAGGTGCAGCTGCAGCAGATGAAAGTAGTGCGCAGGTGCAGCTGCAGCAGATGAAAGTAGTGCGCAGGTGCAGCTGCAGCAGATGAAAGTAGTGCGCAGGTGCAGCTGCAGCAGATGAAAGTAGTGCGCAGGTGCAGCTGCAGCAGATGAAAGTAGTGCGCAGGTGCAGCTGCAGCAGATGAAAGTAGTGCGCAGGTGCAGCTGCAGCAGATGAAAGTAGTGCGCAGGTGCAGCTGCAGCAGATGAAAGTAGTGCGCAGGTGCAGCTGCAGCAGATGAAAGTAGTGCGCAGGTGCAGCTGCAGCAGATGAAAGTAGTGCGCAGGTGCAGCTGCAGCAGATGAAAGTAGTGCGCAGGTGCAGCTGCAGCAGATGAAAGTAGTGCGCAGGTGCAGCTGCAGCAGATGAAAGTAGTGCGCAGGTGCAGCTGCAGCAGATGAAAGTAGTGCGCAGGTGCAGCTGCAGCAGATGAAAGTAGTGCGCAGGTGCAGCTGCAGCAGATGAAAGTAGTGCGCAGGTGCAGCTGCAGCAGATGAAAGTAGTGCGCAGGTGCAGCTGCAGCAGATGAAAGTAGTGCGCAGGTGCAGCTGCAGCAGATGAAAGTAGTGCGCAGGTGCAGCTGCAGCAGATGAAAGTAGTGCGCAGGTGCAGCTGCAGCAGATGAAAGTAGTGCGCAGGTGCAGCTGCAGCAGATGAAAGTAGTGCGCAGGTGCAGCTGCAGCAGATGAAGTAGTGCGCAGGTGAGCTGCAGCAGATGAAAGTAGTGCGCAGGTGCAGCTGCAGCAGATGAAAGTAGTGCGCAGGTGCAGCTGCAGCAGATGAAAGTAGTGCGCAGGTGCAGCTGCAGCAGATGAAAGTAGTGCGCAGGTGCAGCTGCAGCAGATGAAAGTAGTGCGCAGGTGCAGCTGCAGCAGATGAAAGTAGTGCGCAGGTGCAGCTGCAGCAGATGAAAGTAGTGCGCAGGTGCAGCTGCAGCAGATGAAAGTAGTGCGCAGGTGCAGCTGCAGCAGATGAAAGTAGTGCGCAGGTGCAGCTGCAGCAGATGAAAGTAGTGCGCAGGTGCAGCTGCAGCAGATGAAAGTAGTGCGCAGGTGCAGCTGCAGCAGATGAAAGTAGTGCGCAGGTGCAGCTGCAGCAGATGAAAGTAGTGCGCAGGTGCAGCTGCAGCAGATGAAAGTAGTGCGCAGGTGCAGCTGCAGCAGATGAAAGTAGTGCGCAGGTGCAGCTGCAGCAGATGAAAGTAGTGCGCAGGTGCAGCTGCAGCAGATGAAAGTAGTGCGCAGGTGCAGCTGCAGCAGATGAAAGTAGTGCGCAGGTGCAGCTGCAGCAGATGAAAGTAGTGCGCAGGTGCAGCTGCAGCAGATGAAAGTAGTGCGCAGGTGCAGCTGCAGCAGATGAAAGTAGTGCGCAGGTGCAGCTGCAGCAGATGAAAGTAGTGCGCAGGTGCAGCTGCAGCAGATGAAAGTAGTGCGCAGGTGCAGCTGCAGCAGATGAAAGTAGTGCGCAGGTGCAGCTGCAGCAGATGAAAGTAGTGCGCAGGTGCAGCTGCAGCAGATGAAAGTAGTGCGCAGGTGCAGCTGCAGCAGATGAAAGTAGTGCGCAGGTGCAGCTGCAGCAGATGAAAGTAGTGCGCAGGTGCAGCTGCAGCAGATGAAAGTAGTGCGCAGGTGCAGCTGCAGCAGATGAAAGTAGTGCGCAGGTGCAGCTGCAGCAGATGAAAGTAGTGCGCAGGTGCAGCTGCAGCAGATGAAAGTAGTGCGCAGGTGCAGCTGCAGCAGATGAAAGTAGTGCGCAGGTGCAGCTGCAGCAGATGAAAGTAGTGCGCAGGTGCAGCTGCAGCAGATGAAAGTAGTGCGCAGGTGCAGCTGCAGCAGATGAAAGTAGTGCGCAGGTGCAGCTGCAGCAGATGAAAGTAGTGCGCAGGTGCAGCTGCAGCAGATGAAAGTAGTGCGCAGGTGCAGCTGCAGCAGATGAAAGTAGTGCGCAGGTGCAGCTGCAGCAGATGAAAGTAGTGCGCAGGTGCAGCTGCAGCAGATGAAAGTAGTGCGCAGGTGCAGCTGCAGCAGATGAAAGTAGTGCGCAGGTGCAGCTGCAGCAGATGAAAGTAGTGCGCAGGTGCAGCTGCAGCAGATGAAAGTAGTGCGCAGGTGCAGCTGCAGCAGATGAAAGTAGTGCGCAGGTGCAGCTGCAGCAGATGAAAGTAGTGCGCAGGTGCAGCTGCAGCAGATGAAAGTAGTGCGCAGGTGCAGCTGCAGCAGATGAAAGTAGTGCGCAGGTGCAGCTGCAGCAGATGAAAGTAGTGCGCAGGTGCAGCTGCAGCAGATGAAAGTAGTGCGCAGGTGCAGCTGCAGCAGATGAAAGTAGTGCGCAGGTGCAGCTGCAGCAGATGAAAGTAGTGCGCAGTGCAGCTGCAGCAGATGAAAGTAGTGCGCAGGTGCAGCTGCAGCAGATGAAAGTAGTGCGCAGGTGCAGCTGCAGCAGATGAAAGTAGTGCGCAGGTGCAGCTGCAGCAGATGAAAGTAGTGCGCAGGTGCAGCTGCAGCAGATGAAAGTAGTGCGCAGGTGCAGCTGCAGCAGATGAAAGTAGTGCGCAGGTGCAGCTGCAGCAGATGAAAGTAGTGCGCAGGTGCAGCTGCAGCAGATGAAAGTAGTGCGCAGGTGCAGCTGCAGCAGATGAAAGTAGTGCGCAGGTGCAGCTGCAGCAGATGAAAGTAGTGCGCAGGTGCAGCTGCAGCAGATGAAAGTAGTGCGCAGGTGCAGCTGCAGCAGATGAAAGTAGTGCGCAGGTGCAGCTGCAGCAGATGAAAGTAGTGCGCAGGTGCAGCTGCAGCAGATGAAAGTAGTGCGCAGGTGCAGCTGCAGCAGATGAAAGTAGTGCGCAGGTGCAGCTGCAGCAGATGAAAGTAGTGCGCAGGTGCAGCTGCAGCAGATGAAAGTAGTGCGCAGGTGCAGCTGCAGCAGATGAAAGTAGTGCGCAGGTGCAGCTGCAGCAGATGAAAGTAGTGCGCAGGTGCAGCTGCAGCAGATGAAAGTAGTGCGCAGGTGCAGCTGCAGCAGATGAAAGTAGTGCGCAGGTGCAGCTGCAGCAGATGAAAGTAGTGCGCAGGTGCAGCTGCAGCAGATGAAAGTAGTGCGCAGGTGCAGCTGCAGCAGATGAAAGTAGTGCGCAGGTGCAGCTGCAGCAGATGAAAGTAGTGCGCAGGTGCAGCTGCAGCAGATGAAAGTAGTGCGCAGGTGCAGCTGCAGCAGATGAAAGTAGTGCGCAGGTGCAGCTGCAGCAGATGAAAGTAGTGCGCAGGTGCAGCTGCAGCAGATGAAAGTAGTGCGCAGGTGCAGCTGCAGCAGATGAAAGTAGTGCGCAGGTGCAGCTGCAGCAGATGAAAGTAGTGCGCAGGTGCAGCTGCAGCAGATGAAAGTAGTGCGCAGGTGCAGCTGCAGCAGATGAAAGTAGTGCGCAGGTGCAGCTGCAGCAGATGAAAGTAGTGCGCAGGTGCAGCTGCAGCAGATGAAAGTAGTGCGCAGGTGCAGCTGCAGCAGATGAAAAGTAGTGCGCAGGTGCAGCTGCAGCAGATGAAAGTAGTGCGCAGGTGCAGCTGCAGCAGATGAAAGTAGTGCGCAGGTGCAGCTGCAGCAGATGAAAGTAGTGCGCAGGTGCAGCTGCAGCAGATGAAAGTAGTGCGCAGGTGCAGCTGCAGCAGATGAAAGTAGTGCGCAGGTGCAGCTGCAGCAGATGAAAGTAGTGCGCAGGTGCAGCTGCAGCAGATGAAAGTAGTGCGCAGGTGCAGCTGCAGCAGATGAAAGTAGTGCGCAGGTGCAGCTGCAGCAGATGAAAGTAGTGCGCAGGTGCAGCTGCAGCAGATGAAAGTAGTGCGCAGGTGCAGCTGCAGCAGATGAAAGTAGTGCGCAGGTGCAGCTGCAGCAGATGAAAGTAGTGCGCAGCTGCAGCTGCAGCAGATGAAAGTAGTGCGCAGGTGCAGCTGCAGCAGATGAAAGTAGTGCGCAGGTGCAGCTGCAGCAGATGAAAGTAGTGCGCAGGTGCAGCTGCAGCAGATGAAAGTAGTGCGCAGGTGCAGCTGCAGCAGATGAAAGTAGTGCGCAGGTGCAGCTGCAGCAGATGAAAGTAGTGCGCAGGTGCAGCTGCAGCAGATGAAAGTAGTGCGCAGGTGCAGCTGCAGCAGATGAAAGTAGTGCGCAGGTGCAGCTGCAGCAGATGAAAGTAGTGCGCAGGTGCAGCTGCAGCAGATGAAAGTAGTGCGCAGGTGCAGCTGCAGCAGATGAAAGTAGTGCGCAGTGCAGCTGCAGCAGATGAAAGTAGTGCGCAGGTGCAGCTGCAGCAGATGAAAGTAGTGCGCAGGTGCAGCTGCAGCAGATGAAAGTAGTGCGCAGGTGCAGCTGCAGCAGATGAAAGTAGTGCGCAGGTGCAGCTGCAGGATGAAGTAGTGCGCAGGTGCAGCTGCAGCAGATGAAAGTAGTGCGCAGGTGCAGCTGCAGCAGATGAAAGTAGTGCGCAGGTGCAGCTGCAGCAGATGAAAGTAGTGCGCAGGTGCAGCTGCAGCAGATGAAAGTAGTGCGCAGGTGCAGCTGCAGCAGATGAAAGTAGTGCGCAGGTGCAGCTGCAGCAGATGAAAGTAGTGCGCAGGTGCAGCTGCAGCAGATGAAAGTAGTGCGCAGGTGCAGCTGCAGCAGATGAAAGTAGTGCGCAGGTGCAGCTGCAGCAGATGAAAGTAGTGCGCAGGTGCAGCTGCAGCAGATGAAAGTAGTGCGCAGGTGCAGCTGCAGCAGATGAAAGTAGTGCGCAGGTGCAGCTGCAGCAGATGAAAGTAGTGCGCAGCTGCAGCTGCAGCAGATGAAAGTAGTGCGCAGGTGCAGCTGCAGCAGATGAAAGTAGTGCGCAGGTGCAGCTGCAGCAGATGAAAGTAGTGCGCAGGTGCAGCTGCAGCAGATGAAAGTAGTGCGCAGGTGCAGCTGCAGCAGATGAAAGTAGTGCGCAGGTGCAGCTGCAGCAGATGAAAGTAGTGCGCAGGTGCAGCTGCAGCAGATGAAAGTAGTGCGCAGGTGCAGCTGCAGCAGATGAAAGTAGTGCGCAGGTGCAGCTGCAGCAGATGAAAGTAGTGCGCAGGTGCAGCTGCAGCAGATGAAAGTAGTGCGCAGGTGCAGCTGCAAGCAGATGAAAGTAGTGCGCAGGTGCAGCTGCAGCAGATGAAAGTAGTGCGCAGGTGCAGCTGCAGCAGATGAAAGTAGTGCGCAGGTGCAGCTGCAGCAGATGAAAGTAGTGCGCAGGTGCAGCTGCAGCAGATGAAAGTAGTGCGCAGGTGCAGCTGCAGCAGATGAAAGTAGTGCGCAGGTGCAGCTGCAGCAGATGAAAGTAGTGCGCAGGTGCAGCTGCAGCAGATGAAAGTAGTGCGCAGGTGCAGCTGCAGCAGATGAAAGTAGTGCGCAGGTGCAGCTGCAGCAGATGAAAGTAGTGCGCAGGTGCAGCTGCAGCAGATGAAAGTAGTGCGCAGGTGCAGCTGCAGCAGATGAAAGTAGTGCGCAGGTGCAGCTGCAGCAGATGAAAGTAGTGCGCAGGTGCAGCTGCAGCAGATGAAAGTAGTGCGCAGGTGCAGCTGCAGCAGATGAAAGTAGTGCGCAGGTGCAGCTGCAGCAGATGAAAGTAGTGCGCAGGTGCAGCTGCAGCAGATGAAAGTAGTGCGCAGGTGCAGCTGCAGCAGATGAAAGTAGTGCGCAGGTGCAGCTGCAGCAGATGAAAGTAGTGCGCAGGTGCAGCTGCAGCAGATGAAAGTAGTGCGCAGGTGCAGCTGCAGCAGATGAAAGTAGTGCGCAGGTGCAGCTGCAGCAGATGAAAGTAGTGCGCAGGTGCAGCTGCAGCAGATGAAAGTAGTGCGCAGGTGCAGCTGCAGCAGATGAAAGTAGTGCGCAGGTGCAGCTGCAGCAGATGAAAGTAGTGCGCAGGTGCAGCTGCAGCAGATGAAAGTAGTGCGCAGGTGCAGCTGCAGCAGATGAAAGTAGTGCGCAGGTGCAGCTGCAGCAGATGAAAGTAGTGCGCAGGTGCAGCTGCAGCAGATGAAAGTAGTGCGCAGGTGCAGCTGCAGCAGATGAAAGTAGTGCGCAGGTGCAGCTGCAGCAGATGAAAGTAGTGCGCAGGTGCAGCTGCAGCAGATGAAAGTAGTGCGCAGGTGCAGCTGCAGCAGATGAAAGTAGTGCGCAGGTGCAGCTGCAGCAGATGAAAGTAGTGCGCAGGTGCAGCTGCAGCAGATGAAAGTAGTGCGCAGGTGCAGCTGCAGCAGATGAAAGTAGTGCGCAGGTGCAGCTGCAGCAGATGAAAGTAGTGCGCAGGTGCAGCTGCAGCAGATGAAAGTAGTGCGCAGGTGCAGCTGCAGCAGATGAAAGTAGTGCGCAGGTGCAGCTGCAGCAGATGAAAGTAGTGCGCAGGTGCAGCTGCAGCAGATGAAAGTAGTGCGCAGGTGCAGCTGCAGCAGATGAAAGTAGTGCGCAGGTGCAGCTGCAGCAGATGAAAGTAGTGCGCAGGTGCAGCTGCAGCAGATGAAAGTAGTGCGCAGGTGCAGCTGCAGCAGATGAAAGTAGTGCGCAGGTGCAGCTGCAGCAGATGAAAGTAGTGCGCAGGTGCAGCTGCAGCAGATGAAAGTAGTGCGCAGGTGCAGCTGCAGCAGATGAAAGTAGTGCGCAGGTGCAGCTGCAGCAGATGAAAGTAGTGCGCAGGTGCAGCTGCAGCAGATGAAAGTAGTGCGCAGGTGCAGCTGCAGCAGATGAAAGTAGTGCGCAGGTGCAGCTGCAGCAGATGAAAGTAGTGCGCAGGTGCAGCTGCAGCAGATGAAAGTAGTGCGCAGGTGCAGCTGCAGCAGATGAAAGTAGTGCGCAGGTGCAGCTGCAGCAGATGAAAGTAGTGCGCAGGTGCAGCTGCAGCAGATGAAAGTAGTGCGCAGGTGCAGCTGCAGCAGATGAAAGTAGTGCGCAGGTGCAGCTGCAGCAGATGAAAGTAGTGCGCAGGTGCAGCTGCAGCAGATGAAAGTAGTGCGCAGGTGCAGCTGCAGCAGATGAAAGTAGTGCGCAGGTGCAGCTGCAGCAGATGAAAGTAGTGCGCAGGTGCAGCTGCAGCAGATGAAAGTAGTGCGCAGGTGCAGCTGCAGCAGATGAAAGTAGTGCGCAGGTGCAGCTGCAGCAGATGAAAGTAGTGCGCAGGTGCAGCTGCAGCAGATGAAAGTAGTGCGCAGGTGCAGCTGCAGCAGATGAAAAGTAGTGCGCAGGTGCAGCTGCAGCAGATGAAAGTAGTGCGCAGGTGCAGCTGCAGCAGATGAAAGTAGTGCGCAGGTGCAGCTGCAGCAGATGAAAGTAGTGCGCAGGTGCAGCTGCAGCAGATGAAAGTAGTGCGCAGGTGCAGCTGCAGCAGATGAAAGTAGTGCGCAGGTGCAGCTGCAGCAGATGAAAGTAGTGCGCAGGTGCAGCTGCAGCAGATGAAAGTAGTGCGCAGGTGCAGCTGCAGCAGATGAAAGTAGTGCGCAGGTGCAGCTGCAGCAGATGAAAGTAGTGCGCAGGTGCAGCTGCAGCAGATGAAAGTAGTGCGCAGGTGCAGCTGCAGCAGATGAAAGTAGTGCGCAGGTGCAGCTGCAGCAGATGAAAGTAGTGCGCAGGTGCAGCTGCAGCAGATGAAAGTAGTGCGCAGGTGCAGCTGCAGCAGATGAAAGTAGTGCGCAGGTGCAGCTGCAGCAGATGAAAGTAGTGCGCAGGTGCAGCTGCAGCAGATGAAAGTAGTGCGCAGGTGCAGCTGCAGCAGATGAAAGTAGTGCGCAGGTGCAGCTGCAGCAGATGAAAGTAGTGCGCAGGTGCAGCTGCAGCAGATGAAAGTAGTGCGCAGGTGCAGCTGCAGCAGAATGAAAGTAGTGCGCAGGTGCAGCTGCAGCAGATGAAAGTAGTGCGCAGGTGCAGCTGCAGCAGATGAAAGTAGTGCGCAGGTGCAGCTGCAGCAGATGAAAGTAGTGCGCAGGTGCAGCTGCAGCAGATGAAAGTAGTGCGCAGGTGCAGCTGCAGCAGATGAAAGTAGTGCGCAGGTGCAGCTGCAGCAGATGAAAGTAGTGCGCAGGTGCAGCTGCAGCAGATGAAAGTAGTGCGCAGGTGCAGCTGCAGCAGATGAAAGTAGTGCGCAGGTGCAGCTGCAGCAGATGAAAGTAGTGCGCAGGTGCAGCTGCAGCAGATGAAAGTAGTGCGCAGGTGCAGCTGCAGCAGATGAAAGTAGTGCGCAGGCTGCAGCTGCAGCAGATGAAAGTAGTGCGCAGGTGCAGCTGCAGCAGATGAAAGTAGTGCGCAGGTGCAGCTGCAGCAGATGAAAGTAGTGCGCAGGTGCAGCTGCAGCAGATGAAAGTAGTGCGCAGGTGCAGCTGCAGCAGATGAAAGTAGTGCGCAGGTGCAGCTGCAGCAGATGAAAGTAGTGCGCAGGTGCAGCTGCAGCAGATGAAAGTAGTGCGCAGGTGCAGCTGCAGCAGATGAAAGTAGTGCGCAGGTGCAGCTGCAGCAGATGAAAGTAAGTGCGCAGGTGCAGCTGCAGCAGATGAAGTAGTGCGCAGGTGCAGCTGCAGCAGATGAAAGTAGTGCGCAGGTGCAGCTGCAGCAGATGAAAGTAGTGCGCAGGTGCAGCTGCAGCAGATGAAAGTAGTGCGCAGGTGCAGCTGCAGCAGATGAAAGTAGTGCGCAGGTGCAGCTGCAGCAGATGAAAGTAGTGCGCAGGTGCAGCTGCAGCAGATGAAAGTAGTGCGCAGGTGCAGCTGCAGCAGATGAAAGTAGTGCGCAGGTGCAGCTGCAGCAGATGAAAGTAGTGCGCAGGTGCAGCTGCAGCAGATGAAAGTAGTGCGCAGGTGCAGCTGCAGCAGATGAAAGTAGTGCGCAGGTGCAGCTGCAGCAGATGAAAGTAGTGCGCAGGTGCAGCTGCAGCAGATGAAAGTAGTGCGCAGGTGCAGCTGCAGCAGATGAAAGTAGTGCGCAGGTGCAGCTGCAGCAGATGAAAGTAGTGCGCAGGTGCAGCTGCAGCAGATGAAAGTAGTGCGCAGGTGCAGCTGCAGCAGATGAAAGTAGTGCGCAGGTGCAGCTGCAGCAGATGAAAGTAGTGCGCAGGTGCAGCTGCAGCAGATGAAAGTAGTGCGCAGGTGCAGCTGCAGCAGATGAAAGTAGTGCGCAGGTGCAGCTGCAGCAGATGAAAGTAGTGCGCAGGTGCAGCTGCAGCAGATGAAAGTAGTGCGCAGGTGCAGCTGCAGCAGATGAAAGTAGTGCGCAGGTGCAGCTGCAGCAGATGAAAGTAGTGCGCAGGTGCAGCTGCAGCAGATGAAAGTAGTGCGCAGGTGCAGCTGCAGCAGATGAAAGTAGTGCGCAGGTGCAGCTGCAGCAGATGAAAGTAGTGCGCAGGTGCAGCTGCAGCAGATGAAAGTAGTGCGCAGGTGCAGCTGCAGCAGATGAAAGTAGTGCGCAGGTGCAGCTGCAGCAGATGAAAGTAGTGCGCAGGTGCAGCTGCAGCAGATGAAAGTAGTGCGCAGGTGCAGCTGCAGCAGATGAAAGTAGTGCGCAGGTGCAGCTGCAGCAGATGAAAGTAGTGCGCAGGTGCAGCTGCAGCAGATGAAAGTAGTGCGCAGGTGCAGCTGCAGCAGATGAAAGTAGTGCGCAGGTGCAGCTGCAGCAGATGAAAGTAGTGCGCAGGTGCAGCTGCAGCAGATGAAAGTAGTGCGCAGGTGCAGCTGCAGCAGATGAAAGTAGTGCGCAGGTGCAGCTGCAGCAGATGAAAGTAGTGCGCAGGTGCAGCTGCAGCAGATGAAAGTAGTGCGCAGGTGCAGCTGCAGCAGATGAAAGTAGTGCGCAGGTGCAGCTGCAGCAGATGAAAGTAGTGCGCAGGTGCAGCTGCAGCAGATGAAAGTAGTGCGCAGGTGCAGCTGCAGCAGATGAAAGTAGTGCGCAGGTGCAGCTGCAGCAGATGAAAGTAGTGCGCAGGTGCAGCTGCAGCAGATGAAAGTAGTGCGCAGGTGCAGCTGCAGCAGATGAAAGTAGTGCGCTGCCAGATGAAGTGCGCAGGTGCAGCTGCAGCAGATGAAAGTAGTGCGCAGGTGCAGCTGCAGCAGATGAAAGTAGTGCGCAGGTGCAGCTGCAGCAGATGAAAGTAGTGCGCAGGTGCAGCTGCAGCAGATGAAAGTAGTGCGCAGGTGCAGCTGCAGCAGATGAAAGTAGTGCGCAGGTGCAGCTGCAGCAGATGAAAGTAGTGCGCAGGTGCAGCTGCAGCAGATGAAAGTAGTGCGCAGGTTGCAGCTGCAGCAGATGAAAGTAGTGCGCAGGTGCAGCTGCAGCAGATGAAAGTAGTGCGCAGGTGCAGCTGCAGCAGATGAAAGTAGTGCGCAGGTGCAGCTGCAGCAGATGAAAGTAGTGCGCAGGTGCAGCTGCAGCAGATGAAAGTAGTGCGCAGGTGCAGCTGCAGCAGATGAAAGTAGTGCGCAGGTGCAGCTGCAGCAGATGAAAGTAGTGCGCAGGTGCAGCTGCAGCAGATGAAAGTAGTGCGCAGGTGCAGCTGCAGCAGATGAAAGTAGTGCGCAGGTGCAGCTGCAGCAGATGAAAGTAGTGCGCAGGTGCAGCTGCAGCAGATGAAAGTAGTGCGCAGGTGCAGCTGCAGCAGATGAAAGTAGTGCGCAGGTGCAGCTGCAGCAGATGAAAGTAGTGCGCAGGTGCAGCTGCAGCAGATGAAAGTAGTGCGCAGGTGCAGCTGCAGCAGATGAAAGTAGTGCGCAGGTGCAGCTGCAGCAGATGAAAGTAGTGCGCAGGTGCAGCTGCAGCAGATGAAAGTAGTGCGCAGGTGCAGCTGCAGCAGATGAAAGTAGTGCGCAGGCTGCAGCTGCAGCAGATGAAAGTAGTGCGCAGGTGCAGCTGCAGCAGATGAAAGTAGTGCGCAGGTGCAGCTGCAGCAGATGAAAGTAGTGCGCAGGTGCAGCTGCAGCAGATGAAAGTAGTGCGCAGGTGCAGCTGCAGCAGATGAAAGTAGTGCGCAGGTGCAGCTGCAGCAGATGAAAGTAGTGCGCAGGTGCAGCTGCAGCAGATGAAAGTAGTGCGCAGGTGCAGCTGCAGCAGATGAAAGTAGTGCGCAGGTGCAGCTGCAGCAGATGAAAGTAGTGCGCAGGTGCAGCTGCAGCAGATGAAAGTAGTGCGCAGGTGCAGCTGCAGCAGATGAAGTAGTGCGCAGGTGCAGCTGCAGCAGATGAAAGTAGTGCGCAGGTGCAGCTGCAGCAGATGAAAGTAGTGCGCAGGTGCAGCTGCAGCAGATGAAAGTAGTGCGCAGGTGCAGCTGCAGCAGATGAAAGTAGTGCGCAGGTGCAGCTGCAGCAGATGAAAGTAGTGCGCAGGTGCAGCTGCAGCAGATGAAAGTAGTGCGCAGGTGCAGCTGCAGCAGATGAAAGTAGTGCGCAGGTGCAGCTGCAGCAGATGAAAGTAGTGCGCAGGTGCAGCTGCAGCAGATGAAAGTAGTTGCGCAGGTGCAGCTGCAGCAGATGAAAGTAGTGCGCAGGTGCAGCTGCAGCAGATGAAAGTAGTGCGCAGGTGCAGCTGCAGCAGATGAAAGTAGTGCGCAGGTGCAGCTGCAGCAGATGAAAGTAGTGCGCAGGTGCAGCTGCAGCAGATGAAAGTAGTGCGCAGGTGCAGCTGCAAGCAGTATGACGAGTGAGTTGCCAGGTGCAGCGCAGCATGAAAGTAGTGCGCAGGTGCAGCTGCAGCAGATGAAAGTAGTGCGCAGGTGCAGCTGCAGCAGATGAAAGTAGTGCGCAGGTGCAGCTGCAGCAGATGAAAGTAGTGCGCAGGTGCAGCTGCAGCAGATGAAAGTAGTGCGCAGGTGCAGCTGCAGCAGATGAAAGTAGTGCGCAGGTGCAGCTGCAGCAGATGAAAGTAGTGCGCAGGTGCAGCTGCAGCAGATGAAAGTAGTGCGCAGGTGCAGCTGCAGCAGATGAAAGTAGTGCGCAGGTGCAGCTGCAGCAGATGAAAGTAGTGCGCAGGTGCAGCTGCAGCAGATGAAAGTAGTGCGCAGGTGCAGCTGCAGCAGATGAAAGTAGTGCGCAGGTGCAGCTGCAGCAGATGAAAGTAGTGCGCAGGTGCAGCTGCAGCAGATGAAAGTAGTGCCGCAGGTGCAGCTGCAGCAGATGAAAGTAGTGCGCAGGTGCAGCTGCAGCAGATGAAAGTAGTGCGCAGGTGCAGCTGCAGCAGATGAAAGTAGTGCGCAGGTGCAGCTGCAGCAGATGAAAGTAGTGCGCAGGTGCAGCTGCAGCAGATGAAAGTAGTGCGCAGGTGCAGCTGCAGCAGATGAAAGTAGTGCCCAGGTGCAGCTGCAGCAGATGAAAGTAGTGCGCAGGTGCAGCTGCAGCAGATGAAAGTAGTGCGCAGGTGCAGCTGCAGCAGATGAAAGTAGTGCGCAGGTGCAGCTGCAGCAGATGAAAGTAGTGCGCAGGTGCAGCTGCAGCAGATGAAAGTAGTGCGCAGGTGCAGCTGCAGCAGATGAAAGTAGTGCGCAGGTGCAGCTGCAGCAGATGAAAGTAGTGCGCAGGTGCAGCTGCAGCAGATGAAAGTAGTGCGCAGGTGCAGCTGCAGCAGATGAAAGTAGTGCGCAGGTGCAGCTGCAGCAGATGAAAGTAGTGCGCAGGTGCAGCTGCAGCAGATGAAAGTAGTGCGCAGGTGCAGCTGCCAGCAGATGAAAGTAGTGCCGCAGGTGCAGCCTGCAGCAGATGAAAGTAGTGCGCAGGTGCAGCTGCAGCAGATGAAAGTAGTGCGCAGGTGCAGCTGCAGCAGATGAAGTAGTGCGCAGGTGCAGCTGCAGCAGATGAAAGTAGTGCGCAGGTGCAGCTGCAGCAGATGAAAGTAGTGCGCAGGTGCAGCTGCAGCAGATGAAAGTAGTGCGCAGGTGCAGCTGCAGCAGATGAAAGTAGTGCGCAGGTGCAGCTGCAGCAGATGAAAGTAGTGCGCAGGTGCAGCTGCAGCAGATGAAAGTAGTGCGCAGGTGCAGCTGCAGCAGATGAAAGTAGTGCGCAGGTGCAGCTGCAGCAGATGAAAGTAGTGCGCAGGTGCAGCTGCAGCAGATGAAAGTAGTGCGCAGGTGCAGCTGCAGCAGATGAAAGTAGTGCGCAGGTGCAGCTGCAGCAGATGAAAGTAGTGCGCAGGTGCAGCTGCAGCAGATGAAAGTAGTGCGCAGGTGCAGCTGCAGCAGATGAAAGTAGTGCGCAGGTGCAGCTGCAGCAGATGAAAGTAGTGCGCAGGTGCAGCTGCAGCAGATGAAAGTAGTGCGCAGGTGCAGCTGCAGCAGATGAAAGTAGTGCGCAGGTGCAGCTGCAGCAGATGAAAGTAGTGCGCAGGTGCAGCTGCAGCAGATGAAAGTAGTGCGCAGGTGCAGCTGCAGCAGATGAAAGTAGTGCGCAGGTGCAGCCAGATGAAGTAGTGCCAGGTGCAGCTGCAGCAGATGAAGTAGTGCGCAGGTGCAGCTGCAGCAGATAAAAGTAGTGCGCAGGTGCAGCTGCAGCAGATGAAAGTAGTGCGCAGGTGCAGCTGCAGCAGATGAAAGTAGTGCGCAGGTGCAGCTGCAGCAGATGAAAGTAGTGCGCAGGTGCAGCTGCAGCAGATGAAAGTAGTGCGCAGGTGCAGCTGCAGCAGATGAAAGTAGTGCGCAGGTGCAGCTGCAGCAGATGAAAGTAGTGCGCAGGTGCAGCTGCAGCAGATGAAAGTAGTGCGCAGGTGCAGCTGCAGCAGATGAAAGTAGTGCGCAGGTGCAGCTGCAGCAGATGAAAGTAGTGCGCAGGTGCAGCTGCAGCAGATGAAAGTAGTGCGCAGGTGCAGCTGCAGCAGATGAAAGTAGTGCGCAGGTGCAGCTGCAGCAGATGAAAGTAGTGCGCAGGTGCAGCTGCAGCAGATGAAAGTAGTGCGCAGGTGCAGCTGCAGCAGATGAAAGTAGTGCGCAGGTGCAGCTGCAGCAGATGAAAGTAGTGCGCAGGTGCAGCTGCAGCAGATGAAAGTAGTGCGCAGGTGCAGCTGCAGCAGATGAAAGTAGTGCGCAGGTGCAGCTGCAGCAGATGAAAGTAGTGCGCAGGTGCAGCTGCAGCAGATGAAAGTAGTGCGCAGGTGCAGCTGCAGCAGATGAAAGTAGTGCGCAGGTGCAGCTGCAGCAGATGAAAGTAGTGCGCAGGTGCAGCTGCAGCAGATGAAAGTAGTGCGCAGGTGCAGCTGCAGCAGATGAAAGTAGTGCGCAGGTGCAGCTGCAGCAGATGAAAGTAGTGTCGCAGGTGCAGCTGCAGCAGATGAAAGTAGTGCGCAGGTGCAGCTGCAGCAGATGAAAGTAGTGCGGCAGGTGCAGCTGCAGCAGATGAAAGTAGTGCGCAGGTGCAGCTGCAGCAGATGAAAGTAGTGCGCAGGTGCAGCTGCAGCAGATGAAAGTAGTGCGGCAGGTGGCAGCTGCAGCAGATGAAAGTAGTGCCAGGTGCAGCTGCAAGCAGATGAAAGTAGTGCGCAGGTGGCAGCTGCAGCAGATGAAAGTAGTGCGCAGGTGCAGCTGCAGCAGATGAAAGTAGTGCGCAGGTGCGCTGCAGCAGATGAAAGTAGTGCGCAGGTGCAGCTGCAGCAGATGAAATGTAGTGCGCAGGTGCAGCTGCAGCAGATGAAAGTAGTGCGCAGGTGCAGCTTGCAGCAGATGAAAGTAGTGCGCAGGTGCAGCTGCAGCAGATGAAAGTAGTGCGCAGGTGCAGCTGCAGCAGATGAAAGTAGTGCGCAGGTGCAGCTGCAGCAGATGAAAGTAGTGCGCAGGTGCAGCTGCAGCAGATGAAAGTAGTGCGCAGGTGCAGCTGCAGCAGATTGAAAGTAGTGCGCAGGTGGCAGCTGCAGCAGATGAAAGTAGTGCGCAGGTGCAGCTGCAGCAGATGAAAGTAGTGCGCAGGTGCAGCTGCAGCAGATGAAAGTAGTGCGCAGGTGCAGCTGCAGCAGATGAAAGTAGTGCGCAGGTGCAGCTGCAGCAGATGAAAGTAGTGCGCAGGTGCAGCTGCAGCAGATGAAAGTAGTGCGCAGGTGCAGCTGCAGCAGATGAAAGTAGTGCGCAGGTGCAGCTGCAGCAGATGAAAGTAGTGCGCAGGTGCAGCTGCAGCAGATGAAGTAGTGCGCAGGTGCAGCTGCAGCAGATGAAAGTAGTGCGCAGGTGCAGCTGCAGCAGATGAAAGTAGTGCGCAGGTGCAGCTGCAGCAGATGAAAGTAGTGCGCAGGTGCAGCTGCAGCAGATGAAAGTAGTGCGCAGGTTGCAGCTGCAGCAGATGAAAGTAGTGCGCAGGTGCAGCTGCAGCAGATGAAAGTAGTGCGCAGGTGCAGCTGCAGCAGATGAAAGTAGTGCGCAGGTGCAGCTGCAGCAGATGAAAGTAGTGCGCAGGTGCAGCTGCAGCAGATGAAAGTAGTGCGCAGGTGCAGCTGCAGCAGATGAAAGTAGTGCGCAGGTGCAGCTGCAGCAGATGAAAGTAGTGCGCAGGTGCAGCTGCAGCAGATGAAAGTAGTGCGCAGGTGCAGCTGCAGCAGATGAAAGTAGTGCGCAGGTGCAGCTGCAGCAGATGAAAGTAGTGCGCAGGTGCAGCTGCAGCAGATGAAAGTAGTGCGCAGGTGCAGCTGCAGCAGATGAAAGTAGTGCGCAGGTGCAGCTGCAGCAGATGAAAGTAGTGCGCAGGTGCAGCTGCAGCAGATGAAAGTAGTGCGCAGGTGCAGCTGCAGCAGATGAAAGTAGTGCGCAGGTGCAGCTGCAGCAGATGAAAGTAGTGCGCAGGTGCAGCTGCAGCAGATGAAAGTAGTGCGCAGGTGCAGCTGCAGCAGATGAAAGTAGTGCGCAGGTGCAGCTGCAGCAGATGAAAGTAGTGCGCAGGTGCCAGCTGCAGCAGATGAAAGTAGTGCGCAGGTGCAGCTGCAGCAGATGAAAGTAGTGCGCAGGTGCAGCTGCAGCAGATGAAAGTAGTGCGCAGGTGCAGCTGCAGCAGATGAAAGTAGTGCGCAGGTGCAGCTGCAGCAGATGAAAGTAGTGCGCAGGTGCAGCTGCAGCAGATGAAAGTAGTGCGCAGGTGCAGCTGCAGCAGATGAAAGTAGTGCGCAGGTGCAGCTGCAAGCAGATGAAAGTAGTGCGCAGGTGCAGCTGCAGCAGATGAAAGTAGTGCGCAGGTGCAGCTGCAGCAGATGAAAGTATTGCGCAGTGCAGCTGCAGCAGATGAAAGTAGTGCGCAGGGCAGCTGCAGCAGATGAAAGTAGTGCGCAGGTGCAGCTGCAGCAGATGAAAGTAGGTGCGCAGGTGCAGCTGCAGCAGATGAAAGTAGTGCGCAGGTGCAGCTGCAGCAGATGAAAGTAGTGCGCAGGTGCAGCTGCAGCAGATGAAAGTAGTGCGCAGGTGCAGCTGCAGCAGATGAAAGTAGTGCGCAGGTGCAGCTGCAGCAGATGAAAGTAGTGCGCAGGTGCAGCTGCAGCAGATGAAAGTAGTGCGCAGGTGCAGCTGCAGCAGATGAAAGTAGTGCGCAGGTGCAGCTGCAGCAGATGAAAGTAGTGCGCAGGTGCAGCTGCAGCAGATGAAAGTAGTGCGCAGGTGCAGCTGCAGCAGATGAAAGTAGTGCGCAGGTGCAGCTGCAGCAGATGAAAGTAGTGCGCAGGTGCAGCTGCAGCAGATGAAAGTAGTGCGCAGGTGCAGCTGCAGCAGATGAAAGTAGTGCGCAGGTGCAGCTGCAGCAGATGAAAGTAGTGCGCAGGTGCAGCTGCAGCAGATGAAAGTAGTGCGCAGGTGCAGCTGCAGCAGATGAAAGTAGTGCGCAGGTGCAGCTGCAGCAGATGAAAGTAGTGCGCAGGTGCAGCTGCAGCAGATGAAAGTAGTGCGCAGGTGCAGCTGCAGCAGATGAAAGTAGTGCGCAGGTGCAGCTGCAGCAGATGAAAGTAGTGCGCAGGTGCAGCTGCAGCAGATGAAAGTAGTGCGCAGGTGCAGCTGCAGCAGATGAAAGTAGTGCGCAGGTGCAGCTGCAGCAGATGAAAGTAGTGCGCAGGTGCAGCTGCAGCAGATGAAAGTAGTGCGCAGGTGCAGCTGCAGCAGATGAAAGTAGTGCGCAGGTGCAGCTGCAGCAGATGAAAGTAGTGCGCAGGTGCAGCTGCAGCAGATGAAAGTAGTGGCGCAGGTGCAGCTGCAGCAGATGAAAGTAGTGCGCAGGTGCAGCTGCAGCAGATGAAAGTAGTGCGCAGGTGCAGCTGCAGCAGATGAAAGTAGTGCGCAGGTGCAGCTGCAGCAGATGAAAGTAGTGCGCAGGTGCAGCTGCAGCAGATGAAAGTAGTGCGCAGGTGCAGCTGCAGCAGATGAAAGTAGTGCGCAGGTGCAGCTGCAGCAGATGAAAGTAGTGCGCAGGTGCAGCTGCAGCAGATGAAAGTAGTGCGCAGGTGCAGCTGCAGCAGATGAAAGTAGTGCGCAGGTGCAGCTGCAGCAGATGAAGTAGTGCGCAGGTGCAGCTGCAGCAGATGAAAGTAGTGCGCAGGTGCAGCTGCAGCAGATGAAAGTAGTGCGCAGGTGCAGCTGCAGCAGATGAAAGTAGTGCGCAGGTGCAGCTGCAGCAGATGAAAGTAGTGCGCAGGTGCAGCTGCAGCAGATGAAAGTAGTGCGCAGGTGCAGCTGCAGCAGATGAAAGTAGTGCGCAGGTGCAGCTGCAGCAGATGAAAGTAGTGCGCAGGTGCAGCTGCAGCAGATGAAAGTAGTGCGCAGGTGCAGCTGCAGCAGATGAAAGTAGTGCGCAGGTGCAGCTGCAGCAGATGAAAGTAGTGCGCAGGTGCAGCTGCAGCAGATGAAAGTAGTGCGCAGGTGCAGCTGCAGCAGATGAAAGTAGTGCGCAGGTGCAGCTGCAGCAGATGAAAGTAGTGCGCAGGTGCAGCTGCAGCAGATGAAAGTAGTGCGCAGGTGCAGCTGCAGCAGATGAAAGTAGTGCGCAGGTGCAGCTGCAGCAGATGAAAGTAGTGCGCAGGTGCAGCTGCAGCAGATGAAAGTAGTGCGCAGGTGCAGCTGCAGCAGATGAAAGTAGTGCGCAGGTGCAGCTGCAGCAGATGAAAGTAGTGCGCAGGTGCAGCTGCAGCAGATGAAAGTAGTGCGCAGGTGCAGCTGCAGCAGATGAAAGTAGTGCGCAGGTGCAGCTGCAGCAGATGAAAGTAGTGCGCAGGTGCAGCTGCAGCAGATGAAAGTAGTGCGCAGGTGCAGCTGCAGCAGATGAAAGTAGTGCGCAGGTGCAGCTGCAGCAGATGAAAGTAGTGCGCAGGTGCAGCTGCAGCAGATGAAAGTAGTGCGCAGGTGCAGCTGCAGCAGATGAAAGTAGTGCGCAGGTGCAGCTGCAGCAGATGAAAGTAGTGCGCAGGTGCAGCTGCAGCAGATGAAAGTAGTGCGCAGGTGCAGCTGCAGCAGATGAAAGTAGTGCGCAGGTGCAGCTGCAGCAGATGAAAGTAGTGCGCAGGTGCAGCTGCAGCAGATGAAAGTAGTGCGCAGGTGCAGCTGCAGCAGATGAAAGTAGTGCGCAGGTGCAGCTGCAGCAGATGAAAGTAGTGCGCAGGTGCAGCTGCAGCAGATGAAAGTAGTGCGCAGGTGCAGCTGCAGCAGATGAAAGTAGTGCGCAGGTGCAGCTGCAGCAGATGAAAGTAGTGCGCAGGTGCAGCTGCAGCAGATGAAAGTAGTGCGCAGGTGCAGCTGCAGCAGATGAAAGTAGTGCGCAGGTGCAGCTGCAGCAGATGAAAGTAGTGCGCAGGTGCAGCTGCAGCAGATGAAAGTAGTGCGCAGGTGCAGCTGCAGCGATGAGTAGGCGCAGGTGCAGCTGCAGCAGATGAAAGTAGTGCGCAGGTGCAGCTGCAGCAGATGAAAGTAGTGCGCAGGTGCAGCTGCAGCAGATGAAAGTAGTGCGCAGGTGCAGCTGCAGCAGATGAAAGTAGTGCGCAGGTGCAGCTGCAGCAGATGAAAGTAGTGCGCAGGTGCAGCTGCAGCAGATGAAAGTAGTGCGCAGGTGCAGCTGCAGCAGATGAAAGTAGTGCGCAGGTGCAGCTGCAGCAGATGAAAGTAGTGCGCAGGTGCAGCTGCAGCAGATGAAAGTAGTGCGCAGGTGCAGCTGCAGCAGATGAAAGTAGTGCGCAGGTGCAGCTGCAGCAGATGAAAGTAGTGCGCAGGTGCAGCTGCAGCAGATGAAAGTAGTGCGCAGGTGCAGCTGCAGCAGATGAAAGTAGTGCGCAGGTGCAGCTGCAGCAGATGAAAGTAGTGCGCAGGTGCAGCTGCAGCAGATGAAAGTAGTGCGCAGGTGCAGCTGCAGCAGATGAAAGTAGTGCGCAGGTGCAGCTGCAGCAGATGAAAGTAGTGCGCAGGTGCAGCTGCAGCAGATGAAAGTAGTGCGCAGGTGCAGCTGCAGCAGATGAAAGTAGTGCGCAGGTGCAGCTGCAGCAGATGAAAGTAGTGCGCAGGTGCAGCTGCAGCAGATGAAAGTAGTGCGCAGGTGCAGCTGCAGCAGATGAAAGTAGTGCGCAGGTGCAGCTGCAGCAGATGAAAGTAGTGCGCAGGTGCAGCTGCAGCAGATGAAAGTAGTGCGCAGGTGCAGCTGCAGCAGATGAAGTAGTGCGCAGTGCAGCTGCAGCAGATGAAAGTAGTGCGCAGGTGCAGCTGCAGCAGATGAAAGTAGTGCGCAGGTGCAGCTGCAGCAGATGAAAGTAGTGCGCAGGTGCAGCTGCAGCAGATGAAAGTAGTGCGCAGGTGCAGCTGCAGCAGATGAAAGTAGTGCGCAGGTGCAGCTGCAGCAGATGAAAGTAGTGCGCAGGTGCAGCTGCAGCAGATGAAAGTAGTGCGCAGGTGCAGCTGCAGCAGATGAAAGTAGTGCCGCAGGTGCAGCTGCAGCAGATGAAAGTAGTGCGCAGGTGCAGCTGCAGCAGATGAAAGTAGTGCGCAGGTGCAGCTGCAGCAGATGAAAGTAGTGCGCAGGTGCAGCTGCAGCAGATGAAAGTAGTGCGCAGGTGCAGCTGCAGCAGATGAAAGTAGTGCGCAGGTGCAGCTGCAGCAGATGAAAGTAGTGCGCAGGTGCAGCTGCAGCAGATGAAAGTAGTGCGCAGGTGCAGCTGCAGCAGATGAAAGTAGTGCGCAGGTGCAGCTGCAGCAGATGAAAGTAGTGCGCAGGTGCAGCTGCAGCAGATGAAAGTAGTGCGCAGGTGCAGCTGCAGCAGATGAAAGTAGTGCGCAGGTGCAGCTGCAGCAGATGAAAGTAGTGCGCAGGTGCAGCTGCAGCAGATGAAAGTAGTGCGCAGGTGCAGCTGCAGCAGATGAAAGTAGTGCGCAGGTGCAGCTGCAGCAGATGAAAGTAGTGCGCAGGTGCAGCTGCAGCAGATGAAAGTAGTGCGCAGGTGCAGCTGCAGCAGATGAAAGTAGTGCGCAGGTGCAGCTGCAGCAGATGAAAGTAGTGCGCAGCTGCAGCTGCAGCAGATGAAAGTAGTGCGCAGGTGCAGCTGCAGCAGATGAAAGTAGTGCGCAGGTGCAGCTGCAGCAGATGAAAGTAGTGCGCAGGTGCAGCTGCAGCAGATGAAAGTAGTGCGCAGGTGCAGCTGCAGCAGATGAAAGTAGTGCGCAGGTGCAGCTGCAGCAGATGAAAGTAGTGCGCAGGTGCAGCTGCAGCAGATGAAAGTAGTGCGCAGGTGCAGCTGCAGCAGATGAAAGTAGTGCGCAGGTGCAAGCTGCCAGCAGATGAAAGTAGTGCGCAGGTGCAGCTGCAGCAGATGAAAGTAGTGCGCAGGTGCACGCTGCAGCAGATGAAAGTAGTGCGCAGGTGCAGCTGCAGCAGATGAAAGTAGTGCGCAGGTGCAGCTGCAGCAGATGAAAGTAGTGCGCAGGTGCAGCTGCAGCAGATGAAAGTAGTGCGCAGGTGCAGCTGCAGCAGATGAAAGTAGTGCGCAGGTGCAGCTGCAGCAGATGAAAGTAGTGCGCAGGTGCAGCTGCAGCAGATGAAAGTAGTGCGCAGGTGCAGCTGCAGCAGATGAAAGTAGTGCGCAGGTGCAGCTGCAGCAGATGAAAGTAGTGCGCAGGTGCAGCTGCAGCAGATGAAAGTAGTGCGCAGGTGCAGCTGCAGCAGATGAAAGTAGTGCGCAGGTGCAGCTGCAGCAGATGAAAGTAGTGCGCAGGTGCAGCTGCAGCAGATGAAAGTAGTGCGCAGGTGCAGCTGCAGCAGATGAAAGTAGTGCGCAGGTGCAGCTGCAGCAGATGAAAGTAGTGCGCAGGTGCAGCTGCAGCAGATGAAAGTAGTGCGCAGGTTGCAGCTGCAGCAGATGAAAGTAGTGCGCAGGTGCAGCTGCAGCAGATGAAAGTAGTGCGCAGGTGCAGCTGCAGCAGATGAAAGTAGTGCCAGGTGCAGCTGCAGCAGATGAAAGTAGTGCGCAGGTGCAGCTGCAGCAGATGAAAGTAGTGCGCAGGTGCAGCTGCAGCAGATGAAAGTAGTGCGCAGGTGCAGCTGCAGCAGATGAAAGTAGTGCGCAGGTGCAGCTGCAGCAGATGAAAGTAGTGCGCAGGTGCAGCTGCAGCAGATGAAAGTAGTGCGCAGGTGCAGCTGCAGCAGATGAAAGTAGTGCGCAGGTGCAGCTGCAGCAGATGAAAGTAGTGCGCAGGTGCAGCTGCAGCAGATGAAAGTAGTGCGCAGGTGCAGCTGCAGCAGATGAAAGTAGTGCGCAGGTGCAGCTGCAGCAGATGAAAGTAGTGCGCAGGTGCAGCTGCAGCAGATGAAAGTAGTGCGCAGGTGCAGCTGCAGCAGATGAAAGTAGTGCGCAGGTGCAGCTGCAGCAGATGAAAGTAGTGCGCAGGTGCAGCTGCAGCAGATGAAAGTAGTGCGCAGGTGCAGCTGCAGCAGATGAAAGTAGTGCGCAGGTGCAGCTGCAGCAGATGAAAGTAGTGCGCAGGTGCAGCTGCAGCAGATGAAAGTAGTGCGCAGGTGCAGCTGCAGCAGATGAAAGTAGTGCGCAGCTGCAGCTGCAGCAGATGAAAGTAGTGCGCAGGTGCAGCTGCAGCAGATGAAAGTAGTGCGCAGGTGCAGCTGCAGCAGATGAAAGTAGTGCGCAGGTGCAGCTGCAGCAGATGAAAGTAGTGCGCAGGTGCAGCTGCAGCAGATGAAAGTAGTGCGCAGGTGCAGCTGCAGCAGATGAAAGTAGTGCGCAGGTGCAGCTGCAGCAGATGAAAGTAGTGCGCAGGTGCAGCTGCAGCAGATGAAAGTAGTGCGCAGGTGCAGCTGCAGCAGATGAAAGTAGTGCGCAGGTGCAGCTGCAGCAGATGAAAGTAGTGCGCAGGTGCAGCTGCAGCAGATGAAAGTAGTGCGCAGGTGCAGCTGCAGCAGATGAAAGTAGTGCGCAGGTGCAGCTGCAGCAGATGAAAGTAGTGCGCAGGTGCAGCTGCAGCAGATGAAAGTAGTGCGCAGGTGCAGCTGCAGCAGATGAAAGTAGTGCCCAGGTGCAGCTGCAGCAGATGAAAGTAGTGCGCAGGTGCAGCTGCAGCAGATGAAAGTAGTGCGCAGGTGCAGCTGCAGCAGATGAAAGTAGTGCGCAGGTGCAGCTGCAGCAGATGAAAGTAGTGCGCAGGTGCAGCTGCAGCAGATGAAAGTAGTGCGCAGGTGCAGCTGCAGCAGATGAAAGTAGTGCGCAGGTGCAGCTGCAGCAGATGAAAGTAGTGCGCAGGTGCAGCTGCAGCAGATGAAAGTAGTGCGCAGGTGCAGCTGCAGCAGATGAAAGTAGTGCGCAGGTGCAGCTGCAGCAGATGAAAGTAGTGCGCAGGTGCAGCTGCAGCAGATGAAAGTAGTGCGCAGGTGCAGCTGCAGCAGATGAAAGTAGTGCGCAGGTGCAGCTGCAGCAGATGAAAGTAGTGCGCAGGTGCAGCTGCAGCAGATGAAAGTAGTGCGCAGGTGCAGCTGCAGCAGATGAAAGTAGTGCGCAGCTGCAGCTGCAGCAGATGAAAGTAGTGCGCAGGTGCAGCTGCAGCAGATGAAAGTAGTGCGCAGGTGCAGCTGCAGCAGATGAAAGTAGTGCGCAGGTGCAGCTGCAGCAGATGAAAGTAGTGCGCAGGTGCAGCTGCAGCAGATGAAAGTAGTGCGCAGGTGCAGCTGCAGCAGATGAAAGTAGTGCGGCAGGTGCAGCTGCAGCAGATGAAAGTAGTGCGCAGGTGCAGCTGCAGCAGATGAAAGTAGTGCGCAGGTGCAGCTGCAGCAGATGAAAGTAGTGCGCAGGTGCAGCTGCAGCAGATGAAAGTAGTGCGCAGGTGCAGCTGCAGCAGATGAAAGTAGTGCGCAGGTGCAGCTGCAGCAGATGAAAGTAGTGCGCAGGTGCAGCTGCAGCAGATGAAAGTAGTGCGCAGGTGCAGCTGCAGCAGATGAAAGTAGTGCGCAGGTGCAGCTGCAGCAGATGAAAGTAGTGCGCAGGTGCAGCTGCAGCAGATGAAAGTAGTGCGCAGGTGCAGCTGCAGCAGATGAAAGTAGTGCGCAGGTGCAGCTGCAGCAGATGAAAGTAGTGCGCAGGTGCAGCTGCAGCAGATGAAAGTAGTGCGCAGGTGCAGCTGCAGCAGATGAAAGTAGTGCGCAGGTGCAGCTGCAGCAGATGAAAGTAGTGCGCAGGTGCAGCTGCAGCAGATGAAAGTAGTGCGCAGGTGCAGCTGCAGCAGATGAAAGTAGTGCGCAGGTGCAGCTGCAGCAGATGAAAGTAGTGCGCAGGTGCAGCTGCAGCAGATGAAAGTAGTGCGCAGGTGCAGCTGCAGCAGATGAAAGTAGTGCGCAGGTGCAGCTGCAGCAGATGAAAGTAGTGCGCAGGTGCAGCTGCAGCAGATGAAAGTAGTGCGCAGGTGCAGCTGCAGCAGATGAAAGTAGTGCGCAGGTGCAGCTGCAGCAGATGAAAGTAGTGCGCAGGTGCAGCTGCAGCAGATGAAAGTAGTGCGCAGGTGCAGCTGCAGCAGATGAAAGTAGTGCGCAGGCTGCAGCTGCAGCAGATGAAAGTAGTGCGCAGGTGCAGCTGCAGCAGATGAAAGTAGTGCGCAGGTGCAGCTGCAGCAGATGAAAGTAGTGCGCAGGTGCAGCTGCAGCAGATGAAAGTAGTGCGCAGGTGCAGCTGCAGCAGATGAAAGTAGTGCGCAGGTGCAGCTGCAGCAGATGAAAGTAGTGCGCAGGTGCAGCTGCAGCAGATGAAAGTAGTGCGCAGGTGCAGCTGCAGCAGATGAAAGTAGTGCGCAGGTGCAGCTGCAGCAGATGAAAGTAGTGCGCAGGTGCAGCTGCAGCAGATGAAAGTAGTGCGCAGGTGCAGCTGCAGCAGATGAAAGTAGTGCGCAGCTGCAGCTGCAGCAGATGAAAGTAGTGCGCAGGTGCAGCTGCAGCAGATGAAAGTAGTGCGCAGGTGCAGCTGCAGCAGATGAAAGTAGTGCGCAGGTGCAGCTGCAGCAGATGAAAGTAGTGCGCAGGTGCAGCTGCAGCAGATGAAAGTAGTGCGCAGGTGCAGCTGCAGCAGATGAAAGTAGTGCGCAGGTGCAGCTGCAGCAGATGAAAGTAGTGCGCAGGTGCAGCTGCAGCAGATGAAAGTAGTGCGCAGGTGCAGCTGCAGCAGATGAAAGTAGTGCGCAGGTGCAGCTGCAGCAGATGAAAGTAGTGCGCAGGTGCAGCTGCAGCAGATGAAAGTAGTGCGCAGGTGCAGCTGCAGCAGATGAAAGTAGTGCGCAGGTGCAGCTGCAGCAGATGAAAGTAGTGCGCAGGTGCAGCTGCAGCAGATGAAAGTAGTGCGCAGGTGCAGCTGCAGCAGATGAAAGTAGTGCGCAGGTGCAGCTGCAGCAGATGAAAGTAGTGCGCAGGTGCAGCTGCAGCAGATGAAAGTAGTGCGCAGGTGCAGCTGCAGCAGATGAAAGTAGTGCGCAGGTGCAGCTGCAGCAGATGAAAGTAGTGCGCAGGTGCAGCTGCAGCAGATGAAAGTAGTGCGCAGGTGCAGCTGCAGCAGATGAAAGTAGTGCGCAGGTGCAGCTGCAGCAGATGAAAGTAGTGCGCAGGTGCAGCTGCAGCAGATGAAAGTAGTGCGCAGGTGCAGCTGCAGCAGATGAAAGTAGTGCGCAGGTGCAGCTGCAGCAGATGAAAGTAGTGCGCAGGTGCAGCTGCAGCAGATGAAAGTAGTGCGCAGGTGCAGCTGCAGCAGATGAAAGTAGTGCGCAGGTGCAGCTGCAGCAGATGAAAGTAGTGCGCAGGTGCAGCTGCAGCAGATGAAAGTAGTGCGCAGGTGCAGCTGCAGCAGATGAAAGTAGTGCGCAGGTGCAGCTGCAGCAGATGAAAGTAGTGCGCAGGTGCAGCTGCAGCAGATGAAAGTAGTGCGCAGGTGCAGCTGCAGCAGATGAAAGTAGTGCGCAGGTGCAGCTGCAGCAGATGAAAGTAGTGCGCAGGTGCAGCTGCAGCAGATGAAAGTAGTGCGCAGGTGCAGCTGCAGCAGATGAAAGTAGTGCGCAGGTGCAGCTGCAGCAGATGAAAGTAGTGCGCAGGTGCAGCTGCAGCAGATGAAAGTAGTGCGCAGGTGCAGCTGCAGCAGATGAAAGTAGTGCGCAGGTGCAGCTGCAGCAGATGAAAGTAGTGCGCAGGTGCAGCTGCAGCAGATGAAAGTAGTGCGCAGTGCAGCTGCAGCAGATGAAAGTAGTGCGCAGGTGCAGCTGCAGCAGATGAAAGTAGTGCGCAGGTGCAGCTGCAGCAGATGAAAGTAGTGCGCAGGTGCAGCTGCAGCAGATGAAAGTAGTGCGCAGGTGCAGCTGCAGCAGATGAAAGTAGTGCGCAGGTGCAGCTGCAGCAGATGAAAGTAGTGCGCAGGTGCAGCTGCAGCAGATGAAAGTAGTGCGCAGGTGCAGCTGCAGCAGATGAAAGTAGTGCGCAGGTGCAGCTGCAGCAGATGAAAGTAGTGCGCAGGTGCAGCTGCAGCAGATGAAAGTAGTGCGCAGGTGCAGCTGCAGCAGATGAAAGTAGTGCGCAGGTGCAGCTGCAGCAGATGAAAGTAGTGCGCAGGTGCAGCTGCAGCAGATGAAAGTAGTGCGCAGGTGCAGCTGCAGCAGATGAAAGTAGTGCGCAGGTGCAGCTGCAGCAGATGAAAGTAGTGCGCAGGTGCAGCTGCAGCAGATGAAAGTAGTGCGCAGGTGCAGCTGCAGCAGATGAAAGTAGTGCGCAGGTGCAGCTGCAGCAGATGAAAGTAGTGCGCAGGTGCAGCTGCAGCAGATGAAAGTAGTGCGCAGGTGCAGCTGCAGCAGATGAAAGTAGTGCGCAGGTGCAGCTGCAGCAGATGAAAGTAGTGCGCAGGTGCAGCTGCAGCAGATGAAAGTAGTGCGCAGGTGCAGCTGCAGCAGATGAAAGTAGTGCGCAGGTGCAGCTGCAGCAGATGAAAGTAGTGCGCAGGTGCAGCTGCAGCAGATGAAAGTAGTGCGCAGGTGCAGCTGCAGCAGATGAAAGTAGTGCGCAGGTGCAGCTGCAGCAGATGAAAGTAGTGCGCAGGTGCAGCTGCAGCAGATGAAAGTAGTGCGCAGGTGCAGCTGCAGCAGATGAAAGTAGTGCGCAGGTGCAGCTGCAGCAGATGAAAGTAGTGCGCAGGTGCAGCTGCAGCAGATGAAAGTAGTGCGCAGGTGCAGCTGCAGCAGATGAAAGTAGTGCGCAGGTGCAGCTGCAGCAGATGAAAGTAGTGCGCAGGTGCAGCTGCAGCAGATGAAAGTAGTGCGCAGGTGCAGCTGCAGCAGATGAAAGTAGTGCGCAGGTGCAGCTGCAGCAGATGAAAGTAGTGCGCAGGTGCAGCTGCAGCAGATGAAAGTAGTGCGCAGGTGCAGCTGCAGCAGATGAAAGTAGTGCGCAGGTGCAGCTGCAGCAGATGAAAGTAGTGCGCAGGTGCAGCTGCAGCAGATGAAAGTAGTGCGCAGGTGCAGCTGCAGCAGATGAAAGTAGTGCGCAGGTGCAGCTGCAGCAGATGAAAGTAGTGCGCAGGTGCAGCTGCAGCAGATGAAAGTAGTGCGCAGGTGCAGCTGCAGCAGATGAAAGTAGTGCGCAGGTGCAGCTGCAGCAGATGAAAGTAGTGCGCAGGTGCAGCTGCAGCAGATGAAAGTAGTGCGCAGGTGCAGCTGCAGCAGATGAAAGTAGTGCGCAGGTGCAGCTGCAGCAGATGAAAGTAGTGCGCAGGTGCAGCTGCAGCAGATGAAAGTAGTGCGCAGGTGCAGCTGCAGCAGATGAAAGTAGTGCGCAGGTGCAGCTGCAGCAGATGAAAGTAGTGCGCAGGTGCAGCTGCAGCAGATGAAAGTAGTGCGCAGGTGCAGCTGCAGCAGATGAAAGTAGTGCGCAGGTGCAGCTGCAGCAGATGAAAGTAGTGCGCAGGTGCAGCTGCAGCAGATGAAAGTAGTGCGCAGGTGCAGCTGCAGCAGATGAAAGTAGTGCGCAGGTGCAGCTGCAGCAGATGAAAGTAGTGCGCAGGTGCAGCTGCAGCAGATGAAAGTAGTGCGCAGGTGCAGCTGCAGCAGATGAAAGTAGTGCGCAGGTGCAGCTGCAGCAGATGAAAGTAGTGCGCAGGTGCAGCTGCAGCAGATGAAAGTAGTGCGCAGGTGCAGCTGCAGCAGATGAAAGTAGTGCGCAGGTGCAGCTGCAGCAGATGAAAGTAGTGCGCAGGTGCAGCTGCAGCAGATGAAAGTAGTGCGCAGCTGCAGCAGATGAAAGTAGTGCGCAGGTGCAGCTGCAGCAGATGAAAGTAGTGCGCAGGTGCAGCTGCAGCAGATGAAAGTAGTGCGCAGGTGCAGCTGCAGCAGATGAAAGTAGTGCGCAGGTGCAGCTGCAGCAGATGAAAGTAGTGCGCAGGTGCAGCTGCAGCAGATGAAAGTAGTGCGCAGGTGCAGCTGCAGCAGATGAAAGTAGTGCGCAGGTGCAGCTGCAGCAGATGAAAGTAGTGCGCAGGTGCAGCTGCAGCAGATGAAAGTAGTGCGCAGCTGCAGCTGCAGCAGATGAAAGTAGTGCGCAGGTGCAGCTGCAGCAGATGAAAGTAGTGCGCCGGTGCAGCTGCAGCAGATGAAAGTAGTGCGCAGCTGCAGCTGCAGCAGATGAAAGTAGTGCGCAGGTGCAGCTGCAGCAGATGAAAGTAGTGCGCAGGTGCAGCTGCAGCAGATGAAAGTAGTGCGCAGGTGCAGCTGCAGCAGATGAAATTAGTGCGCAGGTGCAGCTGCAGCAGATGAAAGTAGTGCGCAGGTGCAGCTGCAGCAGATGAAAGTAGTGCGCAGGTGCAGCTGCAGCAGATGAAAGTAGTGCGCAGGTGCAGCTGCAGCAGATGAAAGTAGTGCGCAGCTGCAGCTGCAGCAGATGAAAGTAGTGCGCAGGTGCAGCTGCAGCAGATGCAAGTAGTGCGCAGGTGCAGCTGCAGCAGATGAAAGTAGTGCGCAGGTGCAGCTGCAGCAGATGAAAGTAGTGCGCAGGTGCAGCTGCAGCAGATGAAAGTAGTGCGCAGGTGCAGCTGCAGCAGATGAAAGTAGTGCGCAGGTGCAGCTGCAGCAGATGAAAGTAGTGCGCAGGTGCAGCTGCAGCAGATGAAAGTAGTGCGCAGGTGCAGCTGCAGCAGATGAAAGTAGTGCGCAGGTGCAGCTGCAGCAGATGAAAGTAGTGCGCAGGTGCAGCTGCAGCAGATGAAAGTAGTGCCCAGGTGCAGCTGCAACAGATGAAAGTAGTGCGCAGGTGCAGCTGCAGCAGATGAAAGTAGTGCGCAGGTGCAGCTGCAGCAGATGAAAGTAGTGCGCAGGTGCAGCTGCAGCAGATGAAAGTAGTGCGCAGGTGCAGCTGCAGCAGATGAAAGTAGTGCGCAGGTGCAGCTGCAGCAGATGAAAGTAGTGCGCAGGTGCAGCTGCAGCAGATGAAAGTAGTGCGCAGGTGCAGCTGCAGCAGATGAAAGTAGTGCGCAGGTGCAGCTGCAGCAGATGAAAGTAGTGCGCAGGTGCAGCTGCAGCAGATGAAAGTAGTGCGCAGGTGCAGCTGCAGCAGATGAAAGTAGTGCCCAGGTGCAGCTGCAGCAGATGAAAGTAGTGCGCAGGTGCAGCTGCAGCAGATGAAAGTAGTGCGCAGGTGCAGCTGCAGCAGATGAAAGTAGTGCGCAGGTGCAGCTGCAGCAGATGCAAGTAGTGCGCAGGTGCAGCTGCAGCAGATGAAAGTAGTGCGCAGGTGCAGCTGCAGCAGATGAAAGTAGTGCGCAGGTGCAGCTGCAGCAGATGAAAGTAGTGCGCAGGTGCAGCTGCAGCAGATGAAAGTAGTGCGCAGGTGCAGCTGCAGCAGATGAAAGTAGTGCGCAGGTGCAGCTGCAGCAGATGAAAGTAGTGCGCAGGTGCAGCTGCAGCAGATGAAAGTAGTGCGTAGGTGCAGCTGCAGCAGATGAAAGTAGTGCGTAGGTGCAGCTGCAGCAGATGAAAGTAGTGCGCAGGTGCAGCTGTAGCAGATGAAAGTAGTGCGCAGGTGCAGCTGCAGCAGATGCAAGTAGTGCGCAGGTGCAGCTGCAGCAGATGAAAGTAGTGCGCAGGTGCAGCTGCAGCAGATGAAAGTAGTGCGCAGCTGCAGCTGCAGCAGATGAAAGTAGTGCGCAGGTGCAGCTGCAGCAGATGAAATTAGTGCGCAGGTGCAGCTGCAGCAGATGAAAGTAGTGCGCAGGTGCAGCTGCAGCAGATGAAAGTAGTGCGCAGGTGCAGCTGCAGCAGATGAAAGTAGTGCGCAGGTGCAGCTGCAGCAGATGAAAGTAGTGCGCAGGTGCAGCTGCAGCAGATGAAAGTAGTGCGCAGCTGCAGCTGCAGCAGATGAAAGTAGTGCGCAGGTGCAGCTGCAGCAGATGAAAGTAGTGCGCAGGTGCAGCTGCAGCAGATGAAAGTAGTGCGCAGGTGCAGCTGCAGCAGATGAAAGTAGTGCGCAGGTGCAGCTGCAGCAGATGAAAGTAGTGCGCAGGTGCAGCTGCAGCAGATGAAAGTAGTGCACAGGTGCAGCTGCAGCAGATGAAAGTAGTGCGCAGCTGCAGCTGCAGCAGATGAAAGTAGTGCGCAGGTGCAGCTGCAGCAGATGAAAGTAGTGCGCAGCTGCAGCTGCAGCAGATGAAAGTAGTGCGCAGGTGCAGCTGCAGCAGATGAAAGTAGTGCGCAGGTGCAGCTGCAGCAGATGAAAGTAGTGCGCAGGTGCAGCTGCAGCAGATGAAAGTAGTGCGCAGGTGCAGCTGCAGCAGATGAAAGTAGTGCGCAGGTGCAGCTGCAGCAGATGAAAGTAGTGCGCAGGTGCAGCTGCAGCAGATGAAAGTAGTGCGCAGGTGCAGCTGCAGCAGATGAAAGTAGTGCGCAGGTGCAGCTGCAGCAGATGAAAGTAGTGCCCAGGTGCAGCTGCAGCAGATGAAAGTAGTGCGCAGGTGCAGCTGCAGCAGATGAAAGTAGTGCGCAGGTGCAGCTGCAGCAGATGAAAGTAGTGCGCAGGTGCAGCTGCAGCAGATGAAAGTAGTGCGCAGGTGCAGCTGCAGCAGATGAAAGTAGTGCGCAGGTGCAGCTGCAGCAGATGAAAGTAGTGCGCAGGTGCAGCTGCAGCAGATGAAAGAAGTGCGCAGGTGCAGCTGCAGCAGATGAAAGTAGTGCGCAGGTGCAGCTGCAGCAGATGAAATGAAAGTAGTGCGCAGGTGCAGCTGCAGCAGATGAAAGTAGTGCGCAGGTGCAGCTGCAGCAGATGAAAGTAGTGCGCAGGTGCAGCTGCAGCAGATGAAAGTAGTGCGCAGGTGCAGCTGCAGCAGATGAAAGTAGTGCGCAGGTGCAGCTGCAGCAGATGAAAGTAGTGCGCAGGTGCAGCTGCAGCAGATGAAAGTAGTGCGCAGGTGCAGCTGCAGCAGATGAAAGTAGTGCGCAGGTGCAGCTGCAGCAGATGAAAGTAGTGCGCAGGTGCAGCTGCAGCAGATGAAAGTAGTGCGCAGGTGCAGCTGCAGCAGATGAAAGTAGTGCGCAGGTGCAGCTGCAGCAGATGAAAGTAGTGCGCAGCTGCAGCTGCAGCAGATGAAAGTAGTGCGCAGGTGCAGCTGCAGCAGATGAAAGTAGTGCGCAGCTGCAGCTGCAGCAGATGAAAGTAGTGCGCAGGTGCAGCTGCAGCAGATGAAAGTAGTGCGCAGGTGCAGCTGCAGCAGATGAAAGAAGTGCGTAGGTGCAGCTGCAGCAGATGAAAGTAGTGCGCAGGTGCAGCTGCAGCAGATGAAATGAAAGTAGTGCGCAGGTGCAGCTGCAGCAGATGAAAGTAGTGCGCAGGTGCAGCTGCAGCAGATGAAAGTAGTGCGCAGGTGCAGCTGCAGCAGATGAAAGTAGTGCGCAGGTGCAGCTGCAGCAGATGAAAGTAGTGCGCAGGTGCAGCTGCAGCAGATGAAAGTAGTGCGCAGGTGCAGCTGCAGCAGATGAAAGTAGTGCGCAGGTGCAGCTGCAGCAGATGAAAGTAGTGCGCAGGTGCAGCTGCAGCAGATGAAAGTAGTGCGCAGGTGCAGCTGCAGCAGATGAAAGTAGTGCGCAGGTGCAGCTGCAGCAGATGAAAGTAGTGCGCAGGTGCAGCTGCAGCAGATGAAAGTAGTGCGCAGCTGCAGCTGCAGCAGATGAAAGTAGTGCGCAGGTGCAGCTGCAGCAGATGAAAGTAGTGCGCAGCTGCAGCTGCAGCAGATGAAAGTAGTGCGCAGCTGCAGCTGCAGCAGATGAAAGTAGTGCGCAGCTGCAGCTGCAGCAGATGAAAGTAGTGCGCAGCTGCAGCTGCAGCAGATGAAAGTAGTGCGCAGCTGCAGCTGCAGCAGATGAAAGTAGTGCGCAGCTGCAGCTGCAGCAGATGAAAGTAGTGCGCAGCTGCAGCTGCAGCAGATGAAAGTAGTGCGCAGGTGCAGCTGCAGCAGATGAAAGTAGTGCGCAGCTGCAGCTGCAGCAGATGAAAGTAGTGCGCAGGTGCAGCTGCAGCAGATGAAATTAGTGCGCAGCTGCAGCTGCAGCAGATGAAAGTAGTGCGCAGCTGCAGCTGCAGCAGATGAAAGTAGTGCGCAGCTGCAGCTGCAGCAGATGAAAGTAGTGCGCAGCTGCAGCTGCAGCAGATGAAAGTAGTGCGCAGGTGCAGCTGCAGCAGATGAAAGTAGTGCGCAGCTGCAGCTGCAGCAGATGAAAGTAGTGTGCAGGTGCAGCTGCAGCAGATGAAAGTAGTGCGCAGCTGCAGCTGCAGCAGATGAAAGTAGTGCGCAGCTGCAGCTGCAGCAGATGAAAGTAGTGCGCAGGTGCAGCTGCAGCAGATGAAAGTAGTGCGCAGCTGCAGCTGCAGCAGATGAAAGTAGTGCGCAGCTGCAGCTGCAGCAGATGAAAGTAGTGCGCAGCTACAGCTGCAGCAGATGAAAGTAGTGCGCAGCTGCAGCTGCAGCAGATGAAAGTAGTGCGCAGCTGCAGCTGCAGCAGATGCAAGTAGTGCGCAGCTGCAGCTGCAGCAGGAAAAAAGGGCTTGACGTGGTTCTTGAGGCACCCCTGTTTCCACCTTTGCCTGCCTGCCCCCATACAGACTTGGCTCAAATGGTACTTGGTACGCGGGAGAGAACAGGGAGAGAGCAGAAGCAACGTACCGGTTGGAGTCCTGAAGGCAGCGGATGAAGGTGGTCTGCAGCTGCGGCAGGAAGGGCTTGAGGGCGATGCCGCCCTTGGAAATGAGGATAGCGAGCGTGGAGAGAATAGCGGCCTTGACCTGCCAGGGGAAGCGATCCCCCACTATGCGGATGAGGGGACTGGTAGGGGGAAGGGAGAGGGGGAGCACCAAGCAGGCAGGGGGAAGGGGGAAGGAAATGGGGATTAGAAGGAAGGAAGGAAGGGCTTGAGGGCGATGCCGCCCTTGGTGATGAGGATGGCTAGCGTGGAGAGAATGGCGGCCTTGACCTGCCAGGGGAAGCGATCCCCCACTATGCGGATGAGGGGGCTGAGGGGGGGGGGGGACACCAAGCAGGTAGGGGAAGGGGGATAGGAAGAGAGGAATAGAGTGCATGAGGGCTTGAGGGCGATGCCTCCTTTGGAGTTGAGGATGGCTAGCGTTGAGAGAATGGCTGCCTTGACCTGCCAGGGGAAGCGATCTCCCACTATGCGGATGAGGGGGCTGGGAGGAGGGGGGTGGAACCAAGCAGGCAGGAGGAGGGGGATAGGAAGAAGGGATTAGAAGGCAGGAAGGGCTTGAGTGCAATGCCCCCCTTGGAGATGAGGATGGCGAGAGTAGAGAGAATGGCGGCCTTGACCTGCCAGGGGAAGCGATCGCCCACTATGCGGATGAGGGGGCTGAGAGAGGGAGGATAGGTGGAGAGGGCAGCAGGGGGAGAGATGGGAGAGAGGGAGGGCCTGAGAGGGCATGTAAGAGCTTGGGGGCAATGAACGCCTTGACCTGACCTGCCAGGGGAAGCGATCCCCCACTATGCGGATGAGGGGGAGGTGGGGAGGGCAGCAGCAGGGAGATCGAAGAGGAAGGTGATGCAAAGAGGGAGTGGGAGAGGGGGACAAGGGGGGGGGAGAGGCGAGAGAGGGAACGCAAGGGCTGTGAGGAGGTGTGGGGGGAGGAATTCACACGCATGCACACCCATCTGTACGCATGCGTTGCGAACCATTTACTAGTTGACGCTCACCCATTGATGGGCACCACAAATGGCTGGAGTGGCGCCTCGCTTACCACTTTTAACATTCAAAATAATCCACACCCATCCATACCCATCCACACCCATCCGCACTCACCCAGTAATTGGCACCACAAACGGCCGCAGAGCCGCCTCACTGGCAACATCAATCAATTCCGCCAGCCCGTCTGCTGCCGCCTCTCGCATCTCCGCTGACCCCAGCATGAGCGCCTGGAGGGGAGGTGGGGAGGGGAGGCAGTGGGAGGGGGAGCGGGAGGGGCAAGGGAAAGGGGAAGGAAGGGACCACATCACTGGCAACATCAATCAATTCCGCCAGCAAGTCTGCTGCTGCCTCTCGCATTTCAGCATGAGCGACTGGAGGGGGAGCGGCTGCGGGAAGGGCAGGGGGAAGTGGAGGGGGAGTGGATGAGACAGGTGAGGCAGGTGCGCCTGCTGCTGCCTGTGGCAAGCCTGGCGTGGGGGAGATTTGAGATGTTTCTACATGCTGAAGCCTGGCAGCACGTCAGGTATATCTGGAGCAGGTATATCTGGAGCAGGTATATCTGGAGCAGGTATATATGGAGCAGGCATATCTGGAGCAGGTATATCTGGAGCAGGCATATCTGGAGCAGGTATATCTGGAGCAAGCATATCTGGAGCAGGTATATTTGGTGAGACGCTCACCTGCAGGTATATCTGAAGCACCGGTTGCAAGCCCTTGGGCAGGCAGAAATCAGCGACAAGCATGGGAAGGCCCTGTGGGTTGACAAGTGGGAGAGACAAAAACGGCGGGAGTGAATTTTGAAAATCTTAAACGAGCATGTGGGATGGGGAGGAGAAGATAGGACCAGTGCGAGTGAGAGACGACACGCAAGGAAAACACACATTACATTGTAAGGAAAGAGACGAGTTTTGAGGCGCCTCAAAATGAGAGACGACACGGAAGAAAATAACACATTACATTGTGAGGAAAGAGACTCGGAGACCTTACGTATGCAAGGGCGGGAAGGGAACCCACCTTCCTCTTCCTCCTCTCCCTGTCTCGTGCTGTGGCAACGGCGTCTCGAACCACTTTGAGGTGCACTGGGAGGGACTCCTTGGGGATGGTGCTCGTGACACTGCCAAGAGCTTCCCATGCAACCTGAATGAGAGAGGGGCACATTAAGTGATGGGTGGCGGGGGGGAAGTGGACGTTGGGTTTAAAAAAAGGGGCAAAGGGACAGGGCGGTAGTTGATTGATGAAGATCCCAGGGGAAGGGATGAATGGCATTGGGAGACGGTGATAGTGAGAGAGACGATTGCGATATGGGATGGTGGCTTTTGAGACGTCTCAAAAGTCATGAATGGCATTGGGAGATGGTGATAGTGAGAGTGACGATCGCGATATGGGATGGTGGCTGCTGCTCCTCCAGATCCATGCATGCATGGCTAGGGCATGAAATGACATGCATTGATGCATCAATATCACACCTTCACACAGGCCTCATCGGGGTCTGCGAGCATGACGATGAGAATGGTCATCAGCGATGGTAGCTCCTCCTCTGACCTATCCAGCAGACACCCCATACTGTCACGGCACCCATGCACCGCCCCATGCCACCACCACATCATACCTTCACACAGGCTTCATCAGGATCGGCCAGCATGACGATCAGGATGGTCATCAGCGACGGCAGCTCCTCCTCCAGATCCACTCGCGTGATCTTGCAGAACGTTCCTAGAAGCTTCGCTGCTCCGCGCCTCATGACAGCCTGGGAAGGATAGGGAGAGAAGAGGACAGGAGAGGAGAAGAGAAGGGAGGACAAGATGAGGAGAAGAGGGGAAAGGAAAGGAGAGACGAGCAGAGAAAAGGAGAGGAGATAGGAGCAGAAGAGAGTGTGTGGGTGATCTCACCTATAAGAAAATGCAGCCCCTCCTCAACCGCCCCATCTCCCTCCCCACTCACCCCTGTTCCCACCTCTACCACCCGCCCTTACCTCTTCCCAGAACGTACCGAGTTATCAGAGAGAGCGTGCGTGAGCTCGCCAATAAGAGAGTCCAGCCCCTCCTCGTCCACCCCTTTCACCACCGCCTCTGCTGATGCCATCGCCATGGAGCGCAGGGGGGACTGGGGTGAGGGGAAGAATGGGGGACGCGGGGAATAGGGGAACAGAGGGAAGACGAAGCAGGGTGAGCTCGCCTATGAGAAAGTCAAGGCCCTTCTCGCCCACCCCCTTCACCACCGCCTCTGCTGATGCCACGGCCATGGAGCACAGGGGGGAATGTAGGGAGAGTGGATGGGCAATGGGGGAGAGAGAGTGTGGAAGCAGGTTGGGGGAAGAAGGTTGTGGAAAGCAGGTTGGGGGAAGAAGGTTGTGGAAAGCAGGTTGGGGGAAGAAGGTTGTGGAAAGCAGGTTGGGGGAAGAAGGTTGTGGAAGAAGAGGTGCCAGAGAGAGTTTTCGAGAATGTCTTACATGAAACCAGTGCATGAAACCAGTGCATGAAACCAGTGCATGAAACCAGTGCATGATACCAGTGCATGATACCAGTGCATGATACCAGTGCATGATACCAGTGCATGATACCAGTGCATGATACCAGTGCATGATACCAGTGCATGATACCAGTGCATGATACCAGTGCATGATACCAGTGCATGATACCAGTGCATGATACCAGTGCATGATACCAGTGCATGATACCAGTGCATGATACCAGTGCATGATACCAGTGCATGATACCAGTGCATGATACCAGTGCATGATACCAGTGCATGATACCAGTGCAAAAACACTCAAAATCGTCGACAGATCCCGGGACTGCCACCACAGCAGCATACCCCTCTAGCCTTGCTCACTTCCCTCTAGCCCCTCTAACTCGCTCACCTCCTCCATCTGCCCCATCTCGTTGAGCAGCGGAGGCAGCACGGTTGCCAGATGCACACACATGCCCGCCCCTGCCACCTCTGCCAGCGCACCCAGCGCATGTGCCTTGAACTCCCTGTGGGGGAGGGAAGAGAGTATGTGAACGAGAAGGGAAGGTGGGAGAGGTTGTAGACCTTAAAGCCCCTGCCACCTCTGCCAGCGCACCCAGTGCATGTGCCTTGAACTCCCTGTGGGGGAGGGAAGAGAGTATGTGAGCGAGAAGGGAAGGTGGGAGAGGTTGTAGACCTTAAAGCCCCTGCCACCTCTGCCAGCGCACCCAGCGCATGTGCCTTGAACTCCCTGTGGGGGCGAAAGAGGGTTGGAGAATAAGAAGAGAGGTGGGGGATGTTTGTTCGGGAGGGTAATGTTGAATCCTAAAGCCCCCATCACCTCTGCCAGCGCCCCCAGCGCATGTGCCTTGAACTCCCTGTGTGAGCGAAATAGGGTTGGATAATACGAAGAGAGGTGGGGGGGGGGGGGATTTGTTCGGGAGGGTATTGTTGAGCCCTAAAGCCCCTGCCACCTCTGCCAGCGCCCCCAGTGCATGTGCCTTGAACTCCCTGTGTGGGCGAGACGGGGGGCGAGAGGAGGAGGGGAGGGCGAGTAAGGGGAGGGGGGGAAGAAGGGTTGGTGGGTGAAGGGTAATGCTAAACTTTGACGCCCTGCCACCTCTGCCAGCGCCCCCAATGCGCACGCTTTGAACTCCCAACAGGGCGAGACCGGGGTTGGGTGAAGAGGAGATCGTAAACCCAAACCCTAATCATTGAGTTCCGCAGCTAGATATACTGCATGGCAAATTGAATGTGAGAAGGAGCAAAGGATAAAACAGGAAAACCGGCTATACCTAATTATCACATGCCATACTTTGGCAGTGGACAGGCCAATCGTAGAAGGGGAGAAGACGAGAAGGGGAGAGTGTACATACATGGAGGGCAGTGGGTTTTCACCTCAGGCCAGTTTACGTACGTGAGAGGCGGTTTGACGAGCTTGGGCAGGATGTGGGGTAGAACGACAGTGGTGCGCACACTGCAACACAAGGGGGAGACGGGGAGTGGGAAAAGGGGGATATGGCAGAGGGAAAAGCGGATTGAATTTTAGATCCCTATGGTGCGCACACTGCAGCACAAGGGGAGGAAGGGGAGGGGGGCATAAGGCAGAGGGGAGAAACGGAATGAGAACGGGAAGAAGGAACGGGAAATGGGAAGAAACGGGAAGCGGGTCAGAACGTTTTTATGATGCAAAATGCAGGTATTGAACCTGGGACCATATCCACTCCATCAGACAATCCACTTGAGCCCATCCCAACTGAGAAGCTTATTCCACCAGAAAATTCACCTGAATTGATCCGACCTGAGAATCCACCTGAACCCATCCCAACTGAGAATTCATTGGAGCCCATCCCACCTGAGAATCCACCTGAACCCATCCCAACTGAGAATTTATCTGAGCCCACCCCACCAGAGAATCCACCTGAGCGCATCTCACCTGAGGATCTGTTTGAGCCCATCGAGCGCCGTGGCAGACGTGCGGGGATCCTCCAGCGAGTGCAGCAGGGCGGGCACGATCTCATCAATGGCTTGCATGCCTGCACTCTGTGTAGGAAGGGAAGGCAAACGCAAGGGGAGGGAGATGGTAGGGTACAGGGGGGGAGTGGGAGGAGGGTCCCTTTAGTCAGTTCCAGAGAGTGCAGCAGGGCGGGCACGATCTCATCGATGGCTTGCATGCCCGCACTCTGGTAGGAGGGTGTTGTGGTTGAGGGGAACGAGAGGGGAGAAGGGGGGGAGAGAGGGGGAAGTTGGACTTCTTAGTCAACTTTATGGAGTGCAGCAGGGCCGGCACGATCTCATCGATGGCTTGCATGCCCGCACTCTGGTAGGAGGGTGTTGTGGTTGAGGGGAACGAGAGGGGAGAAGGGGGGGAGAGAGGGGGAAGGGGGACTTCTTAGTCAACTTTATGGAGTGCAGCAGGGCCGGCACGATCTCATCGATGGCTTGCATGCCCGCACTCTGGGGTGGGGGAAAGAGGGAAAAACGGAGGGAGCTTATTGGTCAGCTTACTAGTGAGCTCCAGAGAGTGCAGCAGGGCGGGCACGATCTCATCAATGGCTTGCATGCCCGCACTCTGATGGGAGGGGAGTGAAAGGGGAAAGGGTCGAGGGAGGGAGGCGGGGGAAAGAGGAGGGGAGGCGATGGTGGAGGTCCCTTCAGTCAGCTCCATGGAGTGAGTGCAGCAGGGCCGGCACGATCTCATTGATGGCTTGCATGCCCGCACTCTGATGGAAATGGGGGGAGAGGGGAGGGGAAGGTAAAACTTATTGGTGGGATTCAAAGAGTGCAGCAGGGTGGGCACGCTCTCATCAATGGCTTGCATGCCCGCACTCTGTGTAGACAGGAAAGGCAAATGCACAGAGAGGAAAAGCAGCAGTACAATGTGACACTTTTGCAAAAAGAATTCACCTTTAACAGTCATATATCCATGAGATAACGGATTGCGCTGTGAGGCACGCACCTTGTAGAGTGTGCTGAAGGCCTGTGCTGCTGCCTCCCGCACCTCAGCATCCCTGCTCAACACGAGAGACAGGGAGGAACGAAGGAGCCGAGGGACAGGATGAGCAGGAGGAGCAGGAGGACGGACACAGGAGGTGTTACAAAGCCACCACATATTACTCACTCGTCGCAGAGCGCGGTGCGGATGGTGCCGATAAGATCGTCCAGGTGGGATGTGAGGTTCTGCCGCCCTGCTGCATTCATCACCTCGCCCAGCCCGCAGCACACACCCTGCCAGGATGGCGAGACAGCAAAGGATTTTGATGGCATGGATTGGTGTGAGGATATGGATGGAGGCGATGAAATGGATAGATGATGCGATGACATGGACGGATCAGACCTAAGTGTGCAGCACAAAGGGCAGCACAGGATCATAATACAGAGTGCCACATAAACAGACACGTCACACACACACACATCTGTCTGGTGGCGGGGTTGGGGTCCTTGAGGCCAGCAGAGAGGGAAGGGCACAACTGAGGGCAGCACAGATTCAACAAAGAAGGCAACACGCGCACCCACCTACCCACCTGTCTCTGGGGAGAATTGACGGGTTCATGATTCTAAAGAGTCTCAAAACGAAACTCACCTGTCTGGTGGCGGGGTTGGGGTCCTTGAGCCCAGCAGAGAGGATGGGCACCACCGAGGGCAGCACGGATTCAACACTCATCCACCTGTCTCTGGGGCGAATTGCGGGGTCCTGGTTTTGAAGAGTCGCACCTGTCTGGTGGCGGGGTTGGGGTCCTTGAGACCAGCAGAGAGGATGGGCACCACGGAGGGTAGCACTCGCTCTCCCAGCTTGCGCACCAACTCGCCTATGGCCCGACTGGCCATCTGGGGGCGGGCAAGGGGGAGACACACAGGGTGATAAAAGCGGTGGGAAGATTGGTGGCACAGCAAGGGGATGGATAGCTGCCTGCCAGCAGCATCACGCGCTCTCCTAGCTGAGGGGTTCCTATTGCGTACACATTAACATACATGGATGGCTTTTCAACTGGAATAGAAAATACGATGTGAGTACGGGAAATATGGTGCGAGTACAGTCCCATTCGCACCTGACGGCGTTCAAAAGAAGGCGAGCCGAGGGAGTCGATGAGGAGGCGCATGAGCGTGGGCATGATCTCCTTGAGCGTGCGTGGGGTATTGGCCACAATGGTCTTCCACACGTGCACCGCAGACTGCAGTAGGGCGAGAGGGGAAATGGGAAGGGAGAGTAGGGAGGTGAGCGGTGGTTTTTATGGTGAAAGAGACCGTATGAGTGTGGTGTGGGCATGATCTCCTTGAGTGTGCGCGGGGTATTGGCCACAATGGTCTTCCACACGTGCACCGCGGACTGTGGTGGGGCGCGAAGGGGGATGGGGAGAGAAGGGAGGGAGGTGAGAAGTGATTTAAGGTGACAGAGAGCGCATGAGTGTGGTGCGGTGTGGGCAAAATCTCCTTGAGTGTGCGCGGCGTGTTGGCCACAATAGTTTTCCACACGTGCACGGCGGACTGCATTTGGGTGAGAGGGGGATCGAAAGGGAAGGGACGGAATTGAGAAGTGATATAAGGTGAAAGAGAGCGTGTGAGCGTGGGCATGATCTCCTTGAGCGTGGGCATGATCTCCTTGAGCGTGGGCATGATCTCCTTGAGCGTGGGCATGATCTCCTTGAGCGTGCGAGAGGTGTTGGCCACGATGGTCTTCCATCCACACATGCACTGCCAACTGCAAAGAGGGAGGGGGTTGAACAGGAATGGAGGGAAGGAAAGCGAGCGGTACTAAAAGCTTAACGAGAGCGGGTGAGTGTGGGCATGATCTCCTTGAGCATGCGCGGGGTGTTGGCCACTATGGTCTTGCACTGCACACATGCACGGCGGACTGCAGTGGTGCGAGAGGGAGAACTATTTGAATCACACACAGAGGGAGGAAATGCATGAGTGGGTATGCATGCAGGTGAGTGGGGCGGGCGGGCAGGGAGTTCAATTCCTTCCAGAGCAACCATGTACGCACCTCAACGGATGCACTGGGCACAGTAGGCTTCCTCACCTGTCGCACGGACAGAGACACGTCGGATCGAACGATGTAGACGGCAGCCAGCACCTCGTTGCGCCGATCCAGCCCCAGCACGTCCAAAATCGCCCGGCCCTTTTTGAGACGCCCTTGTTGTGCCTCCCATCACTCATGCCCATGCTTCACACCCCCATGCCTCATCCCCCCCTTGTCTCATGCCCATGCCTCCACCCTATGCCTCACTCGCCCAAGTCTCACCTGTCGCACGGACAGAGACACGTCGGATCGAACGATGTAGACGGCAGCCAGCACCTCGTTGCGCCTATCCAGCCCCAGCACGTCCAGAATCGCCCGACCCTGCGCCTCCGTGCTCGCCCCCTCGTCGTCGCTGCCTCCCTCCAACACCACCTTGCCTGATGTGCCTGCCACCTGACATGAGAGAGGAAGAAAATGGCAAAAGGAAGAAGGGAGTTAGGAAGAAGTTGTAACAAGGATTGCCTTGCTCAGCTTTGTGCCCCTGTGCTCGCTCCCTTGTCGTCGCTGATGCCACCATCCAGCTCCACCTTGCCTGACGTGCCTGCGACCTGTGATGGGGGGAGAAGGTAGGAGGAAGAGAGAGAAGCAGGTCGAGAGGGGGAGTTACGAAAACTAGAATCGAGAATCGCCCCGCTGTTGCTTTAGTCACCTTGTTATGAAGCCCCCTCCCCTCTCTCCATTACAGCTACTTCAACAAGAGGTATCTGAAGCAACAAGAGGTAACCCTTCCCCCCTCGCTTTAGTCATGTCACCTTGAAGAGCAGGTCACCCAGCTGCTCCATGGAGACCTGCCTCTCCAACATAGTCACCCGTAACCACTAGAGTTACCCCTTTCCCACTTCCCTTGTTTTAGTCACCTTGAAGAGCAGGTCGCCCAGCAGCTCCATGGAGAGCTTCCACTTTGTTATAGTCACAAGACATAACCCCCCCCCCCCCCCCCCCCCATTCCCCCCTCGTTATAATCACCTTGAAGAGCAGGTCGCCCAGCAGCTCCATGGAGCTCTGCCTGATCCGCCAGCTGTCGCTGAACAGCCCCTCCTCCACCGCTGGTAGCAGCAGGGGCAGCGAGCTGGTTGGGGGAAAGGGTGGGGGGGGTTGAGGGAGAGGAGAAAGGAAGACGAGCAAGGTGGAAGAAACGTATTGGCTGTAATAAGCTGGGGATGTGGAGGAAGAGGAGAGGATAGGAGGGGGGAAAGAGGAGGAACCCATAAGAGAACAAAGAGAGATAGAACACAAAAAAAAACACGGAGTGAGAAAGAACGTACCTGATGGCGTATTGCTGAACCAAGACATGTCCGGCTGCCAGTGCTGCATCACGCACACTCTCACTCTCATCCGCCAGACCTGAGAGGGGATGTGTGGAGGGAGGAAAAGAAAGGAAAAAGGGAAATCAGGATAAGCGCTGCCGATTTCATCTGTCCCAAAGGCATGGGAAACGGCAAGAGTGACACGAGAGGAAAAGGGAAGAGACAAGATATGTGCACAGAGAAGAAATTCTCTCCACGCATTCAGTGTCAGGCGGCTGAAAGATAGCCTTATGAGAGAGCATTGAAGTGGGAAGGGAAGCAACAATTAAAAAGGAGATGAGGGACAAGTATATTTGCAGCGTCATGTACCGTCGAGGATGGCAGGTTGCACTTGGGGGAGGTAGTTCTGGAAGGGCGCCCCGAAGGACAGCGGTAGGTACTGCCAGGCACGGGCGTGGAGGGGAGTGGAGAGGAGGCAATGGAGACGGAAAGATGAGGAGAAGAAGAGGAGAGGAGCATTGACCAGTGTTGACAAGCGTTGACCAGTGTTGACAAGCGTTGACCAGTGTTGACAAACGTTGACCAGTGTTGACAAGCGTTGACCAGTGTTGACAAGCGTTGACCAGTGTTGACAAGTGTTGACCAGTGTTGACAAGCGTTGACCAGTGTTGACAAGCGTTGACCAGTGTTGACAAGCGTTGACCAGTGTTGACAAGCGTTGACCAGTGTTGACAAGCGTTGACCAGTGTTGACAAGCGTTGACCAGTGTTGACAAGCGTTGACCAGTGTTGACCAGCGTTGACTCACCTTGAACAGCGTCAAATGGCCGTCTCTGACAGTCGCCACCTTGTGCGAGCAGCCTGCCAGGAGATCTGGCAGCAGCAGCTCGAAGCGGTGCCGGCCCTGCGCCCCTAGCACCTCGCTCAGCCCCTGCGCTGCCCCAGACCTTTCCACACTCGATGCATCGGACCTACAGCAAAACGAGGAACAGGCAGTGGTGAAGTAGGGAAGGAAGGAGAGGGGGGGGGCGTTGAGGAAACGTTGGATCGTGAACCTCTCCAGACCTCCCCACACTCGATGAGTCAGACCGGTCACACTCGATGACTCGATGAGAGAGAGAGAGAGGGGGGAGGACCGTTCGAGAGGGGGGAGGACCGTTCGAGAGGGATCCATCTTGAAGCAGACAGCACCACACAGGAGTTCAAGCTCTTCCACGGTCGAGGAGGACTCTACATCGGCAGAGCAGTATTGAAGAATAACGTCTTCGTCCTCGACTTCGTACCAGATCTAGGAACGGCCGATAGCGACACCATTGTCAACTTCGCCCCCTGGACGCACCCATCGGACCTTGACCCTGACTTAAGCCCCGAAGGGTTCTGGTATTCACATACCATACCTGAAGCAGAAAGAACACGAGCATTAGCGACAATCCGACAAGAAGTAACAACATCAACAGCAGCAGAGACAACATCGGCAACACCAACAATACTTACAATACCAATCGCGAGCTCTTCGACGACATCGCCACACATCGACAACACTCCACCGAATCCTACGCAGCAGCTAACTCCCACTCCTCGTGAAGTTCACAGAAGCGCCAACTTCACCGCCGCCTTTTACTCCAACTCCGACCTGTATCGTCGCTCACCCGGACATCGCGCCAGCGAAGACATCTGGCACGCACGAATGGGACATCCAAGCAACACGGTGTTAAACAATACAATCCGAGCAGGCGTACTCGACAAAGATTCACTGCTTCTAACCGACGGTAGCGAACTTCGACGAGCGCGGGGAACGTGTTTTACCTGCCCCGAAGCTGACTTACCACATCGGCCTTTCACTTCTCACCACAACCCCAGCGCACCAGCTTACGCACCACTTGAAAAAGTGTACAGCGACATCCTGTACAATCGCGAACCAGGACAAGGAGCATACAGCTACACCATTACGTTCATCGATGCTGCCACGCGTTACGTTTGGCACCTCAATCTTCCGAGCAAGGACATGGCCTTCGAAGCCTTCATCGCTTGGCTCCCAGTAGCAGAACGAGAATCAGGCGTGAAACTCAAAAGCTTCCAGTCAGACGGAGGAGGAGAATACACCTCACAGAGGTTCAAGCAGTTCTTGGCAGAAAGAGGAATCAAGAGGCTCATCTCGCTTCCCTACGCCCATCAACAACAAGGCGTGGCTGAACGGATGAATCGAACTCTCCAGAACACCATGCGCAAATTACTGCGTGGCATGCGACTGCCCAATCACCAATGGCCTGAGGCGATGGACCTGTCAGAATATTATGTTTCTCTAGTCTGCAGTGGGGTACTTTGTAGTGAGTACAACCCTGTTACGGTTTGCTATATGTATCCCAATGCTTTCTAGTGCAATCATCCTTTCTCATTCCTTCTCGATTCTCACATGGTATAGAGCATATATCGATCCTTCCTAAGGGCCCACCACGTCTACACTATTTTTTTTTTTTCCTACCCGAGGCGCGCGTCGCGCCTGCCCTTAACGACCCTTAGCGGCCCCTCATAAGCCCCTTCGCGGCCCGTTAGGCCCCCTTCGCGGCCCGTTAGGCCCCTTTCGCGGCCCGTTAGGCCCCCGTCGCGGCCCCTTCGCGGCCCGTTAGGCCCCTTCGCGACCCGTTAGGCCCCCCTTCGCGGCCCGTTAGGCCCGTCGCGGCCCCTTTCGCGGCCCGTTAGGCCCCCGTCGCGGCCCCTTCGCAGCCCGTTAGGCCCCTTCGCGGCCCCCTTTACGACCCGTCGCGGCCCCCTTTACAACCCGTCGCGGCCCCCTTCGCGGCCCGTTAGGCCCGTCGCGGCCCCTTTTGCGGCCCCTTAGGCCCCCGTCACGGCCCGTTAGGCCCCTTCGCGGCCCGTTAGCCCCCCCTTCGCGGCCCGTTAGGCCCGTCGCGGCCCCTTTCGCGGCCCCTTCGCGGCCCGTTAGGCCCCTTCGTGGCCCCCTTTACGACCCGTTGCGGCCCCCTTCGCGGCCAGTTAGGCCCGTCGCGGCCCCTTTTCGCGGCCCGTTAGGCCTCCGTCGCGGCCCCTTCGCGGCCACTTAGGCCCCTTCGCGGCCCCCTTTACGACCTGTAGCGGCCCCTTCGCGGCCCGTTAGGCCCGTCGCGGCCCCTTCCCGGACCTGCCCCGACCCTGTCGCGGCCCCGTCCCGGACCTGCCCCGACCCCGGCCCTGCCCCGACCCTGTCGCGGCCCCTCGTCGCAGCCCACCGTCGCGGCCCCCTGTCGCAGGCCTCCGTCGCGGCCCCCCCCGTATCGGCCCCGTCGCCCGGCGCCGCCCCTGCCCCGACCCTGTCGCGGCCCTATCGCGGCCCTGCCCCTGCCATGCCCCGACCCTGCCCAGGCCCCGCCCCCCTCGTGCCTGCACCGGCGCACCGGGGGCCCGCGCACCGCCCCCCCCCCCTTTCCCGTCGCCTTACGAGGCGACCTGGGGGGGGGGGGGGGCGCGCCGCACGCTGCCCCCCCCCCCCCCCTCCCCCCCCCCCTCAGGTCGCCTCAACAGGCGACGGGAGGGGCGACCTGGGGGGGGGGGCACGCGTCGGAGCAGCCGCCCCTGGTGCAGCCGCCCCTGGAGCAGCCACCCCTGGTGCAGCCGCCCTTGGTGCAGCCGCCCCTGGAGCAGCCACCCCTGGTGCAGCAGCCCCTGGAGCATCCGCCCCTGGTGCAGCCGCCCCTGGTGCAGCCGCCCCTGGAGCAGCCGCCCCTGGAGCAGCCGCCCCTGGTGCAGCCGCTCCTGGACCTCAGCAGCCACCCCTGGCCCCTGGCCCCTGGAGCGGATGCGGCAGTGGGGGGAGGGGACCTGCAGCACCTGCCTGCCCCCCCCGCCCCCCCCCCATCTCTCTGCTGCGGGTGCAGCAGTGGGGGAGGGTATGGGGGTGGCGGGTGTGGCCAACCCGCCAGCCCTGCTGCGCCCCGCGCGCCCTGCTGCCCTGTGCGCCCCGTGCGCCCTGCTGCCCTCTGCACGCGCCATGCACAGCACCCCCCCCCCCCCCCCCCCCCCCCCCCCCCCCCCTTCTCCTCCATCCCCTGCTGCAGGTGCAGCAGTGGGGGAGGGTATGGGGGTGGCGGGTGTGTGGCATCCCCTGCTCCTCCTCCTACTCTGTCTCCCACTGCTGCAGCTGCCGCTGAGGGGGGTGGGTGTGTGTGAGTCGACGGAGTGGTGCTAGGGGGTGGAGTGTGAGCGAACCTAGGGGTGCAGCAGGGGGTGTGTGAATGGGGGGTGCGGCAGTAGAGGGAGGTTGGGTGGAGGTAGCCGTCGTGTTGCTAGCAGTGCCAGTAGTCCGGAGGTGCGCTTCCAGTAGCCCAGTGATGCCGCTGCGCCAGTCGCCCGTGGGTCCGTTGCTCCTGCCGCTCGTCTTAGCCGCGGAGCCAGTTACTCCTGTAGTCCGGAGGTGCGCCTCCGGTAGCCACAGTGCGCGCCGCTCCTGTTGCCCGTGTGTCTGCAGCTTCCGCCGTTGCCTCCTCTCTCCTCTCCTATTAGTCCAGCCTCCTCCTCCTCACTTGCCCTCTGTGATAGCCTCTAGCTTTACTTATTTATTGTGAACTTTAAACTGTTACTTCTTGTACTTGTGCTCAGAATGTGTGGTGACATTGTGATCCACCCTGAGCTTGCTTTGCTTTGCTTGTTGTGCTGATCATACCCCACTTTGACTATGGGGGTGTGTCAGAATATTATGTTTCTCTAGTCTGCAGTGGGGTACTCTGTAGTGAGTACAACCCTGTTAGGGTTTGCTATATGTATCCCAATGCTTTCTAGTGCAATCATCCTTTCTCATTCCTTCTCGATTCTCACAGGACCACTCTGTTATGCTGCACAACTTGCTTTCGTCGTCATCACTACCAAACAACGCATCACCGCACCTGCTGTGGACAGGAAAACAGGGCAGCACAAAATTGTTATGAGTTTTCGGCTGCATGGTACAGTACCAACCCCCATCTGCACGAGCCGGCCGATTTTCCCAACGCGCACAGTGGGGACTACACCTGGGCATTGAAAGAAATTACAACGAGTGGAAGATTTTCGACGTCCACTCCAAAGAAACAGTAGCAGCACGTGATGTCATTTTCTACGAACGACTCACCCTTCCGACATACCTTGCCAACCTGGAAGAAGATCGGGATCCCACAGGTGGCTTCCATGGTGATCGAGCCTTCGCCTCGGCAGCAGACGAAACTGACTGGGACGAGCAGAATGTGGATAACGCCTCGGAAGAAGCAGGACCACTCCCATACTGCTCCGTGCCTATCCCGATGGACGACGAAAATCCTCGCGAAAGCGTCAACGCCGAAACTTATTTCGACTTCGCCGACACCGGTTACGTTACACCTGCAGAATTCAACACCAACGAAGCAGAACGCATAGCGCCCAACTTCATACCTGACCCAGAAACAGGCGACGAAGCAGTTTATCCCGCGGACACAACTCTCCCCCGCTACACACAGAGTGGCCTCCAGATACTCGGCCTAGTCACCGCGGTCCACGGCACGGAAACTCCTAAGGAGCCTGCCACAGTTCAGCAGGCTCTGGGGGGGGAGCATAAAGAAAAATCGCGTCAAGCCATGGACAAAGAACTTAAAGCACTGAAGGAGCGCAACACCTGGAAAGTTGTTCCCATCGGCGTGGCACGAAACAAAACAATACTCACCAGGAAGTGGGTCTTCCGCGTGAAGACGAAAGCAGACGGCACCATTGACAAGTTCAAGGCACGCTGGGTCGTACGCGGCTTCGACCAAGAACATGGACGTGACTTCACCGAGACATTCGCTCCGGTCAGCCGACACACCTCGCTACGAATTCTTCTCGCGATCGCTGCCATGAAGAAAAAGAAACTGCGGCAAATCGACGTCGCCAATGCTTTTCTCTACGCACCTGTTGACGCCGAAATCTTCGTTGAACTCCCACACGGTTCCCATGGAGAACCTAACCAAGTCTGCCAGCTACTGAAGTCATTGTTTATTAAACAGGCCCCGAAATTGTGGCAGCAATACCTACATGCTCGACTTACTTGCATCGGATTCCGGCAGCTACCACACGACCAAGGCATGTACCGGCTCACGAAAGGTGACGACTATATCCTATTAATCGTCTACGTAGACGATCTACTCTACATCGGGTCGACCGACAACGTCACTACCTGGTTCGAAGAGGAGCTACAGAAAGACCTCACGCTCACAGTATCATCTACCGTCACGCAATATCTCGGCCTAAACATTCAGGAAGAAGAAAATGCGATCTACCTCAACGCTGCAAAGTACGCTGACACCATCGCCAAACGCTTCTCACTTACGCCGACTACCATCTCTACGCCATACCGCTACACGGCAGGAAACAACAAAGACGGATCCGCTCCACTAAAATCCGCCGACATACGCAACTACCACAGGAAGCTGGGATGCCGCCTCTTCGCAGCTGTTACTTGTCGTCCAGACCTATCGTACTCCGCAAGCCAACTTGCAACTTATCTCAAGAAACCTGAAGGAGAACACATGGCCGAACTCGACCGTGCTCTCCACTATCTCGTCAGCACCGCAACCATCGGTCTAACTTACCACAAGAACGGAACTACGGTACCTAAACTAATCGGTTACGTCGACGCAGATCACGCCGGCGATCCTGACAACAGACGCTCACGCACCGGCTACGTCTATCGCCTTGAAACTATCGGACCTATTTCCTGGCAATCGAGCAAGCAGGAACTAATCGCTCTCCCCTCAGCTGAAGCTGAATACATTGCACTCTGCTCAGCCACCAAGGAAGGACTATACCTTCGCGAACTTCTGGAGGAAGCAAAGCTGGCTCAGTTACCCAGCTTCTCCTTGTTTTGCGACAACCAGTCGGCAATTCGCATCGCCAACAAAAATGGATTCGCGAACAGGTTGAAACATATCGCCCTGCGATATTTCTTCGTAAAGGACGAGATCGAGAAGGGGAGACTTGAGCTGTCTTACTGTCCCACATCCGAGATGGCAGCTGATTACTTGACCAAGAAGCTCGGAAAGTCGAAGTTCGAATATTGCATGCTGCTGACTGGACAAGGACACGTCATCAGCAACGACACTCCAGAAGCAAATGGGAGTGTTGGAAACAAGTGATTTATAGCGCCTCTGTCGTATCGAAGCTGCGACACAAAACGGAACTGACTACAGCGAAGAAACACGCGAGTCAACTGTCGGAGGTTACGCGAAGTTCAAAGGTCCCCGACCTTTGACCTGACGAAATGCACTGTGCGACAGCAAGGACACATAACTGACTCATTACAGAGCAGTTACCCGAGTCGGCACTGTATCGAACCGCAACAGCAAAAACAGTTAAAATAGAACTTTTCATATTCTTTGTAATCATATAAAAGCTTGTATCTCTTTGTTATTATTAACTGATCTTGTGCTCACAAACTAGCACAAGGTGGTTCACGTCAACTCTTCATTAAAGACTTCCGCTGTTACAAGTCTACATCAATACCCGATCTTAGGGTACATTCCTTTGTGGACACTGTCCCAATCGATGTGTCCCACTCGAGTGTACCGCTCCGAACCGAACTAAACCAGAGACGCGAAAATTTCGAAACGAGGGTGCAATTTGGTGTAATACGATGCAGTGCGGTAGAAACGATTGGGACACTTTCGATTGGGACATGTCCAGCGCGGAATGTACCCTTAGTCCTGAAAAGATCCTAAGGGCTTCATCTCAGGGTACATTCCGCTGTGGACACTGTCCCAATCGATGTGTCCCAATCGATTGTGACGCGTACGTACAGCATATGCTGCCAGGTGTCAGAATGCCGGGCCGCCCGTGGTTGTCGCCAAATGTATTTATCATTGGGTGACGTGAAACACGGAGCAGTCGCCAGCTAATTGCAACACAGTCCATCAGTCGCACGCGGTGCCAAATGTCAACACATGCAGCATGTATCTAGACGACATCTCCCCAAAACCCACTATCCCCATCAACGCGTACACTGCGTAGTGATTGGTCCAGACGACACACCCGGAATTATTGACAGGGACGCGCACGTCCCCGCCAGCGCGCCTTCCCCCAGCTCCAATGCTCCTTCCCCACAACTCCTCCACCTCCCAACACCTTACGGGTTCATCTTCGTGCACCATCCTTCCTGTTCCAATCTGTTCATTTCTCTCTGCTCCCGCTCCCTAAAGATCTAGATCTAGAAGCACTCTATCCGCCAGCATGGCTCGTAAGCGTAAGGGGCAGGCCCTTAACGACTGCCCCAAGGATCTTGACGACATTCCTTACATCCGCTGGATGAACCAGCAGATCGCCAACGGGCGCCATCCGAAGGGATTATCCGCGCCGCCCGTGCTTGACGGCCAGGGATCCAGTGCACAGTCGCCCAGTGCGGCCCCGTCAGCCTGCAAGGACGACTGCAACACACCGGCTTGTCGTGGAGCAAGATGCGTACGATGACGATGATGACGACCCCGAACAAGGCCTCGACACCGACGACGACGAGGAGGAACCGGAAGACGCTGGGATGTCGCCCAGCGACGGCGACGATGAAGATGAGGACGCCGAGGACGACGCGGAGGAGGAAGCGCAACCTGTGTCTGTGACTATGAAACGGAGCGCCGCACGCGCATCTGGGACGAACAAAGGCAAAGGCAAGGCGGCGCCACCACCACCACGCCAGGAGCCACGGAAGAAGCGGTCGGCTGCACCAGTCGAGAGGGGCTTATGGTCGGACAAGGAGAGCACCATATTCGCCGCGGCAAAGTGGTTCATGAAAGAGGAGCTCGAGCCTCTCAAGGGGAAGCAGGGGACGCAATACTGGGTCCGACTACTCGCGCACATCAAGGAGTCGAACCCTGGATGGTGCAGGGGTGTCAACGCGTTGCAGAAGCAGTGGCGTAACTTGACGCTCCTCTGGCGGGAGTACAAGCGTGGCGACGGGGGGTCAGGCCACGGCTCGGTTGAGAAACCACCGTGGTATCCGTACCTGGAGCTGCACAACCAGGACACCGCCGCAGCCGCACCGCATGCGGTGGACGGCGGCGGCGCCACGGACGTCAACGTGCCGGCCGGCATGGAGGTTCCAAGTTCGTCTCAGCCAGGCACGTCAACACCAACCTTTACGGGTGAGTCGTGCTTCTATCACCTCTAGCTTGATATGCGTTTGACTTATCGTAGTTTGAATACGATGAATCCGTTTATTTTATTCGCCAATATGCAGGTTACATCAAACAAGGGTAGTCGGACTAATCGAAACTACTATTTTCCCCGCTCCTCTATCACAGCTCCGCCGCCGCCGACCACCGCAACACCTAGGCGCGCACGGGTGCATGAGACGGCTACCATGCAAGCAGCCAAGCTGGTCTCCGCGATCATCAAGGATTGTCACGGTGACGTGATGACGCGCATTGAGAGCCTCGTACGTGAATGGATGGCGCAGGACATGCGACTTGCCCGCGAGCGCATGACTGAATCGGCGCCCCCGGACGTGCACCGTGCGCCGCCGGATTTCAGCCCTCCTCCGCCACGCGGGGAGTCCGCACCACCTCCCGAAGCCGCACAGCATGGCGACGATGTTGGCGACGTCAACACCGTCACTCCGGGTGCTGAGGATGTGGAGATATGGGTGCGCGGCGCCGACGATTAGCGTAAGAGTCCTGCAGGGCCTCACCCAGTCTTTTCCGCCTCTCTCTCAGAGCCTGTTGTGTTGGGGGAACACAGGGTTCCCACTTGTGTGTCGCAATGGCACCCCGTGTCCACCAAGAGTCGCGGTTGCGGGGCAGATTGAACCAGGCCATGTTCTTGCGCCTAACGACTGCCATCTCTTCACACAAGTTGTGCAGGATCACACAACACGCGGCTCCTGCGAGAATGCGCCACAACCTGCAGTCGTTGCGCCCGCCGAAGATGCGCCATCTCCCTTTCAAGGCGCCGATGCACCGTTCCACCGCCATGCGTGTGGCGCTCTGGCAGTAGTTGAAACATTGGGCCCAATCGTCCATTAGGTCCTCTCCGCGCGGTGCATGCAGGGGGGTTAGGCAGTATTCTCGTAGCGGGTAGGCCGCATCCCCAACAATCTGGTATGGGGCTATGTCCCCGTTGTGTAACCTCTCAAGTAGTGCAGACTCTTTGAAAACCCGCATGTCGTGCGCGCTGCCGGGATAGCCGATGAGGTAATCCCATATCCTGCCTCGTGCATCACACGTGATTTGGAGCTGAACGGCGTAGGCCAACTTCCTTGTCCAGTACTCCGCCCTGTGCCCTTCCATCCCTTTCATGTGGATGTGAGTCCCGTCCACAGCCCCCACCACTGCAGGTACACCTTTGATGGCAGCGAATTCACGCGCCATCTCGGGAAGTTCATCGCGTGTGGGAAAGCGCACCCAGGCGGCCTTGAAGACAGAGGGGAACTCGGTGAGGAACACGTCAACAAGCTCGTGGCAGAGTGTCTTGGAGACACCGAACAGGTACGACATGTCGACGAATGAAATCCCACTCGCCAAGTACTTTATTGGGATGAGCAAAGCAGTGTCCATTGTGATTATCGACCGATGGACGATGGGCTCTAGATATTGTCGCATCACAGACTTTACATGCTCAAGTATGGCGCGGTTGATCCTGAATATGTCTTGGAAATCGTTCTCCCGCATGTGTTGCAGGTCTTCAACCCACAAAGCATGGCGTCGCCGCCGTACACTCGCTCTGTGACGGCGGTTCTCCTCGGTGTCGTCCCCGGACGATGAGGACTGCTCGTCCGCGTCCTCAAACACACCGGACTCTATGAGGCCTACGAAGGACTTCGCGAAATTTTCGTAGAAAATGGTGTAGTAGTAGGTGACCCGGGCGACGAGGAGGCGTAGGATGAAGGGGATGGCTCTAGGCTCTGCCATCATGCGTGGATTATGCGTGTGTAGTAATGGTGTCTGTGCTATGTTTGATTATAAAAACTGACGTACTAGAGGATGATTTGCAGATGTATGTGCCGTTGAGGCAATTATTGGCACTGCGGAGGAGTACTGTACCCTCCGCGGCCTCCCTGGACATCACCAAGGATCTACCGCGGACCTGGAGGTGTTGGTGTATGTGCTGCGCAAGGACGAGTGGGCATGTTTATTCTATGACCAATCACAAACGTTCGCACATAATTGTCGCGCGTCTGTACAGAGTCGCAATACATCGATCGATTGGGACATGCAAACTCGAGACATTTGAGCGCGACTCGGCCAAATCGTGATTGGGACACATCGATTGGGACATGGTCCACAGCGGAATGTACCCTCAGCCCAACAATTTGCACTCCTATTTCTTCCCACAACTCTGGTAGTCAGGTGCAGTGTGTTTTTGCACAATCTTATCGGTCCTCTCCTCTTTGATCTGACGTGGGATTGACCCACCACCAGTTGGTTCAATTAATCATCATGAAGTCTGTCATGTACCGTATGGCCCCGGATATAGGCGCCGTCCGATTAAAGGCGCCGGCGCCTCTATCTGGAGCATGGCGCTTATGGCCGTTCCTCGATTATAAGCGCATACCATTTTGTACCCGTACTTATTATAAGCGCCTACTTTAATACATTTGTTTTTTTCAATTTAAGAAACTAACTACTAACATCACAAAAATTTTCATTATAAGTCTAGCACCAACAATTACATCCATCTACGATACTTCTAACTCAATGAACAAACCTTTATACAAGCCTTCCCACCAATGAACCAACTACCGTTCCTACTCCTCCTCGTCAGACTCAGGCTCCTGGCAGTTGTTGCCAAAGAAGCCATCAGCGATGATGTCGTCGTCGACATCCACTTCCGCGGTCAGCTGGGTCCGCCTGTGTGCCATCGCGAGGCCGTCCTCGCTGCCGTCAAGCGCGTTGCTAATGCCACAAGTGAGGAAGGCGCGCTTGATGAGGTCGGCGGGCACGGCCTTCCATGCCCGAGAGACCCATCGCAGGACCACTGCTGGGGGGGGCTTCTTGAGATTCCCTGCACGGACAATAACACCACGGACAGAGTTAGCGTTGCAAAGGGGAGGAGGAGTGGATAAACAAGCATATGCATCTACCGTAGCTTACAACGTACCTGCTGCTGTCAGCTGCTCCTGCCCCTCTTCTTGAAACCACTTTTGATACTGCTGGCGGATTGAAGCTTTGAAGCTTTTGTTGATAGAGACATCGAGGGGCTGCACCTCCGCCGTGCACCTAGACGGGATGACCGCCGGCACGCAGTTGAGCTCGCGGAACTTCTCCTTCACCCCCTCGGTGAGGTGACCACGGTAGCTGTCCAGCACCAGCATGGAGCTCTTCGCACACCTGCCGAACCGAGGCTTCAAGAAAGGCTTGACACACTCCTCAAGCCATCGGATGACGCCCTCCGCGTCCATCCACCCGTTCTCGTGGCACGCCACGACCACATCTGCACAGGCGTAGAAGAACAAGATGTCAGTCGATTAAAGAGAAGATACAGAACACGACACAGTAATATAAACCATGACTTACCCGCCGGGAAATCGCCCTTCGGCACGGTCTTCCGCTTGAAAAACACCCAGGGCTTGAGCTTCACCCCGTCCGCCGTGCACGCGAGCATCACGGTAACTCTCTCCTTCTGGTACCCCGCACTTCTGATCGGCACCGACCGAACGCCGGTTTGGTCCACGGTGGTGGTCGCGGGCATCTCCAGCCAGAGCGGCGTCTGGTCCGCGTTGATGATCCACGCGATGTCGATGCCGCGCTCACGGCGCTTTTCACGAACAAAGCGCCAGAAGTTCCTGCACTGCTCCGCGACATCTGTGACAAGGCAGACCATGGGGCGACACAACATGAACGTGTTAGTAACAATAAACGGCGCAGTACAAAAAATCTTAAAAATACACGACATCTTACGGGCCGCGGTTTTCTGTGCCACCCGCGTCTTCATGCGCACGCTGAGATTCCATCGGCGCCGAAAGCGCTCAGACCACCGTTGGCTCCCCTTCCACTTCTCGGTTGGGAAGAGTTCCTTCATGAATTCACGAGACCATTCCTGCAGGCGGCCGACGGATACAGCGGTTCCTTTGCGACGCCACTCGAGGAGCCTCTCGTAGACCTTCAGCTCCATCGGCCGGTACCACGACGCTCGCCCTCGACCATGCATGCGCTTACGGGCAGAGTGTACCTCTTTGAGGAAGTCCGCAGAGCGCTTCCAGTTAGAGAGACATTTGCGATGGATGCCGCTCTCGCGAGCCAACGAGCGCACCGAGACTGCAACATCAAGCAGCGCGACCCACTTCAACTTCTCGGCGGCGGTGTAGGCCTGTCGCTTGTGCTCGTTCATCTTGTGCCTGGGAGAGGGGGGGCAGGCATCACGGTTCTGTGAAGCAGGGTGTGGTCGCTTGCGATTAAGCGGAGGAAAAGAGGGTATCGGGAGCTTCTCTGGAAGCCCGTCGCGTGACCAATACTCGACGCCGTCGTCATCGTCGCCGCCCGGAGCACCCTCGGGAAACACATCCTCAGCGGTGCCGGCCTCGGTGCCACCCTCCGTGCCACCCTCGTCGCCGGTGTTGCGCTCAGCGTGCCACTCCTCTTCGGCGTCAGCCACCTCGTCGTCTGCGCCGACAGCAGATTCATCCCAGTAGCAGTCATCGGGCTGTCCCCATCGTGGTGCCGGGGCCGGAGCTGCTACATACTCATCTTGGCGCTTGTCGTAGTCCGGTTCAGAGAGGTACTCATCGAACGCCGAAGGGAGAAGGAGCGTGAGCACGGGCTGATTGCCCGTGAACACAGGATGCACGGGATATGCAGGAGACGGAGGAACGGGAGGAGCAGGAGGAGCAGGAGGCGCAGGAGGCGCAGGAGGAGCAGGCGGCGCAGGAGGCGCAGGAGGTTGTGGTGGCTCTGGTGGGATACGGGAATACCACCCGTCAGCGTCAACTCTAAACGCGGGCCTAGCAGAAGGCTTCTTCTTAAACAAGAAATGGGTGCCGGTGAATTCCGCCATGGCTTCCGCAGCCTGGCGGGAAAGAACGAGAAACTGAATTAAAAACTGGATGAAAGATGCAAGAAATGAAAGAATGAAGGGGACCCCTTCGGCATGGCGCCTCGGGGTCCTCGTCAATGAACGAGGGTTGCCCCTCTGCCTGAACCCGCAGAGGAGGGTTCATGGAACCATCCATGCTGCGCTGGCAGGGCATCTTCTACCCCCTTTCTAGAGGGTTCGGTCGAGATGCTCCTGCCTGGCAGCGCATGACGACCTCATTGGGCCGCACGACAGGTTACGCGTCAGCGCTGGCAGGTGCGTTGCTCCTAGACAGGTTTTGTGTGGTGGGAATTCGAATCGCGGCAAGTTTCGCCGTGATTCCATGCACGATCCCATGCGCACGTCACATCATTGTATTCGCCTTATTGAGAGCTTCAATTTGGTTCATTTGAATTCGAAAATCATTTTTGCCGTTATAAAAGCGCCGGCGCTTATGGCCGTTCCTCAATTACTAGCGCCACCCCTAAAAAAAATGATTTTATTATAAGCGCATGTGCGCTACTATCCGGGGCCATACAGTATTGCATTGCAGGAATGTACCCTCCTCACAGAATGTCACAACATGAAATGAAACTCACATTCACATACCACAAGCCATCTATCGTATCCCAACCATCTGAAGTCCCAGCTTCACTTTTGGTGCTAAAAAGTGAGCCTTACCGACCCGTAATTGTAGCAGGCAACCAAGCTGGAACCCTGGCACTTGCTCCAGGATGAGCCCTCGTAACCCGCAATTGGGGCAGCCAACCAGACCGAACCCGCTTGGCCACCATTGCACTTTAACGAGACGGTAAAACAACAACAGCCATTGGTCATGCCTTCAAGCCTATCGTTCTCCCCGTTGCTCCGGGGTGAGGCCTCCTGACCCGCAGGTAGGGCAGCCAACCAGGCCGAACCCCTGGCACTTGTAGCACCTGCAGCAAGCCATGTGCATAGACAGAGAGATGGTGGTGAGAAGCGGTGACACATCAGCGTTGAGGAGTGGAAACATCTGATTATAAACAAATCAGTTTACCATATCATAGACACGTGGCAACGGGGGAAGGAAATAGGAGGTAGAGGGAAGAGGGGAGTGTACGGGGCAAGAGGGTGTGGGGGAAGAGGGTCTGAGGGAACTGGGTGAAAAGGAGGGAGGAGGGAAGGTTGTTGGGGCAAGAGGAAGGGGACAGCCAGGGAAAATGGGGGAAAGGATAGGCGATCACAGCGCATATGTAATTCTGGCTCACTTCCATCTCTCCAGCGCATATGCAATCCTAACAAGTATTGAGACGTCTCTAAACGCGTATGCTATGCTAAGCTGACTTACTTCCATCTCTCCAGCATGTTGCCCTTGGTCTTGCTCTTCCCCGTCCCCTGTAAATCACGTAAACACCAAACGGGTAAATTGTTGTACAATTTACAGGACAAGCGATACTGGAGCGGAGACATCTGAAGCATTCATACGGGGCACGGCATGTTGGAAAAAGGCAAGCGTATTTCATCTCAGGCAGAAACAGAGATGCAATACCTTGAGGCGCCTCAAGAGATGCAATACCTTGAGGCGCCTCAAGAGATGCAATACCTTGCAAATGGGACAATCCACGCCTCCTGTGCCTCTGCACGTGCTGCACGAGGCTCTCGAAACCTTTCCCTTAGCCGGAGGTGACTTTTTCGAGGGGGACTTGGACGGCGTGTCGGCCTGCAAACGACAGGTAGGGACGGGAGGAGGCAAAGATGATGATGATCTCGAAGAGTCAGGTGCGGCAGAATGCAGCTTACAGAATCGCCGAATTCAGGTTGATAACGAAATGTATGAATTGAATTTTCGGGAATACACGAGGTTTGGGAGAATGCACATGGAAGAATGTTCAGAATCATGAGAATGTCAACGGAAACCGATGGAAAGAGAAATGAGGGACCCTGGCTCATGCAGAGCGTCGAGCACATGGAATCTAAAATGCATGGGATGAATTTTGAGGCGCCTCAAAAGTCGTCCTCTGGCTCATGCAGAGCGTCGAGCACATGGAATCTAAAGTGCATGAAATCCACCAGCCGGATTTTCAATCAACGTCTCAGGACAAACTTCCTTAGTACGGACGGTCTCACGCCCACATTCAGGTAATACACGCAGAACGAGCGGTCATTACGAACCTTGGGCTTGCCCCAGCCGAAGAGCGCCTTCACCGCGACTGAGCGCCGGCTTGCGGATTCGTCTCGTGAGCACGGATAAGTTATCACGAGCGGCTGTGAAACTAACAAGCTGTTTCCGGATGAAAGCTGCCCATTGGTTGCTTGTGACTGGCCCAATGAGCCAGTAAACGAGACCGTGGCCATTATAGATAGAGCCATGGGTACGACGCCGGAAAGGCAATCAATGAATTGACACACTGAGTGACAAATCCGCAGCGTATTTCGACAACCAAGAGGAAGAACGCAGCAATTTAATAATGGTTCGATACTGGACGAGCCGGCCCCGCTATCGGCAGCTGTGACCCTGCTGCCTTTTCAATTATGGATTGATAAAAGTACACGGGAGATTTTAGGTCAGGCTGAGTTAGGGGCTGTCTGTCCTCTTCAGTACCTAAGTTGCATTGCACCACATAGCCTCCTAGACCTCTTTATTAACAGTATAGTAAATGTACAATGGATACCTGAGTGGGTCAATTCAACACCCTAGACCAGATTCGGAACTTCCGATTGAATCACACATGTGGTCAGCGGTGGCCTGTGCTCCGCCTCATCCACTACGTGGATCCTTGAGTGTTGATTGGTTGTCGAGGAACGACCACGTGGAATACAGAACGCGTTACAGAAACCTTCGATTCTTCGACGCTACCAAAAGGAGAAGATGGAAACACTGCCGAACTTGATAGCTGTACGTGTAGGTTATCGATTACAGTACCCGATTCCACCGCAATTTCGACGCGTGATTGACAGCGTGTCTGTTTCAGTTATGAAGAGCCAAAAGGCTGAGCGGTTTGGCTCGGGCAACAACGAGAAGTCACAACACAATTTGTGTTCATTCGTCATGAGCCCCGATATTTTTTTACGTCTCCTCATGCCATGGGAGAGACACATTGATCTTGGGCCGGTCGGTTGGCCTTTCGGCAATCCGAAAACCATCAGGCGGTACTGTCATCCCTGCCCATAAGTTCCATGTTCTGCCCAGATATGGCTGTGAAGTCTCACAAACAAGCATGCTATTCAAGGAAAGCTATTTCACTTACAATAAACGCTCAGTGAAAGTTACTTACCCAGTTATTAGCTTGAGAATGAGAAAAATCACGTTATCAAGCAAAAGAACTTCAAACATGAAGCAATTTCCGTAAACATTACGGAATGGGCATGCTGGCGACAAGGGGAACCCCAACCCTATTCCTCCTCTCATCTTGCACTCATCTCAGTTTCACTCCAGTGCCCTCGCTCTCCATGGCTGTCTCTCGATGTTGTCGTATCGCGCTCGCGAGTTCAACAACTTCCGCATGCGACGTTTCCACAGCGGCCGTTGCTGCTGCTTATCCCAATCTCACCCTCGTCGGCGTCGGCTGAAAGGCTCCTCGCTGGCTCCGCAGCCTACGCTTCACTCCGTTCTGATCACCAGAACACACACGACGGAAACCATCTCAGTCCCTGCCTTACAAGGTCCTTATTTGTCTTACAGAGAGCGTCGGAGAACCCGAGTGTTTAGCAGCGTTTTGCGCAGAAACTTCTGGAGGCAGCTTCGCACTGTATCATTCCTAGAAATTGATTGCGCCTGCATCACCCCTGCCGTCACTGCTCTCTGAACCACTGACACACTGTCGCGAATCGCGGTCACTTTCGTGTCCCCGTCACCCCTGACAGAACGCCGGCCCTTGGCATTCCCACAAGCCACCTGTTGAGGGTGTATCTCAGTGCCAGGCTCACTCGCCGTTTAGCACCGACCCGTTCAACCTGGTGTGCCCGAGTCGTCGGTTTTCGAGAATGTTCAACAGCCAACTAGGCTCCGAGGAGTCGTTTTAGGAGAAGCCTTTGCTTCCAGCCTGGACTTAACGACCGATTCAGCGGCTCCTATCAGGGTCTCACGAGTCCAGACCGATCCTCCTGGGCCTCACTTTGCCCCTTCATCGTTCAACCAAGGAGGAGTCGTTTTAGGAGTCGGCCTGGGAGCAATCCTCCTGCCTCGAGCGACTCCTATCGTGTCATTACGGGTCTAGACCAATCCTCGTCGTCTCCCCTCCGTCGACAAGGAGGAACTCGTCCCGCGGTTCTTTTGACTCCGCCTACTCCTCCCATTTGTTTTCTGCAAGAGGTTTTCGCAATTCCGGCGAGCAACCGCTCGCTTCCGCCATGAGTTCGAATCCATCCTTAACTCCAAATACTAGCCTGGTAGGACTAGGACTGGGGACTACTGATAGGAGCTCTGGGATAGAGCCTTCGAGTCTGACGGGCCGTCACCGGCCGGACACGTCTGCTGCTGACGTTATCGGAGTAGAATCTCCCACGCCGGGCCAATGTGATGGTACTGAGGCTGTTCTCGATATAAGACTCCCCGTCAACGGTGTTGAGTCGTCCCCGTGCGGGCTACACGATGGCTCTGGTGAATTGGCGGAGCTTTGCGGCCGGGTATATGGAAACGGGTTACCAACTTCGCCAGACCAGCCCCCGTTTCGTCAAGGCTGCGAGCTTCCCCCGAAAAGCTCCCCGCGGAATGATGAGAATGGACCCAAAGGCTCCGGCGGAAAGGGCAAGGGAAATGGGGTGCGCGTGCGCCTGCCGCGAAGCTGGCAGGCGGGTGCGTTTCTGCTTCCGTCAAGGAGGCTTCGGGTGTACTTTCGGAAGTTCCGCGGAATCGGGGAGGGGCTTTTTCCGGCGTACCCGAGCTTTATTGTCGTCTTCTGGTCCTTCATCGCGTCGTTCATTGGTGCGCGCCGCTTTCCCCTTTCAGCTTTCAATGTCTCGCTCTTTCACTCATTTCAAATTAGATGTCGCTTTTTAATTCGCCCTTTTGTCTTCGGACCAGCCTAGATGCATGCATCCTTCCCATAATGACAGGAGGTAATTGCTTATCCCACTTTCAAAGCTCCCTTTTCCCATTTTTCCTCCCACCTTCTCTTTTACCTACCCCCATCGTCCCGCTCCCGCCTCCCTCCCTTCCTCAATACCCACGAGCATGCAGCAGACTCTGAGCCCCCACACCACTACCAGCACAACCACTACCACCACCACCACCACGAGCGAAAGCGTCCAGCAGCAGCAGCAGCAGCAGGAGGCGGTGGCGTCGTTTATGATCGGCTCGTTTGGCGCCACAGCGGCGCTCATCTTCAGAACCATTGACTCGCCTCTTCTTCCCCTCCCTCCTTCCTCCCCCTCCTCCCCTCTTCCCCCCTCCCCCTTCCCGCAGGTATATCCCTCTGTGCGTTTCTCGCGTTCAACACGAGCATGCAGCAGACCCTGAGTCCCTACCCGACCAGCAGCAGCAGCAGCAGCAGCACCACCACCACCACCACCAGCACAGCTGAAAGCGGCCAGCAGCAGCAGGAGGCGGTGGCGTCGTTTATGATCGGCTCGTTTGGCGCCACAGCGGTGCTCATCTTTGGAACCATCGACTCGCCCCTCTCACAGCCCCGCAATGTGGTTCTCGGCAGTGCCGTCTCTGCTCTCATTGGCGCGCTTATAGCAGAGATCTTCGCTATAGTCGGGCTCGCGTTTCCCAATACGTCCTGGCTGTGGCTACAGTGCGGGCTTGCGGTTTCCTTATCCATAGTGGGTACGTCCTTGGTTTGTTTTTCACTATATGTTTTTCATTATCTGGTTATTCACTATCTGCTTTCTCACTATCTGTTTTCTCACTATCTGTTTTTTCACTATCTGTTTTTTCACTGTCTGTTTTTTCACTATCTGTTTTTTCACTGTCTGTTTTTTCACTATCTGTTTTTTCACTCGCTGCATAACTTTCACGTTTTGAACTTCTGAGACGCCTGATAAATCTTTGCTATCTGTTCAGCTAGCTAAATTCCTGATCTCCCTCATTCTCTCCCATCCCCCTTTCCCCCCTTACCCTCCCCCTCCCCCGCCTCCCAGCCATGCAGCTGCTGCGTATTGTCCATCCGCCTGGGGGTGCCTCAGCTCTCATCGCTGTCATGTCACCTCCCTCCCTCCGCTGCCATGGTCTCTTTGTTCTCACTCCCGTGCTGCTGGGAGTGTGCATCATGCTCGCTGTCGCTCTCTTCGTCAACAACATCGCCAGACAGTAAGTCATTGCATGGAGATGTTCCTATATCAGATGCACGCAGCGCTCTCCCTCCCTCGCTACGCTGCTACAGCCTCTTTGTTCTCACCCCCGTGCTGCTGGGAGTGTGTATCATGCTCGCTGTCGCTCTCTTCGTCAACAATATTGCCAGACAGTAAGCCACCACATGCCTTGCATTTATTTCCTCCTTTTTCCTCTCGTTTCCCCTCCCCGTCCCTTGGTTATCCCATATCTCCGGTACCCCCTTCTTTTGTATTTTCAGCCTTGCTGCCAAGTCCTTTTTTCTCGCTCCTGATCTTCTTCTGTCCCAGTACCTTTCCCTCCGTCCATCCACACACCCTGTTCTCGCTCTTCTTCTTTCCCAACTCCTTCCCAACTCCTTCCCAACTCCTCCTTCCCAACTCCTCCTTCCCAACTCCTTCCCCACTCCTTCCCCATTGCTACCAATCACCAGGTACCCACTGTACTGGTGGTGGCCAATCATCCTGGACATTCCTGTGCCCGAAGGCTCCACACGCCACTCTGCGGTGACAGCAGGCGAGGCATACCACACAATACAGCACCTGCACGCCGTGCACTCCCCCGTGCACCATGCCTCTTCCCAGCTGCCGCTTCAGCCTCCTCCCTCTCAACCGCCCTCTCAACCGCCCTCTCAGCTGCTGCCCCTGTGCCTCCCTTCAAGCGATACACAGCGCGTCCACGCCGTGCAGTCCCCTGTGCAACCCCCCGTTCATCTCCCCGTGCACCATGCTATGGGCCATGCCGTGGGCCATCGCAACAGCAGCAGCAGCAGCAGCAGCAGCAGTGCGCGAGACCATGGCATTCATGTGACAGCAGGCGAGGCGTACCACACGATTCCACACATCCACGCCGTGCATTCCCCCGTGCATCATGCCATGCCACATCAGCCTGTCGACCGCCATCCAATCGATGAAGCTGTGACAGCTGGCGAGGCGTCTCACACCGTACAACAAGCCCATCCGCTGCCACTGCTTTTGCAGCACACCCATCCGCAGCACTCACTGGCACATGCGGTGCAGAGCGGTTCAGATGGTGGAGAGGACGGGTTAGCTAGTCGTGTTCATGGCGGCACGGCATACATTCAAGGAGGTCGTGTGAGAGCGGAATTATGTAACAATGACAATGCTGGTTACGCGTGCATGCAGCAGGGCACGCAGACGGCAACCGCGGCAGAAGCATTGGCAGCAGAGCTCACCTTTCGTGGTGGGCCATTCCGCCACGTCAGCAACTCAGCAGTGCGCCACGTCAGCGTTCCCTCGTTGAGTCACCAGCAGCATCGTGACCAGGACAAACAGCAGGTCAAGCAGCAACCACAACCTTTTCCGGGCAGCACAGAAAAACTTTCCTGCTGTGTCGCCGATGCCACGTCATCACACTCCTCTCTATCTGATGACGAGGCAGTTGATGACAGAAGAGAGCAGAGCAACACTTCACGGGGCAATAATTCAGCGGTCATTGAACAACCGAGTCCACATGCTGTCAGTCAAGCTGGAACCGTTGATCAAACTTCGACTGATGCATTTGCACGCGTTGATTCGCCAGCTGATACTGATCCAGCGGCTGGGGTTGATGCACCTCCTTTCCTTGGGGAGTCCATTAAGGAAGAACCACATCCAGCTAAGGCTGTGGGCGATTCTGGGAGCTCTGTAACTGACTCACCAGCACACACCAAAGTGGACTCAGTCAAAGATTCAGCAAGCAGCAGGGAGCATAGAGTATTTGGCGATGACTCTGTCAACATAGATGGCCTTTCAGCCGCTGGAAGGGCATCTAGAGAAGGTTTAGAGGACTCAGCAACTCGTGATGGCCGGACGACACCAACGTGAAGCTGGATCAGCATGACTGATAGGTAAATGAATAATGTAGCAGTGGGTAGTGGTTATGTCAAGAAGCTTTTACTTTATTTCAACGAGTTGTCTATGCCCTAGCATGAAAGCATGTGGGTGTGGTTCATATAGTGGAAGGACATGATGTCAATATTTTGTTCCAAAATTGGAACACATGCTAATGACCACAAAAATATGTGTTTTTGCCAAAGACGGGCTAAAAAACAGAAAATATACTATCACGTAATCCATCAGGTCAGCTCAACTAGCATTCGGTACCTCTACACTCCCAGTCACTGTATCCGCATCGGTTTCATGCCTTACCAGCAAGCCCCCATGTCCCTTCGCATTCCCATAGCTACAGCGATTAGTTAGTATCGCTAAGCTTGATTAGTCGGGATTAGCTAGCATCCCAACTAGCGAGTCGCGGCGCGGTGCTCGCGCTAGTTGACGAAAATAAACAAATTTATTTGAAGTTCTAGGAAAAAAACGTTCCGAAGAAATAGCGCGGGATTGGCTTACTTTTTTTCTGGTTATCCTATGTAGGATACATAATCACCCTGGCTTCACATCCCTTGAACGCGCAGTGAACAGATGGCGAAGGTGGCGGCTCCATGGTGGATGGGTGATCCTAGTCGGCCTATAACGGATCAACCGGAAGGCACTTTCGTTTGGGCTAAGGTGCGATTTGGTCATGGTTTTTCTACCCAATATGGACTCACTTGTCCTTGCGCGTGTATATTTAGGTTAACAGGCGTTAAGTGCGTGCATGTTCATGTCATTCCTTAACTAAG